>CM072523.1:7080013-7497513 GCA_036898135.1 Oncomelania hupensis | reverse complement strand
TACTCCAAACTTGGTTATGTGAGGTGTAACACTATACAGAAAGTTTGTACTGAGATAGCTTCGGTATAAATAGTATCCCCACTTTCTGGAAATGTAGTGCTTTAAATTCCCACTGTCGCTGTCTTTCTCCTTTGTTCTTTCTTATTCCTTATCTGTTCTATCAATTTACTGTACTATATTCTTTGGTAGACCTGTCACCTACCCTTTTTCGTGAAAACTCTCCCAAATGTCCTTATTTATATATGAGGTCTGTTGGGTCAGCATGGGAATATTGGATGCTGATTTTATATGTATGTGTTTTGTTGATATTTTAGTATGATGTTTATATTCTATGATAATGGTTTTTTTATATATATAAACGGGTGCTGGATAAATTAGAGTATAGCCTCAGGGTCAGGCGTGGGATGCCTTTATTGTAAAGTGACCGGCTGGCGGGGTACCTTCAGTGTTATCACTAGGGTTGTTTCAGCAGATCTTTTATACGGATCAGGTGTGAGTCCTCTTTCAACCAAGTTGTGGTCCTGATTTTGTGGTCCTGATTCGGCTCTTTGTAGCCCGCTGGATTGTGTAAGCAATGAATAACTATGTGAGCTAGCTTTGTTGTTTGTAGATTATAGTCACACGACACTTTCGCATATAGGTGACTACTGGACCGATTTATACTGACACCAGCGGGCCAGTTGTTGGTAAAGGGGAAAATAATATGATCACACGTTGACCAATCCGGGATTCGAACCAGCGACCTTTCGGTTACTAGCAAGACGCTCTTACCAACTGAGCTACCCGGCCCCTCTTGAGATAGCTAGCTACGATAGGTTACCTTTATATGTGGCAGAGTGTGTTGTATGTAAAGGCTGTGCAATTCTCTGATGGGAAAATGTCGGGGGACACAGGAATAAGGTCCAGTATACATTTCCTTCTAAAATCCATTAATGCGCAGATCGGACCAAGGTCCAAAACATAATGTCGGAATATACATTTCGCCCTGAGGTCGACGGCAACATTTGGTCTTAAGTCGGAAGTGCTCAGCTCGTCTTAATGTCGAATAAACTTTTCGTTTTAAGGTCGAAGAGAGACAGACAGACAGATTACGAAAGCTGACAAAATCGGATACAAAATTAGGTTTATTATTAAATTCGATATGAACATACTAACATTAAAATATAAATAAATATAAATCAACCTTTTTTTTCGGACAACAAACATTCACTGACTAGTACTCACCAATATATATATATATGCATATGCATATTTTCGACCTTCGGACGAAATGTTGCAGTCGACCTTAGGCCGAAATATAGATTCGATTTTAGGACGAAATGTTGCAGTCGACCTTGAGCCGAAATAAGATTCGACCTTGGGGCGCACTGAGCACTCTTGGCCTTAAGACGAAATGTACATTTGATCTTAGGACGAAATATATTTTCAACCTTAATATTGATTCCCATTGGCGGTGAAGCTACTGATTCCCAGTGACGGTGAAGCTACATCTGTCTGTAAATCTCTCTGTCGGCTTGAGTTAGATTCTGTATCGACCAGCGCCTTGAGCAGCTTTGGAGCTTGAAGAGCGCTATATAAGAAGGATGAAATAAATATCTGTGGCTAGCTCACGGAGCTCCTTGTTGGCGTTACAATAACTATGAGGAATGTGGTTTTTTTTTGTGTGTGCTGCATGGTGCGAGTAATGGCTATTGTTGAACAGCCCTGTACGGAAATAGCCCTAAAGCTCTGTGTAGCGTACTTGATCAGGATCTGCTCGCTCCTGTTTGGGGTTCTACCTGGCTATTTTTGTCCGCTGATGGCGGACTCGATTTAGCACCAGCTCCTGTGAGAAATGGCTTTGAATGAGAGGGAGACGGACCGATCCACTGATGCTTGTAATTCATTCTTTCCTCCCCAACCCCACTCGTCTTCTGCTTCTGATGATGTAAATGGCGACGACGAAGGTGATGATTATGATGATGATGCGGATTATGGCGACGACGACGCGACGATGATGATGATGCCGACGACAACGTTGACGACGAGGAGGAGTGGGAAGACGAGAACGACGACGATGTTGATGATTGTGATCATGTAGGTGACGGTGCCGGGGATGAGGCGACAGTGGTGGCGTGAAGGTTGAGGTGATAATGATGGTTGTTGTGTTGATTATATGTGATGTGTATTTGGTGTGACTGTAAATGTGATTAGGGTGACCATAGCACGTGACAAGAACCACAATGGCGCTGATGCTGATTGCATTGTCCACCATCTTTATGGTTTAAAGTCATGCGGGCCACAATGGTTTGGTTGTTCCTTTCCTTGTGTACATTAACGTCCCCGGACACTTATATTTTGTTGTTGCTGCTCATGATGATGATGACGATGAGGGTGATAACACGACGAGGAGGAGGAAACGACGCTGCTTCTTCTTCTAAAATGATGATTATGATTATTTAAATCCCACTACCGATGATGTAGATGATGATGATGATGGTATTATTATTATTATTATTATTATTATTATTATTATTATTATTATTATTATTATTATTATTATTATTATTATTATTATTATAGAATGCTATCACGCACGGAAGTCGGAATAGAAATTATCTTTTTTTTTGTTGAAATGTTTATTATTATTATTATTATTATTATTATTATTATTATTATTATTATTATTATTATTGGGGATTTTTATAGCACACTTATCTTGCCGTACTTGACCAGACTCTAGGCGCTGGCCGATACAGGATCTAACTCAAACCGCCCGAGACGCCCACCCGCAGCCTTTGGGCGCATGGTCTGAGGCCCGGACAACTGAGCACTGTCCTGGCCAGCCAGGGATGGGGGAGAAGGACCACGTGCATGCTGGGTGTGTTCTTGTTACCGGCACTCACCCGTCTAGGACATGAGCGTCAGGATCTTTAAAGTCCGTTATGATGGAATGTATGCGACACACAGACTAGACCTCGGTTTATACTCTCATCCAATACCATTACATGTATTGAAGAAAGGGAGGGAATCGGGGTACCCGGAGAAAACCTTTGGTGTCCTGAAAAGTCTTGCCTCACGGTTGTTACTTAATCTGCTCGATTCTTTATCGTTGTCATTGTTACAATTTATGTGTGTGTGTTATTGAATATTTATTGTACAGGCTTAGAGCTGTCAAGATTAGGCGTTTCCAAAAGTTCAGAAGAAGAAGGAACCAGCTCATTATCCGTTGAGCTACCAGGCCAACCATGATGATGATGATGATGATGGTGGTGGTGGTAGCAGACGTGGTGGTGGTTGTAACATCTTTTGGCTTTACCGAACTGATAATGGAAACGGTAAAATGGCTGCTGCTCAGTCTGGTAATGACATTGATGAGGATGACGACGATGAGAATGCTGTTTATGGCGATGACCATGCTACTGCCTGATGATGATGATGGATGATGATGATGATGATGATGATGATGATGATGATGATGATGATGATGATGATGATGATGATGATGATGATGATGATGAGTGCGGTGTGCGTGCGTGTGTGTGTGCTAGCACAGCAATCCTCTTTGGTTCTGAGCTTGGGAGGGCCGACGTAAGAAGATCACCTTTCCATCCACACCAGGCACAAGTTTTCTTCCGGCACGCAACGCAAGCTCTGGGGTAGGGGGTTAGCACAACTGTTGGAGCGTCGAGTTCTTGGTCACAAGGAGGTTGGGGAGGGGGGGAGGCGGAAGGGGCCGTGGAGACACATTCCAAGCATGTTTGTTTTTGCTAGAGAGCTTGAGTTCCATTCCTGCCATCGTTTGCAGTGAGCTATACCGCCGCCCCAAGCGTAGTCCGTGTTTTGGCAGGGATAGCTCAATCGTCAGAGCGCACGACTTGTGTAAGTGCGTCTCGGGCGATGTGGGTTCGAATCCTGACTTCAGCAAACTATTTTTTGTGATTGCTGGATAGTAGTGGCCAGCGCTTTGAGAAGCTTTCTGAGCTTGTAAGTGCGCTATATAAGAGTAATCTCTTTTTTTTTTAATTCAGCAGTCAGATACTGCTTAGTTCATTTAGAGATCCGGTTCTGGTTTGGCTGTACTGTAAAGTCTGTTAGTATTCAGCAGTCAGATACTGCTTAGTTCATTTAGAGATCCGGTTCTGTTTTGGCTGTACTGTTAGTATTCAGCAGTCAGATACTGCTTAGTTCATTCAGAGAACCTGTTCTGTTTTGGCTGTACTGTTAGTATTCAGCAGTCAGATACTGCTTAGTTCATTCAGAGAACCTGTTCTGTTTTGGCTGTACTGTTAGTATTCAGCAGTCAGATACTGCTTAGTTCATTCAGAGAACCTGTTCTGTTTTGGCTGTACTGTAGTCTGTTAGTATTCAGCAGTCAGATACTGCTTAGTTCATTCAGAGAACCTGTTCTGTTTTGGCTGTACTGTTAGTATTCAGCAGTCAGATACTGCTTAGTTCATTCAGAGAACCTGTTCTGTTTTGGCTGTACTGTTAGTTTTCCGCAGTCAGATACGGCTTAGTTCATTCAGAGAACCTGTTCTGTTTTGGCTGTACTGTTAGTATTCAGCAGTCAGATACTGCTTAGTTCATTCAGAGAACCTGTTCTGTTTTGGCTGTACTGTTAGTATTCAGCAGTCAGATACTGCTTAGTTCATTCAGAGAACCTGTTCTGTTTTGGCTGTACTGTTAGTATTCAGCAGTCAGATACTGCTTAGTTCATTCAGAGAACCTGTTCTGTTTTGGCTGTACTGTTAGTATTCAGCAGTCAGATACTGCTTAGTTCATTCAGAGAACCTGTTCTGTTTTGGCTGTACTGTTAGTATTCAGCAGTCAGATACTGCTTAGTTCATTCAGAGAACCTGTTCTGTTTTGGCTGTACTGTTAGTATTCAGCAGTCAGATACTGCTTAGTTCATTCAGAGATCCTGTTCTGTTTTGGCTGTACTGTTAGTATTCAGCAGTCAGATACTGCTTAGTTCATTCAGAGAACCTGTTCTGTTTTGGCTGTACTGTTAGTATTCAGCAGTCAGATACTGCTTAGTTCATTCAGAGATCCTGTTCTGTTTTGGCTGTACTGTTAGTATTCAGCAGTCAGATACTGCTTAGTTCATTCAGAGATCCTGTTTTGTTTTGGCTGTACTGTTAGTATTCAGCAGTCAGATACTGCTTAGTTCATTCAGAGAACCTGTTCTGTTTTGGCTGTACTGTTAGTATTCAGCAGTCAGATACTGCTTAGTTCATTCAGAGATCCTGTTTTGTTTTGGCTGTACTGTTAGTATTCAGCAGTCAGATACTGCTTAGTTCATTCAGAGAACCTGTTCTGTTTTGGCTGTACTGTTAGTATTCAGCAGTCAGATACTGCTTAGTTCATTCAGAGATCCTGTTCTGTTGTTTTGGTTCTATTGTTTAAAATATAACAGCCTTGGCGTTCGCTGCTACTGTTAGAGCTTGGTGGCTGATTGCTAAGAGATGTGGGGCGTTGCGCCGTGCGCCATTGTTCGTCAAGTTAGCATTTTTGACGGTCTGAGTTCTTCCCAGATTTTCTGGGAGTATAATTACATGCATGTATGTAAGTATCGAAACTAGGTGGAATAGTGAGATACGATAACATAGATTAGACAGACAGATAAATGAGACACACACATACACACAGACACACACACTGGATCACACAAACAATAACTAATCCACATACACACACATATGCGCACACACATACATTTAGACCTATAGTGGAAATGTTACATTTGGGGGAGAAAGATTGCAGCAGAGAGAGAGAGAGAGAGAGAGAGAGAGAGAGAGAGAGAGAGAAATGTTTCTTTTGTTTTAAAATAGTCTAATTTGTTGAAAAATGCGTAGTATAGCAAATCAAGTTGGTTTCAGACGTATACCCTACATTTTGTTAAGATTAATAATACAACGTTGACCTTGAAACCCAATGACCTCGGGAATAGAAAAATGGACTAAGTGTTTAGTTTTCGTTGTTGTTTTTTTTAAATATTTACTGACGTTTCTGTCAATTTGTTCAATTTTCCATCGTCCTGCATTTGTGTCCCAGCATCCTTTACTCCAAGGTCACACTTTGGAGAGAGGGAGAGAGAGAGAGACTTTTGGAAACTTTTTTAAAATTATGGATTTAAAGATTTTAGACTAATAAGTCTAATCTTCCAATCTGTCTCTTAACAATTTAACATAATAAAGAACCTTTAGCATTAACTAGAAAATCATAACGCACGCACGCATACACACACATACACCCACAATCAACAATAGTTTAGATTTGAGTGCAAACGGTGTGTCTCAATGTTTAAACACCAGAGGGAGAGAGTTCCATGCAGCAGCTCCATTAAATCATAGGCTATTTAAAAAATATATATATAAATCGGTGCGAGGAAGGGATAGTTTATAAAGTCTATGCTCATCTACTGGCTTAGTAAAAACTGTTTCAAGATATGCAGGTGTGTACTTTTGAACATAAGGATAGATGTATTAAATATAAATTGTTTTTGAAGTGGTAATATTTGGAGTTCTTTATAGTTCTCATTAGTTGTAACATCTGTATTTATATTATGAGAGTATGAAGAGGGAGAGAAAATGGATGGTGGGCAGGAAAGAGAGAAATGAGATTCAGATTGACATTTTTATTTACCAGAATGAAGATTGGGAGGGAGAGAGAGAGAGGGAGGGAGGGCGGGAGAGAGCATAATAAGAAAGAGAGAGCGTGTTTGGAAGGGGCAGGCGGAGGGGGTTAGTGGAAGACGAAGGCCCCAATAATTCTGCCAGAACCTTGAAGAAGTAATGAGAAAGGCAAACCTCGTTTTTCACAGCATTTCCAATCCTTCCCCCCCCCCTCCCTCTCTCTCTCTCTCTCTCTCTCTCTCTTCATTACATTTCGCTGTTTAGTCCACCAGCCTTTGCCATAAATTGAGTTTATATGAAGTGGGGAATGGGGGGGGGTGGAGGGGGATGCGAAGGAAGTGGGGGAGGAAGCTGGAAGAGAGAGTGAGAGAGACGGAGAATACCAATACGACTATTTATTCCATAAAGGGCTTAGCCCCCTTAGAAGGGGTGTGTGCAACATATTCACAAAATATCACAATACAACAGCAGGCAAGTCAAACATACATCGAAACCATAAGATAAATGGGAGAGGGGTGGGGGAGGGAGAGGAAGAGAGAGAATAATATGAAGGAGAGAGAGTATGTGTTTGTGAGAAAGAGACAGAGAGAGACATAGAAAAGAATATGAAGGAGAGAAGCGAGCTTGAAATTGCGATCACAGAATAATAATCATTTTAAAAAAGCACAGTGAGGAATAGGCTTGGAAATTTGAGATCAGAATTAGAAGTTGGGAAGAAGAAGTCCAAAGAAGGAGAGAGTTTAGGTGTGTTACACTCGATTCGATGTTGGTGTTTTCTGTCAGTAGTGGATTCAGCCCCAATGCTGAAGTACTGATGAGTGTAGCTCAGATTCGTTTATTCACGCAACCCGCTCAATCAGCATACAAGTCACAAAGTCGACGTATGAAGTTTTCCACTTTTATTCAGCACACATCAACAACTGCATACAATCGCTCAATCGCCTTTCCACTCTCAAGTTTTACTTTCCGACTCACTATCAACAACTCTCTCTCCACTTTTGAAACATTGTGGCGCTTAAATAGTCTCTTGATACTCCCGAACACCCTGGATCAATCTCGTATGACGCAATTTAACCAATCGCCTCTAACTTCGTCATTACTGTCTTACGTCATACCTATTTCTTCTCCTTCCGGGAACATTCTCATACTTCGATATCCATCGGGAAGTTTCCATCGATCGTAAATACTCAAAATCTAGAGAATTCTCCAACAATATCGACCAACTAAAATTATCAACGTTATACAAAGCCTCTCCTAACAACAATGCAAACTCAAATCAACGGTAAATAAACTCCATTATTGAATACTTTGCAAAACGAAACGATTAGATCTATCGTGCGCGTTTCAGACATACTACCATTCGTGTTTCAACGTAACAAGTTGTTTGGGGGATACATGGGCTAATTCAGTACACTATATCTTACTTTATGAGACGGGCCAACACTGTTAATTGTTTTCTGTTTTAAAAGGTTTGCATAAATATATTCCATTCTCTCTCTCCCTCTTCCCCCCCCTCTCTCTCTCTCCATCCCTCCCTCTTTTTCACCTCCCTCTCTTTCTCCATCCCCCCATCTCTCTCTCTCTCTACTTCTCTCTTTTTCTCTCTCTCACACACACACACTCACACACATACGTGTATAAGCTAGTCAATCGGAAATGTTATCAAAGCAGGGTACAATTGGAGAATAGTCTTTTTCTCAGTGATTTTTACAAATAAAAAGTTATCTTTCATAAAATTAAGTAGATTTATGAATGACGTACAGGATTGAGGGGTAATTTGCCCTTTAAGCTTGCTTTTGTTCGTAGCGCAGCTTACTATACAGGTGTGTATACTTTACACACTTGTCAGCCCCATTTTTTAAACAAATTGGGAAGATGCGATTTTTCGATATTATTGCTTGTGCTATAATAATGGACATTAATTTATATTGCGCTATTACTTGTCCTTTTAGAGACAAGCGCATAGCGCTTTACATGAAAGGAAAGAAACAAACATGAAACAACTTACAATATTGCATTAGAAATTATACAATGAGAAAAAATAAAAATAAAATAAAATAAAACCACACACACAAAATCAAACAAAATACATAAAGTTAACTTTCTGCAAACAAGTCATCACAATCACAGCAAATCCACAAGCATAGCCAAAAGCAGAACAAATATGAGCTGCGGCTAGGGTCTATAGAATGAAGAATTTAATCAGGATAGTAGAGTTTGAAGAGGTGAGATTTTAGAGCTTGCTTGAATGAGGGTGTGGTCTGCTTGTGTCTGATGTTGGCTGGAAGAGTGTTCCATTGTCTGGGTGCACAATAGGTGAATGCCCGTTCTCCGTACATTTTGGTGTTGGTTTTTTTTTAATGCAGAGTGTGCGAGAGTCAGAAGAAGAGCGAAGAGTGCGAGAAGGGACATAGACAGACAGCAGATATGACAGATATGAAGGGCAGGTTCCAGAGAAGAAATTGTGTCACAGTACGGACAGTTTGTATTTAATGCGGGCCTCTATGGGTAGCCAATGAAGCTTACGGAGTAGTGGAGTGATGTGATCGCGCTTTTTTGCCCTAAAGACTAGCCTAGCAGCACAATTCTGGACTTTTTGAAGTTTGCTATACTGTATTCTAGTGGAAAATGTGTTTTTTTAAAATAGGTTAGAGTTTTGCTTCCCAATTTTGTTTTAACTAATCCATTTGTTACCACGTTTATATGAGGAAAAAAAATCCAGTTGTGCGGTTATACAAGTACACACACACACACCCACACACATATCCCCGACATAATTATAGTGGCTTTGACGCAGGCTCTTGGCTAGGAGAGCCAAGTCCACCCAGGAGTTGTTAATGGACGCCCCGCTGCTCTCTAGCAAGGAAGGGGAGGTAAAGCAGCGAGGGAGAGGAGGTGGGCACCGCCCTAAGAAAAGCGTTCTTTCCCCTACCACAGTGTTTCCTATATTGAGTGTATTTATTTATTTGTGTAGCCACTTTTATATAGCGCTTTTCCAGCTCAAGGACTGCTCAAGGCGCTGGCCGATACTAGACCTAACTCAAGCCGACCGAGGCGCCCACTTGTATCTTTTGGGCGCGTAGTCTGCCGCCCAGACGACTGAGCACAATCCTGGGCGACCGGAAATGGAAAAAATGGACCTAGTGCGTGCTGGGTGTATTTGCGTAGCTAGCCGGTACTCGCCCGTCTAGGACATGAGCGTCAGGATCTTTTAATGTCCGTGCCATGGAATGTGCGCGTGCACAGGCTAGACCTCGGTGTATACTCTCATTAGAAGGAGACACGTCTTTTTACTTATCTGTTTTCATGGTATTAACAACTGCTCGGGGTGTTGGATAGTGCAATGGTTGGAGCACTCGCTAATGTGTCGCAAGTTAAGCATCGTCCAGTGCGGTTAGCACTTGGATGGGTGACCGCAAAACGTGAAGCGACAAATAACAACGCCCCCAGTTGACTCAACTGTGACTGAGTACCTGCTCTCTTAAGGGTGGGGAAGGTAAAGCAGCGAGGAAGAGAGATGGGCATCACCCTCATTACGCTGGCCCAAGATAAGTGTGATCCCCAACATCACGCTCCCCTACGGCCACAGGCTATGGGACTACCTTTACCTTTACCTTTTTTAACAACTGCTCGATACATTAGGGTTAGGGTAGAACTTTTGTCAGGATTTATCTCCCGTCCAAATGGGACTTTTCCCGTCCTAAAGTTGCTGATTGCATGTTGTGTTCTCAGAATTCGAGTGCACGAGTACGTATTAGTATTGATATGAATGATTAACTTAGTTATGATTTATGTGCAATAATTCGATCGAGCCTGTAGCTGTGGATTTCTGTGTGATTTCGTACCAACGTCGGGGGCATTTTCCACGTTCAGTGTGCGATATTAATATGTTGTCTCCAAGGAGCGAAATCAGAAGAGGAGGAGGAGGAAGAAGAAGAAAGAAGCAATTCCAAGAAATGATAAAATCCTTTACAACGGCAGGACGTGAAAGTGAATCTGGGGTGATTAGACGACGATGACGACGACGAAGAAGAATGTTATTTTAGCTGAATAGAATGGCGGGGGGTAGAGAACATATGAGCCTGATTGAAGAACAAGAAGTTGTAGAGGAACAAAAAAAGAATGTTGTTATTTGGCTGAGTAAAATCTGTACTCGGGCCAAAGGGTTCAGGTTGAAGAAGAGGAAGCAGAGGAAGAAGTAATAGAAGAGATGTCACTTGGCTTGAATAAGAAGAACAAGAAGAAGAGGAAAAATGATGACGACGACGACGACGATGATGATGGTGATGATAATGATGATGATGATGATGATATGCCACTTGGTTGGAAGAAGAAGGCGACAAAAAGGATGTCATTTGGTTAGAAGAAGACGACGATGAAGATATCACTTGACTAGAAGAATAAGAAAGTCACTTGGCAGAAAGATGTCATTTGTCAAGAAAAAGAAGATGGTGATGACGATGATGATGATGATGATGATGATGATGATGATGATGATGATGATGATGATGATGATGATGATGATGATGATGATGATGATGATGATGATGACTGACTACAATCTGTACTGCGGTAAGGGTTTGCTGCAGCACAGTAACGTACATGCAGTGTAAAAGGCCAAAGGAGACATACTTGGAGGTTCTGGAAGTGTCAGGATGCTGAACTTTTGGCAGCTCATACCGCAGTGCTGCAGACAGATTTGCCGCGCATCACAAAGCGTTGCCTTAGCAACGGAACAGAATTTCCTAGGCCTTGGGGCTATTGGCTATGAGAGTGGGCATTGGGTGTGTGTGTGTGTGTGTGTGTGTGTGTGTGTGTGTGTGTGTGTGTGTGTTTGCGTGCCGGCCCGGGAGAGGGGCGGAGGGGGTGAGTCTGTATGTGTGTAAGAACTACTCTTTTTCTCCTGTGGGTTTTGGCTATGCCTTTAGTAGTAGTAGTAGTAGTAGTAGTAGTAGTAGTAGTAGTAGTAGTAGTAGTAGTAGTAGTAGTAGTAGTAGTAGTAGTAGTAGTAGTAGTAGTAGTAGTAGTAGTAGTAGTAGTAGTAGTAGTAGTAGTAGTAGTAGTAGTAGTAGTAGTAGTAGTAGTAGTAGTAGTAGTAGTAGTAGTAGTAGTAGTAGTAGTAGTAGTAGTAGTAGTAGTAGTAGTAGTAGTAGTAGTAGTAGTAGTAGTAGTAGTAGTAGTAGTAGTAGTAGTAGTAGTAGTAGTAGTAGTAGTAGTAGTAGTAGTAGTAGTAGTAGTAGTAGTAGTAGTAGTAGTAGTAGTAGTAGTAGTAGTAGTAGTAGTAGTAGTAGTAGTAGTAGTAGTAGTAGTAGTAGTAGTAGTAGTAGTAGTAGTAGTAGTAGTAGTAGTAGTAGTAGTAGTAGTAGTAGTAGTAGTAGTAGTAGTAGTAGTAGTAGTAGTAGTAGTAGTAGTAGTAGTAGTAGTAGTAGTAGTAGTAGTAGTAGTAGTAGTAGTAGTAGTAGTAGTAGTAGTAGTAGTAGTAGTAGTAGTAGTAGTAGTAGTAGTAGTAGTAGTAGTAGTAGTAGTAGTAGTAGTTAAACTCACCTTCCCTCTTTGATTACTTCTATTTTTTGGTTACTTTTATTGTGTGGACTTTATTGTAACTGATTACTCTTTTACTACTCCACTGTAGTGTACCGTCTTGTGTTCAGTCTTGTAGTTTTCTGTTGACAAATTACATCATCGTTAAAGTAGTCTATTAGTGTATCTTTATTTGAAGTAGTTTGGATTTTGTGTGGGGAGGGGGAGGGGGGATTTGTGAGGGTAAGAGGAGGTATCCCTCCGTGCGATGGAATGAAGGCGAGTGTACGCAGACTAGATCTCGGTTTATACCCTCATTAGGAAGGAGCTTCATTATTTGTATTGTCAGATAGACGATGGTGTGGTGGCGTGATTGAAGGAGGAGAGAGGCGGAATGTCAGTAGTGACATCATTTCCCTATCACGGGAAGTGGTCATCAGTACAAGTGCCACTGCATCAGAAAGGAGATGTGAATGATCCGGGAAATTATAGAGGTATTAATTAGCTTGTGTAATGTTAGAAGTAAGGTGAATGCGTCTATTATAAACCGACTACAGACATGAGAGATTGAAAAGAATCATAATGGGGGAGTTTCAAGCGGGATTTTTAAAAAGCTATTCTATCATTAACCACATTTTCACTGTTCTTGCTTGTGTACAGAAACAGTTTAATAGACCCACAAATCGCAAATTGTTTGTTGCTTTCACAGATTTTCAGAAATGTTTTGATACGATAAACAGGAAGTTGCTTTAACCTGTGGTACTAAAGAACGATATAAAGGAAAAACTTTGGCTGTGTAAAAAGCATGTATCTTAAAGCTCTAGTCAGGTGCGGTGCATTACTTACTGACGCTATATATATACAGTTTGTTCTTTAGGAGTGAAACCGAGATATGTAGGCAGTCCGGTTTTGTTGTGTTTATTAATGAATTAGCGCTTGATGTGATCCGTAATCAGGGTTCGCACGGTCTTTAAAGGTCTTTGAAAGTTTGGGAAAAATTGCACTGCCTTTTCAAGTTTTTATAAGTCTTTAAAAACTGACTTGGGTCTTTGAAAGTTTGGAAAAACTGTCAAAGCAAAGTAAAATATTTATTTGCATCAATTCCATATTTGTGTTTGTTTAATCCAATCGTTAGAGGAGGAAAAAAAAAGTTTACGATAAGCAACAAAAAACATGCTCTGCATCATAGCAGACGACGTAACGGGAGCTTCAGCTAGAGTGCTTTCCCTTCGGTTACTTTCGTTTCCGTTAATCCAGGACTTTGGTTCTCTGAAAGAATTATTTCACATGTTGAAAGTTGTGCTGGTTTGCCCGCACCTATTGCTTCTAACCTAAAGGTGAAAGAAAATTTATTATTATGCCTGGAGCTAAATTTTAGAATAGCAGATGTTTTTTGTGTTTTCTTATTTTCTGTTGCTAACCCATTCTCCAAATCAACATGAATGCTATCCAAAGGGATAAACACTTACAACAAGACAAAGAGGAGGGAAAAAAACAATAGTGTTTATGACTGACCATATGTTTATTGGCATGAATATCCCAAGTCTAAAACGTGCTCACCACCAGCCAGTCGTGCAGGTACTGTTTTGAATTTGATTAAATTGACTAACTCCAGCAGAAAGTTTGCTGTGTCCTTGCTTTTACTCGACATATGTAGTTTCGTATTTTCCTCTTGATTTCTGTTAGAAGGTCTTTGAAAAGTCTTTTAAAAGTCTTTGAATTTTAAGGTTAAATGTCTGTACGAACTCTGGTAATGGAAGGAATGGGGTCACATTTTTATTAGATACCTTCCAGTTATGTCTCCTTCTGTTGGCTGATAATGTTGTTTTGGTATCAGAGACGGTTATGTGTTTACAAACTCAACTGAATAGTTTACGAACATCCTTAAAAGTTATTTAGACAAGAGCAATATTGTAGTATTTAGAATGGGTGGATACTTGGGTGCGAGAGAAAGATGGATATTCGATTTAAATGTGATGCCTGTTGTTGTCAATGTGTAGAAGTATTTAGGTATTTATTTCACAATTAGACTGAGTTTTGTAACAGCTTGTATGAAATTGTCTAGCAAGACAAAAAAATAAGAAAACAAAAAGAGGCTTTATTGTGTATTATGCAAGGTCTTCGTGCCTTTAACATCAACTCTTTGGATTTTTTGTTAAAGTTATTTGATTCCAAAGTTCAGTCAATATTGCAATATGGTTCAGATGTATGGAGATTAAATAATGTTGTACAACATTTAGAGAAGGCGCATTTATATGCTCTGAAAAAGTGTTTGGGCGCGAGTCTGCGTACTCCAAATGATCTTGTTTATAATTAATTAAATCGATATCATATTACTATAAACTTTGCTGTCCTTTGTATTCGTTATTAGTCATATGACTCATGACAAATTGCCCAAAAAAGCTTATTTGATGCTGTATGACCTTGATGCTCGAGGAAAAATACACGGGCTGCGAATGTAAGATTGTGTTTTAGATTTGGTTTTGGTTATGCGTGAGCGGAACAGGGCTTGGGCAATGACAGTGATTTTTTGCGAATGTTGAAGCAATAAATGATTGGCTGTAGGTGGCTAAATTGCATGTGAATGGTAGTGAATGATTTGACTTGTATAGAACGTTTTGTACTAAACTAAATTGTCTTCCTAAATATTTATATATCAATGTTGATAGACACTTGAACTATGTATTAACTAAGTTTCGTTTTGGTGGGGTATCGGATTTAGCCACTCATCGTTACAGACACAGACATCACGAAGATAACGATCGAATGTGTCGGATACGTAATTCTGCAATTGAAAATGAAATACACGTTTTGCTATGCTGTCCATTTTATGATAATTTAAGTAAGAAGTTAAATGCACAGAAACATTGTAGGAACCCAAATGCATTTACCTTCTTTTTGTTGATGTCATCAACGAATTCAGAAATTGTAAAAAAAAACCAAAAAACAAAAAAAACATTGCATTTTTCTGTACCAAGCATTTAAAGGTAGTGAAATTGCTCTGTCTTGAGCACTTGTGTGTTCTCATTTTTGTATTACGGACACACTTAAGTATTTAATTTTGTTGGAACACAAATTGTACTTTGTAATTATTTTGATCTCTCCCCACTTCGTGAGAGGGCCATGGCCTTTATCAAATAAAACAATTTCATTTCCTCTCTCTCTCTCTCCCTCTCTCTCTCCTTCTCTCTCTCTCTTCTCTCTCTCCTCTCTCTCTGTCTGTCTCGCTCTCTTCTAGATAAACCTGTTTTGTTATAGGCTTCAAATTGAGTTCTTTTACGGACACATTTAATGTCTTTTACTTCCAAAAACTATAACCCCTCAGCCTCTTTTTGGGACCCAGCCAAATTTTTAATGAAGGGACTTTTTAAACACTGTAATAGATGAGTATAGAATTAAAAACAAAATTGTACTTTAATGCAAAGGAAGAAAAAAAAACACTTTAAAAATTAATTAGCAATAAACCTATCAACCTATCCAAAACAACACACACGCGCGCGCACACACACACACACACACACACACACACACACAAACACACAGAGAATCAAAACAAACAAGTATAAAACCTACGTTACACTATGTTTTATGTTTGGTAGTTTGTGTAATAGTAATTAGTTCTTACAACACTTGTTTTATGAGTTTCCTTGAAAGGCATTTCTTGCATTTGACTTCACAAATGGCGAAGTTGTAACTGCTTGTCCGTGCGAAGTGCTACAGCACCCAACATTGAAATGTGTTGGGCCATGGGTAGCCCTACAAGCGGTGTTCCTTTTCTCGGTGACGTCGTTTGTGTGTGTGTTTTTTTATTTAATCGAGGAGATCCTTATTCTCTCTATGTACAATTCGATCTAACGGCGTATTTCCACTTCTGACCGAATAATCCGATCGATGGTTTCTTCCATGCTATGCAGCAAAATCAAATTCGAAAAAGAAAAGTAAGCGGGGGCCATGGGATTGATTGCACCAATAATGCTAAAACTTGAACAGGTTGAGCGATTTCCAAGTCGCACGCTCATACTCCGCACCCAGTATGCTGCACAGCTCGGATGACTTCATAGTCGTCCGAACTGAACGTCGTCCGACTAGTAGTTGCGTTTTTCATAACCGCGGCCCCTGCTCACTACCAAAAAGCAGAAGACGAATGGTCAGGCGTGGAGTACATATGTCGTGTCGCCTTGTCCTGAATAATCCAACGGATTCTGCACAGCAGGAACCATCCAAGGCCAGACGAACCCATCAAAGGGCAACCTCAAGGGAGATAATCTCTCCAAAGCGTGATCAGGGTTGCTGAGAACAGAGAAAGATGGAGTACGCTGGTTAAACGATCATCTGTGGTGCCACAACGACCTTTGAGTTACGGAATAGGATAGGAAGGATAGGAAGCGTGATCACTCGCCTCCCCTTCCGCCACACATGCATACATACACATATATATATATACATACATACACACACATACATACATACATACATACACATACATATATACATGTATATATGTATGTATGTATGTACGTGTTCATGTATATACATGAACACGTACATACATACATACATACATATATACATTAATACATACACATACATGCTCATACATACATATGCATACATACATGCTCATACATACATATACATACATACAGGTAAGATTGAGTAAAGTGTTTTACAACATATAAATGACAGGCACTATCGCTATAACGTATGTCCCAACAATTATAATTAATCATTTTCATTATAAGCAACAGCAGCATCAATGTCACGATTACCAGTACCATACCACCATTACTACAATCACAATCACCACCTCTTGGCGCCCCCATCCTCTCCCCCACCCGTGGAGGTGCCGGAGGTTTCAGTATAAATAGTATCCCCGTTTTCTGGAAATTTACTGCTTTAAATTCCCACTAAGCTGTCTTTCTCCTTTGTTATTTCTCATTCCTACTCTGTTCTATCAATCTAGTATAATATCTTCTTCTTCGCTAGACCAATCCCTACGTACCTTTTTTCTTGAAAACTCTTCCGGGACAAAACTCCTCATTTGTGTGTGAGGTCTGTTGGATCAGCTTGGGAATATTGGGCGCTTTCTGCCAAATGGTCACTGGGGCTTCCTATGGTGTTATTATTTGGCAATGTAGGCATTTTCTATGTATGTGTTTTGTTGATAATTTATAATGATGTTTGTATTCTATTTTGTTTTTGTAAACGGGGGTTGATAAACTAGAGTATAACCTAGCGTCCCCTGTGTGGGATTTCTTTATTGTACAGTGACCGGCTGGTGGAGTGCCTTCAGTGTTACTACTAGGGTTGTTTCGGCAGATCTTTTATGCGGATCATGGGTGAGTCCTCTTTCAGCGAAGTGGTGGTCTTGATTTTGCAGTCCGCTGGACCCTGTAAGCAATGAATAACTAAGTAACTAACCTCTTGGCCCAATTAACAGCTTTTGAATGATGACGTCAGTTATAGTATGACCAGGTAGCACGTTGATGTCATCATAAGTGTATAATTACACACGGGGTAAACTCTGACGCCGTGCAAAGTTTTATTTCAGATATCCGCAATATAATCTATAAGGGGTTACACATCATTTATATCATCGATAAATTAGTGTTTTGTTTTGTTTGTAGTTAGAGAGAGGGAGGGGCGGGGGTGGGGGGGGGTAGGAAAGGAGATTTTGTGTGCCAAGCTACTTTTTTTTTTAAAGTGTTCTTTTGACATTTTGTTCAGAAAGAATCTTCTCCATATTCGGAGCTGAGTTTTATGGAGTCTATTGAAATCTGACTTCTGCACTGTATAGTGTTGATTGAAGTCTTGTGTTGTTTCGGCCTTTTGATCCAAAGGATGGATGTAAGACCTGACTTATATTGTCTCTTCCTATGTTTTTTAATATAAAAAAAATCTGAAATAGGAAATGTGTATTTTAGAACTGGTCTAGGTGGTACGAAATTTCTATTTTGCCTTTGCATTAGAATATGGACTGTACTAGAAATAGGCAAGACGTCGGTATTTGGGGCTAGATTTTATTGATGAAATTTGCGTTCTTTTTATCTAGTCTAAAAAGGTCTGAACTACAGGTACAGCAGTTGGTTTGGTACCATTACATGCGGCAGCAGTCGCCTTGCATGTCAGGAGTGATAATCAGAGATGATGCCATCCATGCAAAGGGAATGTCTCGGGCATGGCTGAAAACGTGACACTTAATTCAGCGTCAAAATTTGAGACCGCTGAAATTCGTGTACGTAATGCGGACTTATGAGACTTCTGTTTGTCTGTGTGACTTGCTGAAATTTGTATACTTATTTATGACTTTCGTGACTTGCATTTGTCTGTCTGCTGAAATTCGTGTGCACGATGCAGACTTTTGTCTGACTGACTGCTAAAATTCGTACTGAAATTCGTTTACATGATGCCGACATGACTTTTGTCTGTCTGATTGGTGAAATTGTTAAAAACAATGCTGAATTTTGTGACTTTTTGTCTATCACACTGCTGAAATTGGTGGACATGATGCTGACTTAATGACTGTTGTCTGTGTGACTGCTGAAATTGGTGGACATGATGCTGACTTAATGACTGCTCCTGTCTGACTGCTCCTGTCTGACTGCTGAAATTAGTGGACATGATGCTGACTTAATGACTGTTGTCTGTGTGACGGCTGAAATTGGTGGACATGATGCTGACTTAATGACTGCTCCTGTCTGACTGCTGAAATTGGTGGATATGATGCTGACTTAATGACTGTTCTCTGTGTGACTGCTGAAATTGGTGGACATGATGCTGACTTAATGACTGTTCTCTGTGTGACTGCTGAAATTGGTGGACATGATGCTGACTTAATGACCGTTGTCTGTCTGACTGCTGAAATTGATGGACATTATGCTGACTTAATGACTGTTTGTCTGACTGCTGAAATTGATGGACATGATGCTGACTTAATGACTGTTGTCTGTCTTACTGCCTTTCAATCACTCTGTCTGATGGCCTTCTCTCTGAAGAACTTGTTCCATTTGATGTCAGAGAACCTTGGTTCATTTGTAGCAAGAGTAGTTTAATAATAATGTGGATGTGTACTTGGTACTATTTCCAGCTAGTAGTATAGCTTTATATACTGGTATAATGATACTGCTGGCATTGTGTGATTCTTGTGCGAGCAAGGAAGATATTGCGGTGTCGCAATCTCGTGATGTAGGTATGACCGTACCGCCACCGGGACGGTGCAGATATCAGTGACACACGAACTGGCTCAGTTGCCTCATTGTACAAAATACAGTACACTGTATGTATGTGTATATATATTGTTTGTTTTGCGCCTGTAGTCTGTACGTTAGACACAAAATGGCCGGGACCTTTGATGTGCCGCTGGAGCGACACAGCGGGAAGTTGATTACCGTATAAAAGGTTATTTCACAAATATCGTAACTAATAGTGAGCCAGACCAAATGGTCTGGTAAATATGTATGATGAGGGCTTTTTAGCCCAATTTTATTGTCCTTAACGCTCATGCAATAGGACGTTAAGCATCGTTTTTCGTTCGTTCGTTCGACTCGCGTTTTGACAATTTCTGCTGCGACTGTCGACCATATAATATATCTCTGGTTGGGAAGGGGGGGAGGAGAGAGAGAGAGAGAGAGAGAGAGAGAGAGAGAGAGAGAGAGATGTATAAAAATTTATGAACTTAAATTAACATGAAATAACATTTTAAAGAGAAGGGTTCATTTTGGATTAATTGGAAAAGATAATTAAAGGAATTGTTAATGTGAGGGAGGTAGTGGGGGAAAGAGGGAGCTTGACAAAATGTGAAGGATTTGAACATTTTAATGACTCGTCAGCAATATAAATAAGTAGTTATAATTAGTGATAACGTCTGACAGTTAGTGTTAACATCTGTTACTATAAGTTAAGTTACGTCATGTTACATTTGTTAATGCTTATGTGCTGCCGCCATTGTATTTACTCCCTATGAGATAAAGTCGTATTGTATTGTATTGTATTGTATTGTATTGTATTGTATTGTATTGTATTGTGTTGTGTTGTATTGGGAATTATTATATCTGAGAGCTAGTAATAACATACGGGAGTTCGTGACAACATCCGGCAGTTCGTGATAACATCTGAGAGTTAGCGAGTGATCTGGGAGATCAGTGTTAACATGCGGGGGAGTTAGTGATAACATCCGGGAGATAGTGATAACATCCTGGAGATACTGATATCTTTGGGGGTTGGCGATAACATCTAGGAGTTTGCGACATGACAGCATCTGTGACAGACCTCTTTTGCGCTGCCTGAGGTTGTCTGTAGATAGTGTGCACACTGTGTGATGGGACAGGCCATGGTGCGGCTGATCCTATTTGCCTGACAGCTACCCTTACATCTCTGGTCACACGGAGTGTCAGCAGCCAATGTACTGGCAAGCCGAGAGGTCCCCGATAGTCGGCAGCAATGTTGGCGAGAAAGTACCTTGCGTTAGCTATTGATGGTAGAAGTAGGGAAAGAGGAAGGCAGAAAAGAGTAAAAAGGAAGGGCGAATAAAGTATAGTATTGATGATGATGATGATGATGATGATGATGATGATGATGATGATGATGATGATGATGATGATGATGATGATGATGATGATGATGATGATGATGATGATGATGATGATGATGATGATGATCCAGAAATGTAAAGCTTTGGTAACTATTGTTTTTGGCTTTGTTCGTCCGTCCGGAGATGCTTTTTGCGCACTTTATTCTGAAAGCAGTGGACGAATTTCTGTCAAACTTGGTATAGTTACGAAATAGTGAACCGTACCAGATGACGTAAAATGATGCCTATCGGGTGACGTGATCGTATTGACGTCATAATTAAATTTTCTTGTGTGTTTTTTCTAATCCTGTTTTTCCCCGAACTACTGGAGGGATTTCCAGTTCAAGAGCTACCCCCGTTGGGGTGCCGGGGGTTTCAGTATAAATAGTATCCCCACTTTCTGGAAATTTAGTGCTTTAAATTCCCACTGTCGCTGTCTTTCTCATTTGCTCTTTCTCAGTCCTGCTCTGTTCTATCAATCTGCTATACTATCTTCTTCTTCGATAGACCAGTCACCTACCTTTTTTCTTGAAAACTCTTCCGGGACAAGACTCCTTGTTTGTGTATGAGGTCTGTTGGATCAGCTTGGGAATATTGGACGCTTTCTGCCAGGTGGTCACTAGGGCTTCCTATGATGTTATTATTTAGCAATGTAGGCATTTTATATGTATATGTTTTGTTGATAATTTATAATGATGTTTGTATTCTATTTTGTTTGTGTAAACGGGGGTTCGATAAGTTGGGGTGAAGCCTCAGCCGTCCCCTGCGTGGGATGTCTTTATTGTAAAGTGACTGGCTGGTGGAGGGCATTCAGTTTTCCCACTAGGGTTGTTTCAGCAGATCTTTTATGCGGATTGGGGGTTGTCCGGTCCTGATTTGGCTCGGAAGAGTCCGCTGGACCTAAAGCAACAATTATGTAATGTAATGTAATGTAGTTCAAGAGCTGCTCTAGGCACCGATCGAAACAGACTCGAACTCAAGCCGTCCGAAGCGCCAGCTTGCATTCTCAGGCGCATCGTCTAACACCCTTATGGA
Organism: Oncomelania hupensis; assembly: GCA_036898135.1. Lineage (NCBI taxonomy): Eukaryota > Metazoa > Mollusca > Gastropoda > Littorinimorpha > Pomatiopsidae > Oncomelania > Oncomelania hupensis. The sequence goes on along the minus strand of CM072523.1, from coordinate 7,475,772 downwards.
CATGAGCGTCAGTATCTTTCAAATCCGGGAATAGTATCTTCATAATCCTCTTCTTCCTCCTTCTCCTCCGTGCAATGTCTTCTCCCTGTTTGTCCTGTATTTTCTGAAATGCAGGGGGTATGGGTGGGTGAGAGAGAGAGAGAGAGAGAGAGAGAGAGAGAGAGAGAGAGCACGCGAACGTACTCTTCACCCGTTAGGGTCCAGCGCTGTTGTTGTTGTTGTTGTAATAACAGACGAACATGATAATTTCCCTCTGTGAGCGCACATTTTGGAACCTTTTCTTGGAGAGAGACGGAGGGGAAGGCAGAGAGAGAGGGGGTGAAGGAGAGGAAAGGGGGAGAAGGTGTATGGGGAGGGTGAGGAGGTGTGTGTGTGTTGGGAGGGGGGTTGATGGGGATCCTATTTATGTAGGTGAAGTTCTGTTCTGTTTTTTTCAGAGGGCGGAGGAGGGAGGGAAGGGATAGAAAAAAACACACACTACGATGATGGAGTAAATTAAAGACCCGAGAGAGAGAGAGAGAGAGAGAGAGAGAGAGAGAGAGAGAGAGAGAGAGAGAGAGAGAGAGAGAGAGAGAGAGAGAGAGAGAGAGAGAGAGAGAATCTTCGAGAACACGAGAGAGGCTTAATAAGCATCAACAGTACCTGAGCCACTGGCGATGATGATGAAGGTAATACCGTTGCTGCTGCCGTTAATGATGATGTCGACGGTGGGGGTTTAGGCATTGTTGAGATGTAGGTATAAAACGAGCTACGATCCGCTGGCCGCACGGTCATTGCTTTGACACACTGCCTGTGCAAGTGTGTGCTACTGCCGTTTGTTGTGTGTAATTGTAACGACAAACATCACAGTACTAACATTTTCATTGTGGTATTTTACTTCTTTTTTTGTCTTTTTTAAAATCAGATTTTGATTGTTCCGGCCGCGTGCTTCATTTTATCAAAACTTTAGACTTCAGGAGGCATTATTAAAACGTAGTTGGTCTTCCTTCTCGGGAAATGATATAACTTTTTTTGTTTTTTCACCATTGTTCATTTTAAAACATTTGTTGGTAATCAACTCTTCGGATGTTCATTGACATTTGTTTGAGATGGATTGATTTTCTGACATTTTACATTAAACTGTGTTTGTTTGTTTTTTAAATCAACAATTTATATTTCAGTATTGGAACGTTGTTGAACTAAACCTCATTGCGATTGTTACAGGTTTTCGTCAGCTATGTAGTTGTATTTTAATTGGTCTGGATTATGGTTGTGTTTTTTTTCTGCTAACGATGTCAAATGGTTGCTCTCTCTTTATATGAAAATTTGAATTCCGTCATTACTGAAACGTTTATATCGTTGAAGTGGTATCAGTGATCTAGATGTATGTAATTGGTCTTCAATTTAGAAAGTTGGTTTTATGCTGACAATTGCAGATGGTTATCTTTTTAGCGAAACTTTCAATTTCTAACTTGTCTCATTACTGAAACGTGTGTGTTCAAACTTTATATCGGCGCTTTAGATTTCTAATTGGTCTTCCATTGAGAGAGAAAAAAAATCAGCAAATAATGCCAAAATGGTTACTATCTTTTATCGACACTTTGAATTTTTAAGTGATCCGTCATTACTAAAAAATGTAATATGGTCCAGCTTCATAAAAATTTTTAATTGATCTTGAATTTACAAAGTTGGTAAAAAAGTGATCCGTTGTTATGGACACTTTAAATTTCTAATTGATAATCATTACTGAAAAGTTTATATGGTCCAATTCATATCAGCGCTTTTGATTTTAATGGGTCTTGGAAATATTTGAACATTTTCGCATCGTGCTTTCACTCCGTCGATTTCAGTGGTCTATCTTAACCCTATGCATTTTTGCTTTTAGAATTTTGTTGTCGATTGTCATAGTTCTAACAAAAATGTTATATCTTTACCGTGTGACGGTGTGTACATCTAAATCTTTGTACAGTCGAAGCCTTCTTCTTCTTCTTTTTCTTCTTCTCATTATTATTATTATTATCATTATTATTATTATTATTATTATTATTATTATTATTATTATTATTATTATTATTATTATATTATATTATTATAATTTTTTTTTATTTTTTTTTTAAATGTGAAAAAAAAATTTAATTGTTCGTATTGATTTTTATATTTACTTTATTGTTATTATTATTTTTTTTTCATTTGAAAAAAACAGTTTTAATTGTTCGTATTGATTTTTATATTTACTTTATTATTATTATTATTATTATTATTATTATTATTATTATTATTATTATTATTATTATTATTATTATTATTATTATTATTATTATTATTATTATATTTTTTTTAAATTTGAAAAAAAAAAGTTTTAATTGTTCGTATTGATTTTTATATTTACTTTAAAAAAAAAATAGTAAAAAACTGTTTAATCTTTTATTGAGTTCGTTTGTTTGTTTGTGTTTTTAATTGGTATTAAGGAATTAAGGCCTTTCAATTAAATCAATAGTGACGATCGTAGATGTAGCCAGCTTAACTAACAGTAATGGAACCTGTGTTACAATCAGCAGTGTGAGTGAAATACTAGTGTGTAACAATTGAAGGAGTACCCCCGTTGGGGTGCCGGGGGTTTCAGTATAAATAGTATCCCCACTTTCTGGAAATTTAGTGCTTTAAATTCCTACTGTCGCTGTCTTTCTCCTTTGTTCTTTATCATTCCTACTCTGTTCTATCAATCTAATATACTATCTTCTTCTTCGCTAGACCAGTCACCTACCTTTTTTTATTGAAAACTCTTCGGGGACAAACTCATTTGTGTATGAGGTCTGTTGGAAATATTGGACGCTTTCTGCCAGGTGGTCACTGGGGCTTCTTATGATGTTATTATTTGGCAATGTAGGCATTTTATATGTATGTGTTTTGTTGATATTTTTGTAATGATGTTTATATTCTATTTTGTTTTTGTAAACGGGGGTTCGATATATTATTAGAGTATAGCCTCAGCGTCCCCTTCGTGGGCTGTCTTTATTGTAAAGGGACCGGCTGGTGGGCTGCTGCCTTCATTGTTGCCACTGGGGTTGTTTTGGCAGATCTTTATTCGGATGAGGGGCGAGTCCTCTTTCAGCGAAGTTGTGGTCTTGATTTTGTGGTCCTGATTCAGCTATACTAGTCCTGATTTGGCTCGGAAGAGTCCGCTGGACCTAAAGCAATAATCATGTAATGTAATGTAATTGAAGGAGTGGACTGTTTTTAAAAGTTGGGCGGCATAAAACATTAAAAGCTGTGTTCTTGTAGGATCCGTGTATGACCTGTGTTCTTGTAGGAGCCGTGTGGGAACTGTGTTTTTGTAGGAGCCGTGTTCCTGTAGGAGCCGTGTAGGAGTGTGTCCTTGTAGGATCCGTGTAGGAGCTATGTTCTTGTAGGAGCTGTGTTCCTGTAGGAGCCGTGTTGAAGCTGTGTTCTTGTAGGAGCCGTGTGGGAACTGTGTTTTTGTAGGAGCCGTGTGGGAACTGTGTTTTTGTAAGAGCCGTGTTCCTGTAGGAGCCGTGTAGGAGCTGCGTTCTTGTAGGAGCCGTGTATGAGCTGTGTTCTTGTAGGAGCCGTATAGGAGCTGTGTTCCTGTAGGAGCCGTGTAGAAGCTATGTTCTTTTAGGAGCTGTGTAGGCGGTGTGTTCCTGTAGGAGCTGTACAGCAGGTGTGTTCTTGTAGGAGCTGTGTTCTTGTAGGAGCTGTATAGGGACTGTGTTCTTGTAGGAGCTGTGTAGAAAGAATCTGTGTTCTTTTAGATTCTGTGTTCGTTTCGTCGCGTCTGTGTGTGAATGTGTGTTTAGCCGTTTTGAAGAAGAAAGAAAAAGTGGACTATTTGCCTGTGGCGGGATTGCCCCACAGCAAGAGAGTTCACAATTATTTTATTGGTTGCGTTACTACTGACGTGCAGGTTTGATTTTTATCAGGACAGCGGGTTTCGCCGTCGCACAAATATTTTTTGGCTCGTGTTGTCATAAAGCACATTTGCTGTCTTTTGTTCATTTGTGTTGAGACAATTCTTCCGCCGGACAGTGCTAAAATTAATTATTCACGATGACCAATTTTGGCAAAACAAGGTGAAAAGCTCTAGTGTGTCTGTAAAAATACACTCGGGGAGAGAGAGAGAGAGAGAGAGAGAGAGAGAGAGAGAGAGAGAGAGAGAGAGAGAGAGAGAGAGAGAGAGAGAGAGAGAGAGAGAGAGAGAGAGAGAGAGAGAGAGAGAGAGAGAGAGAGAGAGAGAGAGAGAGAGAGAGAGAGAGAGAGAGAGAGAGAGAGAGAGAGAGAGAGAGAGAGAGAGAGAGAGAGAGAGAGAGGAGAGAGAGAGAGAGAGAGAGAGAGAGAGAGAGAGAGAGAGAGAGAGAGAGAGAGAGAGAGAGAGAGAGAGAGTTTGGTTTTTTTAAAAACTAACCTTAAAATAACGTAAAATAGCATTTTGAAGAGAATGGAAAGAAAATCCTCATGGTTCATTTTGTATTAATTGGGAAAAAAATAATTAAAGAAATTTTTGATGTGAGGGAGGAAGTTTGGAAGAGGGAGCTTGACAAAATGTCCATAATTTGAACATTATTTTAATGACTCATCAGCCCTATAAATAATTAGTCATTATTAACTAATGATGTGTTTATTTTTCCTGTGTTTCAGAGTTTTCAAGAAGAGCAGTCCCAATGGCAAAGTGAGTCGCTTTTCCTTGTTTTCAGTCGTTGGGGTGGTTCGGTCAATGAAGGAATGACGACTGGTCTTTTTTAATCGATCTGTTATATGTTTGTTGTTGTTACGGGTATTTTATTGTTCTTGTGTTTTGTTGTTGTTGTGTTGTTGTTTAGGGCGGGCTTTTTCCTTCTCACTCTCATGCCATTTGATGTTGTTGTTCAGGAATTTGAAATAAAAGTACAACAAGCTCGGAATGAGATTAACATGATTCTGCATGGATAGTGACGGAAAGAGAGGTGGAGTGGGGAAAGAGAGGGGGGAAAGAGAGAAAGAGGTAGAAGGAGAAAGAGGGGGGAAAGAGAGGGGCAAAGAGAAAGAGAGGAGGAAGGAGAAAGAGGGGGGAAAGAGAGAAAGAGGTAGAAGGAGAAAGAGTGGGGAAAGAGAGGGGCAAAGAGAAAGAGAGGAGGAAGGAAAAAGAGGGTGGAAAGAGAGAAAGAGGTAGAAGGAGAAAGAGGGGGGAAAGAGAGAGAAGGGAAAGAGAGAGAGAGGGGGGGGGGAGAAAAAAGAGAGTAGGGGAGAGATGAAATGAAATAAATTAGGACAGTATTCAGATTTACATAATTATAAAGAGAGGAAGGAAGAGAGAGAATGTTGAGGGGTTGGAGGTCACGGATTTTCTAGGTCTGTATGAGGAAGACGAGAAAATGAGACGAGAAAGAGAGAGAGAGGGGGAGAGAGAGATTGCATTTAAAATGATATCATTGGAAGGTGGATGTATGGAGGAGAGAGAGAAAGAGAACAGTGGTAAATGACATGTCCATTTATCCAGGACGGACTGATCTGTTCATTTCCTGGTCTTGTCGCTTCAGGTCAGGTCATCGCATCCCCCCGTCTTGCTCTCAACACTTGTCATGCTTCATCTATCTACCCTACAACACTACAATGACATTCTCTACGCTATACTACACTACACTAAACTAGACTACACTGAACTACACTGCGCTAAATCACACTATACTATACTACACTGAACTACACTACAATATACTACACTAAACTACACTATTCTACACTAAACCACACTATTATACTACACTAAATTACACTACACTACACAAACCACACTACACTACACTATATTACACTGAACTACATACACTGAACTACACTACACTAAACCACACTGCACTATACTACACTACACTTAACTATACTATACTACACTACACTAAACTACACTACACTATAGTACACTACACTGAACTACACTACACTGTACTACACTACACACTAGTACTACACTATACTACACTACACTACACACTAGTACTACACTGAACTACACTATACTACACTACACTAAACTACACTACACTACACTTCACTTAACTACACTACACTAAACAACACTACACTAAACCACACTACACTACACTAAACCACACTATACTAAACTACATACACTAAACCATACTACACTAAACCACACTACACTACACTACACTAAACCACACTACACTACACCACACTACACTACACTATACTACACTGAACTACATTATACTACACTACACTAAACCACACTACATTACACTACACTACACTACACGCTGTTAAGGTGTGGCCTGGTAGCACAGTTGATAGTGGGCTGGTTTACTATGACGAAGGTCACACAGTTGATAGTGAGCTGGGTTAATATGACGAAGGTCACACAGTTGATATATAGTGAGCTGGGTTAATATGACGAAGGTCACACAGTTGATATATAGTGAGCTGGGTTAATATGACGAATGTCACACAGTTGATAGTGAGCTGGATTAATATGACGATGGTCACACAGTTGATAGTGGGCTGGTTTACTATGACGAAGGTCACACAGTTGATAGTGAGCTGGGTTAATATGACGAAGGTCGCACAGTTGATATATAGTGAGCTGGGTTAATATGACGAAGGTCACACAGTTGATATAAGGTGAGTGGTTTAATATGACGAAGGTCACACAGTTGATATAAGGTGAGTGGTTTACTATGACGAAGGTCACACAGTTGATATAAGGTGAGTGGTTTAATATGACGAAGGTCACACAGTTGATATAAGGTGAGTGGTTTAATATGACGAAGGTCACACAGTTGATATAAGGTGAGTGGTTTACTATGACGAAGGTCACACAGTTGATATAAGGTGAGTGGTTTAATATGACGAAGGTCACACAGTTGATATAAGGTGAGTGGTTTAATATGACGAAGGTCACACAGTTGATATAAGGTGAGTGGTTTACTATGACGAAGGTCACACAGTTGATATATAGTGAGCTGGGTTAATATGACGAAACATAAAGTGAGTGGTTTAATATGACGAAGGTCACACAGTTGATATAAAGTGAGTGGTTTAATATGACGAAGGTCACACAGTTGATATAAAGTGAGTGGTTTAATATGACGAAGGTCACACAGTTGATTTATTGTGGGCTGGTTTACTATGCCGAAAGGTTGTTTCAGCAGATCTTTTATGCGGATTGGGGGTTGTCCAGTCCTGATGTGGCTCGGAAAAGTCCGCTGGACCTAAAGCAATAATCATGTAATGTAATGTAATCTCACTTTTTTTGGGGTTCAAAACTCGCTTTGTTTCCTGATCTCGCCAATAACTACAACCGAACTTGATCAGTTTTACTTTGTGGATAGATCGTGTTAGATCCTTGGTATTTGTACTTTCTCAAAGGTGAAGGTCATAGTGCTTCACCATGTCCTAAACAGGCTGTATCTAAAATTGGGCTGACCCGATTTAGATAATTGTTTTGGGTGCTTGCAGATAGTTTTGATAGCGGCCTATCATTCCGTGCACGCCTGTTTTCTTTTAGTTCCTTTAGGATAAAGCCGTGTAGCAACACCGCCCAAAAATTAAAATTTCTGACAAGGCATATTTTTCGGCTGTGTGTAAGAGAGTTCGAGAATACATTTGAATGGCTTTTCATCTTGTTTTTAAATTGTTATCAACAGCGTACTAGATTCGCATGCAAATTCACAATAAATACAAGATTCTCTATCATTCGTCATTATCAGCATCAATTTACAAAACATCCCATCAGCATCGTCATCAGCGACGTCGCCACCATTATTGTCGTCATCGTCCTCATGAATGAATGAACCTTGAAATTTAACGTATACACCAACCATTGGCGATATGGTAGACGGGGATTATTATCTCAGGGAATAAGGGGTAGGGACCTGAATAACACTGAACCACCAATCATACTGCTAAAATGGACAGTGAAAAGTGGCCACTTGTGGTTTATCCCACTACGGGATTCGAACCTGGGTCATCAGTTTGCCTGCGAACGCTGTACCACTTGAGCTACGGCGGTGGGCTATTATCATCATCTGACTAAACATTAAGCATAGCGGAGGAGAATTTCAGGTTCCCATGGTAAAGGACTTGAAGGCAGAGTTTAGCTGGCTGTTTTTTGGCAGAAGATATTAGTGATAATGGAAGCTATAACTGATAATGGAAGATAAAATTGTGCGCACAAATTACCTTCTCAGATTGCGGTCTTGCATTTTTGATAGCTTTGGCCAGAACCCCATTTCCTTGTTGAATAATTAATTCAGTTCTCATCTTTGAAGTACATGCGTCTACAATATTAAATTCTGTCTGCAATAACGTCTACATTATTAAATTCTGTCTGCAACAACGTCTACAATATTAAATTATGACTACAATAACGTCTACAATAATATATTCTGTCTGCAACAACGTCTACACTACTATATTCTGTCTGCAACAACGCCTACAATACTAAATTCTTTCTGCAACAACGTCTACAATACTAAATTATGTCTGCAACAACGTCTACAATATTAAATTATGTCTACAACAACGTCTACAATACTATATTCTGTCTGCAACAACGTCTACAATACTATATTCTGTCTGCAACAACGTCTACAATACTAAATGCTGTCTGCAACAACGTCTACAATACTAAATTATGTCTGCAGCAATGTCTATAATACTAAATTCTGTCTGCAACAACGTCTACAATACTAAATTATGTCTGCAACAACGTCTACAATACTAAATGCTGTCTGCAACAACGTCTACAATACTAAATTATGTCTGCAGCAATGTCTATAATACTAAATTCTGTCTGCAACAACGTCTACAATACTAAATTATGTCTGCAATAACGTCTACAATACTAAATTCTGTGCAACAACGTCTATAATATTACATTCTGTTTGCAATAACGTCTACAATACTATATTCTGTTATCAACAACGTCTACAATACTAAATTCTGTCTGCAACAACGTCTACACTATTAAATTCTGTCTGCTACAACGTCTACAATACTAAATTCTGTCTGCAACAACGTTTACGATATTAAATTATGTGTTCTACAACGTCTACGATATTAAATTCTGTCTGCAATAACGTCTACAATACTAAATTCTGTCTGCAACAACGTCTACAATATTAAATTATGTCTGCAACAACGCCTACAATATATTTCAGTTGAATACTTATTTATATCAGTGTAAGTCGATTTCTATCTAGCACGTTGGAATTCAGAGTGCAGCTATTATTTTATATTTCAACTGACATCGTCATCATCATTACCGCTACTATTATCATGGTCATCATTATTATTGTCGTCGTCGTCGTTTTCCACATCGTTATCATTGCCGTCTTCATCATCATCGCCATCATCATCGAAATCATCATCGACATCATCATCAACATCATCATCAACATCATCATCGTCTTCATCATCAACATCGCCATCATCATCATCATTAATAACCTGTGGGCCAAAGCTGTCCTTTGTCCCAAAATAATCAACAGTCGCGTTCATTCGCTTTGTCCCAAAATAATCAACAGTCGCGTTCATTAGGTGCTTGTCTGAAGTGGAGGTGTTGATTGGTGACATAGCGAAAGTAGTTACCTATCTGTTATGTGTTGACAAAAAAGTTGACAGGCCGTAGATTGTGCACTCGATATTTGGTTTTGGCAGACATCTTTTTTTTTTAAAGAAAAGTTGCTCCAGTACCCTAGCATTAACTCGGGCTGCCAAGCGTTCATGGTGGCAACACGGACAAGAAAACTATGGCTGATAGAACTTGTAAAACTCCTGCTCCCAATCTCTGGCATTCGCCTCCTCTTACGCTGAGGCTCGGTGATAGTTTGTCTTCCTTCAAAAGGACAGCGAAGACGGATCTTTTCAACTGTGCATTCTGACTCGGTTTACTCCAGAACTGTAAATATATACTTTAAAATAAAATCTGATGGCTGGCGCCTAATCTCCCCTCCCAAAGCCCAAGGTATAGATTATTGAACCTGAAATGACGTTAGGATCTCATTAAAGAAGAAGATAACAAGAAAAGAGAGACAGACTGATTGGCAGTGTGAGGGATAGAAAGGTGCGTCGACCACATCAAAGTTGTCCCAATTTGAAATTCTGGAAGTTTTAGGTTACAGATTTCGACTGGTGTTGACTTACAGTACTGACTCTTTAAACCGTCTTCCACTTCACAATGTCGTTTCTGTAGCACGTGAAGGAACCAGTCTATTTTTTTATAGTATAATTATATAGGTGGGATGGCTTTAGAACCTGCCCTAAAGTGTGTTGAAATAACATTGTTATACGTAGCCAATCAGAATGCACACATTTTGTCAGGCGCAGCACTAAATGCCATTATGTGATGCGCAGTCGAACCGTAGTAGACAGTATGGCAGAAGAAGGAACGAGACCACTGTCAAAGGTATCTCGGCGACAAACGCTCAGTTTTATCGAACTTGGTCAAAAGCTATGATACACTTTGGAATAATCTCATTATCGTTATCGGTTGAGTCGGCCATGTTTTTTTTACAACCAAAATAGCCGCACAAAGGGAAGGCAACTTTCTGGAGATTGCGGAGTTCTCATTGTTTTCGCGCAGATGTTGCAAGACATTTAATTTACTTTACCATGTGAGTCTACATCGCGTTCTTGAAACACTTTTGAAACAAAGATGTCGAGAAACGTTGTCGAAACATTGTAGCAGAATTGTTGTTTGGGGTGACGTCGGCTTTACTCTGCATTATAAAAGACTAGTAACACAACCTACCAACGCATTGATTGTGGCTGCTAAACCCAAGAAGAAGACTTGGTAATGCATCCCTAAATATGTTCCCGATCGTTCTATATAGATATTATACTTTACGCAGCCGGGCCTGTCATTTGAACGCGAGAAGAGAACCAGACGACGTGGAAACGTCGCTGTCAGCATCTTACGGCATACTCTTTGACAGCTTGCACCTGCAAAGCACACAGCTTCGCTGACACACGCCAAGCGCCACCCACAAGTACTGTACAGAGAGGCCACAGAAAAAAACTCGATTATTCTCAGATACGTTGTATGCAGCTTTAAACGGTGTGTGCACCAGTAGGCCGGTCTGTGCTAGGGATCGGAGACTGACAACAGACCAGGCATGCAAATATAGATGACATGTAGTAGTAGTAGTAGTAGTAGTAGTAGTAGTAGTAGTAGTAGTAGTAGTAGTAGTAGTATAGTAGTATAGTAGTATAGTAGTATAGTAGTAGTAGTAGTAGTAGTAGTAGTAGTAGTTAGTAGTACAGAAGCCGAAAAGATCAGGGTTTGGACCCTTTTTCTCCAGGCCAGCTTAACTAGTGCGGTGCCCATCTCCTCTCCCTTGCTGCTTTACTTTTCACGGTTCTAACAACAGATCCAGACACCCATCCCCAGACTCTGCCCTTGAAGACGCTGTCCCACCGCCCTAACTGAGTGGTAGAGGGATCGTCTGACACACTGAAGACCCAGCTTCCAATCCCTTATGGTGGGCAAAGATAAAAGTGGCCTTCTTCCCCCCCCCCCCCCCCCCACTATTTTCGCAGTGTGATTGCTCTGGTGGTTCAGTGTTGATTTAGGTCCCTATCCTTTATTTCTTGAGATGGTTACCAGCCGTCTGCCGTATCGCCAATGACGACGGGTGTGGACGTTACGTTTCAATGTTCCTTCATTCATTCCTGCATTCCTTTGAAGACGCATGATAAACGGAACTTTAAAATCGGTACAAATGAACTAATCACTCGAAGAGTTCCCGTCAAGTTGACAACATCCTACTGCCTTATACTTCCAAGGTTAGGTGACAGTGTCATACTACCTTATACTTCCAAGGTAAGGTGACAGTGTCATACTGCCTTATACTTCCAAGGTAAGGTCACAGTGTCATACTGCCTTATACTTCCAAGGTAAGGTCACAGTGTCATACAGCCTTATACTTCCAAGGTAAGGTCACAGTGTCATACTGCCTTATAATTCCAAGGTAAGGTGACAATGGCATACTGCCTTATACTTCCAAGGTAAGGTCTGTCTGCAAATAGTTTTATGCAAATGAACTATTACCCGTTTAAAATCAGCAGTACTCATTTTTGTTGTAGTTGTAGTTGTAGTTGTTTACACTTTTTGTCTTTTCTCCCTGGAGCTAAACAACCGTAGACCTCCCAGTTCCCAAGTGGCATGGCAATTACGACAGGGCGGATCAAACGAATGTTTGCGGTATACCGAATTTTTGTGGAGGGAAATTTGAAGAGCATCTGGATTAAACGTGTTAAAAAGGTCAACTGACATCAAACGAAAATGATAACTTTCTGCTCAAATCTCGTGGTCCTTTATGAGATTTTGTAAGCGTCGTTGCTGCTGCAGTTCGTTGTTGGAAACTCTCTTCGTCGACGTTATCATCATCATCATCACCATCATCATCATCATCATCATCAGTATCATCATCGTCGTCTTCGTCTTAGGGGCGGGTTTGTTGGAGGTGTTAGGTAACTGTGTATAAATATAGATGTTTAATGTATGTGTCGGTGTGTGTCGGTTTCAGAGAGGGAGAGAGAGAGAGAGAGAGAGAGAGAGAGAGAGAGAGAGAGAGAGAGAGAGAGAGAGAGAGAGAGTTTGTGTGCGTGTACGTGTGTGTGTGTCAGAGAGAGAGAGAGTGTGTGTGTGTGTGTGTCATTGTTTGTGTTTGTCTTTGTGTGTGTGTGTGTGTGTGTGTGTGTGTGTTTATCAGTAGCATTTGGATGGTTTATTTTAATGTTTGTTCATGGTTTGTGTGTTTCAGATCACAACCTACCTTGGCAAACGCGATTTTGTGGACCATCTAACACACATCGACCCCGTCGGTAAGTTTATCGCTTGTGTTTCATTATCCATAGTTTCAACACCAGCACACACACACACACGTGCGCGCACATACGCACATAAATTCAAACGTGTGTTTGATGCTTCAGACAACAAAGAGTGGCCAATGGTTCATGTTTTCCATTTTCTGTTCTGGGTATACAGCTGAGCTCAAGGCAATTCATTTAGCTCTAAAACCGGTTTATGAATCCAAAAGCTCCTCATTTTTAATCATGTCCGATTTACTGTCAGCACTTCAGGTTCTTTCCACGAGAAAGATATCGCACCCTTTTCTGGCAGAGATCCATGATCTCCAAATGGTTTCTGAGGGTAAAAAGATTGTTTTTATATGGATATCTATTCTCATGGGCATCCGCATTGCAGTGGATAAAGGGGCTAAAGAAGCTCTGCATCTAGATTTCCCTTCAGAGATTTTCCAATGTGTTCCATACTCTGATCTGAGTTGTATGACTGGCTCTTATTGTAAACGGCTGTGGCAGACCGAATGAGTCTAATGACTCTAATCAAATCAATAATACATTATTTGAATTTCTTCCAGATTTGTCAGATTCTTTGCCTAACTTCGCGTCCACTCGGAAAGAAGAAACTGTTTTGGCTCCCCTTCATATTGGGCATACTTATGTTACCCATAGTTTCCTTTTAAAAAGAGAAGAACCACCGTAATGCTTTGCATCCTTTTCCGTCCGGCATTTTATGTCTTAATGTGCTGATCTGGGTGATGAAATAGAAAGATATTTTGGTTCGATACCTTTTAATGAGATTTTTAAAGTCTGCAATAGTAAACGCCTGTTTGAATTTTTACGTCTTGTAGCTTTGTTTTATCGCATATAGGTCATATCATATTGTTTACATTCTTGGTTAAATTTTATTAGTAAGACTGGTTTTATTTACATCTTTTATCATATTTAAAAGTTAGCAGTTTAGTCTGATTTTGCTTAGTTTTGTGTGGTCCTGACTCGGCTCTTGGCAGTCCGCTGGACCCTATAAACATTGAATATCTATAAACCTTTTAACTTTACATTCAGAGCATTCAAACATCTATTATTAACTGCAGTTTGAAAGTGATTCCAAAACGTATGTGCGTGTCTACACTCCCAGAACAAATGCTGTATATTTTCTCTTCCTTATTTACAAAACCAGCATGCAGCATCAGTCAAAATATTCATACCTTGTAGCGTACCGTTTGTAGCTAAAATTATGTGCACAAGTCTAATTTAAAACCATTTTAGTTTTACATCGTGAATCTGTCTAATTTTCTGAAAAATCTTGTTCGACTATAGTTCTTTTCCTAATTTTATATTCCGTTTATTACAGCAATTTGGTTGTACCTTTCCCAAAAGACAACCATGTACGAGGATTGTATAATTTTCCAGTTCTTACTCAGTGTTCATCAAAACTGCTATTTTCCAAATCAAATTTATTACTACGCACGTACTCCTTAATAGATCTTACACAACCAATAAAAAATAAAAAGTCAATATTCACATTATACTGTTTTACAAACTCGTCAAAAGTGAAGAATACAACATTTTTCTTTAGAAAATGACCAAGGCAAAATATACCTTTTTCAAAACAATCTGTATAAAATAGTACCTTAATTCCAATTAGCACTTTTTCAGAGTAAAATACACGCTGTGGCGTCATTTCTGTGGGATACTGAATACTGACTTGATGAGGGAAATCTTTATACGCAACAAACACGTCTGACCATAAATCGTTACTCTCTACTTTGCTTCTGGGAAAACTTGAACCAAGCTGGTCAGTTTTAAATAGAAGTGGATGACAAGATAGCACAATATCTTTTTGCATTTGGATGAATCATACTCAAGTTTTCTCATCCAACTCAACTTTAAGGCTTGAATAAAACACTGTTTGTCTGGAATACCTAATCCCCTTGGTCTGTAGATTTTTTAGATACTTTTCCACTTATACGGTCTTCCTTAAGATTCCAAACAAATTCATACAATGATTTCTGCACAAGGTTTATTACATTATGTGGTGGGTTGGGTAAAAGAATCCACAGATGAGTAAGTTTTGATAATATTAAGGACTTAAGAACATCTACTCGGCCTAATGGTGTTATCTGTCGCCTCAGCCAAATTCTATATAGCTTTTTTTACTTCCGAAATTTTTCTCATATTTATTTCAATTAAATCTACTAAATCACTTGTGATTCAAATACCCAAACTCTTAAAATACAGAGCATTCCAATCCATATTTAAATGTTGCATATACCGGATTTTTTTATTTTCGTCTGTAGTCCAGCCGAACTGCACTAGTTTTATCAGCATTTAAAAATAGGCCTGGAAACTTTCCCGATGAATGCACAATATTGTTTCTTCAAACGATTATGTTTTCCCCCATTTAATATATTTTCAGTATCGTCAGCATATTGTGAAACCTTATACTCGTTTTTATTAATTTATATATCTTTAATTCTTTTTTATTTTGTCTAATCATTACTGCCAATATTTTAGCATATAGAAATATAATATAGGTGATAAAGGTTCTCCTTGTCTGCATCCTCTTTTTGTAGAGATACGACTCCAAATCTTGCCATGAACCCAAATATAACCATGTATGTGTATATCAAGACAAAAGGTACTTATCCACTTAGAATATCTTTTCCAAATCCAAATGCCACAAGTACCTTTTGCCTAAATGTCCAGTCGACAGAGTCAAATGCTTTCAGTAAACCTGGTCTGTTCTTTTTATTAATATAATTCATTAAGTCGTAAATCAAACGAATGTTGTCACCTAAAATTTTCCCTTTCACAAATCCGGTTTGATCTTCATTAACTAGCTTGCTTATAAAAGGTTTTATTCGATTAGTTGTGGCCTCATGGCGCAGTGGATTAGTCGCCGGTTTCCAATGCCGAAGGTAGCGGGTTCGATTCCTGCAAGGGGCGAACTTTTGTGACTTAGGTACGAGACTATTGGGGTCACCGAGGGTTTTCTTCGGGCACTCCGGTTTCCTCCCTCCCTTGATTAATGGTACTGGACGCAGTCAATATAAAATTTCAAAAATAAAAATTCGGTTTTCTTTCCGTCTCCCAATGGCGATCTCCATGCCTTTACACCACCTGTTGGAGTGATGGATGTGTATTTGTTGTGTGTGGATGAGACAGGTAAGCGTGCATGTTGGTACAGATCGCCGCGCTTTGAGCCTGATTGATTTGGAAAAAGGCGCGTATATAGCATCCAGTATTATTATTGTTATTACATGCAGATCTAATTTTGTACACAATATTTAATAAAATAATTGGTCGCCAATTTTTCAAATACAATATATGGGCGTTTGATGCTTCAGACGACAAGGAGTGGCCAATCGTTCGTGTTTCCATTTCCTTCTTTAGGAGCGGAAACACAGCAGGCTTGCGAAATTAACTTTGAAAATGCTGGCTTTCAGTTATGTCAAGTGTGTTTGAATGTATGGAATTACATTTGGATGGCTTGCCATCTGTTTTCTTCTTGTTCCTTTTTTTTTTCTCACTTAACCTTACCCCCGGCCTCTTTCATTCCCCTCCCACACCGTAACTCCCTCACCTCCCCTCCCCCTCCGCTGTAAGGTAATTATATTTGTTTTATTTTCCTTCTTCTTGTTCCTATCATTTTTTTCGCTTTTGTGATTTTGCTTTTGTGTTGCTTGCTAGAGGGAAGGTTTGCAATTTGTCGAAGAACAAGGTACTACATAATAGATATTAGGACCCTATGCTTGCTTCCTTTGGGATGTAAACTTAAGAGAGAAACAAAAGAATAAACAAACCGGATAGTTTTTAATAATAATAATAATAATAATAATAATAATAATAATAATAATAATAATAATAATAATAATGATAATAATAATAATAATAATAATAAACATTTATATAGCGCCCTTTCTAATGAAAGCTGAGAGTGCTTTACTTTCATATAAGACACTTCTAAGAACTAAAATGGCTAAGCAATAATAATATAAAACATGGTAAACAAAACATACACAATTTCATTAGATAATATGAACACGCGCACACACACACACACACACACACACACACACACACACACACACTTACACAGAGTTCAACACAAATTTACATTGTGGTGTCATCAAAGGAACGTTTGAACAGATGGGTCTTGAGGTCAGAACGAAAGGCAGCAGATGTTTGGGAAGAATGGAGAGACATGGGAAGGGAGTTCCAGACGGTGGGAGCAGAAAATGAAAATGAGCGTTCACCATAGGATTTGTTCACTCGTGGAATGCAGAGATTTTGGGCAGAAGAAGATCGAAGGGTTCTAGATGGTATCTAGGGGTTTACCATGGTTTTGAGATAAGAACGTCCGGATGAAGAGAGAGCATTGAAACAGAGGCAAACAGTTTTGTACTCAATTCTTTGTTCGATGGGATGCCAGTGTAGGGATTTAAGATGAGGAGTTATATGGGCAGATCTTGGAATGCGAAGAATGAGACGGGCGGCATTATTTGAATCTTTTGAAGTCTTTGCAATAGATTTTGTTCTTTTCGGTTTTCGTTTCGATTTGGTCTTTGCGTTTCAGTAATGAAAAGAAATGTGTCTTTCTCGGTGTCAAAACGATGCTTTTTCTAGATTTTCAATAAATACATTGTTTATTTAAAAAAGAGAAAAGAAAAGAAATATAAATTTGTTTCTGTTTAATGTAATCGCTTTGATTCAGATACAAGTTTTATTCTCTTGGCAATTGTTGCAATCAATCAATCAATACGTATATACACACACACACACACACACACACACACACACACACACACACACAGATACGCACACACATTCTCTCTTTCTCTCTTTCTTTCTCTCTCTCTCTCTCTCTCTCTCTCTCTTTCTCTCTCTCTCTCTCTCTCTCTCTCTCTCTCTCTCTCTCTCTCTCTCTCTCTCTCTCTCTCTCTTGTTTAGACGCGTTGTTATGACACTCATAAAACGCCACATACCTTGTGTTGACAATGAGTCATCTTTCGTCCCCTTATTTAAGTACTTACAAGTGATCTTACGCTAACCCTAACCCTTACCCTACTTTTAACTCTAATGGATCATTGTTTTGACGTCAGGATAACGGGGTCCATCAATAAAACGTATGTAGAGTATAGAGTGTATTTCACAAGAACGCTGTCTAAACATAATCACACGCGCGCACGCACACACGCACAAACACACACACACACGCACAAACACACACACACACACAGCCACACCACACGCACACAAAAACCGAAGCAATGCTATCGAAATTTTATTTGTTTATTTCGATCGCTTTGCTTCGCTTAAAAATGTTGTGTTGGCAATTGTTGTTGTACTGGAACGATGGTGGTGTTGTTAGTGGTAAAGGTGATGGTGGATAGAATTGGAAATGATAGAGAGGTAGAGGAGGAATGGAAACAGACCGAGACACATCCCTATGGTGAGGTTCCTGTAGCCCTAATTGGAAAAAAAAAAAGGTAGTGGGCGTGTAGAGGACGGGGTTGGAGTCAATGTAATTGTCTTCCCCCTCCCCCTCACACACACCCCACCTTTAGTTTGGATTGTCTACTGAAATCACAAACAATGCCAGTGACACTGATGTGACTTTATTTGGTTGCCAGACTGAGCCATCACCCCCCCAACCCACAACCCCCTCCCCTTCTCTCTCTCTCCTCTCTCTCTCTCTCTCTCTCTCTCTCTCTCTCTCTCTCTCTCTGTGCTTAAATGTATATTTATATAAATTATATACTAGTCTCATTGTTGTCCAACTTTTACACTGCCGTAATCTCAGCATTAAAAAATATATATTTATATTTTATTTATACTTTTTTTTTAGTCTAATATCACAAATGTGAATAGACGTTACATTAAATAAAGAAATAAATAATCACTTATTTTAGTTTAATTTATTTTAATTTAAAACTGAAATTGCTTATTTAAGCTTGGATGTGTTTAGAGGAAGGTTCGTGATGGTGTGATAGTTGACAGGGACACTGTGGTGTGATAGTTGACAGAGACACTGTGGTGTACGGGGACAGTTTGTAATTGTTGTTTACAATGGTCTTGTGGTTTCCCAGTGCAAAATAATGGAAAATAAACACGCGAGTGATCAATCAATTATTGGATTTGCTGTTCCTGTGATAGTGACAACTCTGTATGTATAGTGTTCGTGTGTGTGTGTGTGAGCAGCCACAGTGGCCCACCCCTCCAATGTATAGCTTCCTCGTCCACTTCTCTCTCCTTTCCTATTTACTGGGCATTTTGCAAGTCATTGGAGCGGTCGCTTAATACATTGACTCACAGATGCTGAAGCTGGTGTTTGTTTCTGCTGCTGCTGCTGAAAATGATGATGATGATGATGATTCGCAGCGTACAACAGTCATTGACAATAACTACTTAGAGGTAATACACATTGCTGCGATCGGTAGAAAGTATCGCCAAAACTCCCTCTAGCAGCAGGTGAAAGTATTCCTTCCATTCCTTCAAAGTATACTTTGGGCTCGCTGCTAGCCGCGGATGCGAACCGCAGTACTGTTTAAAAGTGACGGAAAGAGCGGAATATTGCTACAAGGGTTCGGGTAAGGGTTAGTTGTAGATCTATCCCTAGCCCTTGCCCTAACCCTTTTCTCTACAAAAATGCTCTTTTTCCGTCGCAAAAACCCATTTGCCTTCTTGGATTCTTAAATAGTATGAAACCAAGTGAGGACACTATCCGGCGTCAATAAACGGTTCGAAAAGATTCTCAAACGATTCGTAAAAGACAGTTGACCTAGAAACAAATGCAGCGTGACCTAATTCGTCGCCTAGAGGAGACGAAACTTACTTTTCCGTTTGTAGTCTTTCACCGACACTGTAACTGAGCAGGCTGCTAACCTCACCAAAGTATCCCTTCAAGGGACAAGGGACATACTTTGGCCTGCTGCGCAGCGTGTGCCTGGAGTATACTTTCTTTCGATCGTAGCTATGTTCAATGGGTGCTACTACACAGTCATGTTGATGATGTTGATGATGATGATTATGATGCATCATCGTCAATGATTGGTGTACATTGCGACATAATTTTCCTTGCTGTTTGCTAGGGCAATGAAAGAATCTTATTGCCATTGTGATTACTGTTGATGATGCAGTGTGTGCGTCCTCTGTGCGTCTCAGATGGCGTGGTGCTGGTGGACCCGGAGTACTTGAAGGACCGGAAGGTGTACGCTCACATCCTTGCCGCCTTCCGCTATGGGCGAGAGGATCTGGACGTCCTGGGTCTCACCTTCCGCAAGGACCTCTACCTGTCTTCCATTCAGGTACTGCTGTGGGAGGAGAAAGAGAGAGATAGAGAAAGAGAGAGAGATAGAGAAGAGAGAGAGAGAGAGAGAGAGAGAGAGAGAGAGAGAGAGAGAGAGAGAGAGAGAGAGAGAGAGAGAGAGAGAGAGAGGAGGAGCAGCATGGTTCCTAGGAGGAGTAGAAGTTAATACATTAGTAGGCACTTTCGCCAAGAACACCGATGACCCAGATTGAAAGTTCCGCGATGGGCAAGAATAAAGGGGCCATTTTCCACTGTTGATGTTAACAGTGTGATTGCTCTGGTGGTTCAGTGTTAATTTAGGTCCATACCCCTTGTTCTATGGGACAGTGATCCCCGTCTGCCGTATCGCCAATGGCTGGTGTAGACGGTAAACTTTACTGTTCATTCATTCATAGTAGGAAGACTAGGAGTTGGAGGAGGAGGAGTAAAAGATATCGGAGGATGATTATAGGAGTGTTACACTCTATTTGATGATGGTGTTTTTCTTTATCAGTATTTGATTCAGCCCCGGTGCTGAAGTCCTGATAGGGTGTAACTCAGATTCGTTTATTCACACAGCCCGTCCAAACAGCATACAAGTCACAAAGTCGACGTATGAAGTTTTCCACTTTTATTCAGCACACATCAACAACTGCATACAATTCTCAATTCAACTCAACAACTTTCACAGCAACTTTCCAAATCACTATCAACAACTTTACTGTCTCTACAACAATCTCGGCACACGATTAAATAACCTCTCTCTTTTCCGGAAAGATTTCGAATACGGTAGAAATGACGTACTGCCACCAATCGAACTAAAGATCGTCATCACTGACTTACGTCATTACACATTTCTTCTCCTTCCGGATCGTTCCTTCAAATTTCTACAATTATCCCGAATCTTCGATCGATGTTAAACATGCCGATCCAGAAGATTCTACAACAATATCGACTAACGGAAATTATCAACGTTATACAAAGCCTTTCCTAACAACAATGCAAACTCAAATCAAAGGTAAATAAACTCTATTATTGAATACTTTGCAAATCGAAACGATTAGATCTATCGTACACGCTTCCGGCATACTTTCGTTCGCGTTTCAACGTAACATAACCCCCCACTCAAGAAGAAATTTACCCAATTTCTTTCAACAACGTTGAAACGTAATGCACAAACAAAGTACGGAATTAAGACTTATTTCAGTCTGTCTGAACACTATCAACGTTCTCAGTTTATATACACAGAGTCAACGTTTCTCATCTGCAAATCTTTCTGGATACTGTCAATGTTCACAGATCATTTACCCAGTCAACGTTTTTCATTTTCAAGTCTGTCATTACCAATATTCTTAGTTCGTCTACACAGTCAATGATCTTTCATCCGCAAGGAAACGACGCCCTCGTCAGTTGTGGTCGTCATCGGCCCAGGGTCAAAGACGATGATCATGTGGGCTTCCCTGGAATCAGTGCGTCCTCCGTTGTCTCCTTCTTCCATCGGATGTCCGACGCAGTCGACGTTGTCAGCTCCCAGGATGCATTCGCTGGGTCTCACGGTCAGGTTGGCTTCTGCGGGACGGTGGAACAGCTCCCTCGAGGTCTGCAGATGCTCCTTCCAGGTCTGGGTGTGGACTTCATGTTCGACCAAAGTCGTAGAGCCTGGGACATCATTGAAGCTATGGGGAAATTCGCCCATAAGGTCCTTGAGCTCCAACTTTTGACCTTCCGTCAAGCCTGGTCCTAGCTTAACATCATCGATGTCTTCTTTGCTGTGGAAGTCTCCAAGTTCCAACAGTTCTTCGCTGTCAAAGCTTTCGTCGGTCACAGCTGCTGTGGCTGCGTGTACAGTCTCTGATGGCCTTTCCACGTACAGCTTAAGGAGGTTGGCGTGGTATATCTTGGAATGCTGGCCGACCTTCACCTTGTAGTCGTTGATCCCCACCACGGTCTCCACTTCGTACGGGCCTTTCCACTGCATCAGCAACTTATTGTGATCAGTAGGTAGCAGCACCAGCACTTTGTTGCCAGGTTTAAACTTCCTGTTCACAGCCCTACGATCATAGTAGTGCTTTCCACAGTCCTGGGATTTCTTCAGGTTTTCTCTGGCTATCTCGAGAGTCTGCTCCAGCTTCTCCCGTAGCTCAAACACGTACTGGTAACTGTTCTTCACCTCTGGGGTGTCTACTTGTTTCGTCCACAGTTCTTTTAGGATGTGCATCGGCCCTCGGATGGTTCTTCCGTACAGCAGCTCGAACGGAGAAAAGCCGGTGGACTCCTGCGGTACTTCTCTGTAGGCGAAAAGTAGGGCGTTGATGTAGCGATGCCATTGTCTGGGCTGCTCGCTGCACAGTTTCTTCAGGGTGGACTTCAACGTAGCATTGAACTTTTCGACGAGCCCGTTGCACATTGGGTGGTAGGGTGTCGTAGTCAAATGCCGGATGCTCAGCAGTCTGTTGACCTCCTTCATGCAGTCAGAGACGAACTGCGTCCCGAGGTCTGTCAGAATTTCTTCAGGCACTCCAAGTCTACTGAACATGTCCACCAGTGCCTCTGCTACAGTTTCAGTGTCAATTTTCTTCAGTGGCACTGCTTCTGGGTACCGAGTCGCATAGTCTACTAAAGTCAGTACCCACCGATGACCTTCTTCACTCGGAGGTCTTATGTCGCCGATTAAGTCTAAGGCCACCCTCTTGAAAGGTCGGTCGATCAAAGGCATCCTCTGCATAGGCACTTTCGGGACCCTTCCTCGAGGTATGGTCTTCTGGCAAATGTCACACGATCGGCAGAAACGGCTGACGTCCGCATGAAGTCCTGGCCAGTAGAACACCGCCTGGATTCTGTCCGACGTCTTCTTGATGCCTAGGTGACCTCCCATAATTGAGTCATGCGCTACTTCCATCACCTGGCGCCTTAAGGGTAATGGTACCAGTACTTGACGTAGTGGTTTACCTCCGTTGACCCTCGGGTGCTGGAAGATTCTGTACAGGATCTTGGCCTTCACCTCAAAATAGACCGTGCCACTGCCCTTGGTCACGTGGTCTTGGCGGTTCCTGTACTTGTTTAAAGTGCTATCAGCTCCCTGGAGCTGGATAAGCTTATCTCTGTCCACGATGGCAGCTTTAGAGTTGTCGGCGACCTTCAGTGGCGTAGACGTCTTGTCTCTCTTGGCCTGGGCCCTGGTAGTAACGGCACCGACGATCTCTGGTCGGCAGGGCTGAGCCGGAGTAACCACATTGTCCCGTAGCAGCTCTGTAAGGTCTCCATCGGGAAACGGCAATGGATCCTCCTCCACAACTTCGACGCGTTGGATTGAGGCAGGACTCCACTCTGGATCGGGGTCGTCGGGTCGTCTCGCGCCGTCGATATTCCCGATCATCAAATCATACAGCGGCTTCTTCAGGCAAACCGCTTCGACTTCGCCTATGTAGAAAGGGGTGTTGACATGAATCTTCGCAACTGGCGCTTTCACACATTTGCTGTCGGCCATAAGTGTCCATTTTGAATTGCCAGTGAACTGTTCTTTAGCGATTAGGTCTTCTCTGACGATGACCCCACTGCAGCCAGAGTCTCTTAAAACAGTCACTTCATGATTTCCGACGCGTCCCTTGGAAACAGGCATGTTCTGGACGGTCACAGCTGCGCTGGCGACGACGGGGATGGATTTTCCGTTGGCAAGGAGAAGTTGGCCATCAGTCATGCACTCTTGCACGTCCGCAGGGGTAGCTGTGCGCTTGGTTTCACTCGGAAGAATGACGCTCCCGCCGCACACTTGATGGTCAGATCTACTGTTTTGCCGTTGATTGGAGAACCGCCTCTGCCGGTTGCCCGCCGCTGCGTTGTCCGTACTGCTCCGCTGTCCGCTACTTTTGTTTTGAGGACAGTTAGAAGCTCTGTGGTCTGTAGCGTTGCAGGTGAAACAGCCCCTTGAATGCCCTTCCCTGGGAGGAGGCGTGGAGTCTGTCTGTCTCTGGCTCGTCTGGCTTCCCTGGATCTGGTTCCCATGGTTTGCAGTCTTCTGAAAATGTTTCGTCGCGCTGGGTGGCCCCAACGTTTTCCCATGAGCGATAAGATATCTTTCAGCAGCCTCAGTCACATCTTTAAGCGTCTGCAGCTTTTGTTCTTCTAAGTGGGTCGCTAGGTCCTTGTGACAGGCATTGAGAAATTGTTCTTTCACAATCAGGTCATGGAGACTGTCGTAAGACTTCATTTCGCCTGATAACTCCACCCACTTGTGTAGATATGACGACAGGCGCTCCACAAACTGCTTTGGCGTCTCGTCTGACTTAGGCCGGCATTCACGGAAGCGTTTACGGTAGCCCTTCTCTGTAAAGTTGTAGCACTGCAACAGGGCCTCTTTCAAGACGTCGTAGTTTTTGGCGTCATCGTTCGACAGTCTGGTGTAAACTTCGAGAGCTTGCCCCGTCAGAAGTGCACTCAGTCGAATTGCCCAGTCTTGAGGTTGCCAGTTAGAGCTTTCAGCGAACCTTTCGAATCTCGCCAGATAACTGTCAATCTGGTCCTTCCCGTCGACGAAAGCTGGCAATTTTGGAGCCGTGTTGTCACTGATAACTTGTGGCGCATGCTGCTGTTGCTGGATGCGCGCCAACTCTAGTTGGAACTGACGATCAGCTTCTCTTTCCTCACGCCTGCGCTCATCTTCTCTTTCTTGCCGCTGCTGTTCAATTTCCAGACGCTTCAGTTCAAATTCTCTTTCTTCACGGCGACGCTGCTCTTCTACTTCTAGACGCTTCTGTTCTAGTTCTATTTCTTTTTCTAGACGCTTCTCTTCCAATTCTCTTTCTCGTGTTCTCTCCTGAGACTTGACGTACTCCGTCAGCTGCTTGCCTTTTAGATTCAGTTCAACCCCTTTCTGCCAGAAGTCAGCCATCTTGATGCTTCTGGAAAGTTCTTTTCTAGAAAGTTCTTTTCTGGAAAGTTCTTTTCTGGAAGGTTCTTCTTCTAGAAAGTTCTTGACTGTAGAGTTCTTTTTTTTTCTTTTTCTGGAAAGTTCTTGACTGTGCTGTACCTTTCTAGACTGTTCTAGAACAGCACGCTTTCTGCAGTAGCGCTGATGCTTGTCACTAGTCGCCTTCGCTGACGCAGGCCCCGCTGTCCTCGTCGTATGCGACGCTGCACCACGCTGGTGTTGATGTATACGCTCCTGTGCTGAAGTAGACGCGACGTCCGCTCGACGCTCGCTGTAACACTGGCGATGTAGCTCCGAGACTGTCCCTTGACGTAGTCTTGCGGCAGCCACGTAGTCCCGACTTGTTGTTCGCTCACGAAGCAACTCTTCAGCGACTACACGCCCTTGCAGTCAACCCGAACCTATCGGATGTAGTCCCAGTATGTTGGCCCCTCTCGACGCAACTCGTTGGCGGCTACCCTCGATGACTGCCTCTCGTAACGTTGACTCGCTTGTTGTAGCAGTTGAACCCTTGGCTATGGCGTGAATCGCGGCTTGACCCCCAAAATGTTACACTCTATTTGATGATGGTGTTTTTCTTTATCAGTATTTGATTCAGCCCCGATGCTGAAGTCCTGATAGGGTGTAACTCAGATTCGTTTATTCACACAGCCCGTCCAAACAGCATACAAGTCACAAAGTCGACGTATGAAGTTTTCCACTTTTATTCAGCACACATCAACAACTGCATACAATTCTCAATTCAACTCAACAACTTTCACAGCAACTTTCCAAATCACTATCAACAACTTTACTGTCTCTACAACAATCTCGGCACACGATTAAATAACCTCTCTCTTTTCCGGAAAGATTTCGAATACGGTAGAAATGACGTACTGCCACCAATCGAACTAAAGATCGTCATCACTGACTTACGTCATTACACATTTCTTCTCCTTCCGGATCGTTCCTTCAAATTTCTACAATTATCCCGAATCTTCGATCGATGTTAAACATGCCGATCCAGAAGATTCTACAACAATATCGACTAACGGAAATTATCAACGTTATACAAAGCCTTTCCTAACAACAATGCAAACTCAAATCAAAGGTAAATAAACTCTATTATTGAATACTTTGCAAATCGAAACGATTAGATCTATCGTACACGCTTCCGGCATACTTTCGTTCGCGTTTCAACGTAACAAGGAGGAAGAGTTATAATTATTGGAGGAGGAGGGGTTGTGATAGATGTAGATGTTATAGTTGGAGCTGGGCAGTTATAGCAGTAGGAGGGGGAGAAATGATCAAAGGGAGGAGGGGTAAATGCTATAGCATTAGGAGGAACAGTAGGGGAAGGAGTTAGCAGAAGTTATAAGAGTGTTTATATGAGGAGTTATCATATGAGGAGGAGTTATATTAGGGGGAGTAAAAGTTACATGAGGAGTTATAATAGTAGGAGTACAAGTTATAGTAGTAGGGGGAGTTGAAAGACCTGCAGAAGTATTAGCAGAAGTGTGGGAGAGGTAAAAACTGTAGGAGTTGTTATAGCAATAGGAGAAGTGGTAGGAGTAGAAGTAACATTTACAGTAGTAGTATTAGGAAGAGGGACAGTAGCAGTAGGAAGAGGAGAAGCGGTAGAAGGAGAAGTACCAGTGGGTAGAGGAGAAGCGGTAGAAGGAAGAGAAGTAGCAGTGGGAAGCGGAGAAGCGGTAGAAGGAAGAGAAGTAGCAGTAGGAAGTGGAGAAGCGGTAGAAGGAAGAGGAGAAGCGGTAGAAGGAAGAGAAGCAGCAGTAGGAAGCGGAGAAGCGGTAGAAGGAAGAGAAGCAGCAGTAGGAAGCGGAGAAGTGGTAGAAGGAAGAGAAGTAGCAGTAGGAAGTGGAGAAGCTGTAGAAGGAAGAGAAGTAGCAGTAGGAAGCTGAGAAGCGGTAGAAGGAAGAGAAGTAGCAGTAGGAAGCTGAGAAGCGGTAGAAGGAAGAGAAGTAGCAGTAGGAAGCTGAGAAGCTGTAGAAGGAAGAGAAGCAGCAGTAGGAAGCTGAGAAGCGGTAGAAGGAAGAGAAGTAGCAGTAGGAAGAGGGGAAGCGGTAGAAGGAAGAGAAGTAGCAGTAGGAAGAGGGGAAGCTGTAGAAGGAAGAGAAGTAGCAGTAGGAAGCGGAGAAGCGGTAGAAGGAAGAGAAGTAGCAGTAGGAAGAGAAGTGGAAATGTGTATGTACGTGTGGACACAGACTTAACTCAAACTACTGACGTGATGGTGTGCCTATGAACGATTTGCAGGTGTACCCACCACTGAAGGACCAGAAGGACCAAAAGCCTCTGACTCGTCTCCAAGAACGCCTGATCAAGAAACTAGGTCCCAATGCCTACCCTTTCTTCTTTGAGGTACGTGTCTTTCAGCGCTTTCACTGTATAGCGCAGTTATCTTGCAGTATCATTTGCATGGAGAACAGGAGTTGGGGATTTGGGTGGTGATGAGGGGGGGTTGATTGATACAGACTGTTTGAAATGTATATGGCAAATTGGGCTTCTAGTGTAACACCAAGTATGCCTTGTATGTCGCTACTTTGCTTACAATTATTTGTTGTTTGTGTTTTGTGCAGTTGCCGCCCAATGCCCCGGCTTCTGTTACACTGCAGCCTGCACCTGGTGACACCGGCAAGGTATACTGTCGTCGTCGTCATCATCATCATCACCATCATCATCACCATCATCATCATCATCATCATCGTCGTCGTCGTCATCATCTGGTCCAAATTCAAAATTTAGGTTCCCAACATTTGCTTCATCATCATTATCAACATCATTATTATCCTTTCCATCATCAACATCTCCAGCATCATCTTCTCTATCATCATTATCATCTCCATCATTATCATCATCATCATCATCATCATCATCATCATATTTATTAACAACTGCATTAATGATAATGAATTGTGTCAGTGTAACTGTCACATTAGCTAACTAGATAAAATGACATTTCTGGGTTGAAATATCACAAATTGTCTGACATACATTTAAATTAAAGCCAACAATCCTAATAAATCCTAATAAAGAAACAAAGCATGGAGATGGGGTGCTACAGAAGAATTCTGGGCATTTCCTATACCCAGCACATCACCAACAACGAAGGCTGACAGGCGATCACATACAGCCATTGGGCAACACGATGATTTGCTCACAGTGGTGAAGAGCATCAGGCCTTGCAAAGACCATCCTGCAAGGCAGGGATTAAGGAGGCAGAAGAAGAGGGATACAGAAAAAGAGGTGGGAAGACAACATTCGAGAATGGACTGGTTTGACACTGAATAAAGTCACGAGGACTGCTGAGGATAGAGAAAGATGGAGTACGCTGGTTAAGTGATCATATGTGATGCTCAACGACTTCGAAGTAACAGTATAGGATAGGATAGGATAGAAACACAAAGCATATCTAATAGCACACATGTCTATTTATGACGTGGTATGGCAATTTGATCTTTGAACATTTGAACTGTTTATAGAAAAATGCACTAGATATAAAAACCATTACGGTTACCATTATTTTATGGGAGTGACCCGTGTTTGATGGGAGTAACCTCTGATGAGTAAAATGTTGGTAGTGTTTGCATACAAGGTAATGTTTTGTGTTACAGCCCTGCGGTGTGGACTATGAACTCAAGACCTTTGTGGCAGACAATATGGACGAAAAACCCCACAAAAGGTAATATCTCTCTTCTTTTTAATAATTTAATAATTTAATACTTCTTTTTATTTTAAATTTCTGCTTTCATCCTTTTTTTTTTTAAATTTTTAACCGAGATGTATGAAAGTTTGCTTACTGGAATGTGCTGCACTTCAGTAGGCTGTTTGTGGCTATCAGGCTGCGTTGGAATGCTAGTTTGATACTAGTGTAGCAAGGGCCACGGTGCAAGATACTGCAGTTTAAGGGCCCGTTATAGGCGACCCACGCACCACCAAAGGAGGTTGAACTTTTTGTGTGATGATTTGTGCACAGGAACTCGGTGCGCCTGGCCGTTCGTAAGCTGACGTACGCCCCTGAGGAGCCAGCACCTCAACCAAGCGCTGAGGCTGTCAAAGACTTCATGATGAGTCCTGGCAGTATTCGTCTGGAAGCCTCACTCGACAAAGAGGTATATTTTTCCAAGACTGCACAACCCCTAGATTTTAGAGCTATTTTTGGCTACGAATTCTCTTCTCTAGTCCACAGGTGCTGACCTTTGGCAACGGAGATAGGAAGGTGGGTCTTTCCTATCATTTCTTCAACCCACAGAACAAAGCATCTAGCAGGGATTTTATCCAACATGCTATCAATAACCAGTCCATTCTCGAATGGTGGGAGGACAACATTCGAGAATGGACTGGTTTGACACTAAGCGAAACAGTCAAAGATGGAGTACGCTGGTTAAACGAAAATCTGTGGTGCCCCTACGACCTCCGAGTTACGGGATAGGATAGGATAGGATAGGATAGGATCAATAAATTGCAGTCTCGTTATCACTTGTGTTTTGCACACACTGCCTGTCTCCATTATATTTTTCACTTTGATGAAAAATCAGGGCAGGATCTGTCTCTTTTGATAACTCCCCACTGACGAACCATGCGATGGTGCTAACTTTTACTTTTGTCTATACGCGTGTGAACGCTCATGTACAGTCAACGTCGACCCCCTTTTTTGAACGTTTTTCTATGCTCACCCTAACGGTTATAATAATAAGAAAAAATGTGTACAAGAGGCAAAGGAATGCTAACTCAACAGTTCAAGGGAAGCAACTCTGTTAGGTATCAAAAGTTCGGGAAGGTTTGCTTCACCGTGGGTTTTGTCCCTTTTTTTTTTATTGTTGTCGGTCTCGATCTTGGCTGGATCGAAATCAATTTGTTGTTGGCTTGCCTCACAACCCACCCCTTTACCCACACCCCATCCTCAACTGCTCTCTGGCAAGAAGGTAGTGGTGACTGTAAATGATTTTATGATTGTGCACAGTAAAGATCGTTTTGAGACAGTAGTGATTCGATTTTTAAACACCGTTATTGTTGCTGTGGACTGCACAATGTTCATTTATGCAAAGTGTAACATTACTCAACCTCCTTCTTCACAAACAGGCGGCGGAAAGGATTTAATATTATTTATCTGTGTGCAGCAAGGGTTACCCACAGGTTTAAACTTGGGAGATGACAGTCAACCCCCCATCCCTATTATTTAGATTGGTGTATTGGGGTGGAGGTTGCAGGGTGTATTTGTGTCGATCCTGCGTTCTTTTCAAGAAGAAAAAAAAAGAGTTCTTAAAGAAATCTGACCAATTTGTCATCAGAAATGTACCTTTTTCCTCGCCCCTACACCTCCCCACATGAGTAAGGAGTTTTTTCAAAAACTGTTGTGGAATGTATTATTTACGTGATTAATACGCCTTTTTGTACTTTTTTAAAGCGCAGTTGGCTCAGTGGTGTACACCGTGTACTCAAATTACAGGCCATAACATTGCAGCCAGTACAGGTAATGGTTCAAACCCTGTTTACCACCTGGAATAAAATAATAACAATAATAATAATAATACCTAAAACACCTTTAAAAAAATTTAAATCAGTAAAGAATGAGACACTGAGCTTTTACTCCTTCGGATGAGAGTATTAACTCTTTCCCTGCCAGGCATGTTTCCATGTTTGTGCCAGACATTTCTCTGGCACCGGAAAGAAAGTTCAGTACCTTAGGCATTTAAGCTACTGTTCTTTCAATAATAGTTGTTAAATAGACATATTTCATATCAAATTAAAGGTAAAAGTGAAGAATAAGAAAAAAAACCACAAAAATGTTAATTTGATTATGTTATTGAAATATGTGTTTTGAAAGCATGTTGATCTTTTTGAAATGATAAAATAAAATAAAAATATTTCTACATACCACAGTGATAAAAAAAAATCTGGAGGAATAATTCCAATCACTGAATCAGCTTCACACACCAGAAAGAAAATTTATTTAGGATCAAAATACACTTTACAGTTTGAAATTATATTGATTATTAGCAGAGTTTGACACACTGTCGATTGTGCCCATCACAATGCTTAGTAAAATGCACAAAAAACACTCTAAAAACGAATCAATTTGAAGAAACCACGCGCGTGTCGATCGAGAACGAAAGTAGAAAGAGTTATCTCTCTTTGGTTAAAATAAAACTTGGATTGGACTGCGCAAAAAAACGGAACGAAACGGAATACTGAAATCGACGATACATCGTCGATTGGCACAAACATGGCGGCTCAGATCGACGATATATCGTCGATTGGCAGGGAAAGAGTTAACCAAGGTCTAATTTGTGCACGCACGCATTCCATCGCATGGACTTTAAAGATCCTGACGCCCGTGCCCTAGACGGAGGAGCGCAGGTTACACAAATACACCCAGCTAACACTAGGTCCCTCCTCCCCCAACCCACACCTGGTCACCCAGATTGGCCTAAAGTGGCCTGGGCGTCAACACTATGCGCCCCAAGGTTTGCCCGCAGGCCTAAGTTATATAATAATAATAATGTTCGTCATTTGTAAGGCTCTGTGGGTTCGGGCATTAAATAGAATAGACCCAACGTTTCCCGGCGTGTCGTAAGAGGCGACTAACAGGGGTGATGTTAGCACGGCATCACTGGGCGAAAGTCTTCTACACAGAAGTCACCGGCCAGGGCGGAGGAACCTCACGTTACTACAGGTTCAACGACCATGTGCTCAGGGCCAAGGCGAGCCACACTGTATTCGTGGATTTCGGCTGTGGCCAACAGCCTGGAGAGGATTGGGCACCGCCAGGTCTTTTTTGCCCAAGACACACTACATGATGACACAATCCACTAATTCCATACCGGATCGGTCGTCGCCCGGGCCGTCACCCGGCACAAGGACCGCGCCTTCCGTTGGCCACCAGGACGGAGGTGTTAAGTATGCTACTGATGGACAATATAGCAAGATCCGCACGAGAAACAACATCGTCATAGGAACCTGGAACGTCAGGACCCTAACTGCGGAAGGAAAATTAGAAGAACTGGCCCACGAGTTGGACCACTATCGATGGAACGTTCTAGGTATCAGCGAACTGCGATGGAAAGGCCTAGGTGAAACAACGACCGACAAAGGCCACAAGCTCTATTTCAGCGGTAGGGATGACAGGCACGAACACGGCGTTGGATTCTTGGTCCACAAGAACATTCTAGCGACTGTCATGGGTTGCCGCCCAGTCTCCAGTAGACTCATTACCATCCGCCTGAGAGCAGCCCCTTTCAACATCACCATCATCCAGGCCTACGCCCCAACATCAGACTATGACGACAGCGAAGTGGAGGATTTTTATGAAAATCTACAGGCGGTCCTTGACCAAGTGCCGAAGAAGGACATAGTCATAGTGATAGGCGACTGGAATGCCAAGGTTGGCCAAGATGCGCACCGCAACTGGGGAGACACATGTGGACCCCACTGCAACAACGAGACAAATGACAGGGGTCTGAGACTCTTGGAGTTTGCCAGATACAACAATCTGGTACTGGCAAACACGCTTGGTCTCCACAAAAACTCCAGACGATGGACATGGCACAGTCCTGGCGGGGAGCATCACAACCAAATAGACTACATCATGGTCAAGAAACGCTTCAGATCAAGCATCAACATTGGCAGGACACGTACTTTTCCAGGAGCAGACATCGGAAGTGACCACGATCTCGTGATGATGTCTTTCCGGCTCCACTTGAAGAGAGTAAATACAGCAAAGTGCACTAGACTGAAGTTCGACCTGGACAAACTGCAAGACCCGGAGGTGGCAGAACTATTTCAGGCCACAATTGGAGGGAAATTTGCACCACTGCTCATTTTGGGGGCTGGTGAAGTAGATGTCAACACCATGACCACCACCTTCAACTCAGCTGTGACAGATGCCGCCACTGAGATCCTTGGCAAGCACCGACCAAAGAAGAAGCTGTGGATCACACCTGAACTTTTGGATCTGTGTGATAAACGAAGAGAGATGAAAAAGAAAAAGAACACCTCACAGGGAGCTGATGTCTACCGAAAAATCAACAATGACATCCGAAAAGGCATGCTCACAGCAAAGGAGAACTGGATAGAAGATCAATGCCAGGAAATAGAGAACAGTCTGAACAAGAACAACAGCAAGAAGGCCTACCAGACTGTGAAGCGACTGACAAGTGTCAAACATCCCAAAGTCTCCACTATCCAAAGCAAGTCTGGCATATGCCTTACAGAAGAACAAGAAGTCTTGGACAGATGGACAGAGTACTGCTCTGACCTTTACAACCATACACCAAATGGAGACCCATCAGTTCTAGCATGTCCAGAGAACAGAGAAGAAGAAGAAATCCTCCCAATTCTCCGGGAAGAAGTTGAGGCAGCAGTGCAAGCGCTAAAGAAAGGGAAGTCAGCAGGAGTGGACAACATACCCGCGGAACTGCTACAAGCAGGAGGAGAAGCGATGATTGATGCCCTCACCATTATCTGTAACAAGATCTGGCAGAGTGGGGAGTGGCCTATACCATGGACCCAGTCGCTTGTCATCACTCTTCCCAAAAAAGGTAACCTTCAGGAGTGTGAAAATTACCGCACCATCAGCCTCATCAGCCATCCCAGCAAGGTCCTCCTGAAAATAATACTCAACAGGTTGAAACCCCAAGCTGAACAAATCATAGCTGAAGAACAAGCAGGATTCAGGGCAGGGCGAAGTACCACTGAGCAGATTTTCAACCTCAGAATAATCTGTGAGAAATACCTACAGCACCAACAACATCTATATCATGTGTTCATAGACTTCAAGAAGGCGTTTGACCGAGTCTGGCATGCGGCTCTATGGGCAACAATGAAAGTGTACAACATCAGCCCAAAAATTATTGAAGTCATCAAAAGCCTGTATGACAAGGCTACCAGTGCAGTCCTCCACAACAGAGCCATCGGGAATTGGTTCAGAACAACAATCGGTGTGCGTCAAGGATGCCTACTCTCTCCAACACTCTTCAACATCTTCCTAGAGCGCATCATGTCGGATGCTCTTGCAGACCATGAAGGCACAGTCAGCATAGGGGGTAGAGCAATCTCCAATCTTCGTTTTGCAGATGACATTGATGGATTGGCTGGAGAGGAACAAGAACTTGAACAGCTGGTACAGAGGCTTGACACCACCTCCAAAGCCTATGGAATGGAAATAAGTGCAGAGAAGACCAAAATGATGACCAACAACACCAATGGCATCAATACGGACATCAAAGTCCAAGGCCAATCCCTCGACACAGTGCATAGCTTCAAATATTTAGGAGCCATTGTATCAGACAATGGGTCCCGACAGGAAGTCCTCTCCAGGATCGCACAAACAACTGCTGCCCTGACAAGGTTGAAGCCCATTTGGAAAGACAGGACCATCAGTCTACATTCCAAAGTAAGACTGCTGCGCTCCCTTGTCATCTCCATCTTCCTATATGCTTGCGAAGCATGGACCCTCACAGCAGATCTCCAACGAAGAATACAAAGCATGGAGATGAGGTGCTACAGAAGACTTCTGGGCATTTCCTATACCCAACACATCACCAACGACGAAGTCCGACAGACCATCACACAAGCTATTGGACAACATGATGACCTGCTAACAGTGGTGAAGAAACGGAAACTTCGGTGGTATGGCCACGTCACCAGATCATCAGGCCTTGCAAAGACTATTCTGCAAGGCACAGTGCAAGGAGGTAGAAGAAAAGGGAGACCGAAAAAGAGGTGGGAGGACAACATTCGAGAATGGACTGGTTTGACACTGAGCGAAGCCATCAGGGCTGCTGAGGACAGAGAAAGATGGAGTATGCTGGTTAAACGATCATCTGTGGTGCCCCTACGACCTTCGGGTTACGGGACAGGATAGGATAGGATAGGATTTGTAAGGCGCCTTAGCCTAAGGATCAAGGCGCTGAACGATACAGGATCTAACTCAAACCGCCCTTTGGGCGCATGGTCTGACGCCCGGACAACTGAGCACAATCCTGGGCAGCCAGGGATGGGGGAGAAGGACCTAAGTGCATGCTGAGTGTGTTCTTGTCACCGGCACTCACCCGTCTAGGGCATGAGCGTCAGGATCTTTAAAGTCCGTTATGATGGAATGTATGCGACACACAGACTAGACCTCGGTTTATACTCTCATCCGAAGGAGTAGGAAAACAGGAGTAAAGTGTCTTTCCCAGGGACACAACACGATGGCCCGGCCATGGCTCGAACACGGGACCTTCAGATCCGCAAGCCGAAGCACTACCATTAGACCACAGTGCCTCCCAAGTGCCTTGGGCAGGTCTTGAGTTGGAAAAGAGCGCTATATTAAAATTTTTAAAAAGGATTACAAATGTTTAAGTGGTTAAATTGTAGTGCTGTGTTACAGAAATACTACCATGGCGAGAGCATTGCGATCAACGTGCTGGTGGACAACAACACAAACAAGACCGTCAAGAAGATCAAAATTTCAGGTCAGTGCAATCCCCTACTGTGTGGCCTTAGTGTGTGTTGACAGAGCAAGGTTTGGGTGGTGAGTGTTTTATTAATTTTATAATTTTATTTATTTATTTTTAAAAGAAAGTTCCAAAAGAATACAGAAATATACAAATCAGTACAAAATTTTAAAAATAAAATTTTTATTATTATTTTATTTTTAGTTTTATGTTTGTGTGGGTTTGTGGTTTTCTGTACGTTTTAGCTCTCTTGTATTTATTTATGTTTTTATTTATCTGTTTTATTTATTTATTTTGTTTATTCTGTTTTATATGTTTTGGTAGGTTATTTATGTGTTTATTGTATAGTGATTCTCTTTCTTTATTCATCCATTGTTTCATGCATCCTCCCTCTCTCTCTCTCTCTCTCTCTCTCTCTCTCTCTCTCTCTCTCTCTCTCTCTCTCTCTCTCTCTCTCTCTCTCTCTCTCTCTCTCTCTCTCTCTCTCTCTCTCTCTCTCTCTCTCTCTCTCTCTCTCTCTCTCTGTTGATGTTAACATTGTACTAAGTTGAACCTCACATACCACAGTGATTCAGGAGAGCAACCTGATGATATATGCTAGTAGTGATTGCATCCATGACGTCTTTGAAGACGACTTCACGTGAGTGGCATGCTTGCGATCGTCACCATCGTGGAGAGAAAAATCTCTCAATGTCCGTTTCACATTATGTTGTCTATATTACATCTTTATTATCCTTCACCGAATACTCAAAGCTGATCACCAACTCAGAGGTTGTGTTGCATGAATATTTTTATCTTTATTCTAACTGTTTACCTGTTTCTTCATTTCAGTATAAAAGTCAGATTGACAATTTTAGCGGCTGTTCGGCATTATTTATATATAGTATTCACTGTCTCGATGATTCTAATTGTTTTTAACTCCATATCCAAACAAGATCACCAAATCAGTGGCAGCTCAGCATGATTTAATAATTCATATTCATCATTGCCTGAATGATTCTATAATTATATTTTTGTTTTTCACTCTGTGTTTGAACACGGATCAGGGAATGGTCGTTACCATCGCTATTGGGAGTGTCGGTTACATCATGGTGATCATGATTAGTGTCGTCGTAATTCTAATGTGTGTATCTCTGGTTTTGTCACTCGGTATTGAGAGCAGATCAGGGATTCCCTGGCTGTTCTGCATGGTTATGATATACTGGCGTATGTGATGTTAGCACAATAACAATGTGACCACAACCACTTTCAATTCAGTTAGTCTCCATATCTTTATTTGATGTTTATTGGCGGTACATGTGCTGTTAGGTTTGAAGTTGTGGAATGCTGTTGGACCTAGCCCCTGTTAAATGTACTGTTACGTTTGTAGTATTTCCACCACAATGTTGTATATTCATTTAGTAATCATTACTCACTCGTCTTTGTCATCATATATTAAACAATTTTGTTCACTTCAGAAACACGGATGTCCGCATATCCAAGTCATATGAATCTCAGCTCAATTTTATGTTTGACGGCGCAATACATGTTTGTGTTCTATGTATTTCATCATTGTTATTAAGCGCTTTTCCAGCTCAAGAGGTGCTCAAGGCCATGGCTGCTACAGGATCTAGCTCAAGCAGACCACTTGCAGCCTTGTGGCCTGTGTTGATGGGAAAGTTGGTGGAGGTTCTCACATCCTGAACCTAAGTTTCTCAACCTTTTGAACTAAAAGAAGGTTTAACTCTTTCCCTGCCAATCGACGATATATCGTCGATCTGAGCCGCCATGTTTGTGCCAATCGACGATATATCGTCGATTTCAGTATTCCGTTTCGTTCCGGTTTTTTGCGCAGTCCAATCCAAGTTTTATTTTAACCAAAGAGAGATAACTCTTTCTACTTTCGTTCTCGATCGACACGCGCGTGGTTTCTTCAAATTGATTCGTTTTTAGAGTGTTTTTTTGTGCATTTTACTAAGCATTGTGATGGGCACAATCGACAGTGTGTCAAACTCTGCTTATAATCAATATAATTTCAAACTGTAAAGTGTATTTTGATCCTAAATAAATTTTCTTTCTGGTGTGTGAAGCTGATTCAGTGATTGGAATTATTCCTCCAGATTTTTTTTTTTATCACTGTGGTATGTACAAATATTTTTATTTTATTTTATCATTTCAAAAAGATCAACATGCTTTCAAAACACATATTTCAATAACATAATCAAATTAACATTTTTGTGGGTTTTTTCTTATTCTTCACTCTTTTACCTTTAATTTGATATGAAATATGTCTATTTAACAACTATTATTGAAAGAACAGTAGCTTAAATGTCTAAGGTACTGAACTTTCTTTCTGGTGCCAGAGAAATGTCTGGCACAAACGTGGAAACATGCCTGGCAGGGAAAGAGTTAAAAAAAGGTTCAAGAAGCTAGGTTGGAGATCTGAGAATTTTGAAACAAAGGTTGGTGTACCTTCATCAACCTTTTGATGAACACAGGCCATTTGGCACATTGTATTGTATTGTGATAACACAGGCCGTTTGGCACATTGTATTGTATTGTGATAACACTGCAGAGCTGTTTTGTTTTGCTTTACAGACGTCAAGCACATTTGAGATGAGCGACAACACAAAGCATCAAGTCTTCAGTGTTCATATCATTTCATGCATAAAGTTTTAAACCATGGTGTAACACATCTTTAAACCATGATATAACACATCTTCCTTTTTACGGGTTTGATATTATGGGTGTGGACAGTTAGATGCCCATGTTTTGCATGTTTAATTAATTTTGTTATATGTGTGTGTGTGTGTATCTATAGAGAGAGAGAGAGAGAGAGAGATAGATATAGGCAACAGGACCTGTTTTCTCCCAAAGTTACTACTACTGGTTCTGTTAATGCCGATAGTACTACTATATGTGTGCGCGCAAACACACACATATATATATATATATATTTGGAGTCTTGCAAAATTTACACACGCCAAAACACAACAACACCACACATACATTGCATACTCATACTCTCTCTCTCTCTCTCTCTCTCTAGCTCTCGTGAACGATAAATGGTTGTGCATGGGTCACTCAATGTGTTTGTAAGCCTGTCCACTGACATTGCTGTTAATGTTGTACTCACAGTGCGCCAGTTTGCCGATATCTGTCTCTTTTCCACCGCTCAGTACAAGTGTACCGTCGCTGAACTGGAGAGCGAGTAAGTCACATTTTTTATCCATTATTAATTTTGTAACAACAGTAACAACTAGATAGTTTTAAAACGTTTATTTATTTATTAATTTATAGTTTGTGAATTCATTGTGTTGATAATCTTCTTTACCTTCTTCTTCTCACAGTCACTCTTCTTCTTCTTCTTCTTCTCTCACAGGCACATTTATTTTTGTTCTTTTTTTTTCTCTTCTTCTTCTTCTTCTTTTTTTAAATTGTGGCTAGGGGTGCGTTGATGAGGTTGGATGGGGCGTTTGGGGGATTCTCACTGTCATCATTTTTTTTTTAAATGTTGCTCTAAAAGTAAAAGAATAATTGATTTCTCGTCCATTTTGTTTTTCATCTCAATTTTTAAATGATTATTTTTGGTGTTATCTTTAACCCTTACCCATTTTTGCCTTTTGTCACTGTCCCTTCACCCCAACCTTATCCCTAAAACCCACCCCTCAGCCTCCACCCCCCCTTCCCACACACACACACCCATGCACCAGCCCTGCCTCTTGCAGTCCAGGCTTTAGATATAACCCTGTCTGCTTTCTCCTCACCCTCCCCTTTATTCTCCATCTCCCCTTTACAGCATTCAGCCCCTCTCTCTCTCCTCTTTATCTATGGCTTTGTCCCTGTCGTGTTTGCCATTCAAAATGTACCCAGGCAACGTCAGTACTGTTTGCTTGTTTTGTGGCCTGAACGCAAGCAAATGTTGCTGCAAATTCACATTCTTGTTGATAACGTAGCTAAAAAATATAAATAAATACAACAAAAGAAACTGTGGCCCTGATTCGGCTCTTTGCAGTTTACTGGACCCTATAAACAATGAATAACTATAGCTAGCTAAACAAGTTTTTGTTTTAATTAAGGATATATTAACCGTGGTGTTCTGTGTGTGTTCTACACACATGCGCTCTAAATTCTTTGAATTAATCGTATGGATTTGAAAAAAAACGCATCTTGGGTTAACAAAGTTTTCTATTTATTTTTTTTAAATATATCTTTATTTATTATTTATATTGTATTTATTATTGTAATCATTACCATTTATTGATAAATTTAGTTTTTATTGTTGTTGTAAATATATATTATATAGACACACTTTGCTGCTTTTGTTATGACACTTTTTGGATAGAGAGAGTGCTCTGGACAGTGTTTATTACATAGACTCCGTTTGGAAGATGAAAGAAGAAAAGGGAGTTCCAGAATGTCCATTCGCAAAATAACTACCAAAAAGCGAGAGATTCAAAGGGAGACAAAAAGATGAGGTTATAGTTGCCTTCCCTAATGAACAGGGACTGAAGTTAGATGACAGCCACAACCTAAATTTGTTGTCTCCCTTGGTTATACTGGCCAGCCTTCACGCTTCTCTAAAACTAGAGAGGTTATATACTGAAAATTGAGTGAGGCATAGAGCACTGGAATTTAATCTTTGGAGCCCCACCCTCCCCCCACCCCTCCTCTCCTCTTTAAAATTCTCATCTCAGTGCATGCAGCAAGTTTCTTCAACAAATAGGAAGTTGACTGCCGGCCCACAAAAGAAGAAGAAGAATGCATGTAAAGGTGGTCTGTGGGAAACACTGTACAAAGAGTAATGTAATTGGAATGTGGAGCAGTTTGTGTTGCCATGAAGCGCTGCATGTGTGCTGTCCTGCTGCAAATCCAGCCACTGGAATTGGAGGTCACATTTCCTTATAGTAAACTTTTGCTTACATCAACGTATTTTTGTAAAAGAAATTAATTTTTAAAATATAAAGGTCGTATTCCCATATCAAAGTTTGCTTGCATTTAAAAAAAATTTTTTTTAATATAAATTCAAATTTAAACAAAGTATTTGCATTCAGCGTTTCATTGTATTTAGTAAGCTCGATCATAGGAAAGAATGTTCAGTTTCTGTTCTCTGGATGTAGCAATTTTCGCTATGGAAGTGAACAAATTTTCTCACCACGTTTTGGCAAAAGCAGAAGGTGGTTAAAGATGATTCTGAGTTTTCACTCCAATCTATTCGCTAGCCAAGTTTTGCCTCAAATTCACAGATTTATGGATTTGCAGCTCCATAGACTCCATCCATTAGAACCGTTGTTTTCCATGAGATAAAGAGACAGTACTGACCCCAGATCTGCATTTAACTATTGTGTCCGAAAATGAAGACGAAATCATCTAGGGCTGCTTTCAGTCGTATGTGTGTTGATCAAGTTAGGGTGTTTTTGTCTGTCAGTGTTTGACTTAGGTGTCATTCCTGGGACTGTGATGTTTGACTTAGATGCATTTCTGTGACAGCTGTGTATTCCTGACAGTGCTATATTATTTTACTTTGTTGCATTTCTGTGCCTGCAGTTTGATATTAGGTGCATTCCTGTGACTGCAGTATTTGACTGGGGTGAAACATTCCTGTGACTGCAACATTTGACTGAAGTCCATTCCAGTGACCGCAGCATTTGACTTGGGTGCATTCCTGTGACTGCAACATTTGACTGAGATCCATTCCTGTGACTGTTACATTTGACTTTGGTCCATTCCTGTGACTGCAACATTTGACTTCGGTCCATTCCAGTGATTGTACATTTGACTTAGGTGCATTCCTGTGACTTAGGTGCATTCCTGTGACTGTGACATGTGATTTAAATAGCTTGCGTTGTTGCGTCTTTGACTTCTAGTGCATGGAAAAGCGGTCATGGCAGGTAACGGTTTCAGTTTCAACAGCTTAGCGCTTTTAGCGATACAAGTCCATTTGTAGCTTTATAAACTCCCTCTTTATACTCCCTCGTTATACTCCCTTTTTATACTCCCTTGATAGCCTCTTTATTTTATTTATTGCCATGCCTTTACTAGTGTATTTTTTTAACACATTTTTATTGTGAATCTCTTCCCACCCAATTTAATATTATTTCTTTTATTAAAATTAATTTGTTGTACGATACAAAATCTTCTATGGATAGTTGTGTTGTTAGTTTTGTTATGTAGCAAACCTTTTAGCCTTTACATATATCCAAAATACTTTACACTGTTTTCTTTATATGAAAGGCCAATTTCAGAATTCTTCTGTTGTATTGTTAAGTTTTATAACACTAGACTAGCAAAAGGAATGCTGGTGTTGGGACTTGATTGAACATGATTGTCCTAAGCCCAATTTTCTCTTGTTCTTCATCTTCTTTGTATTCATATTCTTCTTCATCGTCCGATTTTTTTGTTTTCTTTAAATGGTATATGTTCCATAATAAAGTGGGACGGTGGGGTTTATATGATAAATTATGTTGCTGTTGTTTTGTAAATTCATTTGTTACGAATTGTTGTCCTGTGGGACTACTTGTACATTTGGGGGTTGGGCGATAATAACTACTGACTTTGCTGTTGTTGATTTCATCCTAGATACGATAAAGCCTTTAAGACGTTAGGAGTAGAGTAAGATTGTTCTACACAGTTTGTTCTTGTTTGGGTTCTCTTTTCAATTCAACTCAAATGTTTATTCCAGTGTTTTACACCACAGATTCCTGGGTTTTGGGTTAATATTTTTTAATTAAGAGTTTTTGTTGTTGTTTTTTTTAATGCAATTTTTATGTTGTTTACTTTTGATGTGAATGTTAGGTAATATTCATCTATCTTGGAACGGAAATGTTAGGTTCAATTTAGCCCTACACCTCCAATTGTTTGATATATGATACAAATGTTTTTGATGCCATGTGGCCTTACCCAGGAATATCTTGATATTGGCTCTAAAGTGTTAGCTACAGTGTAGCTGTGGTCCAGGAGTTTGCCCTGGCATTTTTTTAAATATATACTCCTAACTCTGATGCAGTTATATGGAAAATTGAGTCAAGCATAATAATGCTAATAATAATAATAATAATAATAATAATAATAATAATAATAATAATAATAATAATAATAATAGAAATAATAATAATAATAACAGTAATAACAATAATATTAATAGAACTTTTTTAATGGGCTTCCGTTCACTCATTGACACGCATGGAAGTCAATTAATTGACCAAAATGAGAATGTACTGTAACAGCTATAGGCACCTAAAGAGAAGAGCAGTTATGTTGAACATTTCACAATTCACCATTCACCATCTCTCACAAAGACTTAGTATTTGAAAATTCCTTCTTTCGATACCGTCTGCACATTTTTATTAACATTCCTCGACCCCACAGTGTTCCTCCCACTCACACAGCTAAGCCTCAAATCACAGAATATTTCATCAACGGCAAAGAACAATGAATCCAAGAAGTGTGGCAATTATTTGACTTTTACTGCATGAATGTCAAGTGGTACAGAAAAAGAGAAAACTTCTAACGGCAACAATACAGTACATAGTTATTATAGCCAACAGGGAAGTCGCTGCCAACTTTTCTGCTAAAATGAAACCATCGTCTGATAGAAAAATGTAAATTTCATTGACGTTTCGAAGGTTTTTTTTTTCCAAATTTACTGTTGTTCAAAATCACGTTGCTTGCATATTAAATAATTTCTGTGACACGGGGAGAACATATATATGGAAATTTATTTTTGATTTGTGCATGTTTGTTCCTGTTGTGCATGTTCTGTGTTATTTCTCCTGACAAGGTTTGCAGGGCTGGGTTGTACTAAAAAGTATACAAGACATGTTGGTTTGGGAAAGCTGGATTGGAATGTACCTTGTAGTGGTCATTGGTTATAATAACAAAAAAATAACCTGGTACTGTACAGATATTGCTACCTTTGTTTTTGAGAAATCCTGTCGCACACTTAACAGTGTAAAGACCTGAAACAAATTTTGGATTGAATTGAACTAAAATCCTCCCTACCTACTAATTTGGCATGATGACTGGCGGGATATATCGCAGCTGGATTAAATTTTAACTACTGCTGTATTTCACTGTTGCGTAGAAGTGAGAAAAGGCCATGCTATTTCTGGTCAATGATATATGTTAAAGCCCCATGTTAGGGGTGGAAGTTTGGAGTTGTATATATATGATGCTAGTATAGTGGACTGCGTTTATTTCACATGCTAAGACTTCAGTTTGCAAGATATGATGCTAGCATAGCAATCTTCTCTTATTATACATGCTAAGGCTGCAATGAGTTTGCAAGATATGATGTTAGCATAGCAATCTTGCCATTAATTCACATGTTAACACTGCAGTTAGTTTGCAAGATATGATATTAGCGTAGCAATCTTGCCCTTATTTCACATGCTAAAACTGCAGTTGGTTTGCAAGATATGATGCTAGCATTGCAAGCACAGTCAAAGTTGCCGATTATGCACTAGGACATGCGCAATCTTGGCTTCACAATTGAGGTTTTGCTTTAGCTTTTAAAAAAAAAGTCAGATGCACCGTGCAAGTCCTGTGGAAATAGTTTCATGATGGTTGGTGTGTTTGGCTTGGGCATGTTCAGCAACTACAGCTAGAGCTAGTTAGCTTCCACTGTCGCCTTTCCCCATCGCCTCCTGAACTATACCTGCAGTTATTCAGGCTCTGATCTAAGTCTTACATGGTATTATGTGGCATCTTCTTGGAACGTTTGCTTGATGTTGCTGTTCTCATCCTACAAGATATATCATGTGACCTTGACCTGACATAGAGGGGAGAGGTCAACCGTATAATATCATAGCCTGTTGTAATAGGTCATTCTATGTAGGTTATACAATGCAATGATCCAAATCCACAGCCTTACTTGATCCCGCACTTGTTGGGTCTATATATTTTTATATTATATGCAGTGCTAGTGCAAACTGTTTACCCCAGAAGTTAGCTTTTTCTATATTTTGTTCTCATCTGATTTGCTCAAAACATACCTATCGTTGTATCAATCAATAAAGATAAACAAAACGTGAAAGTGGTAAATAAAATTGTTTGTTTTTAATTTTTAAAAATATTTTATTGTTAAAACTCATTTTATTATTTAATCAACCCTAACGCATCGTCTAAAGATAGGCAGCGTATTTTAATGTTATTGTTAGCCTTCTTGTGCTATTAATTCTGCCATTTAACGCTAACACATTTTCCTTGGAAATTTCTTCATTAACAACTTATTTATCAGCGTA
Organism: Oncomelania hupensis; assembly: GCA_036898135.1. NCBI lineage: Eukaryota > Metazoa > Mollusca > Gastropoda > Littorinimorpha > Pomatiopsidae > Oncomelania > Oncomelania hupensis. The sequence goes on along the minus strand of CM072523.1, from coordinate 7,431,096 downwards.
TATTCCGTTGCTTTACAAATTATGTTTTACTTTGAAATCCCTGTAACCCCATAGCGTTTATTATATTGGCCTGGGTCAAATAATTACTTTATAATCCCTAATATAACACTTTTCTTTCCCAATTTTTTTTTTATCTCTGTAGTGTAACCAGATTTTGGCTTCGTAGAGTAAATAATAAAGGGACTAACACACAAATTCCCTTATTTAATGATATTATATGATTTGATTTTATTAGAATTTCATTGTAGTGGATAAACACAAATTTGAACTTCACCACTGCGCTAATGTGTTTTTATTTCATCATTGTTATAGAGCGCTTTTCCCGCTCAAGAGCTGCTGAAGGTGCTGGCCCATACAGGATCTAACTCAAGATGTCTGAGGCGCCCACTGGCAACCTTTGGACGCTTAGAGAGCTTTGAGCTCATTTTTAAACCAGATATTTTTTTTAATACAATTCAGTAAACAACAATCGCACAGAAACTAATAGAACCCAGTTTGCAATTTGCTGACAATGGCTTGGCGTTCACCTGGCCCTGCTGATTGACCCATGTTCAAATCCCCTTGTGGGGCAAGATAAAAAGTGCGCTTTGAATGGTCCTTTACCCTGAGATATGTGGGCTATATAAATGGTGGCATTGTTATTTTATTATGTAGGTGGCCATTTTTCACTGCCCATCTTAGCAGTATGATTGCTCTGGTGGTTCAGTGTTGATTTAGGTCACAGACCCTTTTACTGGGATGGTTATCTCTGATCTGCTGTGTGGCCAGTAGGGTACGTGTGGACGGGAAACTTCAATGTTTATTGAGACTGTCAAGCCAACAGTGTGCAGTTGTTGTAAAAACAAAAAGCTAATGACAGGCAATGTCTTTTATTTTGAGTGGGCTCCTCTGCCTACTTCATTCCACTCCCAACTCCCTCACAAAGCGGGCCTGCCTCTGAAAGACAGATCATCATTATGCAGTCTTCATCCCTGTTTTAACATCTGCCACTTGCTTCAGCTTGTGGTAGGACTCGGTGTTCCACCACAATGAGAAATACTGATGAAAACACCAGAGATTCCTAAATGATCGTGTCATGTTATTATTCTATATTTTTTCAATTTCATGTGGGCTCTGGCTGTCTCGTTTTAGAAAAATACTGACACCTTGTTGACTGTAAAATAATAATAAGAAGAAAAAGAACAAAAATAATTAGTAGTAATCATAATAATATAAAAAAATAACAACACCAATTGTTAGAAAATATTTTGGAAATATTGTAATCCCTTATTTTTGTTCTGAACATGGACAGGCCTAACGGCAGACTTTTGGAAGTGTAGGGGCAAATTCACCCCTCACAGTCAGTCTGCAAGTTTCATCAGCACAAACCTAGAATGTTGACTCTTTTTTTTTTGGTTACATTTTATTTCTTCTTTATAGCAATGTTGACGTGGTGTGTTATGGTGTGGCTTCCCCAGGGAAGGATTCCCTATTCAGCCCAGCCAGACAGGGTTCTGCAAGGTTTTCCACCTGACGCCTCTCCTGGCCAACAACCGGGATAAGCGCGGCCTGGCTCTGGACGGAAAGCTGAAGCATGAGGACACCAACCTGGCTTCCTCCACAATGTATGTTCAGCGACTGTTCAATTCAACACATCTTTATTACCACAGGAATGGAAATATTGTACAAGTCTCATCACATTATGTTATATATTGGCTCCACACATCAAGACAGTTATAATGAACAATAATAAGACACAGACTAATATAAGAGGTTCAGAAAGCATAGAATCCGTACGCACATCATCCGTACATAATTTAACTATGCATTAATTGAGCGAACGCCTCTTGCAGGTAAAAATATTACAGGTAAGAAATAGGACTAAAGAATAGGCACTATTATTTCAGTCATAAAAGCCTCGCGCAGTTACAACACACTCACGCACTACATTTGCCCACTCATCACTGCAGCCGTGCACTCATCCACACAGAACACATCATAAGCAACTATAACAACGAGATAAAAAATACCAAACAGTCCTTGACAAATAAGATAATACACTCACACTTACAAACACAATAATTATCAATGGACATGTGGGTAATAGAATAAAATAAAACATACAAGTTTGATTATAAAAGCAATTAATCAGATAAAAATAAATGATGGGGTTATTAATTTGAGGGTGGTGAGGTGTCCTGAGCAGAGCCATCAGCGTTTGTTGGTTGAATTAAAAAGGGTAATTGCAGTAGGGATGAAAGTGGAACTAAAGCGAACTGTTCGGCATTGCATTGTCCTGAGTCGAACCCCGGACGGAAGACACTGGATGAGGGGGCACATGGGGTGGGTGGGGTCTTTAATGATGCACATGGCCTTGCTCAGGGCCCTTGTTTGGAACAAATCGCAGAGACGGGGGAGATTTCTGCCTACAATCTTGCTACATGTTCTGGAGATACTGTTAAGAGAATTTTGGTTTTTGAGATTAAGAGACTGATAGAAACAGATGAATGAGAATGTTAACACAGACTCAATGAAAGCAGTATAGATATGTGTATCTCGGTCTGCTTGTCTGTCTCCTCATATCTGTCTGCTTGTCTGTTTCCTCGTATCTCTGTCTGTCTCTGTCTAGGGCAGTTTGTAAGACTAGGTTTTCACAGTCTAAAATTGTGATCGTGTTCAACAATGTGATGTTCAGCGTCTCTTTACTCTTATCTCTTCAGTTTTCTGTATCGCTCTTTTCCATCTCTCTTGCCATTGTCTTGGTTGTCGTTATCATCGCCATGGTCGGTGTCCTCATCATTGACATTGTCACTGTCGTCGTCATCATCATCATCATCATCATCGCCATCTCTCATTTTGCACCATATGCATGACACATTGTGACAGAGTATTTTGCATCACCGAGTGATAAAATGGACCCTGTCAGCTGCAATTTTGGAAGAAGAAGAAGATTTTTAAAAAAAATTTAAAAAGTTTTGTTGCACTGTGTTGGTGATGAGCCCTATATGTTCCCAACACAAAATCCAAACTTACTGCAATTTTGTGTTGTCGAGTTGACAACTTTTGCCTTTAACGTTATGCTGTGAAGTTGTCATGGTTGCAGAATGACCAAGGACAGCCAGAAGGAGAATCTGGGCATCGTGGTGTCGTACCGGGTCAAGGTCAAACTCATCCTGGGATTTGGATCGGGGTAAGTCATCGTGTGACACGTTACTTTGTCGATTGGTTGATAGGGCTCATTGGAATTGGTTGACTGATTGATTCAACTGCACTGGGCCGTGGATTTTAGGGTTCTTTTCAAGGGCTAGGTATGAAAGATGTTTGTTCATTTTTGTGACTATGATTGTAGTTGAAAAATTTGCCCTGTGGCCACATCAAAATATGATATAATATGTAATGGTTGAATTGATCAAACTGACCGCTAAGCTTTGAATTGTAGGTGTCTTTTCCTCGTTATATAAACAAACAATTGTGCCTACTATACACACTTTCACAGTTGTGCTATTTTTAGAATCTATTTGATGCTATCAATAGTAGGCACATACACAAATGAATTTTTTGATTTATATCAAAACCGTACATTCAAAGGTTATTTTTGGGCTTAGATCTTTTTTTTTTTGGCTGGGTTAACACTCACTGTGAATTCTTATGGGATGTGTGAAGCACAAATGCGTGATCTTGGGGCCCTTGTGTATGATTGATTTTCGGAAAGCACTGGTTGATTGATGTATTGCTGTGTACAGAGACCTGGCTGTGGAGCTGCCGTTCACTCTGACCCACCCTAAGCCTGTGGAGAGCCCTCCAGTGTCCAGAAACCCCAGCATCGTTCCACAGGAAGCTGGCGAAACTGCCGTTGACGCTAATCTCATCCAGTTTGACACAAAGTATATCCGCCTGCATTTTTACTTTTTTATTTTTTTATTTTATAGTCATTCATTTTTACTTATTGTATTTATTTTTAAATTACGTGCATTAAGCTTATATTAGTTGTTTTTCATCCATTGGGATTGCATTACATAATAATGTAATAATAAATAATAATATAATAGTTATTATTATTTATTATTATTGTATTACATGTATTAGATTTTGTTCAAGCCCAGTATATGACACAGCAAATGGGCGTTTTGGGCATTAGCTCGACAAGCTGGAAGTGGTTAAATTTAAATTTAAAAAGAAAACGCCATCACATACGATATGGTCACTTCAAAAACTGGCAAATCTAAACTGGAATATTGCTAGTACCATCCTATCCTATCATGTCCCATAACTTGAAGGTAGTTGGAGCACCACAGATGATCGTTTAACCAGCGTACTCCATCTTTCTCTTTACTCGGCAACCCTCATGGCTTCGCTCAGTGTCCAGTCCATTATCGAATGTTTTCCTCCCACCTCTTTTTCTGTTTCCCTCTTCTTCTGCCTCCTTGCACTGTGCCTTGCAGGATGGTCTTTGCATGATCTGATGCCCTAGTGATGTGGCCATACCATCGAAGTTTCAGTTTCTTCACCACTGTTAGCATGCCGTCGTGTTGTCCAATGGCTTGTGTGATGGTCTGTCGGACTTCGTTGTTGGTGATGTGCTGGGTATAGGAAATGCCCAGAAGTCTTCTGTAGAACCTCATCTCCATGCTTTGTATTCTTCGTTGTAGATTTTCTGTGAGGGTCCATGTTTTGCAAGCATATAGGAAGATTGAGATGACAAGGGAGCGCAGCAGCTTTACCTTGGAATGTAGACTGATGATCCTGTCATTCCAAATGGGCATCAACCTTGTCAGGGCAGCAGTTGTGTGTGCGATCCTGGAGAGGACTTCCTGTCTGGACCCATTGTCTGATACAATGGCTCTTAAATATTTGAAGCTACGCACTGTGTTGAGGAATTGGCTTTGGACTTTGATGCCCTTGTTGATGCCATTTGGTGTTGTTGGTCATCATTTTGGTCTTCTCTGCACTTATTTCCATTCCATCGGCTCTGGAGGTGGTGTAAAGCCTCTGTGCTTAATGCCCGTCACCCCTTGCCAGGGTATGGGCTGCCAACAACCGCTCTCCAGAGTTCTCTGTCCTGTGCCATTCTTTCTGACCCCAGGTGTAGCCCATCTTGGTCGTGTCGGCCTCAAAGTTGCAGGTTCTGTGGCTTTCTCTCGGCTTTCACCACAACGCGTCATAGGTCCTTAGTGAAGAAGCACCTTCCTCTCCTAGGATAAAGTTTTCTCTTCTGTTGTTGACGTTTCTGTAGCATAGTCTTTTTTACGAGGTGGGGGTGCTAACCTCATGCCCAACCCTCTCCTCCTTTTGCAGCCGGGCTTGGGACTGTCCTTGGCAAAGTTCAAGCCTCTGTACCAGCTGTTCAAGTTCTTGTTCCTCTCCAGCTAATCCATCAATGTCATCCGCAAAACGGAGGTTGGAGATTGCTCTACCCCCTATGCTGACAGTGCCTTCATGATCTGCAAGGGCATCTGATATGATGCGCTCTAGGAAGATGTTGAAGAGTGTTGGAGAGAGTAGGCATCCTTGATGCACACTGATTGTTTTTCTAAACCAGTTCTCGATGGCCCTGTTGTGGAGGACTGCACTGGTAGCCTAGTCAGCTAGTACAATGCATGTTGGTAAACCTTTTTCTTTCTTTCTTTTTGTTGAATAACAAATTGGTGTTGTCCCTAAACAAACCTTAGGTATTCCTGACTGATTGCTATTGTTTTGGATTACTCCATGTTATTGAAAATCTATGTGTGAAATAGCCAGAAAGACCAGTGATTGCAGTCCCTCCATCTATAGTGGTGGGGTTGTATATGCTCTGGCTAAGAGGGGTTGGTAGTTCCAATTTTCCATTTATATAATTAAGTTGAGGATGAGGATGATGATGATGATGATGATGATGATGATGATGATGATGATTGCATCATTGTCACCCACCCCAACCCTTGTTGATGAAATATGTTGGCCACATATGACACTACCAAAGATTTGAAGATTGTACAGAGTTGTGACTGTAGTCATAATGTTACTTAATAAGGCGCCAACGTCTAACAGTCTGCTCTAAGCACTTGTACACATCCACATGCACTCTCTGACATACACTCAGGCAAGTTTAACATGAAAAGATTACAAAAAAAAGATTGTTTACGTCATCATCACTGACCTCATGTTTTATTTATTTTTCATTTTTCGTATTATTATTATTATTATATATTATTATTATATATTATTTTTCATATTTTTATTTATTTTTCATCACTGAAGAAGGGCGTAGCCTGAAAGTCTTTGATTTTATATTTTTCTTGGTGTTTTTTGTGTATTTTGTTTCTGATTTCTATGAAAAGATTACAAGAAATAATAGTCTCTCATTTACTATTGACGGGCATAGAAGCCATCCAAAGTTCAACCCTTCAAATCTTCATAGCGTTAGAAGAGTTTTTTCCATTGTGAAATGGGTGGGTGTGTGTGTGTGTGTAGCCTAAGTATGGCTTTGTGACACAGAAGCGTGATGTGTTGATTGATTGTAGGCGCGAATCCACCGTCATACTTTGAGGGCCAGAAAGATAAGTCGCTATGTTTGCTGTTCACGGAATGGCTTGGGGTTATGTGAAGTTGTTTTGCTTGAAGAGTTGTGTTATCGTTCTGTTCCAGGTGGTTTTTGCAAAAACAGTTTCAGCGTATAAACAATAAACTTATATTGCGTTGTATTTAATTTTGAGTTTGAATCTTCCATTTATATTATGATTTGATTTATTTGGCATGTATGAGGTTTTAACCGTAGATGAATGTTAATTTCTGCTGTGCGTTCTTCACGTACAACACTTATAAACATCATATTGAATAATAAGCATAATATTAACTTGAAGGCAAGTTTATACGGCATAGTATTAATTGAATGGGTATACTTGGTACGCATGTTAACAATTGTATAAATATTGATTTACGTAATGAGGTTCTTGTTTAAATTAAAATAAATTTTTCAGTTGGTTGAACAAGTTTGGTTTTTTCTTTGTTCTTACTTTATACCAATGTCTAGTGAAGTAATATTATTACTCTTTTCTTTTACTTTATACCAATGTCTAGTGAAGTAATATTATCACTCTTTTCTACTTTATACTAATGTCAACCCCCGTTGGGGTGCTGGGGGTTTCAGTATAAATAGTATCCCCACTTTCTGGAAATTTAGTGCTTTCAATTCCCACTGTCGCTGTCTTTCTCATTTGCTCTTTCTCATTTTTGCTGTTCTATCAATCTGCTATACTATCTTCTTCTTCACTGGACCAGTCGTCTACCTTTTTTTCTTGAAAACTCTTCCTGGACAAGACTCCTTATTTGTGTATGAGGTCTGTTGGATCAGCTTGGGAATATTGGATGCTTTCTGCCAGGTACATTACATTATTATTGCTTTAGGTCCAGCGGACTCTTCCGAGCCAAATCAGGACCGGACAACCCCTGATCCGCATAAAAGATCTGCTGAAACAACCCTAGTGGTAAAACTGAAAGCTCTCCACCAGCCAGTCACTTTACAATAAGGATATCCTACGCAGGGGACGCTGAGGCTGTACTCTAATTTATCGAACCCCCGTTTACAAAAACAAAATAGAATACAAACATCATTATAAATTATTAACAAAACACATACATATAAAATGCCTACATTGCTAAATAATAACATCATTGGAAGCCCTAGTGAGCACCTGGCAGAAAGCGTCCAATATTCCCAAGCCGATCCAACAGACCTCGTACACAAATAAGGAGTCTTGTCCTGGAAGAGTTTTCAAGAAAAAAGGTAGGTGACTGGTCTAGCGAAGAATAAGGTAGTATAGCAGATTGATAGAACAGAGCAGGAATGAGAAAGAGCAAATGAGAAAGACAGCGACAGTGGGAATTTAAAGCACTAAATTTCCATAAAGTGGGGATACTATTTATACTGAAACCCCCGGCACCCCAACGGGGGTTTCTGCCAGGTGGTCACTAGGGCTTCCTATGATGTTATTATTTAGCAATGTAGGCATTTTATATGTATGTGTTTTGTTGATAATTTATAATGATGTTTGTATTCTATTTTGTTTTTGTAAACGGGGGTTCGATAAATTAGAGTACAGCCTCAGCGTCCACTGCGTGGGATGTCTTTATTGTAAAGTGACTGGCTGGTGGAGAGCTTTCAGTTTTACCACTAGGGTTGTTTTGGCAGATCTTTTATGATGTGGATCAGGGGTTGTCCGGTCCTGATTTGGCTCGGAAGAGTCCACTGGACCTAAAGCAATAATCATGTAACGGCGGCAGGGATAGCTCAGTCGTCAGAGCGCACGACTTGTGTACGTGCATTTCGGGCGACATGGGTTCGAATCCTGACTTCAGCAAACTATTTTGTGATTGCTGGATAGTAGTGGCCAGCGCTTTGAGAAGCTCTCTGAGCTTGTAAGTGCGCTATATAAGAGTGATCTCTTTCTTTAATGTAATACTAATGTCAAGTGAAGTAATATTATCACTCTTTTCTACTTTATACCAATGTCTAATGAAGTAATATTATCACTCTTTTCTACTTTATACCAATGTCTAATGAAGTAATATTATCACTCTTTTCTACTTTATACCAATGTCTAATGAAGTAATATTATCACTCTTTTCTACTTTATACCAATGTCTAATGAAGTAATATTATCACTCTTTTCTTTCATTTGACAATATTATTGTACTGATCTTAAAAGTTACCTAAACTTGAACTATTACCGTTGATGCTGGGAAAGCATATCGTGGCTAACCAGCATCAAATATTGTTCAAAACTTTTGTTTGTAAACTTGGCAATGTGAAATAACTGCAGCATTGGACTGTCTGATTTAGAAGCTAGAAAACATGAGCTTGTTGTACAGGAAGGGACATGTTTGTTAGATGATGATGACAATTGATGATGATGATGATGATGATGATGATGATGATAATGAGTAGTTTGGGGCGTGATACGGTGCATATAAAGCAGCAAGATAACATGTTGGGCAGTTTGGGTTAGGCCTCATTCTGAGTCAAGACCTTGAGCAGCTCTTGTAGCTGGGCCAGAGTGCTGCATGATAAACAATGGCGAGTCATGACACAAGTATTTACCCTGTTATGATTTGCTGTTTCAGTGGTGAGCCGTTCTACGCTGACAAGGACGATGACTTTATTTTCGAAGACTTCGCTCGCCTCCGGCTCAAAGGTCACGAGGGAGATGACACTGAGGCCTAGTCATCCAATGGCGTGGCTCCTTTCGTCACGGAGCTCCTCACTTTGTCAGCCAATGGCCGTGCTCCTTTTACCAGCGAGAGCTGGACACCATTCGTTGTTGTCATCGTGGATCCACCACCTACGCAGTTTTTTTGCACCCACGTTGCTCTGGTCCGGCTGCCAGGCAACTAACAGAACAAGCTGGGAATGTTATTTTTAGACAGATGTGGAGTGGGATGGAATGAGTGGGTTTTTTTTGGGTGGCATTTAGCGTGTGAGATGTGTAGTCACATCACAGCATGGCGATGAAGGAGAAACAGACGTTGTGGTGGCGTGGTACAGTTGATCAGTCAGTCACCGGCTTTACATGTACAAAGTTTTGTCTATTGTGTTATATTTTAGCCGAGGACTGGTCACCACTTTGTGTATCTTGTATCTTGGTAATCAGCTGTGTGTATCCTATGTCTATATTCACTCATCTTTCAGTTACACTGATTGTCCACAGGCCATCGACCACCGTGTTTGCATGTAGTTAGATGGGATGACAGTTATTAAAGGTCCTGAGGAATACAGTCCTCTCAACTTACACTCTATCAGCCCAAGGTGACATTGACCTTAGCAACAGTTCACATTTAATTTACTGTGCCAAGGTCAAAGCCATTCCCTTGGTGAATTTGCAGGATAAGAAGCTGCAAAATGTTGATGTCATGAAGCATTAGAGACAAGTTTGGTTGCTGTTGTTTGCCACTTGATTGTTCAGTTTTAGTTAACAACATTATTGTGTACCACTATTGCCATCATTGTTGCATCAGAATCATTTGTTTTTTTTAGAAACTTGTGTGTTTCTGAGGTGGACAAGGTTTAAAACTTCAACCATGCAATAAATAAAAAGACGAACCAAAAGATGATCAACGTGCTGGTTTCTCTGTGACTTCCAGTTTTCAGGTTTTGACTTCAAGCTTTCAAATGGGTTTTCCTGTAAAGGAGAAATTAGCAGTGGAGTCTTTGATTGATGTTGTTTCAATTTGAAAAACTAGCCTCTGGCATCCAGGTTTGTATGTGGCAGGAAAAGGATGACGTCCAAATGCTGACAAAAGCGCACCAAGATTGAGGAGGGTCGTTAATTTACATATTTAAATATTTCTTAATCATCGGAATACTTACCTGTCAGTATATATATTTTTTAAATGAATGTGCGTTGGTGTTATATTGTGTCATGTTTTAGTCAATTGTATACTCCATGTTTTATTGATCGCCGATGCGTTATCCTGAACTTTGCTGTACATCAGTGTTTTAGTTTTTGTAACCTCTACCTTTGACTAGAAAGGCAAAGCTACAGATCTGGCAATGTCAATGTTTTTGTGCTATGATACATTATTTATGTTTGTCATGTGCGTGCTGTATGCTCGTCGTAGTTGTGCTGTGTCCTGAGCTGAACGATAGGTGTTAGCTGTGGTTAGTTTTGCAATCATCAGATCTGTCTTACTATAGGAATAAGGGCAGCCAAACTTTAATAACTGTCGACATTAGGAACATTTAACTGCACGATATAAACATCTTGAAAATTGATTTAGTTGCTAATCCTAACCCTGTTTTATCCATTAATTCTTTTTAGACGATAGAAATTTTTTTTTATGAAATCAAAATTCATCTCTTATAGCAGTAATTATGAAGTTTTTTAACAGCAGTCCTAGTCACTGTTTACATTGTGAAATAACACTTTGAAACTATGAAAATCCCTTTGTTTTCTCTTCCCCTCCACCTCATAATTATTCAACCTTGCTTGGACAGTTGGTTTGTTTTTTTACAATGTTTCCAGATCGGTTTGACATTTCTAAAGTTTTTGTTTGCAATCTATCTGGAAATCTTTGTGGAAACTGTGTTTTATTTAGTAATTAATTCATTTGGGTCTAAATTTGGATATTTATGGAACTTTGATAGTACGAGTGAATATACCATTTTAGTGTCAACACTGTTACATTATTGCAGACTTGAGTTGGTGTATGGGCCTGAAGATTGAATAGGTTGAACATCTGGTTAATATTGTAGGTTTTCATAATGATGCATGTTATGGAGCATTATGTTTGGATCATTGTGATAGTTGTGTTATTTGTAGGTCAGAAATTTGCGCTGGGTTAAGACTTGAGCTGTTAGAAAAGAGCTCCGTGATGCCAAGAAACACCGGCGTAGTGCGGAAAAGAAGTGGTCAGGCCTTGTTGTTTTTAAGCAGATTTACTCCGCTGCCAAGAAACGTGTGTCTCAGATGGTCCACCGTGCTAAGTCTTTGTATTTTAGCAATAAGATCAGTAGTAGTGAAACTAGCAAGCAGCTGTTTGACGTCTGTAACCATCTCAAAGATAGTGGCAAAGAAACTGTTTTTCCCTCATTGTATCCGTTGTCTCAGCAACTTGATGTTTTCTGTAACTTCTTCACAGGCAAAGTAGCTGACATTCGTGGTGATTTTGACCGTCATGGCATCCATCCCCATGATTTGTCTTCTCCTTCTGGTGTTAGTTCACGCTTTGATGTTTTTAACCCTGTATCAGAACTGTATAAGAGGTTAAAAGTGATATTCTTAAATCTGGATCCCATCCCCATTCCACTGTTGGTTGAGTCGTTAGATCAGTTGCTCCCAACCATAACCCACATAGTCAATGAGAGCTTGTCTTCTGGCGCATTTCCTTCTTCATGCAAGTCAGCTGTCATCAAACCCTTGCTTAAGAAGCCCAGTCTAGATAAGATTGACCTAAAAAAAACTATAGACCTGTATCTAATCGGTCATTTTTGTCCAAAGTCATTAAAAAGCTAGTCTTAAAACAACTTTTTGCTTCACTGAATGATAACTCCCTTCTTAGTCCAAACCAGTCAGCTTATCGACCTTTTCACAGCACAGAGACAGCTCTCCTGAAAGTCACCAATGACCTCTTGCTCGCTCTGGACAGCGGTAACGTCTCCATCCTAATCCTCTTAGATCTTAGTGCGGCCTTTGACACCGTTGACTATCACGCCCTATTCAAGACCCTTCGGGATTACTTTGGAATCTCTGGATCAGTTTTGGCTTGGTTTCGATCTTACCTTTCCGATAGAACTCGGGCGGTCGCTGTGGATGGCTGTTTCTCCAGCAGAGCTGACTTGGCGTGCAGGGTTCCACAGGGGTCCGTTTTAGGCCCTGTTTTGTTCATAATGTACACCAAGACACTGCTCATCTTGCTCGAAAAGCATGCTGTTGAGAGCCAGTCGTTTGCAGATGACACGCAGCTGTACAAACCCACCCATCCTTTTCTTGTTAACTTCGCAGACCGTGCGGGAGTGCATTGGTGAGGTCAAGTCATGGATGGCCCTCAGTAGGCTGAGGTTGAATGACGACAAGACAGAAGCACTCCTTATCCACAATCACAAATCATCCTTTGCCTCGTCTCTCCCCACTTCTCTTCAAGTAGGCTGCTCTGACATACAGTTTTTTCCCTCTGCTAGGAATCTTGGCTACATTCTCTCCGATGACATGCCCCTCAACAATCACATCTCTAACATCTGTCGCTCTGCTTACACTGCCATTCGTCAGATCAGCTCCATCCGCCATTAACCTCACTATTAGTGCTACAAAAACATTAGTCTGTGCCATCGTTCTCTCTCGTCTATATTACAACTCTCTTTTGTCATGTTCACCTGAACACTTTATCAATAAACTGCAAAGGGTCCAAAACTCTGCTGCTAGGTTAGTTCTTAAGGCAAAAAAGCGTGATCACATCACTCCACTTCTCCACTCTCTTCACTGGCTCCCTGTTCAAGCCCGCATCGACAACAAACTGTCCACTCTCTGCCACAACTTCTTCTCTGACTCCTGCCCTTCCTATCTTACTGATCTTCTAACTGTCTACTCACCCTCTCGACAGCTTCGCTCCTCTGCAGATGCGCACATTCTTTTTGTTCCCAATACACGCACTAAGGCATACGGTGAACGATCTTTCTCTTTCTGAGCTCCCAAACAATGGAATTCTCTCCCATCACACATCCGCAACATACCGACCACCCAGGCCTTCAAAAACGCACTCAAGACCCATCTCTTCAAACTGTATTATCCTGATTGACTCTTATCCTCCGACCGATGCCGGTGGGGTGCCGTCCATGGCTTGATTGCAAATAGTCTGTACATTTATATCTGAGTATCTAATTATTTGTATATAATTATTTTTGCATTAGTTTCTACATTATATTATTGATATTTTATTTCTGCAATAGTGAAGAGGCGGGTCTTATCTTTTTTTTTATCCGATCATTATATTAACCATTGTTAGATGTAACAAATTTTTAGTTATATTTTACATTTGTATGGTGAATCTTTTTAGTATCTAATATGCCATTGTATTAATATTTGTTCTTTTTTGTTTTATTATGCATGTGTAGTGTATTACATATGTTGTTGTTCCCTTGTATGCCTTTGCGAGTACGGTTGGTGTGAATGTTGCATATCTTGTTTTATTGTTTAGATTTGTTTTAAAGATATATCATATGTTAAGAGCAGTGAGCCCAGCCCTGAGCTGGGGTATTGCGCTATAGAAGCCTACTTTTTTATTATTATTATTATTTTTAAGCAACAAGGTGGAGCAAAGGGTGTAAACTTTTAACTTCGAAAAACATTACAAAATGTATTTTATTTATTTATTTTTGTGCCTCAAGATGCATGGAGCATGGTGTTTGTGGTTTGAAGGTTTTGACTTCAGGAAAAGACAACTAGTCATGAAGTGTCTTGCAGTGGCGTTGTGGTGTTTGAATCATCTTGAGGTTTTGCATTTAGAGAGTTTGTACGAGTGGTTTTTATACTGTTAATAGCGGTGTCCTTTGTACATATATTTTTGTGTGCGTCATTTTAGCCCTGATCTTAAAACTGCACAGTGTGTGAGTGTCGCTTTGTTAACATAATCTGACAGACGAGGTCTTTCTTATTTTTTAAAAATACTTTACAGCTTTCAAAGAGAAATTGTATTTTACTGTAGCTAAAAATGAACTATTTCATTTGATGTTTCCAGATTAATCCATCATGATAAAGTGCTCTCTCTTCACACAATTCAGTTGTACCTTGCATTACAATTGAAAGAAGCGGTTGTTTGTTCTTTTATAGTGTGCGCATAACATCATAGTAGTTACATTTTGTGTCCAAGATGCTCAAAGACATTTAGATGGCAGAACTGTAATCAGCATGCGAGTGAGTGCGTGACGCGGCCATGTATCTTATGCATTTGGAATGACTTCTAGACAAGCGGGTCCATGTGCTGCCTACACGAGTATTTGATAATTATGCTGTAAACATTTTGATGTGCTGTTTAATGTTTCTTTTAGTTTGCTTTGCGGTAACTGTAACTATCTTCCTGTTGCTCCCCACAGTTTGGCCTTTGTTGACGTCTGACCATGTTTATTATAACGGTCTGCTTTTCACTGGGTTGTCAATGTCTGTGGTCATGAGAATAATCCACTGTTAATGAAACTGTTCACTTGGATAAATATTGTTGGTTAGCCTTAGATTAGATTTAATATTCGTGTATAAATCACTTACTGTCGTTACAAGTTTTCATCCATGTTTGGGCGTGTTTTTTTTTTTTAAATTTAAATCCCAGGATATTTATTATGACGTGTTCTTATATGACATCCATTACTTCTTAATTGTTTGTTCAGTTCTTTGTTGGTTTTTTTTCTACAATGTTGTAGTGTAAACCGATGTTGGTCATTTTTTTTCTTGACCTTAGTATGGCGGAGGTGGACATTGTCCAGGAAATAAAAATGGGGTTTTCTTCATAAAAACACAACGTGCTACAACTGCCTGCAGTTTTGACCTTTGGATCTTGTATTTTGCATGCACTTAGTGCAGCACCATACACCCTAGACAAGGTGAATGCCGTCTGTTCAGTGTTGCACCTTCAATTCACACTGTAAATCATGCTGGTCATGACTTCCTGCCTTGTTCATGTCAAAGCTTTGATTTACCCATTCAAGACCACATGTTTTTACTCCATAGCTTGGCAAACTGTTCAACTCGTCTCATCAGTACAAAATGATGTTGCTGATACCTAGAAAATACGCTGGCAACACCTTTGACAGTTGTCTTTGCTCCCAGATATGTTGGCATATGTAACGGAGAAATGAGAATTTGGAGAAATCCTGCTACTGTTATTTCATTATTATGAATATTTTCATAAATTGATATTCTAACCATTTTTTCATGGACTGATCATTTTCTGAGCAATTTTGTTTTTGGTTGTAGATCATGTTGTAGTATAAAGTGATGTTTGATGTATCCAAATATATATATATATCTATATATCTATACTACGGTGATGATATTTTTCACTGACAGTGTACAGCTAGATGCTACGATGTAATCTTGTCAATGTTGATGTCACTGCTGTTGTTTGATCCATAACCACAGGCTTCATTTGCTCTCGTAACGGCTGGAATACTTGCCTCGGCAACGATCAGGGGAGGAGGAGAAGCCTCTGTGATCGGCCTCTTCATCTGTGGTGCACACCGATGAGCAAAACTTAGGTTTCATCGTCGTTGAAGGGCAATCATTGAGGCTCCTCAATGTCAACGCCTGATCGGGGCTGCCTGTATTTTGGTTTCTTTGTCCAATCCCTGTGTAAACTCTTTGTTGCTGTATATCAGTTTCGTAGAACCCCAAATACTTTCAGTTGTTCTATTCTGTCTTCTCTGTGATGGTTTTTCAGCCCTAAAAAAACAACTACAGAGTTTTGTTACCACGAATTCAGCATCTTACTACTGCGGTCAGGGGTAGTTTTTTTTAACCTTGTAGCAAATGGATACAAGTTATCATTTCATGTTCCATGGTATTCGTTATTATTTCCCCGAGTCTGTTATAATGGATACAAATAAATGTATAATTTCGTGTTCTATAGTATTCGTCTTATTTCCTGATACTGTTATTATAAGTAGATACAAAAGTTAGTTAAGAGATTATACAATAATAAATGTTCTTTGGATGTTTTCTATCCCTGCTTCCAGCAATCAAGCTCCAGTGTTAGAGCAAATACATGAAATCATTTGTTTAAATATTAGTTATCCGTATTTATATTTCATAATTTCAGTTGTTATATTTTTGAAGATTTAATTGGTCAAACTCATGCCCAGTACCTCTGTTGTATTTTAACACCCGTCAAGTTGCATTGTCTTTATGAGATATTTCTATTTGTTGATGAAATTTAATTTTGTTTGGTGACGGTTCATCAGGTCCATCTTGTTTTCAAATATGAAACGGTAGATACAATAACAGAATATAATTTTTGTTGGTCTAATCTCTCCTAATGTTCTTGATTTTGATTTGGGTCTTACATGTATATACCGTGACAAATCTGAAATATTATTTTAAGTTGGTAATTAAAAGTGTTCAGTGGAGAGTTTCTAAATGTTAAGTTGGATGTTTGGCAACTCAACCAACAAAATCTTAATTGTCTCTGATTTGTCATCCTAGTTTTATTGTCTGAAATGTTTCTGTTGTCTACTCGGGAGTACAACCCTCCAAGTGGTTTACTGTTGTTGATTGTTAGGATTCCCTCTTCTACAGCGCCAGTGTAAAAACCAGACGATTTATTATCATTATTAAAAAATTTCAGAAAGAAACACTGAATATAATTAAGGATTAGAAGTCTTTTTTTTTCTTTTTATTATTTGTGGTCAATTAATCTGGTGTTTCTTTTTGTTTTGTTTTGGATTTTTTTTTTTTTTTTGGGGGGGGGAAGGGGGAGAGGGGAGCATTTTTACATTTATTTATGTATTTAAGTTACGAATGGTAAAGAAAATTCAATATTTGAATGTCTGGGGTGCAGTAGGTCGACGTTCATTATTATAGGGAGTAGGCTGGGGATCTTTTTGTTTTTAAATAGCGCCCTCATTTGATCAGTTTGACAGGTCCAAGAGTTTTTAGTTTTGTGAAATTGTATGTTTGCACAGAATGGGCGGTGTACTTAGTGAATATTAAGTTTTAATTGGATAGTATCCAGACTGACCATACACTTTGCGTATCTTTTATGTTAGTAGAGAAATGTCAAGACTTTGTATATTTTAAGTTTCCATCAGAGAACTTATTGGTAAAGAACTTTTAGGATGGAATATATATTTACCATATTTTATGTTTGTCATCAGAGTTGTTTGTGAAGACATTTTAGGATAGAATTTACAACTAGGTTTGCCTTTATATAAGTGTGTGCATTTTATGTTTTCCATCAGACAACCGTTTTATGTTAGCAGAGACATTTCCGGATGGAAAATACAGACTTGCCATGATATATTTTAATTTCCTCTCTCCTATCAGACGATGGTTTTATGTTAGTAGAGAAGTTAGCTGGGAATTTCCCAGTTGGCTACAATAACCATGTAGTGTATCTCTCCATTAGTCGTTTTGTCTTCTTCTGTACCACTCTACATTCGTGCAATAAAATTCAAACAATTGCCACACCTGTTGGGTTCTCTCGTTTTGCTGTTGACGAAATATTCTGTGTTTTTAGGCCAGGCTGAGCAAGATGGAGGGACATTTAAGAGAGGGGAAAGAGGAATGAACACTAAAAGATGGTATGGAAAGCGTAAATATTCTTTGTCCATATTGAGTGTGTGGTTTGTGACAGAAATACTGGAGGAAAGGAGCTAGAGTGTGCGCTATGTCATTAAGGAGATTGTTGGACGGGGGTTGGGGGGGGGGGGGGGTTGAGAGGGGAAAGGAGTGAATGACAATGGGTAGACAATCGCCTGTATACAAATTTTTTTTTTTAAGTGCAACCCTGAAACCAAAGCAACAAAATCAGTACAATAAAAGTACAAGTCGTCGAACCATCAATATTATAAATTCATAATTAATACATACACGTTTTATTTATATTTCCCATTTTTAAACATGTGTAGACACGGAAAGCATATGCTACAAAACACTAACAAATCAAATAATTCCCTATACCTAATATCTATCGATACTAAACTAACAAATACATACTGCGAGCGAGTTTTGTGCCATTTATCAGAGCTAGCAAGCCACAACCTGCTTCTCGGGGTAGTGAAGGTTTATTTTTTTTTTTTTTAAATAACTAAATTTGAGTCGTCTGGTAGGAATTGTGTTCTAGCTATAATAAAAATAACTGAAGGCAGTGACCAAAACAAATAACGGCACTCATATAATAGTAAAATAAAAATTAAGCATAGTTCCAAGAAACTTTGGACTACACATATTATCACAGTGCAATGATTCTATAGTTTATATCTCAGAAGAGAAATTCTGTAACAGATGATTTAGACAAACTAGGTCATGTATTCACTCTGCAGACAAATGAAAACATTTTTTAAGTTTGAGAAAACAAAACCCAATGCAAACTCTGGCACCTTGAAATCTTACAATCTTTTATTCAAATATGTACATACAATTTTCTCATGATTTTTTTTAAAACTTTAAAATACTACATCACTACCCAGAAATACTGCTGTCGTATCTCGCTGAATATTCTTTGCACAGATGTCGGAGTAATGTCCCCTGTAAATGCAACACAATGCCTTCATTCAGAGGGAATAATCCAATGGAGCACAGACCATAGTTGAAGTAAGGCAGTATTATTTCTGGTGGCAATGTTTACTTACAAACCAGAACAAACAGAACACATGCAGCAATATACACAGATGACTGGATATATCTTCAACAGCTGAAGGGACCTGAGGTCAAATTGAATATAACTGACCTGTAAATTATAGTGTTTTTTTTTGTTTTGTTTTTTTCCTTTTGAATTAAAGCAAACTGACCACTGCAGACTATGAATAACTTATAAGCAGTAGCTGAATGACAATGAGTTTGAACATATCCAAACTTCACTATATCGTAGAACAATTCACATATTGAGCAGCTCCAGTTGGGGTGCCAGGGTTTTCTGTATAAATAGTATCCCCACTTTGTGGACATTTAGTGCTTTAAATTACCACTGTTCCTGTCGTTTCCATTTGTTCTTTCTCGTTCCTAATCTGTTCTACTATCTTCTTCGCTAGACCAGTCGCCCTTTGTCTTGAAAACTCTCCCAAAACTCCTAATTTGTGTTAATTAGTTAGTTATTCATTGCTTACAGGGTCCAGCGGACTGCAAAGAGCCGAATCAGGACCACAAAATCAAGACCACAACTTCGCTGAAAGAGGACTTGCCCCTGATCCGCATAAAATATTTGCCGAAACAACCCCAGTGGTAACACTGAACGCACTCCACCAGCCGGTCACTTTACAATAAAGACATCCCACACAGGGGACGCTGAGGCTATACTCTAATTTATCGAACCCCCGTTTACACAAACAAAAATAGAATATAACATCATTATAAAATATCAACAAAACACATACATATAAAATGCCTACATTGCCAAATAATAACATCATAGGAAGCCCCAGTGACCACCTGGCAAATATTCCCAATATGATCCAACAAACCTCACAAACAAATTAGGAGTTTTGTCCCAGAAGCGTTTTCAAGAAAAAAAAGGTAGGTGACTGGTCTAGCAAAGAAGAAGATAGTATAGTAGATTGATAGAACAAAGCAGGAATGAGAAAAAACAAATGAGAAAGACAGCGACAGTGGGATTTAAAGCACTAAATTTCCAGAAAGTGGGGATACTATTTATACTGAAACCTCCGGCATCCCCACAGGGGAACCTAATTTGTGTCTGGAATCTGTTGGGTCAGCTTGGGGATATTGGATGCTTTCTGCCAAATGGTCCCTAGGGTTTTTCATGGTATTATTATTTAGCAATTTAGACCTTTTATATGTATGTCTTTTGTTAATATTTTATAGTGATGTTTATAGTCTATTTTGTTTTTGTAAATGGGGGTTTGATAAATGAGAGTACAGCCTCAGTGTCCCCAGCATAGGATGCTTTATTGTAAAGTGACCAGCTGGTGGAGTGCCTTTGGTATCACCATTAGGGTTGTTTCAGCAGATCTTTTATGCAGAGCGGGGGCGAGTCCTCTTTCAAGCAAGTTGTGGTCTTGATTCAGCTCTTTGCAGTCCACTGGACTCTAGAAACAATGATTAACATATTGAGCAATGGAATAACGTTGACAGTCGCAACAGCAAACTACATTATTTCATACATTCAAGGTAAGTCTTTTTATACAGCAATATCACACATACATACAAGGTAACATTTTTATTTACCAATAGGCTCAAAGAACTACTCGATGTGTTTAAAAGAAAAGTCACTCAACAAATTTACAAGTTGTGAACAGGACTTGACTCTCACTGGACTTAAAGTGTAATCCTGCTACACAACCCATTTAACCCTTCGTTAAACACATTTTATATAAAAAGCACCCCACATTACACAGTTACAAAACGCTTGATCTTTTTCACAACCACATTTTATATGCTCAACGTCTCCGTCGTACAGTCGTCATTATTACATCAACATAAAAACTGGTTTACACACAAAAACAAAATGTTATCTCGGTCGTAGGCCAGTTACCCCAAAACAGGAGACTGTGAGGCTAGCTAAGTTTGGGAGATCTATCCATCACAGGCTGTGCCAGTTCCCCCAAAGCAGGGTACTGTGAGGATATCTAAGTTTGGGAGATCTATCCATCACAGGCTGTGTGCAGGCATATGCCCTTAGCAGCCTCTGACACTGAGAAGTAGGGCCACCATCACTTTGTGACAACCGTGCTGTCTGCCTCTATAACCTAGTAGCATTCACATGCAGCCCGATAGTACCACTCTGATTTTTAAAACTTTTTAAAAGTTCAACGTTTAAAATCTTTAAAGTTTGTACCTACTGAGTTGATATTGTGTATAGGACCAATGAACCCAAACAACACTGTCAATATATTATGTATTTAGTACAAATCTTTTAAAACCACCTATACCCCTACATGTGCCTACAAAAAATAATTACAATAAATGTAAAAAAAAAAAAAATCATTAAAAGAAATTTTAAAAATTGCAAATTTTCAACAACAAAAAAATGTTCACAAACAGTTTATGTAGAATTAACAAACGACAAGTTATGCCAACAACAATGTACAAAATCTGGACAATTTGATTTTTGTTTTCCAAGATAGGAGGGTAGGGAAGGGGAGGTGGAGGGGGAAGTGAGGGGGGGGTCTAATAGATAGACTTACGTGTATGGGTCAATAAAATTCTATTGCTGCATAAGCAAAATTATGTAAACAAGGTATTTTTTCACAGCACTTATAAGGATTCACACAATTTCTACACAAACATAGGCTCTCCGAAACAACGTCAGTTCCTAGCATAACATTAAACGCATGTAAAAGCCAAACTTGTTCAAGTAATCACAGATTTCTTTAAAATATCTAAAAACATTATATTTAATTGTTTTTAACAATACAACAGCAATTGCTTATCCGTTCCCAGTAGTAATGATGCAAACACAATTTAACGTCAAGCATGCGCTCGCTTACCTGCCCCATCTCCTACTCTTCGCCAGAGCGTTGGAGAAACAAAGAAGTGCAGTGTGACTAAAACAAGCCACAAAATAATAACAATAAATAAATACAAGATAACAAAACAACAAAAACAAAAAAGATATTTCTACATTTACTGCTCCTTGTCCGATTTCCTTCCTTTGTAACCATTCAGACGGATGAGGGAGGCGAACCCAAACAGGAATGTCATGAAGGTCCATTTGGCTGTAGCTCCCACTGTCAGGTTTTTGTCTCTGGGGATAAAACGGACAATAACAAATGAACGTCAAGAGAACAAAAGGTTCAAAATGCAATAGGCCAGTATTTTCTAAAAGGACCTTGAACTTAGCCCCAGAGTCCAGCGTTATGCCCCAGCACAAGAGCTGCACGTAGCCTGCTGTATAAGTGACCGTTGGACGAAGCCAGTTTCAGGTTACATAGCATTATGCTATTGCTGGCAAGCCGTTGCTGGTGGGGTATTTCTGAATAAAAACAATGAATGAATATTTCAAGAAGAAATTGTGAATAAACAATCTTGTTAGGATGTCTACACTTGACTCACAGCATAAAGATGAACCTCGCATGTAATGAGTTTACTTTATTTATCTGGACCCTACTGTCGCGAGTGCCTGTGTAAAAACTACGTTGACAGCAGATAATTCAGTTTTATTTAATCTCTCTCTCTCTCTCTCTCTTTCTCTCTCTCTCTCTCTCTCCACTTTAGTTTCAAAAGTGCATGCATGTGACAGAGGTGATAGTGGAGAAATCAAACATAAGCTGCAACTTACACAATAGGTTCTTCATATACAACAATTAACTAACAAAACATTTATAAATGAACAGTGCACTATTGATTACATTACATTACATGATTATTGCTTTAGGTCCAGCGGACTCTTCCGAGCCAAATCAGGACCGGACAAACCCTGATCCGCATAAAAGGTCTGCTGAAACAATCCTAGTGGTAAAACTAAAAGCTCTCCACCAGCCAGTCACTTTATAATAAAGACATCCCACGCAGGGGACGCTGAGGCTGTACTTTAATTTATCGAACCCCCCATTACAAAAACAAAATAGAATACAAATATCATTATAAATTATAACAAAACACATACATATAAAATGCCTACATTGCTAAATAATAACATCATAGGAAGCCCTAGTGACCACCTGGCAGAAAGCGTCCAATATTCCCAAGCTGATCCAACAGACCTCATACACAAATAAGGAGTCTTGTCCCGGAAGAGTTTTCAAGAAAAAAGGTAGGTGACTGGTCTAGCGAAGAAGAAGACAGTATAGCAGATTGATAGAACAGAGCAGGAATGAGAAAGAGCAAATGAGAAAGACAGCGACAGTGGGAATTTAAAGCACTAAATTTCCAGAAAGTGGGGATACTATTTATACTGAAACCCCTGGCACCCTAACGGGGGGGCAGGGGGGGAGGGGGAGGAATATTGTTTGTCAAAAAGGTATTTTATATAACATTATGAGTGAATATGACGACACTACGCACAATCTCCTGCAATGATAACACGGCAAACGCACATACAGACTTGACATAGGGAGGGCACCATTTGAACCCCACGTTAAGGGGACTGAACTCTTAGGTGCGCGAAGATGTCAAGGGAAGTAACTAGCAGCAAAAGGTCTATTTATAGAAAGTCATTTGGTGACAGTAATTTCCCTACTCTTCCAGTAAACAACTTATTGATACAAGATACCAGAAACCAGATACAAGATGATTTATTGTCCCCAGTATTATACAAGAAAATGTGACATGTGGGGAACACAACATAAACATGAGACATAACAAGGACAATATTATTACAATTTAAAAAAAATAAAATAAACGTTCTCCTACAGCCCAGCAATCACACAAAATTAAGAACAAAGTTTAGAAAATAAATTGTAGATAGATAACAAAATGGCGAATTGTTGCTGGTGTCTCCAGTTGGACATCAAAGTCCAAGGCCAATCCCTCAACACAGTGCATAGCTTCAAATATTTAGGAGCCATTGTATCAGACAATGGGTCCCAACAGGAAGTCCTGTCCAGGATCACATAAAACAACTGCCGCCCTGACAAGGCTGAAGCCCATTTGGAAAGTCAGGACCATTAGTCTACATTCCAAGGTAAGGCTACTGCGCTCCCTTGTCATCTCCATCTTCCTTGCGAAACATGGACCCTCACAGCAGATCTACAACGAAGAATACAAAGCATGGAGATGAGGTGCTACAGAAGACTTCTGGGCATTTCCTATAACCAGCACATCACCAACAACAAAGTCCAACAGTACAGACCATCACACAAGCCATTGGACAATGACATGCTCACAGTGGTGAAGAAACTGAAATTCTGATGGTATGGCCACGTCACCAGATCATCAGGTCTTGCAAAGACCATTTGGCAAGGCATGGTGCAAGGAGGCAGAAGAAGAAGGAGACAAAAAAAGAGGTGGAGGACAACATTCGAGAATGGACTGGCTTGACACTGACCGAAGCCATGAGGGTTGCTGAGGACTGAGAAAGATGGAGTATGCTGGTTAAACGATCATCTGTGTTGCCCCAATGACCTTCGAGTTATGGGATAGAATAGGATAGTGTCCAGTTGATTCCTACCTAACAGGGAGGTTGTTATGAAACTACAGAAGAGCGAGGCAGGTATGGAAGTGGCTGAACATTATTGGGTCATGCTACACTTACAAATGAACAACACTGGTCAATTTAAGAACAGGACTAGGTCCCTCGCCTGAACCTCTCTTAACATTACGTCACTGCGCAAATATCTATCAGCAAACAAAATGAGACAGTATATGCGATTCATGTAACTAGCTGAGAATACAGCTTCAATAACAATTTGTCAAACCTGTCATTTTATGCAGGTCCATATTAGGATTACACATAGTAGGGCAAATCAAATGTAAACTGGTCATAATTTTTATGAAAACCTTTCAGTCTTTCCTATGACTTAGTATTTTATGTACAGTACCCGCGATTTTTACGGTGAAGGCTCATAGCAGCCAATTCAGAGGCAGAAAAGATGCCTAGCAAGTTTGGGATATAAGTTTGAAGAAAAAGGTATATATATCAACACTAATGACACTGTTTCAATATGGATAACATGGCCCTTGTAGAAAAAAAAACTGTACGATCTTTTTCTCTACTGGCATTATCTGCAACGAGCATTCGACAAAATGGAGACCTGCACGGTACATCATCATCATCATCAATCATCATCTATTATCATCCATCATCTATTATCCATCATCATCATCAAAGATCCCATTTGCAAAATTATTCCAATGGAAAACAAATCTTTGTTCTAAGACATTCTTATCTAGTAAAAACATGTTAGCGGTTTAGTCAGCGATTTGAAAGGAACAGAAAGTGCGTTGCTACTTACTGACAAACTTTGCCAGCATATGCAGCTTCCACGCAGTGAGCTACCAAGGCAAACACACATCTGCAACAATCAGCACAGCTGGAATTAACTGTGAATTTAGTTAGGTATTCATTGTTTATAGGGTCCAGCGGACTGCAAAGAGGACCACAAAATCAAAACCATAACTTAGTTGAAAGAGGACTTACCCCTGATCCCTATAAAAGATCTGCTGAAACAATTCTAATGGTAACACTAAAGGCACTCCACCAGCCGGTCACTTTACAATAAAGGGCATCTCAGGCAGGGTACGTCGAGGCTTTACTTTCATTTATTGAACCCCGTTTACAAAAACAAAATGGATAATAAAAATCATTAGAAAATATTAACGAAACGCATACATATCAAATGCCTACATTGCTAAATAATATCACAGAAAGCCCTAGTGACATTTGGCAGAAAGCGTCCAATATCCCCAAGCCTACCCAACCTCCCAATACAAAATTAAGGATTTCTGAGAGAGTTTTCAAGAAAAAAGTTAGGCGATCGGTCTATCAAAGAAAATACATGTAGTACTACTTGCCTTTCTTATGTAGTAGATTGATAGAACAGAGTAGGAATGAGAAAGAAATGAGAAAGATAGCGACAGTGGGAATTTAAAGCACTAAATTTCCAGAAAGTGGGGATCCTATTTATACAGAAACCCCCGGCACCCTTACGGGGGTAAAGTGTGAATTTGCACAGGGCATATCAAAACAAACCACAATCAGTGCAATCTACCTCAACAATTATAGTAAAAATGAACAACTAACAATCCATGAAATGTACATTTAAAACAGAAAATGTGTACTAACAACTAAACAACGCTTAATTAATATAACTGATTTCCATAAACATTCTAAAAGTAACAAATAAACATAAATTATCTTTCTATAAAAAAACAACAACAACAGTGTGCAACAATACACAATAAATCGGACACTTCATATAAGTTCATTTGCTGACTGATTTTTACTTTTAACAACACTTCCAGAGATTTACTTCTAGATTTTTGTCATGAACTAAATTGGTAAATATTTACATGTATGTATACACCATGTGTTCATAGGGCTAGTAGGCGAGCGAAGGCTGTTGACATCGGCACGTGGCGTATGTCTCCTAGTTCATTAATATTTTGGTGATGAGACTCCGAGAAGGCTCTTCTCGTATGCATCCGAAAATGTCTGTGATTGAATGAAATAGGACTAGGATATGGTGTTTTAGTGGAATGAAAGATAGACTGTTAAAAAAAGGTGAATGCTTATTTTGTGTGACTTGGAAATTTTATGCTTCTGTGTAGGCTACTTCTGTTTTTCACTGTGGTGATTCTGGATTCTGTTCATGACAGACACTGTAATTTGAATATTCATTTATCTGTATAGTGAAATGGTTACCAACACAAGAAAGCTCAGAACATTAGCTGTTTAACATTCATAAAGCTCAGAACATTAGCTGTTTAACATTCATAAAGCTCAGAACATTAGCTGTTTAACATTTAAAACGTTCAGAACATGAGCTGTTTAACATTCATAAAGCTCAGAACATTAGCTGTTTAACATTCATAAAGCTCAGAACATGAAAAGCTCAGAACATGAGCTACAGGCATGATAAACATTTTTATTTGCTGGTGAACCACCCAGTTACTTTTAATGTTATTCAAGCTAGAATTGTTTTGTAAATTTTTACAATTGCTAAGCCAGATTTGCCTGGCAAGTGGTTTAACTCCAAGAAATTTCCGGGATCCCCTTGACAATGAAAGGGTCAATAACTGAATACTTACAGTGAGATGCAAATGTGTCGGTGGTTTGTTCCCATGTAGTTGTTTATATCGCTGAAAGGCCATGGCAGAATGGTAAGCCCTGTACTGGGGCTAAATGTTGCCAGCTGAAGTCAAAAACAGGGGAAAGAGGCAATACTCATTTAGTATGAAATCTGCTTTCTCTCATTGCAAAACATTGAAAAGGTCAATGAAAAATGTCACATGCAACTGTAAGAATGATCCGTAAGAATAATCCGTTGCCCAGCAGTAGCAAGCATTAATCCACTCACGTTCCGTATTAACATTCTAAACAATTTATAATAATAATCTAAGAATGATTCAATTAAGAATTAATCTACAATTATGGACACACATAATGTCTTATACCACTATTTCAATTTAATTGCATGATCAATATTTATAAAATAACAAGATGGCAAGACATTCAAATGTATTTCCAGACACTCACAATCAAATACACCGCTTGAAAAAAAATTTGCCTAAATTGTCAACAATTTTAGTTTTATCCTAAAGAACCTAAAAATGCAACGATTGGCCGCTCCAGTCTATGAACGCCCTAAAAATAATCAAAATCAAACGATTGGCCGCTGTAGTCCATGAGCGCCCTAAAAATAATCAAAATCAGTTCAGCTAATACTGAGACTGCACAAAACACTCTGACCTTTGAGGCAGTGCTATAAGTGTGGCTGTGAAGCACTAGCAGCAAAAGTATCAGCATAGTAACAATGTTGAAAATTGATCAAGTGTTTTTAGAGATAATAATGTAATTAATGTGTTCTTAATATAAAAGTGTGGAGCCTCATTGAAGAATAATTAATGATGAAAATTCTATAAATTTCAGTATTTCTAGTACAGCAGTTCTAACAATATACATTTATAACGTGTACTAGCTCTACGCCTGTCAGCATGCCTCAAAACACCAGTCACAAGACACGCCCACTCAATGATTTCCACTTTCAAGATCCGAGTTGTAACTGTACGCACACAACTTGATACTTACTTGATACTTGATACTTGATGTTTTCGATGTTTGAGGCCGGATGGCCAGTTCATCGGTTCTACTGTTAATTGCTATTTTTAACTGTGGCATGCGTGGCATTTAATCTTGTGTAAGATATGAACTAAAGTATATACTAAAGCACTAAAGGTGGCAATTTTAAATAGTCTTTATATGAGTTGTTTCCTATTGGTGACAATGGGGATCGTAGAGGGATGGCAGATCGCTCCAGTGGGTGTCCAGCCTGTTCTTGAAGGCATTTACTGAGGGAGCTGTCACCACTTCGTCAGGGAGGGCATTCCAGGTGGAAACAACTCTCTGCGAGAAGAAGTTCTGCCTGACGTTGAGTCTGCAGCGCGCCTTTGCAAGCTTCAAGCTGTGCCCCCTCGTGTCTCTGCCCTGGAATCGCTCCAGCTGTGGCCTGTCTGTGTCGTAGATGCCATGAATGTACTTATAGACATCGATCATGTCTCCTCTCTTACGACGGTGTTCAAGACTAGGCAGTTTCAGGGCAGCTAGTCGCTCGGGGTATGGCTTGTCTTTAATTGAGGCAAGAAGCTTGGTTGCTCTCCTCTGCACATCTTCAACCTCACCACAGAGTGACTTAAGGTTGGGCTGCCAGACTGAATGGCCATACTCTAGCATGGGCCTCACCAGGGACTTATACAGCTGAATAAAGGTGTCCTCTGTCAGGTGGTCGAAGGATCTGCGGATTACGCCGAGAACTCTGTTGGCCTTTGAGGTAGCTTGGGCAACGTGGTTCTTAAAGTTGAGCTGCCTGTCTACAAAGACTCCTAGGTCCTTCTCTACTTCACTCTCTGCTAAGGTGATTGTGCAGTCCTCACCACTGGCATTCTTCCCTTTCATGTAGTAGGTAGCCTCTGCATCTGAATTGCCCAACCTCATGACGCTGCACTTCTCTGGGTGGAAGCGTAGTTGCCAGTCGTTTGACCACAGATATAACCTATCTAGATCTTCCTGGAGCGTAGCTCTGGTGTGGGCATCGTCGCTGCGGTTGAAGATCTTGGTGTCGTCAGCAAACAACTTAACATGGCTCTGAACATGCTGAGGCAGGTCGTTGATGTACAGCACGAAGAGGATCGGCCCAAGAACGCTGCCCTGAGGGATACCGCTGGTCACCTTTGCCTGGCTTGATCTGGCTCCGTTTACAACAACATGCTGGGATCGCCCTGACAAGAAGTCCTGGATCCACTGACTGACCTTCCCTTTAATGCCGTGTGCTTCCACCTTGGAGACAAGCCTACGATGTGGGACACTGTCAAATGCCTTCATGTAGTCCATATAGATGGCGTCGATGCTTGATCCAGTGTCTAAGGCCTCGGTCCAGATGTCTAGGGTCTCCAGAAGTTGTGTGGTACATGATCGCCCTTTAGTGAAGCCGTGCTGTGCTCTGCTGATAAGGTTATTGCGCTGTAAGTGGTCCACCAACTGCTCTCTGATCAGGGCTTCCATCACCTTGCACAGGATGCACGTGAGACTCACAGGCCTGTAGTTGTTGGCCGACAGACGACTCCCCTTCTTGAAGATTGGCGTGACACTAGCTTTTCTCCATTCGTCTGGAATCTTGCCTTCCTCTAGTGACTTATTGAAAATGATGGTTACTGGCTGTGCCAAAACGTCCGCGAGTTCTGCCAGCAGCAAAGGGGGAATACCATCAGGTCCTGGGGCTTTTCCTGTTTTCAAACTTGCGAGATGCTTCCGGACTATCTCGACATCAACCTGGAAATCTGTCAGCTCGGACTCATAGTTGTACTGTGGTGGGTCTGGCAGTTCTCCATCTCTCTCTTTGGTAAATACGCTCTGGAAAAACTCATTTAGAACGTCAGCCTTCTCCTTGTCTGTAGATGTTTTTGAGCCATCTTGTCGCTTCAGGTCTGCAACTCCAGTTCTTGTCTTTGTCTTGGTCTTGACGTAGGACCAGAAGGATTTAGGATTTCCTTTAGCTTGCGCTGCAACTGTGGCCTCAAGCTTTTTCTTTGCCCTAATGCAGGCTCTTGATGCTTGGTTTCGTGCCCTGAGATAAGCCTGGTAATCCTGTCCGTCACGAGTCTGCATCCAACGTCTAAAAAGTTGGTGTTTCTTCCTCACCGAAGCTAGAGTACCTGCATCCATCCATTTCTTGCGTTGGGCGCTGTTGCTGCCTGTCCTAGGGACATACTTCACAGACAGTTCATCAAGCTTCAGCTTAAACAGCCTCCACGCTTCCTCTGTCTTCAAGTTCCGAAACTCCTCCTCCCAGTCAATCGCTACAAGTTCGTTCTGCATTCCTACAAAATCTGCCTTTCTGAAGTTTAGCCTTCTCTCTTTTGGGGGCTCCTTGAACATGCATGAGAGGTTGATAATCAATGTGACGTGGTCACTCTTGCCAAGTGCTGCCCCAGTACGGACTTCGTTTACTGTATCCTCTCTGTTCGTGAGCACGAGGTCATCCAGGGTTGGGGTCTGTCCTTCACGAATGCGTGTGGGCTCCATCTGGTGTTGGATAAGGTAGGCGTCTTTGGTTGCTTCCAGGAACTTGCTTGCTGGGTGACCTTCTCCTACTTTGCTTTTTTCGTCTAGCCAGTTGATTTCTGGAAAATTAAAGTCTCCCATTATCACAAGATGTGATGGCTTCAAGTCAGCGGCCTTTATTAGCAAACCATTTAACTTCCTATTGTTCTCCTCTGAGCTACTTGGGCTTCTGTACACCAGTCCGATCACCAAATTCTCCCCTCTTCCCAGCTGACATTCCACAAAAATAGCCTCTTCAAATTCAGTGCATATTTCCAGGCGATCTGGTTTAAGCTCACTTTTAACCTGTAGGCAAATTCCCCTTCCGTGTTTTTCAAGGTCATGGAATAGTTCATATCCTGGCACAGATATTTCACACTCCTGCACATCATATCTTAAGTTTTTGGGTTTCACCTCCACTATTCCTATGACTGCTGGATTGTGCAGCTGTATCATTGCCTCTAGCTCTGATCTCTTGTTTAAAAGACTATCAGCGTTACTGTACAAACAGTTAATTGAAATTGAATTTGAAGAAGAATATGAAAAGTTTGTTTGTGGGTTAAAACTATCTACACATTGGGTTCTTCTTTGCTTTATTACTTCCCCTTGCCATCCTTCGACGGGTACCTGCCGACGTTGACTACCCGTCCGTTTTTTGAAATCCATTTGGCGAGGTGGTCCCCTTCATTCTTGGACTGTTCCTGTTTCCTTTTCATCTCCTGATAAAGGGCATCCTGCTCTTTCCTCTCCATAGGTGTCATGTCCTTCCTTACACTAACTTTATTGCACAGCCTCTGGTCCTCAGCATTTTCCTCGTCCTTCTCCTTCCTTGCCTTCCTAAATGCCTGTAGGGCTTCGTCTCTGTCTGGCTGGCTGGCAAAAGCTATTCTCAAGGGTCTTGCCCTATGTTGCTTTGGAGAGAAATTGCCAAGGCGTCTAACATCAACAGGGGTGTGTCGACACTTAATTTCATGCATCATCTTATGGACACTATTGTTCTCTTCAGTCTGTCTATCTTCTCTATCCTCATTTGCAGGTTCTGGCAAGTTGAAAATTACTATGTTTCTACTCCTTCTTAATCTGTCATCGGCTTCAGCCATGTACTCTCTGGTCCTGCTGTCAACCATTTTCTCAATTTCTTCCTTATCCACTGGTGCTGAGGCAGATCCAGCACTTTGCCTATCCCCAGCGAGAGTTAGTACAGCTTCTTTCATTTTCTGAGGAAACTCACCCTCTTCTATCCTATCAACTCTTTCAACACAAGTAAACATGCTTTAAGTTTGACATTTTTTGTTTGTTGTTTTATTTTGTATTTTTGTTGGGCTTTTCTGGGGAGGGGGGTGGGGGAGGGGGTTGAAAGAAAAGAAAAAAGTAGAGCCAAGTCTGCTTGAACTATACTAACGCCATACTTCGGTTACATCGTACTCGTAGTCAGAACGCTCCCGCAGCAGACGACATTTTCCCAGACATTCTCTCACAGGCCATGCAAAAGTCGACTTTCGTTGCAAAATGTACGAGTACTTACAAACAGTACAACAAATCCAAAAGGAATGAGGATCATCCATGCTATGTGAGGAAAAACGAAGTAATCATCAGAAAGAACAGCTCGCGGCGGAGAGCGCTTCGCTCCTGCTGGTGCGCTTTCACCACCCGCCATCGCGAAGATTCCAAATGCAAGATCGCAGAAGTAGCGTCCCTTGCAACAAAAATCTTGAAAACAAGAGTTATCTGGAAATACTCTGAAACTGAAATAGTCGGGGGAGGGTGAAAGGAGGAGGGAAGGGGGGGGGAAACAGGACGAACCCAATGTCGGTCTTTCGGGTCCAGTTGTCAGTCGGTAGGTCGGTCCGTCTGTCAGTTTGTCGGAAGCCATAGTTTGGTCAAAATCTTACACGTCAAACTACGCAAGTTCAATTGCAGACGCAAAAGCGTCAAAAGTGCACGCGAAATGCCCACGCAATTGCACGTCCATCTAGTAGCTGATAAAACTATTTAATACAGTCGGAAAATTGATTTCTCCGAATTATACTCTTATGTTCTGATCTGACAGGATCTCAAATACTAAATTTATCAAGGAAAGGCAAATCAAACGGCAATAATAATAATAATAATAATAATAATAATAATAATAATAATTATTATTATTATTATTATTATTATTATTATTATTATAGTTTAATTTGAAAAGCACAAATCCCAACTAAACGTTTGCTGCAAGTGCTCACAAAAACTGATATTGAAAATGTGTTGCTTTCATATAGTTGAGGATAGTTGAGGCAGATATTCCATGTTGTCAGTTTGCTTCTTGGAGGCATGGGATAAAGTCCAGTCAAACATCGACAAAACACAGCATATTTTATGTACATGTGTGAGTGTCTAGCACATTTTAATGGATTGTTTGTTTATTTGTGTGTTTTTGATTTTTATATTTTATTTTAGGGGTTAGTTATTGTTTATGGCGGCAGGGACAGCTCAGTCGTCAGAGCGCACGACTTGTGTACGTGCGTCTCGAGCGACGTGGGTCTGAATCCTGACTTCAGCAAACTATTGTGTGATTGCTGGATAGTAGTGGCCAGCGCTTTGAGAAGCTCTCTGAGATTGTAAGTGCACTATATAAAAGTAATCTCTTTCTTTCTTTATAATGTCCAGTGGACTGCGAAGAGCTGAATCAGGACCACCACTTGTTTGAGAGAGTACTCACCCCTGATCCGCTGAAACAACCCTAATAGTAACACTGAAGGCGCTGCACCAGCTGGTCACTTTACAATAAAGGCATCCCATGCAGGGGACGCTAAGGCTTTACTCTAATTTATCGACCCCCCGTTTACAAAAACAAAACATCATTATAAAATATTAACAAAACATATATGTATATAAAATGCCTACATTGCTAAATAATAAAACATCATTATAAAATATTAACCAAACATATACATATAAAATGCCTACATTGCTAAATAATAAAACATTATAAAATATTAACCAAACATATACATATAAAATGCCTACATTGCTAAATAATAAAACCATAGAAAGTAGGTGGGGTGGAGAATATTTGTTATCTATGCAGGTGAAATTCTCAAAGAAAGCACAGCAGCTGCAGGGCAGCACAGGTCCAGAACAAAGGGAATGGGACCTAATGCTTGCAGGGATTTGTTTTGTTTTGTTGTTGGTTTTGTTAACCCACTTGGGACATGAGCATCAGGATACTGAAAATTAGTTATTCATTGCTTACAGGGTCCAGCGGACTGCAAAGAGCCGAATCAGGACCACAAAATCAAGACCACAACTTAGATGAACGATGACTCGCCCTTGATCCGCATAAAAGGTCTGCTGAAACAACCCCAG
Organism: Oncomelania hupensis; assembly: GCA_036898135.1. Lineage (NCBI taxonomy): Eukaryota > Metazoa > Mollusca > Gastropoda > Littorinimorpha > Pomatiopsidae > Oncomelania > Oncomelania hupensis. The sequence goes on along the minus strand of CM072523.1, from coordinate 7,397,442 downwards.
TGGTAACACTAAAGGCACTCCACCAGTGGTCACTGTTCAATAAAGGCATCCCACGCAGAGGACGCTGAGGCTATACTATAATTTATCGACACCCCCTATCCCCCCTCCTCCTCCCCCCATGTTTAAAAAAACAAAATAGAAAACAAACATCATTCCTATCTCTTATCCTATGCCGCAAACATCATGATAAAATATCAACAAAACACATACATATAAAATGCCTACATTGCGGAATAATAATCTCATAGGAAGCCCTAGTGACGATTTGACAGAAAGCGTCCAATATTCCCAAGCTGATACAACAGATTTCACACATAAATGAGTTTTGTCCTTGTCCTGGAAGAGTTTTCAAGAAAAAAGGTAGGTGACTGGTCTAGCCAAGAAGAAAATATAGTAGATTGATAGAACAGAGTATGTAGGAATGTGAAAGAACAAATGACAAAGACAGTGACAAAGGGAATTTAAAGCACTAAATTTCCAGTAAATGGGAATACTATTTGTACAGAAACCCCCAGCACTCCCCATGGGGAGGGGGGTGGAGGGGTAGGATATTGAAAATGTCTGTGCATGTCCATCGCACAGGATATTGAAAATGTGCGATGGACACAAGATTCCACTGTAGTTAGTTAGTTAAATAGATTAACGTCCCCGGACACATAAGCGTATAGGGGACGATTTCTTCCACTGTAGCAGACTAGATCTGAGTTTATACTCTCATCATGAGAAAAAAAAAAAGGGTGATATACCAAACATTTACCAAACTTTCGTCCACGCCCATACGCTTGAAAAAAGAAAATAAGCAACTCCACACTAGAAAAGTAACAAAAAATTACACTTTATTGCATTTTTACTGACAGCGACAGCTCTTCTCTTCTTACAGCTGAGTACAGTTCACATCAACACACATCCTTTACACCACCACTTAAACCACAGATAGAGCTCCTCCACATCATAGAACTCTTGCTATAACACAGGCCAAGATCTAGGACAGTAGGACAGACAGTAATAGCAGAAAAGTCTCACATCGTCTATGAAAAGGAAAGAGAGAGAAAAAAGATGGTACAGAAATCTCGTCATAAAACCAAGATCATCAGTCAACAGACAGGGAGAAAGAATTAGAAAATAATAAAACCGTTATAACAAAAATACCAAATCACAATGACATACAAAGTACCGTGAGTAGATTACTGGAGGAAAAAAATCTATGTGTTAACTAACACCGAGGCATGCATTTAAAAAAATAATAATAATAAAAATAAGACAACGAAAACAGGTGTCACATTAATTTTCCACACAGAATGTGAGAACAATGTCAACTTTGACATCTCAACATGTGACTGAACTAAAATATACACATTAAAACTTCATGCAAAGGTCAATGTCTGACCAACAAAATGATTTTTTTTTCTTGATAAAGAAAAGACAAAATCCATACACTATACAGGTTTGGTTTTTTGAATGAAATATGAAACACTATTGCTAACGCCATGATGATCATTACTAGTGTGACACGGGGGTTGTAACAATCACTGCCCTATTGCCAATGTCTGTAACATATTGATAAACACTCCATCTGATAAACATAATCAACAAAACAAATTAAAGGCACCAACTCAGCTACCTGGATTTGTCATCAGTCAAACCAACAACTCGTAGTCTCCGAAAATAAGGTTTTTATCTGGAAAAAAATCATGTTTGCCCTTTAAAAATCAAAACAGTTATTTCTCTTGTAGGCAGGATCCACAAACATTTCATTATATAAATATTGCATGTTGTTTTAACTTGCATATTGCAAAGTGTGCGTACAGCAATGACACTGTGTTTTCTTGCCCCTTCCATATACAATATTATTTCTATCTCGCTTCCACTCCCCTCCCTGGTACTTAACTCAAAACAAGAGAAAACCGATAAGAAGGAAAAGAGCATAAAGTTAATTTATAAAGTTAATTTATGCACACACACACACAAACACACACACACACAAACACACACACACATTCTATGGAAGCATTCATTTAAGTGTTTAACGGTAGTCAATGTTTACTGGCAAGAAGAAACTGATGGATCAAATTTGATATTGCAGAGCAGAATTCTTGTTCAACAACACTTAACCACACACAATGTATGCTGTTAGTCTACTGCACATATGGAATAAACAGGCTGACATCACAATAAGTACAACAACCAAGTAATGCGCAAGGACCACTAATACAACAAAACAACAACACAAAAGACTAAATCATCACCAAATTCTATTTCTACTCTTTCTACATCAACCAAGTTCAAGAGTAGCCATGAACAAAAAGCTTGTTATAAAATGAGATAAGCTGGAACAAGACAGAATAACTGTGCTATGAAAAGTACATAATCTTCCCAGGGAAACGTACAACGTGTTCAGCAAATCTGCAGTCCACTTCAAAGTAAGTTGTACAACAATATAAAAATCATGTGTACTGACGTGAAACAAGTACAGTTTATGTACACAAATGTCATCACATTTTTACATCAATCAAAATTGCTGAGAGAAAAAAAAAAAAAAAAAAAAAACTTACAGACCTAACATACTGCAGAAAATCAATAACAAACTATTACAAATCATTTGTCAAATCAGCCATGCTGATATAAAATGAAGTCTTTGCTGATGCGTAAAACCAATGTTGACAAACTCAAGTGGAAACCCATCAACCAACTTCTCCACACACAGCAATGCAGTTTGTTGCGTACAAATGCGATCCCTGATTAGCAAACATCAATTTTAAAAAAAAAAAAAAACATCCACAACTTAGCAAACGCTGTCAACTTTTCATCGGACATAAGCTTTCACTCTGCAATTCCATACAGAATGTAGTAAGTAGTAAGGTCAAAGGCGTGTACATTATTGTCAAGTTATAGTAAGGTCAAGTACTGTGTTTCTATCTTTCAGGCATCTGCATTACTGATGTAGAGATAAAAGAAAGAAATGCCAAAAGAGCTCAGGCATCCATACAAGTGGAAGGAAAGAAAAAGTCGTCATTTGCAACTTACTACTGTTTACGAAAATTCCAAAACTTAAGTTCTAAAGTGCTTTAACCATGTCCCAAACACCTAAATATATTGTCGCATAAAAGGTTAACTGAAATTCAATTACAAGTCAGTTTAGTGTAATAAAAGAAATCGTAGCTAACTTATCAAACTAACAAAATAATGTACCTATGACATCTATAGTGTGTTTAGAAATTTACATTACAACACAAAAACCAACAAAAACAGGTATGCCAGTATTAACAAACATGTATTACTTTACATATCTGTGTTGTAAAAAATTCCTACAATGGAACAGGTTAAAGTATTAATGCCACAACGAATAACACCACAAAAATATACACAGGTTTGCATAATATAAGTAACAGGTCATTATAGAATGTCAATACACAATTGAAATCTTGAACAAATACATTTACACTAGTCCTCCTATTGCTTGATTTATACACAGCGTGACAATGCACCCAAACAAAACTGGAATCTAGCACGGTGATACCTGTCATAAACTGCATAACATTCCAGCACAGTGATACCTGTCTTAAACTGCATAACATGCTAAGGAAGAGTGGAATCTCCTATTTTAGTGTCTGTATATTTTCCCCATGTCTGAGAAGCAAATGTTTTCTGTTTCAATCTCAATTACATGTTTTTTTCAAAGTCCAAAATAAATGAGATACATAAGCATCATATAAGCCCAGATAGTTAGTTTGTTAGTCATTGTTTATAGGGGCCAGCGGACTGCAAAGAGCCAGATCAGGACTACAACTTGGTTGAAAGAGGATTCAGAGGACTCGCCCCTTGATCCATATAAAAGATCTGCTGAAACAACCATATAGTGGTAACACTAAGGGCACTCCACCAGCCGATCACTTTACAATAAAGGCATCCCATGCAGATGCTATGCTAACCATTTCATAGTTGGATCAAACCAACAGATCCCTTCGTTACACTCTGCGGCACGTATGGAAAAGATATACATTCAACAGTCAGCGAACCACTCAAAGTGATTCTTAAACGTTCAAATATGTGTGGTTTGTTTGTCAAACATTATTTACACATGACCATATTTTTACCAAGCTTTGTTTCACCCAAATTTTCTAAAAAAATTAATCCTAATTTGATGACAATCATCTTTACTTCACTCCAACCTTAACCTCAAATTATTTCTATCAAGACTTTATCCATGATCTTCATTTCAATGTGATGGGGGACATTTGAAGCACTGCAGATGTCAAAGCGACAGAAATACGGAGTACAAGAACCGAGCGTAGCCAATACAAGTAAAAACAGATTCAGAACTATACAACTATACAATTTTGTTTGTTTGTTCGTTTTAAATTAATTAATTAGTTAGTTAGTTCGTCAATGTTTATAGGGTCCAGAGGACTGCAAAGAGCCGAATCAGAGCTACAACTTGGTTGAAAGAGGGCTCACTCCCGATCTGCATAAAAGATCTGCTGAAACAACTAATGGTAACACTAAAGGCACCCCACCAGGCGCTCACTTTAAAATAAAGGCACCCCATGCAGGGGATGCTGAGACTGTCCTCTAATTTATCGAAACCCGTTTACAAAAAACAAAGTAGAATATAAACATCATTATAAAATATTAACAAAACACATACCTAAAAAAAAGCCTAAATTGCTAAATAATAATACCATAGAAAACCGTAGTGACCATTTGGCAGAAAGCACCCAATAGCCCCAAGCTGACCCAACAGACCCCTTACACAAATGAAGAGTTTGTGGAAAGTTTTCGATAAGAAAAAAAGATGACTGGTCTAATGAAGAAGACAGTACATTGATAGAACAGAATAGGAACGAGAAAGAACAAATGAGAATGACAAAATCAGTGATAATTTAAAGCACTACAATTCCACAAAGTGGGGGATACTATTTATAGAGAAACCCCCAAAACTCCTACAGGGGAAGGGCAGGGAAGAGGGTAGTCGGGAGGGGGAAGAAGGGGCCTCACTCAATCCTATGTCATGGCCAAACACCCAATGCCGCAAGTGAGGTCCTACAAGACACTGCAAAGCAGATCTGTTACACGGGACAATGTTGCTGAAAGAGTACCAACACCTCACAACACCAAACTCTTCAAAATTATGGGTAAAAAACAAAAAGCATTTCTTAGATAAAAGTCTGGAAGTATCGCAAGAAAAAAAAAGGTCAGAAAGATCTATTTACTGTTTAAAAAATCAAAAGTTTATAATTACAAATTGAAGAATTATTCCAAAGGCAAAACAGTCAAGCTAATGCTATGTTTAGTGTGATACCGCTAAACAATCACATAGCCTACAATCAAAATGAACTTTGACTGGTTTTGACAACTAATGTTAGAAATTGTGTCAGTCTGAAAACAAGAAGGTAGCTTCCAATGAAATAAATGCTGGAAAAAGTATTCACAACACAGAAGTCAGCCATGTCAAGTTCTCGCAAACATGGCTGCCAACCTGAGAGTCCATTCACATAAAATTTCACCACCAATTCAAGCAAACGGTTTTCTCAAGTTTAAATAAAAAAGCTGAAACTATCAGCCTGTTTTACATAATTTAAAATTTCTGAAATTGTTTCTCTGAAATAATTTTCTAACATGAATGTAGCACAAGTATTTAGCTGGTTTGTTATGTTTAAATTTAATTTTCATAACTTGTGCTTTTAAATTAAGTAAAACTGCCTTAGGATCTGTAATAATTATATAATCTTTTATAAACTCTTACATATATAGATTACATGAAAGATTATAAAAATAAATAATTCAAAGTTCACACACATTTGTTCCAGAAGTTAGCGTTAACAGCTGTGAGTAGGAAATAGTAATAAAACAAATATGAAAAACATTTTTAAAAGATAACTTGTGCTTTCTTTCCAAGAGAAAACTAAAAAATAAGTTTAAATGCGCCAAAAAAAAAAAAGCAGGTACACATGTACTACTATCACATAGTACATACGAACTGTAAAGTGCAAGACACTTTATGTCATACCTGATGTAAAGGGAAAAAGTGTTGTATATGAAAAATTGTTAAACAGCTGTTGAAGTATTTAAAAATACAGAGAAACAATTTGTCACAACCGTGTTAAGGATAGAAGTATTAATAAGTCACATTTATTTCACAATCATTAATACACATTTCGTTTTTAAATTTTTTTTAAAGTCTAACGTGCCATGAATCGCAAAATACACCGTGAGATATGTGCGTTAAGTAAATCTTTATATTATTATTATTATTCTAACTGATTTAGTAGCGCCTGTACTTTAATTAATTTCAATATAAAATTCTTAATTAAAAAATGTAATTGGTCTAGTTCAGATTGCTAAAGCATAATTCCTATGGATTCATAAACGTTTCAAAATTTTCAGCAACATCACTAATGGGACATTATTAACAGGAAGTTACGACCGATACCATGCAGGGCACACAGTTCCCTCCCTTGTTGATCTTCAGTTTTCTACTCGGAATCAGTTTTACCGAAAGGTTTTTACACAACAATCCATGTTTATAAATTGGCCCCAGAGTCATAAAATGAGTTTCTTTATTATTTGCTTTTTTATCTAGGCCAAATTGTATTGTTCACATGTTAGTCAAACAAGAATTAAGTTCTTCAAAAGGCATACACTCACCCAAACTGACAGATTATATACAAATACTACACAAATAAATGTGAGGAAGAACATGCATCCAACAGCAAAACAAAACGATAAACAATATAATTTATTCATGAGAAAACAATCAACCTATTGCTTCAGATTTGTCATACGTACATTTCCAAACAAACCAAATCAAGTTAATTTTTAGTTTAAATCAACAAGAATTCTCACCTCCACAGTTGTCACCTGAACTAATTAAAGCATGACATTAATGACACTGTGTGGTTCAGGTGCGCCCAGTAATGAATTATCACCAGAAATGTTAGCAATGGCAGATGCAAACAAGGTATCACTGCTGTACAAACTGTGTGTAGCTTTCACGCTCCTTCCAAGTATGGCCAGGCAATAGTCCAAAATAACTCCCCATAACAACAAATATCTGTTATGCCCGCTTTAAAAATATGGAGAAAAACATTTGTTGCGGTTAAGATTAGACCCTAATCCTAATACTGGTTCAATCCTGAAACACAATCTTCGGATGAAAGTCTGTTATCGCAGACTTCACTCACAAGCAGTCAAAGCAACCTAAGGCTGAAAAATGACCCAAAGTGAAATTTTATAAAGGAGTTTCTAGAAAACTCTTAAATTAAGATTAATTTTTAAAATGTATTCCACAAAATACTGTTAAAGTACTTTAATAGGAGATGGGGAGGTTTTGTGTGTGTGTGTGTGTGTGTGTGGGTGGACGTATGTGTGTGTAATCTGCATCCAAATAAAAGAAAACAAAGAGTACAAATCTTGTGAGGGAGTTTTTCTCAAAATGGCCAACTACTTGCTTGCTGCCTTTGAAGTATAAATTTTTTTTTTTTTTTCAATTTTGTGTGTTATTTTTGGGCATCAAAACTGAAAAGGGTTAGTCCTAAAATCAAAAGACTGTAGATTTTGCAAATCACTGAACTCAAAGCAGCCAAAATGGATGTTTACCAGATGTCATGCTAATACAAAGAGCAAAACTCCCTCACAATATGACATGGACACACCAACCATTAACTCCCTTTAATTTCAAAGATAGCAAAATGTCATGTCACATACACACACCGATGGCAATGATACCGACAGAATTTGTCTTTCGTAAGATGGCGTTTACACACACACACACACACACACACACACACACACACACACACACACACATGGTGAAGTCGTCAAGACGGCAATGGCAAACACCAAGACAGTAAGTTGCGGCAGGGGAAGTGACAGTACAAGATGTATTTCACCATTCGTCATAGCAATGGCAGTGTTAATGTCACGAGACGTTGCTATTACCGGTAGGCCAAAGAACTCAAGGCTCTCCATCACAACAAAAAAAGCCACACAATTGTACCGTACAGAAACTTAAAAAAAAACAAAAAAAACAACAAACTTTGTACGATGTATGAAGACATAACTAATGAAAACCGCTACAATTCACCACTTATTTCCAGTTATTAATTACAATACCCCGCAACAAAACTTTCTGGCAAGACTACCAACCAAAATGTAAACAAATTAGGACAATAAAAGAACAAGAAATCAGCACAATATGCTACAGATAGTACTGTCTCACCAAAACACAACATAGGATACACTTCATAGCACTCTCAATAACAAATGTCACCCTTGCTTTTCCTTGTTTGCTCAGTTACATATATACAGATCATCTTTGATTGGTTTTATGTACACCGCTACATGCATAAACTTGATAACATAAACCTCCCATCTGATTGTACAGAACCAAAATCATTAATTTTCCTCTCTGCCATGGAACAAATGTACACTGCATATATATATAGAGAGAGAAGAGAGAGAGAGAGAGAGAGAGAGAGAGAGAGAGAGAGAGAGAGAGAGAGAGAGAGAGAGAGAGAGAGAGAGAGAGAGAGAGAGAGAGAGAGAGAGAGAGAGAGAGAGAGAGAGAGAGAGAGAGAGAGAGAGAGAGAGAGAGAGAGAGAGAGAGAGAGAGAGAGAGAGAGAGAGAGAGAGAGAGAGAGAGAGAGAGAGAGAGAGAGAGAGAGAGAGAGAGAGAGAGAGAGAGAGAGAGAGAGAGAGAGAGAGAGAGAGAGAGAGAGAGAGAGAGAGAGAGAGAGAGAGAGAGATATGAAGGGTTGCATGACAAAACGCGCTATACGCCAAATGTAACAAAATCGAGTTATATCCCTCGACACACTCAGCTCCTATGGCTGCAACTGCCTATAAAAATATTTCTTCACAAAACGCCCTATAACCCTTAATAACCGCCAGTGAAACATGACAGTTCTTTACAAAATGCGCTATGAGCCGCGGCCTCTTTTTGACAAAACGCTCTATATTCGTTCAGCCAATCAGAACGCCCGAAAGTATTATATCCTGCCACACCTCCAGCCTTGTTGATAATTGTAAACAAAGCGATTTCTTCACCACATTCGATTTATAATCTTAATAAACCGGATACCTTTGATGACAGTTTGGAAGATGTTAATTTAACAATTGGAGGGAGGAGAAAATGGAAGGATAAGGCGACACACACACAAAATAGTGAAGCGGGCATGTTTCTCCAGTGGTGGCAAAATCCCAGCCATTGCCTGCTCACACAATGACAATGCAGAGTGCAAAGGCTGCTTGGCAGCAAACCTGACCCCCTCAGACCTTGCTCTAAATCAAGAGAAGTTTTATGATTCCTTGAACAAGGTGAGATCAGCTTTTTGATTGCTGAACATCATTATTACGGGTTGTTCACAAATTGCGTAACACATAGGCTAGGAAAGAGGGGAGTAGGACACGCGCTACACAGCCTTTCGCTGGATATAATGCGTTTTGTCAAAACAATCAATTAAAAAAATGGTCCAGTAAATATGATATCAAACACTAATTTGGTGATTTGTGTTTTTAAGAAGGCTTTAATGTTCTAATCTTTTTAGTATAAGTACAAAAGCGGAATATCTGCTACAAGGCCTGCCTTTAAAAAATGCCAAATATCTCAACTTGACAACTTTGGATATAGTGCGTTTTGTCATGCAACCCTTCATATGCAGAAAAGAAAGAGAGAGAGAGAAGGAAAGAGAAAGAGAGAAAAAGAGAGAGGGAGAGAGGGGTAGGGAGGGGGGGGGGACAAAAATGTAAGGGATATCAATTATAATAAAAGCAACTGTACTCTGTATCCTAAACTGGGCTTGAAAATAAAGTTCTGGTAACTTAGTTAGTAACTGTTTATATATATATATAGGGTCCAGCGGACTGCAAAGAGCCGAATCAGGACTATAACTTGGTTGAAAGAGGCCTCACCCCTGATCCGCATAAAAGATCTGCTGAAGCAACTCTAATGGTAACACTGAAAACACTCCACCAGCTGGTCACTTTACAATAAAGGCATCCCATGCAAGGGACGCTGAGGCCGTACTCGTAATTTCTAATTTATCGAACCCCATTTACAAAAATAAAATAGAATATAAACACCAATATAAAATATTAACGAAACACATGCATATAAAATGCCTACATTGCTAAATGATAATACCATAGAAAGCCCTACTGACCATTTGGCAGAAAGCGTCCAATAGCCCCAAGCTGACCCAACAGACCCCTTATACAAATGAAGAGTTTGGGGAGAGTTTTTAAGAAAAAAGCTGAGTGAACAGCCTGGCGAAGAGTACAGAGCAAATTAGGAACAAAAAAGAACACATGAGAATGACAGAAACATTTGTAATTTAATGCACTAAATGTCCACAAAGTGGGATACTATTTATACAAAATACCTCAGCACCCCAACGGAGTTTTCTGGTAACTGTTGCAAGTATGCGCAACTAGATTTTTATTTTCTTTCTTCCTCAAATTTGGCTAGAAAAATAATAAACTTACTTTGAGATGAAAATCAATTCTCCTCTAGTCTAGGTTTCAATAAGTTACCAGAACTTTCTTGTCCAGCCCAGTTTAGGATAAATAGTACAGTTGCTGTTATTATAAGGTTTCAGTAAGTACAGCGGGAATCGCAAATTACAACAAAGCTACTTGTTTTGAATACAGAAGGCCTCAGATGAGGTTTCATGCAGAATGTTTTTATTTTCTGCCAGGAGATCATCCACAAGAGTTGGTGACGGTCCTAACTGTGTGACAGACTGCTAGTCAGGATTTTTCAACTTCTTTTTTTTTCTGTCTTTTTTCCCTTCTAATTTAAGAATAAGATACAAGAGAATTGCAACTTATTTGTTTCAAAAAAGAATTCTAATTCAGTATCATAAAGGTCTGATTTCTGCGTTCAGTGATAGAAATGCCTTGATTTGATGAGCCAGTATGGCAGGGAAAGGGTTGTGTTACAAAACTTTTCAAATGGATCTATTCAATCTATTCAATCTACTCATCCTAACCTGCTTTTAAACACTTGACACCAGCTGCACAATCCACACAAACTATGAGGCCTTGAGCAGCTCTTTCAATCAGTGTCTGCAGAATACAAACATAATTACTTCATGCCCTAAGTGCGATGGCCAATGACTAAATTCCTCTTATCACTTCAGAACATGTGCCATTTTATGTCCTACATTCTCTTGTTGCAATTCACGACTGGCAAGGATTCAGACTATATTGTCAATGACAACATTTCCTCATTACTGGCATAGATTCAAAAGGTGCTCCTTTCCAAAAACAACAAATGTGAAAGAATCACGACTGCAAGAACAATCATTAAAAATTAAATTATTTCGTTGAAGAAATGTTGTTTAAAACAAAACATTCTACTTGTGACAAGATCAGCAGAAATGGTTGTTAATGTTATGTGTGCGTTTCAACAGCTAACAAGCAACAGTTCAGAATTCCAATGCAGTCTTTTTTTTTTATCCAACATAAATATATAAATAAATAAATTTACAGTGAACAAATAATATTTTTCAGCTTATCGAGAAGAAACATAACAAGAAAATATGCCAACGCATACCCAGAACTCAATTGCACAGACCAAAGCAGCAGGGTTAGCTTTAATAAGATTTCCACCAAGGTTAAGAAGACTTTCTAACAATTAAAAATACAAACTTTCTAGAAATTATTTGCAAGAATAGTCTTTCACAATGAAGCTACAGTACTTGATGAACTTGCACATGTACGTTATAATTAAAAAAAAACAATAACTTTTTTTTTTTCAAAACAAACGAGATCCTGTCCCCCATGTTCTGAGATGGATGCTAAAACAAAACATTGTATTAAACAAACGAAACTGAAATGCATGGACCAGGTTGTAGACGATTCTGAATACAGACGTAGTAATGTAAGTTGCAACAGCCGCATTGCTAAGACCCGACACGTAACACCACAACGCCACCGCAACACAAAGGCCAGGCTGCAATTTTAAGTGCTGCAGTGGGTGGAGTGTAAATTTGTTAGTGCCAAACAGGGGGTGGTTAGCCCAGTTTTCTGTCCTTTGTGTTATCACTGACGAAATAAAGAGACCGTAGGTCTTTTGAGAGAACACCACCAAAGGTGGCCTAGGGTCAAAGTTCACTTTGTATTTTCACAGTTCATTCATCCTTCATTGTCGCTTTGTGTGGGTGTGTGTGCTGTGGTTCCCAAACTGTCAAAAAGTCGCCCTGGAGAGGGTCAGCACTAACCCTCAGTTGAACAGTCTGCGAACACTGTAAAGCAAAACAGCCTTCAGGTGATCAACCGAACGGTCAGCTTGCCGCTGACCAATCAACAGATCATTGTGCACAGGCTTGGCCATTGACTGACCAGGTGGCTAGGTCATCAAACGACCAGTGTTAAGTTGGGTACAGTTGTTTTTTTTTAAATTTCCAATTCACACACAGAAACTATTAATGATTGGCCCCCAGCCAATAGTTTCAGCTAGCGTTCAATTCACACACCTGACATGCTGAAGTAGTTGATCATAGCCCATAAGCCCCCAGCCAGTCGAGTTTCAACTAGCGTGCTGTATACAGCTTGATCTGATGGTTCACATTCAACAAGGCAATATGGATCCTATGTTCGAGGAAATCTGATTGGGTCCAAATGTACATGCCATAGAGAGAGAGCAGAGTAGGTGTTGTCTCCCACTTCAGACTGTCACCACGGCGACGTAGTGTTTCACTTCACCGACCACTTCTTCTTGTTCTTCACTCTTCATTTGAATTGTATGAAAAATGTAAGAGGTTGCGCTTGTGGTAAAACTTATTACAATAAATGCTTTACACTGCACACATAAATTTGAACGACAGAGGAGGCAACTTTGTGTATAGGGATGAAAACCTCTTTCATGTGTTAATACCACCCATGGAAAATGTTGGTTATTAGCTGATAAATTCTCCCAATGCTAACAGTTCTATAGTTCAACTAACAGGAGATCTAAACACAAGTCTGCCTTCATAAGATGACATAAGGTGCATGTACAGTAAATTCTAAAACTACATTCACCTTGATTTTTATGATTTTGTTCTGTTTTTGTTCTTGAAGATTGAAATGAATGTACAACAGACATAGTTTTCTTTATAGCTTTAAATCATGACTGTTGTATATTTCTGCTGTCTGTTGTATATTTCTGCTTTAAAGTCTTCTTGCTTTCAATTAAAAAATGAAAGTAAAGACAACTCCATTCTTACGAAGCTTGTTTCTTTCCCTTGCAAGTTGTTCTGTCCTCGGGGAAAAGGAAAACTGAACAGTTCACTGTTCTTGACATTACAGTCCTTCATCTTGGGAAGTTTAGCTACTTTGGGCTCAACTAAATCTCATCAAGTCAAGTCCTCATTACTTCTTCGCAAGGTTCCCTGAGCCAATAACAACAATCTTCCTGTTTGGTTTCGGTGCTTATCAAACCTCCATTGACATTACTCTGTCAACTAAGCAAGCGTAAGCTGTGTGCTTTCTCTGCGTTATTCGACTCACCTTCCAAGATCCTCACTCCTGTGTTTCCTTGGCAATGTGCAAAACCTAGATTGTGGGTGGAGCACAGAGTCCTATCGCACTGTCCTTATAGGACATCATAACTCGACTTTTTCTGGCTTTCACTGTCCGTGGTGGTCGTAGGTCTGGATTCGTTTCCCATCTTCTGTATAAATCACATAGCCCTGTTGCCTTTTTTAAATGTACACTCTCGGTCTCCCTCTCTGGAAAATAAAGAGTCCTTTTTCGCAACGTGGCAAAGCGTAAAATCCAGCAGCTAAAGTACAGTCGTGGTCAGACCACCGTCTCTCTCAGGGCTTGGGTCGGCTGGGGGCCTAGTCAAGTCTCGTAGTCATGCAGAAAGGTGTTCAAAAAGTCAAAGCTAGGTCGAGAGTGAGCGTTGGTCTGCCAGCAGCTCAAGATCACGTCGTACACCTCGGCGGGGCAGATCTCAGGCCGGGGCATGCGGTAGCCGTTCTGTACACTCTCAAAGGCTTCCTTGCTTGGCATCCCTGTGGTGGACACCAGACACAGATCATAAGCAGTGTGACCATGCCCTCAGACGGTTAGGATATTTATGGGTTTTGTAAGTTATTTAAGTACTCATTCCTTCATTCATTCAATGTCAATTTGATAGTTTTTCAAAGCTATAAAACAACACCGGCTGGACGTTTTTAAAAACTGTTTCTGTGTTTTAAAAATCACAACTAAAATGGTTAGATATCACTACTCAATCAAAGTTGTTAACCTTTTGCCTGTAGCTGTCAATCAAAGTCAAGATGTCAAGGGAAAACATCAGCTGTTAAGTATGTAAAAAAAAAACTATTTGGAAAAAAATACAGATTTACAAGACAGGGATGACGTTTGTGGGTGAAAATAGGGATACGATTTGAGGGATTCCTACTGTGCCACATGTAAGTCAAAGAACAAGCAGTCAAAATGATAAGGAAAATTACATTGTACCAAACATATAATATAACCCAACAATACCTCAAATAAGGAATTTACAGTCTTCTCCACTCCACTGATTACAATGAATGCATAACTACATGGTGCCATTCCAAAACTAACGTTACATTACATGGTTATTGCTTTAAGTCCAGCGGACTCTTCCCAGCCAAATCAGGACCACCAAAACTAACATGAACAGAAACGTAACAATAGATGAAATAACAAAACTGCACGAAAAAACTAATGGATACTTCCATGAGGAATAACTGCATTGTTTCTGGTAAACAAAGGAATCAAAAGGATAAACCACAGAGGGAACAGTTGTCATCACAGTAAAAAAAAAAAAATTTCCTTGTTTTTTTCCCCTTCTTTTTTTATCATCCAACTTAATTATGTGAAAACAGAGGAAATGGACTTTGCGTCTTTTTGTTTTACCTTCGTAGGGTTCCTTGCCGTAAGTAAAGATCTCCATCAACACAACCCCAAAGGACCAGACGTCAGCCTTGGTGCTGTGCTTGTTGTAGGATAATACTTCAGGGGCCATCCACTTGATGGCCATTTTCAACCCTAACCACAAACACACAATTATTAACAATAATCCACTTGATGGCCATTTTCAATCCTAACCACTAACACATAATAATTAACAATAATCCACTTGACAGCTATTATCAACCCTAACCACACACAAACAATGAATGAATAATCTTGGTGTTCTCTATTTCGATCCCAAAAAAAAAAAAAAAAAAACAATAATTAACTCTTAGCGTCCTATAAGGTTTTCTGTACATTTGCGCCTATATCCTGTAAGGATTTCAAGTATATTGCAATAAATTGGGTTATGAATTTGAAAAAATTGCAAAAAATTTATTTATTGTCACATTAACTTCATATTTTAGGATATGTTTACAAAATGGTTATTCTATGTACCCAAAGAACCATTTTGACTTTAGTACTATATTTACCTGTTGAAATCTTGTAATTAATTCATAATTACAGGTATTTTATGGACTATGTTAATAAAACAACAACAAGACAGTGTGGATTGCATGTGAATGTGTGCACAGTCAGTCAACACAGGCAAGAAAACTCACTCTGGTTGTCTACACCAAGTCCTTGTGCTCTTTCAGCAATAAGCTAATCAATAAGGTTACAAAACTCACTATTACTGTCGGAGCTATCCCCTGCCATCATGGCCGAAAATTTCGCAAACTCAAACCTCAAACAAAATCGTTAAAAAAGTACACAAAACTACGTCAAACTTGCGAAAACGCTAGCGGAAAACACACGGGAATCTTTCCGGAAGTTGACTAAACCTTCTCTCAAGCACAGGAGAGTTCCTATTTCCTGTGATTTACTGACTAAAAGGTGCACTAACGAGGCGCGCATTACCGCGCTTCAGGATTACGGGCGAGGCGCACATTACCGTGCTATAGGACGCTAAGAGTTAATAATGTGACCATTAATTTGTAACCCTTCAGCCATAGAGTTTTTTTTTTTTTTTTAAAATAGCTATAAGTAATACAACCGTAGAATTTTATCATCATAATCATCATCATCACCATCATCATCATCCTACCTTTTCTAAAGTTGAAGTCTGGGTCGTCCTTGGTCCTTGTCATGCCGAAGCCAGCAACTTTCACCCGATTCTGCACACCCACCAGAATGTTCCTCGCCCCTAAATTGCGATGGATAAAGTTTTCCTTCTCCATGTAGGCCATCGCATCTGCGATCTGAAAAACAACAACAAACCCAATCAATTCAATTTAATATTTTAATTTAGCATCTGTCTTTATCGATCACGACAACAAATCATAACAAAAGAAGAAGAAATGCCCCGAGTCTATGAAATAAATATTCAAGAAGAAAAACACCACTGTATTGGACAGTCCCCCTACCTGTGCACCGATGTAGATGAGCTGAGTGACTGCCAGGCTCTGCCCAGCGCCCTCCCTCAGGTACAAGCTGAGTCGCCCGCTGACCATATGCTCCAGGAGCAGGTAGATGGGCTCCCGCTCTGTGCACACTCCAAGCAGGGAGATAATGTTGGGATGCTGGAGTGTCTTGAGGATTTGGGCTTCGTCCAAGAAGGCGGCTGTACTGACGCAGTCCATTTTCTGCATCTTGACAGCGACATCCTTGCTGCTGTTCCACTTGGCTGTAACAGCACAGTAACGATAACCCATCGTGTTAATCAGTCTGCTTGTTAATCAGCTTCTGCAACGTTTTAGATTTTTGTCGAATTCCTTATAATCAAGTTATTTTTATACGGTTGTTTTGCTAGGACACAAGGTGCTGCTTTTAATTCTCCATCCCGTGTAATAAAGATGTGTTGACCGGACTTACCTTGTTGCTGCTAAAGTTAAAGCCATAACTATTACATAACTTTATTATCTAATATTCAAGTTGAACTGGAACAGGAGTGATATTAGGATGAAGAGGTTGTTTTGGCCTTTATTCTTAATGTAATTCTTTGTTCCATTGTTCTTATATTACATTACATGATTATTGCTTTAGGTCCAGCGGACTCTTCCAAGCCAAATCAGGACCGGACAACCCCAAATCCGCATAAAAGATCTGCTGAAACAACCCTAGTGGAAACACTGAAGGCTCTCCACCAGCCAGTCACTTTACAATAAAGACATCCCACGCAGAAAATAGAATACAAACATCATTATAAATTATCAACAAAACACATACATATAAAATGCCTACATTGCTAAATAATAACATCATAGGAAGCCCTAGTGACCACCTGGCAGAAAGTGTCCAATATTCCCAAGCTGATCCAACAGATCTCACACACAAATAAGGAGTCTTGTCCCGGAAGAGTTTTCAAGAAAAAAGGTAGTTGACTGGTCTAGCGAAGAAGAAGATAGTATGGCAGATTGATAGAACAGAGCAGGAATGAGAAAGAACAAATGAGAAAGACAGCGACAGTGGGAATTTAAAGCACTAAATTTCCAAAAAGTGGGGATACTATTTATACTGAAACCCCCGGCACCCCCTCGGGGGAAATTGTTCTTATATAAGCGCTTCTCCAGCTCAAGGCATCAGCATAAACAGGATCTAACTCAGTCCACCCAGGGCGCCCATTCCACAACTGGTAATTATTAAGTTGTTTTTTTCCTTCTCCAAGGCTCCCCATCTGCTATGAATATAAGGTGTGGGCTCACATCCATTTTACAATTGTAAGGAACTTTTTTCACTCTTTGTTAAGCATTTTAAAGATAGGGAAACAAACGAAGGACAAAAGTGTATGTGCACACTTCTCACAAGTCAACACACACATCATGCACACATTCATACCAGCAATTAATACACACACACCCACGTCACTGCCTAAACATAGCATGACGAATTAGGAGCTTTGTGTTTGGTTGATAGTGCAGAAGGTAAACACATAAAAAACATGCTAATTTTAGATAAAATTCCTCCCAAAACAGTAAACACGTGCAAGAAGCAGCTGTTTGCCAGGCACTCGCTCAGAAAAAAAGTATTTTTGGCTCGCTTAATGTCGTGTTCACAATCTTTTCACGCCATAGATAGATTTTTTAGGCATGTTTTCAGGTTAACATTTAAGACGTACATTTCACGCAATAAAGGCACTATTTTGAGGGTCTAGGGTATGATTACCCCCGATCTCGCAGTTATGGGGAGCTCTGTTTCTCATTTGTCAAATAAAACAAAGATTAACTGCTTTTGCACTGGGTCTCAGATAGACAATGTGCATCTTGTTTTATGATAAGGTGCCCTGTTTATGGATATCCCTGTGCAAAATATTTATTTTCATCACTTTCCGCTAAATAATCATTATTTAGAAGCTTATTTTCTAAATAATAATTTGTTTACAAACAATGTAAGATTTCTCTAAATAATACATTTTGTTGGTAAATAACTTATTATTTACATAAACAATATGTCGTTGAGGTAAATAAATTATGATACTGGTAAATAAGGCACTGTTGCTAAATAAGGAATTATTTACCTATATCAAGCATTATTTATGAAATAATGTATTATTTAGAAATGTTTCTAAATAACAATTTGTTTACTTATATAATGCATTATTTAGCAGAATTTGCTAAATAATGTATTATTTAGAAGAAGTAGCTAAATAATGTCTTATTTACGTAAACAAATCATTGTTTAGGGACAGCAATTTTCATTATTTAGGAGATTCACAGATAGAAGTCGTATTACTATGAGGTTGTGTGCAGTGACAGGGTTCAGCCTGACACAAAAAAGCTATGGGCCATTGGGCCCCTCAGATCAAATTTCAATGGGCCATGATTTCAGCAGTAATTTACGTACATGTAAAAGATAACCTGGACATATTATTACAGAAATTAAAACAAAATAGATTATTGTGAGTGTGCATGTGTTGTGAAGCATGTTTACCAACAAAACACTAACCAGAACAGGGATCAGTATTTTGACTTGCAATTTATATAATTATTTACATAGCCACTAAACAGTCTCTGCACCATGCAATTTATATAATTATTTACAGAGCCACTAAACAGTCTCTGCACTCACCTAGCCAAACTTCAGCAAACTGTCCACTGCCCAGTCGCTTGATTAGATGTAGTGTCTCCCTAGTGCTGGTGTACTCGTCCTGACGACCCCGCTCCATCGCCCAAAGCAAGGACCTTGGCTTGGCGCAGGTCTGGGTCAACTTGCAGCACAAGCCGTCTGCTGAGTCTGAAACAAAAACGATTCTTTGCACACAGTTTCAATTACATTATTAAAAAAAAAAAAAAAAAAGCTTAGTTACTCTTCATCCCTTGCATTGTAGCAGCGCGCTAGAGGACGCTTTGGCAGGCAAACTGTCTGGACTCTTTCAGGGACGGTTCAGATAGTCCTGTGGTGGCACATGATCCAAGTTTTCTGTGTCTCATTATCTCTGTGACCATTGAAGGCGCTTCCAGAGTAGAAACAGCTGTTTGGTCAGAATGGCTAACTAATACAATAGAGCACACTAATAAGAGGACGGCACTCTGAACATAATTGTGGTGTGCTGCTGCCGAAAATCTTCCATTGTACACTGCAGTTGCTCGGTCCTAAACCTTAGTAAAGGTTGGCATTTATCGGCTGACGTCTGTTCTTTCACACTTTAAAAACAACATTGTCTAAAGCTAATGATATTTTTGCTAAATAAGGCCTACGAATCTTTCTGTCAATTCAATCATTTTATTTCTGCTGCATCCATTGGCATCACCAACCCTTTAACAACTGTGTCAACATTTAACAAAACCTACAAGGGACAACTAGTTATTGTTTAACTGTTTTGTTTTTGTAGCCATGTTAAAGTATTTGGCAAATAAACTCAGGTTGAGAAAACAATGGTTAAGATTTTCATACCCTGCAGCAGCATGTGATCATTTCAAAAGCACAATATCAGCATGAAACTCTTTTACTAGTGTGCACAACAGGTTTTGAACTCTCCAACTATTTCTACCGATTTTAGATAACACTTGTTAGAAAGTGTCTCCATTGTTTCCACTGCTTTTAAACAAAACAGGTTTGAAAATGTCTCTAATTATTTCCTTTTTTATATTATTTAATTTGTTTGTTTGGTTTTCTAAAAAGAAATGATGTTTTTCTACTGGATTGCATCAGGCCTTGCAAAAACCATCCTGCAAGGCATGGTGCAAGGAGGACAACATTTGAGAATGGACTGGCTTGACACTGAGCGAAGCCATGAGGGTTGCTGTGGACAGAGAAAGATGGAGTATGCTGGTATAACGATCATCTGTGGTGCCGCTATGACCTTCAAGTTATGGGATAGGATAGGATAGGATAGGATCTACTGGATGAAGACACCACAGATTTGAAACTGTCCCAACTGTTGCCACTATTTTTAGACACAGACTAAATAAATTCAAAAAACGTTTATACAAAACAGGATTAAAACTGTTCCATTAGTTCACATTGTATACCAAACTTTTAGACAAAACAGTTTGAAAACTTTACATAAGTTTAAAACTGTCCCAACTATTTGATTGATTGATTGATTTATTGTTGCTTTAGGTCCAGCGGACTCTTCCGAGCCAAATCAGGACCGGACAACCCCCGATCCGCATAAAAGATCTGCCGAAACAACCCTAGTGGGAAAATTGAACGCCCTCCACCGGCCAGTCACTTTACAATAAAGACATCCCACGCGGGGGACGGCTGAGGGTTGACCTCAACTACGCGAACACCCCAGTTACAAAAACAAAATAGAATACAACCATCATTATAAATCATCAACAAAACACATACATATAAAATGCCTATAGTGCGAAATAATACAATCATAGGAAGCCCTAGTGACCACCCGGCAGAAAGCGTCCAACACTCCCAAGCTGATCCAACAGACCTCATACACAAACAAGGAGTCTTGTCCAGGAAGAGTTTTCAATAAAAAAGGTAGGTCATTGATCTAGCGAAGAAGAAGAAAGTATAGCAGAGTGATAGGACAGATCAGGAATGGGAAAGAGCAAATGATGAAGAAAGCGACAGTGGGAATTTAAAGCACTAAATTTCCAGAAAGTGGGGATACTATTTATACTGAAACCCCCGGCACTCCAACGGGGGGAACTGTTGCCGCAGTGAATTAGTCATGCCTACAAAGGCAAGACAGGTTTTCAACTGGGGCTTTCACTGTTCCCTTTATAGGTTAGAACAATCTACAGTGACAAGATTGCTCATGACCCCAAGGGGTGTCCCAATTGTTTCCACTGTTTTTGGCAAAATAGGTTTACATTGTCTCAATATTGTTTTCACTGTTATAGCCATCCTGATTAGGCAACTCTTTCTAGTGTAGGGTCGTTTTCTGTGATCAAAGAACAACTGCTTATACTGTAGAGGTGTTTTCAGTTATCACATAACAATTGTTTATAGTGTAGAGGTGTTTTCAGTTATCACATAACAATTGTTTATACTGTAGAGGTGTTTTCAGTTATCACATAACAATTGTTTATACTGTAGAGGTGTTTTCAGTGATCACAGAACAATTGTTGTACTGCAGAGGTGTTTACAGAACAATTGTTGTACTGTAAAGATGTTTTCTGTGATCACAGAACAATTGTTTATAATGTAGAGATGTTCTCAGTGATCAAAGAACAATTGCTTATTCACAACTTTCCGGCACCTCTCATAAAAACTCGTGGGTATCGCCATTATAAATTAAAACGAGGTTAGCATGAAACCAATTACCGGTCTAGCTTGTTTTGCTTTTATCAAAGCTTGATGCGTGACTTTTAAATATGGCCAACTGCCGAAAACGACGATTGTTAGAGCCAGAAAACGAGTGGGATAAGTATAAAAACGGTGGAGGAAGTACATGCTCAGTGAAAGGATGCAAAAAACAATCGTAGAGGCTTGTATTTGTGGCGACTTCGGAGGTGCGTCGATCATCGACAGAAAGTGAAACAAGACCTGAAGACTCTTGTAGTTTTCCATAGCTTCGCCGTCGCAACCTTCACAAAACACGAAGTAACTGACTATGTTAGTTTGTTACGCGAGCGTTGTGGCCAAGTGGGCTAAGGCGGGACTAACTTGCCTTGTCCACAAGCCAGAAACCAATGGCGCCTGACAGGTGTGGGTTCGAGCCAGCATATGGGCGTTATGTTTTTCCGAATATTTTTCAAAAATTCACAAATAATGTTAGGTAGGTAGGGTTTAGGCGCGCCACTGGCGATAGAAAGGGATAATAAACTGCAGCAAAAAAAAAAAAAAAATATGTGAGGGTACGATACAGGTGGCCAGTGACACATGTTATTATTCTTGAATATATGGAAATAACTCACTAAAACACGCGGAGAAAAAAAACGGAAGTATGTTTCATTGAGGGGATTCCCGTTGGTGCATAGGATAGCAGAAAAGTGTGAATACTGTAGAGATGTTTTCAGTGATCACAGAACAATTGTTTAACTGTAGAGATGTTTTCAGTGATCACAGAACAAACTGTTTCTATTGCAGAGATGTTTTCTGTGATCTCATGACAATTGTTTTTACTGTAGAGGTGTTTTCAGTGCTAGTGATCATCAAATAATTATTTCTACTGTAGAGATGTTTTCAGCGATCACATAACAATTGTTATACTGTAGAGATGTTTTTAGTGATCACATAACAATTGTTATACTGTAGAGATGTTTTCAGTGATCACATAATTGTTGTACTGTAGAGATGTTTTCAGTGATCACATAACAATTGTTATACTGTAGAGATGTTTTCAGTGGTCACATAACATATGTTATACTGTAGAGATGTTTTCAGTGATCACAGAACAAATGTTATACTGTAGAGATGTTTTCAGTGATCACATAACAATTATTATACTGTAGAGATGTTTTCAGTGATCACATAACAATTGTTATACTCTAGGGATGTTTCAGTGATCACATAACAATTGTTATACTGTAGAGATGTTTGCAGTGATCACAGAACAAATATTTGACTGTATAGATGTTTTCAGTGATCACATAACAATTGTTATACTGTAGAGATGTTTTCAGTGATCACATAACAATTGTTATACTGTAGAGATGTTTTCAGTGATCACATAACAATTGTTATACTGTTTAGATGTTTTCAGTGATCACAGAACAAATATTAGACTGTAGAGATGTTTTCAGTGATCACATAACAATTGTTATACTGTAGAGATGTTTTCAGTGATCACAGAACAAATATTAGACTGTAGAGATGTTTTCAGTGATCACATAACAATTGTTATACTGTAGAGATGTTTTCAGTGATCACAGAACAACTGTTATACTGTAGAGATGTTTTCAGTGATCACATAACAATTGTTATACTGTAGAGATGTTTCAGTGATCACAGAACAATTGTTATATACTGCAGAGGTGCTTTCAGTGATCACAGAATAAACTGTTTCTACTGTTTGTTGCTTGCTGTCATCCACCATTGATAATTTTATGACATAATTTATTATTTGGGTAGGAATTATATGAGCTTTGTTGTTGCAGGTATGATCAATAGTTGCTTCAACCCCGCTGCTTGAATCTTGATATGTGTATCCAAGCAGCCTGCTCACTCAGCAACAAGGCATGAGTCGTCATATGAAGTTTTCCAACTTTATTCAGCAAACACCAACAACTGCATACAAGATTGCTTTCCGAAAATCACTTAAAAAATCAACTGGTCACAAGCAGACAGTGCATAACGTATACTCTGCAATGCAGTAAAGCGTAGAACATTCCAGAATGACGCAATAACAGCATATGAAAATAAAACTTGTCACCGGAACTATGCACTGTCTTACGTCATAGAACAATCCTAAGTTTAAAAAATTTGCCTAGCTATTACCAGATAGATCTGTAACTTTTGATCAATAATAAACAAGTAATGCCAAAAAGTTCTCCATGAAACTGCTACAATATCGATCGATGAAAACTACCAACATTATACAAAACGTTTTCTAGCAACAGCGCAGAATAAAATCAAAGGTAAATACACACTATCATCGTGTTACGTTGAAACGCGAACGAAAGTATGCCGGAAGCGTGTACGATAGATCTAATCGTTTCGATTTGCAAAGTATTCAATAATAGAGTTTATTTACCTTTGATTTGAGTTTGCATTGTTGTTAGGAAAGGCTTTGTATAACGTTGATAATTTTCGTTAGTCGATATTGTTGTACTTGTAGAGTCTTCTGGATCGGCTTGTTTACTATCGATCGAAGATTCGGGATAATTGTAGAAATTTGAAGGAACGATCCGGAAGGAGAAGAAATGTGTAATAACGTAAGCCAGTGATGACGATCTTTAGTTCGATTGGTGGCAGTGCGTCATTTCTACCATATACCAAATTGTTCCAGAAAAGAGAGAGGTTATTTAATCGTGTGCCGAGATTGTTGTTGAGAGTAAAGTTGTTGATAGTGAAGTTGTTGATAGTGATTTGGAAAGTTGCTGTGAAAGTTGTTGAGTTGAATTGAGAATTGTATGCAGTTGTTGGTGTGTGCTGAATAAAAGTGGAAAACTTCATACGTCGACTTTGTGACTTGTATGCTGTTTGGACGGGCTGTGTGAATAAACGAATCTGAGTTACACAACTATCAGGAATTCAAGCATCGGGGCTGAATCAGATACTGATAGAAAACTCCAACATCAAACTGAGTGTAACATTTTGGGGGTCAAGCCGCGATTCACGCCATAGCCAAGGGTTCAACTGCTACAACAAGCGAGTCAACGTTACGAGAAGCAGTCATCGAGGGTAGCCGCCAACGAGTTGCGTCGAGAGGGGCCAACATACTGGGACTACATCCGATAGGTTCGGGTTGACTGCAAGGGCGTGTAGTCGCTGAAGAGTTGCTTCGTGAGCGAACAACAAGTCGGGACTACGTGGCTGCCGCAAGACTACGTCAAGGGACAGTCTCGGAGCTACATCGCCAGTGTTACAGCGAGCGTCGAGCGGACGTCGCGTCTACTTCAGCACAGGAGCGTATACATCAACACCAGCGTGGTGCAGCGTCGCATACGACGAGGACAGCGGGGCCTGCGTCAACGAAGGCGACTAGTGACAAGCATCAGCGCTACTGCAGAAAGCGTGCTGTTCTAGAACAGTCTAGAAAGGTACAGCACAGTCAAGAACTTTCCAGAAAAAGAAAAAAAAAAGAACTCTACAGTCAAGAACTTTCTAGAAGAAGAACTTTCTAGGAAAAGAACTTTCCAGAAGCATCAAGATGGCTGACTTCTGGCAGAAAGGGGTTGAACTGAATCTAAAAGGCAAGCAGCTGACGGAGTACGTCAAGTCTCAGGAGAGAATACGAGAAAGAGAATTGGAAGAGAAACGCCAAGAAAAAGAAATAGAATTAGAACAGAAGCGTCTAGAAATTGAAGAGCAACGACGTCGTGAAGAAAGGGAAGAACAGCGTCAACGGGAAGAAAGAGAAGAGCAGCGTAAAGAAAGAGAAGATGAGCGCAGGCGTGAGGAAAGAGAAGCTGATCGGCAGTTCCAACTAGAGTTGGCGCGCATCCAGCAACAGCAGCATGCGCCACAAGTTATCAGTGACAACAAAGCTCCAAAATTGCCAGCGTTTGTCGACGGGAAGGACCAGATCGACAGTTATTTGGCGAGATTTGAAAGGTTTGCCAAAAGCTCTAATTGGCAACCTCAAGACTGGGCGATTCGACTAAGTGCACTTCTGACGGGGCAAGCACTCGACGTCTACACCAGATTGTCGGACGATGACGCTACAGACTACGACGTCTTGAAAGAGGCCCTATTGCAGTGCTACAACTTTACAGAGAAGGGCTACCGTAAACGCTTCCGTGAATGCCGGCCTAAGTCAGACGAGACGCCAAAGCAGTTTGTGGAGCGCCTGTCGTCATATCTACACAAGTGGGTGGAGTTATCAGGCGAAATGAAGTCTTACGACAGTCTCCATGACCTGATTGTGAAAGAACAATTTCTCAATGCCTGTCACAAGGACCTAGCGACCCACTTAGAAGAACAAAAGCTGCAGACGCTTAAAGATGTGACTGAGGCTGCTGAAAGATATCTTATCGCTCATGGGAAAACGTTGGGGCCAACCAGCGCGACGAAACATTTTCAGAAGACTGCAAACCATGGGAACCAGATCCAAGGAAGCCAGACGAGCCAGAGACAGACAGACTCCACGCCTCCTCCCAGGGAAGGGCATTCAAGGGGCTGTTTCACCTGCAACGCTACAGACCACAGAGCTTCTAACTGTCCTCAAAACAAAAGTAGCGGACAGCGGAGCAGTACGGACAACGCAGCGGCGGGCAACCGGCAGAGGCGGTTCTCCAATCAACGGCAAACCAGTAGATCTGACCATCAAGTGTGCGGCGGGAGCGTCATTCTTCCGAGTGAGACCAAGCGCACAGCTACTCCTGCGGACGTGCAAGAGTGCATGACCGATGGCCAACTTCTCCTTGCCAACGGAAAATCCATCCCCGTCGTTGCCAGCGCAGCTGTGACCGTCCAGAACATGCCTGTTTCAAAGGGACGAGTCGGAAATCATGAAGTGACTGTTTTAAGAGACTCTGGCTGCAGTGGGGTCATCGTCAAAGAAGACCTAATCGCTAAAGAACAGTTCACTGGCGATTCAAAATGGACACTCATGGCCGACAGCAAATGTGTGAGAGCGCCAGTTGCGAAGATTCATGTCAACACCCCTTTCTACATAGGCGAAGTCGAAGCGGTTTGCCTGAAGAAGCCGCTGTATGATTTGATGATCGGGAATATCGACGGCGCGAGACGACCCGACAACCCCGATCCAGAGTGGAGTCCTGCCTCAACCCAACGCGTCGAAGTTGTGGAGGAGGATCCATTGCCATTTCCCGATGGAGACCTTACAGAGCTGCTACGGGACAATGTGGTTACTCCGGCTCAGCCCTGCCGACCAGAGATCGTCGGTGCTGTTACTACCAGGGCCCAGGCCAAGAGAGACAAGACGTCTACGCCACTGAAGGTCGCCGACAACTCTAAAGCTGCCATCGTGGACAGAGATAAGCTGATTCAGCTCCAGGAAGCTGATAGCACTTTAAACAAGTACAGGAACCGCCAAGACCACGTGACCAAAGGCAGTGGTACGGTCTATTTTGAGGTGAAGGCCAAGATCCTGTACCGAATCTTCCAGCACCCGAGGGTCAACGGAGGGAAACCACTACGTCAAGTCTTGGTACCGTTACCCCTAAGGCGCCAGGTGATGGAAGTAGCGCATGACTCAATCATGGGAGGTCACCTAGGTATCAAGAAGACGTCAGACCGAATCCAGGCGGTATTCTACTGGCCAGGACTTCATGCGGACGTCAGCCGTTTCTGCCGATCATGTGACATTTGCCAGAAGACCATACCTCGAGGAAGGGTCCCGAAAGTGCCTATGCAGAGGATGCCTCTGATCGACCGACCTTTCAAGAGGGTGGCCTTAGACTTAATCGGCGAAATAAGACCTCCGAGTGAAGAAGGTCATCGATGGGTACTGACTTTAGTGGACTATGCGACTCGGTACCCAGAAGCAGTGCCACTGAAGAAGATTGACACTGAAACTGTAGCAGAGGCACTGGTGGACATGTTCAGTAGGCTTGGAGTGCCTGAAGAAATTCTGACAGACCTCGGGACGCAGTTCGTCTCTGACTGCATGAAGGAGGTCAACCGACTGCTGAGCATCCGGCATTTGACTACGACACCCTACCATCCAATGTGCAACGGGCTCGTCGAGAAGTTCAATGCTACGCTGAAGTCCACCTTGAAGAAACTGTGCAGCGAGCAGCCCAGACAATGGCATCGCTACATCAACGCCCTACTTTTCGCCTACAGAGAAGTACCGCAGGAGTCCACCGGCTTTTCTCCGTTCGAGCTGCTGTACGGAAGAACCATCCGAGGGCCGATGCACATCCTAAAAGAACTGTGGACGAAAGAAGTGGACACCCCAGAGGTGA
Source organism: Oncomelania hupensis (assembly GCA_036898135.1). Classification (NCBI taxonomy): domain Eukaryota; kingdom Metazoa; phylum Mollusca; class Gastropoda; order Littorinimorpha; family Pomatiopsidae; genus Oncomelania; species Oncomelania hupensis. The sequence continues at coordinate 7,369,588 of CM072523.1, read as the reverse complement.
AGAACAGTTACCAGTACGTGTTTGAGCTACGGGAGAAGCTGGAGCAGACTCTCGAGATAGCCAGAGAAAACCTGAAGAAGTCCCAAGACTGTGGAAAGCACTACTACGATCGTAGGGCTGTGAACAGGAAGTTTAAACCTGGCAACAAAGTGCTGGTGCTGCTACCTACTGATCACAATAAGTTGCTGATGCAGTGGAAAGGCCCGTACGAAGTGGAGACCGTGGTGGGGATCAACGACTATAAGGTGAAGGTCGGCCAGCATTCCAAGATATACCACGCCAACCTCCTTAAGCTGTACGTGGAAAGGCCAACAGAGACTGTGCACGCAGCCACAGCAGCTGTGACCGACGACAGCTTTGACAGCGAAGAACTGTTGGAACTGGGAGACTTCCACAGCAAAGAAGGCATCGATGATGTTAAGCTAGGACCAAGCTTGACGGAAGGTCAAAAGATGGAGCTCAAGGACCTTATGGGCGAGTTTCCCCACAACTTCAGCGATGTCCCTGGCTCTACAACTTTGGTCGAACACGAAGTCCACCTCACTTCGAATATCCCTGTTCGATCCAAGCCCTTCCCGATCCCTTTCAAGGCCCGCGAATCCTTGAAGAAAGACATCGATGAGATGCTGAGGATGGGCATCATCAGGGAGTCCAGTTCCCCCTACGCGTCCCCTGTCGTGGTCGTGAAGAAGAAGGACGGCAGCAACAGAGTATGCATCGACTACAGGAAGGTTAATAAGATCACCGTCTTTGACCCTGAGCCGATGCCTACCGCAGCAGACCTCTTCCGCCAACTATCGGGGAGTAGAATCTTCTCAAAGATTGACCTCAGCAAGGGTTATTGGCAAGTCCCCGTGCGTCAACAGGACATACCAAAGACTGCTTTCATAACTCGCTGATGGGACGTACGAGTGCCTAAGGATGCCCTTTGGCATGGTCAACAGCGGAGCTACCCTGAAGAGAGGAATGAGGAAGATGCTCAAAGGGATGGACAACGTCGTGTGTTACTGGGACGACCTGCTAGTCCACACCCGCACCTGGGAAGAGCATCTGCAGACCTTGAGGGAGCTGTTTCACCGTCTAACAGAAGCTAACCTGACCGTGAGACCCAGTAAGTGCATTCTGGGGACTGACAACGTCGACTTTATCGGCCATTCGCTGAAAGAAGGACAAAAGGGGCTTCTGCTAGAAAACGTCACCAAAATTCTGAACGCTCCACGTCCCCAAACAAAGAAGCAAGTACGATCTTTCCTGGGATTGGCTGGGTATTATAGGGAGTTCGTACCGAACTACTCAGCCATCACAGCACCTTTGTCGGACCTGGTGCGGAAAGGCTGTCCAAACCAAGTGCAGTGGGGACCGTCTCAGGAGAGGGCATACCAGACTGTGCGCGACCTCCTTTCGAAGGATCCGGTGCTACGACTGCCTGACACTTCCAAAGAATTCGTCTTAAGAACAGACGCAGCGGACGAAGGCATCGGCGCCATACTGATGCAAGAACACGAAGGGAAACTATTTCCGGTCAGTTACGCCAGCAAGAAGCTGTCCAGGGCTGAGAAAAATTACTCGACCATGGAGAAAGAGTGCCTTGCCATCATATGGGGAATCCGGAAGTTCGAACTGTACCTTCAAGGAGTGAAGTTCGTGCTACAGACTGATCACAAGCCGCTAACTTACTTGAACTCTGCCAAGTTTGTGAACAGTCGGATCATGAGATGGGCTATGTACTTGCAGAACTTTAACATGCGAGTAGAATCTATCAAAGGATCGGACAATGTTGGTGCGGACTTCCTCAGCAGAGTGTGTGAATAAAGAACATTGACTGTGTGGATGAACTGTGAACATTGACAATATCCAGATAGACTTGAAGATGAAAACCATTGACTCTGTGTAAATAAGCTGAGCGCAATTACAGTATTCAGACAGTCTGAAATAAGTCTTAATTCCGTACTTTGTTTGTGCATTACGTTTCAACGTTGTTGAAAGAAATTGGGTAAATTTCTTCTTGAGTGGGGGGTTATGTTACGTTGAAACGCGAACGAAAGTATGCCGGAAGCGTGTACGATAGATCTAATCGTTTCGATTTGCAAAGTATTCAATAATAGAGTTTATTTACCTTTGATTTGAGTTTGCATTGTTGTTAGGAAAGGCTTTGTATAACGTTGATAATTTTCGTTAGTCGATATTGTTGTACTTGTAGAGTCTTCTGGATCGGCTTGTTTACTATCGATCGAAGATTCGGGATAATTGTAGAAATTTGAAGGAACGATCCGGAAGGAGAAGAAATGTGTAATGACGTAAGCCAGTGATGACGATCTTTAGTTCGATTGGTGGCAGTGCGTCATTTCTACCATATACCAAATTGTTCCAGAAAAGAGAGAGGTTATTTAATCGTGTGCCGAGATTGTTGTTGAGAGTAAAGTTGTTGATAGTGAAGTTGTTGATAGTGATTTGGAAAGTTGCTGTGAAAGTTGTTGAGTTGAATTGAGAATTGTATGCAGTTGTTGGTGTGTGCTGAATAAAAGTGGAAAACTTCATACGTCGACTTTGTGACTTGTATGCTGTTTGGACGGGCTGTGTGAATAAACGAATCTGAGTTACACAACTATCAGGAATTCAAGCATCGGGGCTGAATCAGATACTGATAGAAAACTCCAACATCAAACTGAGTGTAACACATCGCATGCTTTGCTAAATAAATTGATCGAAAATATCGTGCGCTTCTCAATCAATACACTTGTGCTTCTGCGCGCCCTAATGTTTTGCCTTACACTGTGATCTGGATGTTGAATAGATTTATGTTTAAACCAACTTTTTCTACTGTAGGGGTGTTTTCAGTGAACCAAAAACAACTGTTTATACTGTAGAGGTGTTTTCGGTGATCAAAGAACAATGGTTTATACTGCAAAGCTGTTTTCACTGAACACAGAACAACTGTTTATATTATAGGGGTGTTTTCAGTGATCAAGGAACAATTGTATCTACTGTAAAGGTGTTTTCAGTGATCAAAGAACTGTATCTAATGTAGATGTGTTTTCAGTGAACATAGAACAACTATTTATACTAGGCACTCAAAAGCCTCTTAAGCGATTGGTCCGCTCTCGAGTTTTGACCGTATTTTGCTTGCATTATAACTGTAACATGCTGATTTATCCTTAAAATGCATCAAAACGAATAAATTTTAAATTAAAATAAAAGATTAATCCCTTATCTTGATGTTTTTTGTTGTATCTATGTTCGTTTGAAGCGTTATTGATTTAATAAAAGTTTTTAAAGATGGGAGCGTGTGGTCTGTTTCGACGCTAACCGGAAAAGTGATTTGCATGGCAGGTCGAAGGGTACAGTTTTCAAATGCAAAGTGCTTGGCTCCTACTGATTGGATTGTTATAAATAGACAACCAATGGAAAGCTCTGTTTCTTAGCTTTCCACTGAGACCAAATGAACCGGAAGTTTTCAAGAATTTATTTGAATGCGCTTTGTGCAAAGTGTAATCTCAATATTTTCGAAACTTTTAACTTGTTCAATCGGTAACCACGACATACTAAAGAAAAGAGGAATCTTTCATCAAAATAATGCAATAGTTTGTTTTACTATACGAATTTATCGACCCGAGCACTGTTAAAAAGAAAAGAGGTTTCTGACGGACTTTTTTTATTACGATCACGGCGTACGCGTGGCTGCGTCATCATGGCAGAAAACATCGCATCTCAGCTTCCAACATTCAATCTGGTCACACTGGTTGGTAAGTGAAATAGTTTCTTAAATTATACTTTAGAATTACAGATATATAATCATTATTATTTACGCATTTTAGTTAGCATCGATCGTTATTAGGCCTACTCATAGTGGTACTACTACATAGGCCTAAACATCGACTTGTGCTTTCAAGAACTTAGTAAAAGTAAAGTGGATCGCTAGACGCTAGCGTACTGAAAATGCAATCTCACACTCAAGTGACAGTCAGCATTCGATAATTATTTAAATAATGGTGTTGTTCCTTAGCTGATTTTGTTTCTGCACCAAAGATAATTATTTTACTTTTTGTTGTTGTTGTAGTACAGGTATCATTTTAATCACACAAACATTAAACAGAGTAGGCCTACACTGCAAATTCTGAAAGTTTTTATTCCCATGCCCAGCGTTCTCATATATATTTATATATATGTTTCTGAATCTCTGTTGTACAGGGGATGAGACATATGAGGCATTAAAGCAAACACTTCTTCCAAGAGGTAAGGGCCGACCTCCTAATTTACCAATACCAGTTGTTTTGACCAACAAGCTTCTACTGCAGTTGGAGTTGGTCCGTCAAATTGGAAGAAAGTCCAAGCAAGATGTAAGTAAAGTTACTTCCAGTACAAATTACGAGCACAGCAAATGAGCAATATTTAAATGTGGTTTTGGTTTATGATTTTGCAATGCAACAACAGAATCTTTTTTTTTTTACTGAAAATATCTGTCATTTACTGATTTAGTGTCAATAAGTTAACATATTTTGTCATTGTTAATTCAGTTACTGAGCTAGTACAATCTCTATGTATTTCTAATCCTTTTATTCTTACAAACAATCACAAAAACCACATATATGATGTGATTATATCTTTATTTTTTTCCATGCAAGCTGCTTGTATATAGATTTTTATTTCCATTTTCAGGTTGCACACTGGTTTGGGCGACTTTTCCCTAATGTCAGTTATCCAGCACTGCGGATCGCTGACACTTTAGAGAACCTTTTAAAGAAAGCAGAGAGGATTTTTCTTGCAGGTGAAGATCTGCCAGCCTTCCTTCAGAATGAGGTTGACTTTGACATTGTGTCAGCTGCACTCCTGAAGATAGGGGTAAAGAGAGGAGATTTGATGAACATGCTAGAGAGCTCCACTCACTATCCTACAACTGAGTTTCTGTGTAATCAAGTTGTTGTAGATATGGAGAACTTCAGATCGAGAGAAGGGATGAGTTTGGTTTCTACAGCCAAATGGATTAAAAAGCTTACTGGTTCTGAAGAAAATGATGCAAGGCTGCTTTCTGCCGTGAGGAAATTAATGCATGAATATCGCACATTTTTGAAATTGTCACAGTTTCTTGCCAAGCAGTTCGCTGTGTTAAGGCCACAGAACATACAGACTCCACAGACAGAGCAACTGCTAGTAAAGAAGATCGATGAGCAAATGGGAGTACAAAAGTCAAATGCCCAGGTGTGCTTGCAAGAGAGAGTACATGCACTGAAAGCAGAGAATGTCATCCTTAGAGACACTGTTAATGATCTTAGTAAGGACAAACTTCAGCTGACTACTGAAGCTCAGCAGACTAGTGTCAAGCTACATGACCTGCAGAAAGAAATACAGATTCTGCAAAACACAGTTCAGGAAAAGAAACAAACAATTAGTCAGCTCCAACCACAAAAGCTTAAGAAGCTTAAAAACAAAATCATACAGCTTAAGCAGCATGAGCGGGCAAACAAGCAGCTACATCAACGGCTAGCAGAGGCAAAGGCAGATGCTGGCAGAGAGAAAGAGAACATAATGAGAGAAAACAGAAAATTGAGGGCTAAGCTCAAGATTGAGAGGCAAGAAAATGAACGTCTGCGTGAAAACATCTGTGCTCTGACTGAGGAACTGTCCCACAAAGATTGTCATCCTTTTGAAACAAGAGTTAAACATGACTGCAACAGATTTAGTGATGAAATAAGAAAAACTGTCCTGCGTTTACAAGGAGAAGCAAACGTGCCTGCTAGCATGTGCAGTGCTGTCATCAGCATTGTGAGTGACTGCCTCTTTGATCAACAGTTGCAAAAAAAGGAACTCCCCACTCACCAAACTACACTGAACATGCTTGCAGAAGGTCATGTACTTAGCAGCATTCAAACTACTGGGAAACTGTTGCAAGCAGGGAATGCAACGCTGCATACAGATGGCACTTCTCGGGACACAAAAAAGTACATTGGCCAGCAGCTGACATTAGACTCAGGTGAAACAGTCAGCCTAGGGTATCAAACTGTGGCGTCAGAAGATGCAAGTACATTGTTAGAAATGACAGTTGCCCAGCTAGACCAGCTTTCTGAAATGTATTCAGAGTATTCAGAAAGTCACAGGGAAACCATATTCAAGCAACTTCTCAGAAAGATTACTTCACTGATGTCAGACCGAGCTGCTGTGATGAAGCGTTTTAACAGCGAACTTCATGGCTTTGTGCAAATGCAGTTTGGAGAAGAGACAATGATTCATTTTCTGCACTGCAATGCTCATTTTTTACTAGGTCTAAGCAGAGCATGTGAGGCAGAACTGAAGATCTTGGAACAAGAGATGGTTAGCAACTCGGAGCCGCGTCAAAAGCTTGGTCGTGACAACTATGCCAAGTTCATAATGTTTGCAAAATCAGCAGAAGCAGCAACATCTCGTGTCATTAGGACTGCCTCTGACCTCACAGGACCGAGAGGGGATGAGAAAAATGGATGCCGACAAGACTGGCTGGCATTCTGTGATGAGGCTGACAAGGAAAGCAAGATGACTAGCTACAGGTACATGGCAGCTGTGCTTTTTCATTTAATTTCAAAATTTACATATTTTCTATTTAAAAAATAAAGGCTAGTAGAGAAGCTTTTATTATAAATAGCAGTATCAGATGTAAAACTAGTATCTGAAATAAATTTAGAAGGTATAATTTTTATATTTTTTGAAAATTTATTTTCACAAATATCCACTTTGTTCTGTCGCAGATTCAATCGCTTCAATGCCTTCTTTGCTGGAGCAGCTGCAATCCTTCACCATAGGCGAGACCTGGAAACCTTCTTGACCTCTCTGGACCACAGCAACATGAAAATGGAGAGTGTTGTTGCTGACCTACAAGATGAGCGCCTTGTTTTGCTGCTGGCTGCCATTGCCCTCGTCTACCTGCGTGTCACTGCACCATACTGGCAACTGCTGCAGAGCAGTGTTCCCTCCACACACAAAAAAAGAGAGTCCTTGGGACTCCCAGGTATAAAATTTTAAGAGTCCTTGTGCAAATTTTGGGAGTCCTCAAATCGGAAAAAGAAATGTAAAAACAAGTCCAAGCCTCACTTTTTTTCTTTTACTCTGTTAAAGCGTCACATTAGTTATCATAATCATATAAAACCAAAAAAATAAAACATGTATTAAATACCCTCCCGCTTGCGTCAAACTGGCACCACTGTAACTCATGCAACCATCTGTCGCTGAGTTTTCGTTTCTTTGGACGCTTTACTTCAGTTTGAGTTTCATCATTTATTTGTTTATCCTTGCTTTGGAGTTCCGTATTTTCGATAATAACAGGATCTGCACTTGATGTTGCTGTGGATGAACGGGTTTTTGGCCCAGTCAACCAAGTCAGAAGTGACATGATCGTGTATGATAGAATCAAAGAATGGATTCAGGAAGATTTCTTCTGTTCAGTGAATGGATTGCTTGGAGGAAGTTTACAATGCGCGCGCATGCGATTTTTAAGGACGACAACTCCCGACACAATCTTTAATCGTCTGCAATGGCAGTCTCAGTTGGGTTCTGATTCTGATTATGCCGTGAATTAGTTCGCCACTCGTTGGTCGTATTTTTGACTTCAGCGATCCGAAAAAAATGTGTACGTCCACAGGACGCACACGTACACATTTTTCTGCGTCATTTTTCATATTTTGTGCGTAATTGACGCATTACTGTGCGTAATCGGGAACACTGCAGAGCCAGGTCAAATACACTGAGATGCACCGATACATCCAGCTTATGAAGCAACATTTTCAAGGGCATGTATTATCACTTTTATATTTTAAATAAAGTATGTATTTTATATCTCTCTTTTTTTTCATTTTTGAATTTTGCATTAAAGTCTTTTAGTGAAAGTACTAATCAGTAAACAGTGTGCTTTAATTACATGTGCCAATACAGCTCTTTGTGTTGTTTTATCAGGTGGTCTGAAGATGCAAGCCCTCTGGTCAACCCAGCTTTTCCAAGCATCTTTAATGGAGAATTTGAGGCTCCCACAGATCAGCTCAGAGACAGCATCTGTCAATTTTTAGTGCAGCTGAACGATGTGAATCCATTGAAGCAAGTACTGCAGCGGTTGATGCCAGGGATGCTGGATGTCACCATCAGGCAACTGAATGATTTTTTGGAGGGAGGGAAATTTGGCGGACCACCAGGTCCCATGCCAGATGGCCTTGACCACTGCCCTCTACACAATTTGCTTGGGGAGCGGGTTTTTGGAGACCTGGATTTTGACATGGGTAAAAGAAGAAATGCCTCACTCCACACCAGGTCTTCACTACATATGATAAATCATAACAGGACAGGACAGTGGTTGCAAGGCCAGCAAGACTCTAAATCCCTGCTTTCCTACGCGCGCAAAAAGGGTAGACTAATGCGAGAGCATTACAGAGAGCAGGAGCGTCTCGTCATGATCCGCCTGAGGAGGAAATTGGCGGAGAACAGGCAGCGTCAGTTGGAAAAGGAGGTGAAGCAGGCTGCAGCCAAGACAGACCTCATCAGGCGGATGACAGCAATAGGTGGCCCATGTGAAACCGCAGCAGATGTGGACTCCCTGACAAGGCGCCTTCGCAATGAAAGCGAAGAAAAGCTTATCAATGCCCTAAGGGATCAAGTTAGGTACCAAAAGCAAATAGTGAAGCGCAAGGGCCAATTACGACTTGGTGGAACAACGGAGGAACTCATTGCAGGTCTGAAAGAGCACCTTGGCCAGCAGTTTCAGCAGTCAGTAGCGGAAGAGGTACCTATGGAGCTCGATGAGTGGGCAGAGCCCTTTGTGTTCCAGCACCAGGGACAGTGGGTGGCTGTCTACTTTGACAATACATTTTACATAGGGCAAGTGACTCACGTTCTGTCTAAAGAAAGGGCTGTTATAAAATACTTGGAGCAGATAGGTACATCTTCCATGTTCAAGTGGCCAAGAGTCGCCGATGAGGCTGAAACTGAAGCTGTGTTTGTCTTTGAATGGGACATTGTTGTCAATCCTGCCAGCAAAGATATGAGACAGTGGCGTGTCTCCGGCCTGCCTGCCATTGCTGACAAATACCAGTCTCTACTCTAGATTAACAAATATTTGTACTTTTGCTTTTTCAGTTTTGCAAAACTGGCATTTTTTAAAAAATACATTACTGCTCTGAATAACTGCCTCAATAAGCAGTCTAAAAAAAAATCAAATTTTGTATTTTGTTGTTTTTATGTATTTTGTGTGTTTTGTTGTATACATCTCATCACAATAAACATTTTGATATATAATAATATGATGTATCATCATTCTAAGTGAAGATATTGCATTTAACAGATTTTGCATATTTTTTCTGGCGCAAAATGCATATTTTGCCAACTTTGACCACTGCTAGGATGTTTGTTTTTTTATTTATGGTCCTGAAAAAAATTGGAGTTATTATTTAGTATGAATATAACAAGGGGAAAAAACAACAAAAGTTTATAAGAAAATATAACCAAGCTATGAGTGCTCAAAGTAGCCCTTTTAAGCAATTTGCAAACCGTTACAAAATTTAGGTGAAAATTGCCGACTTTGAATAGCCATATCTTCAAAACTATTTGTCCTACATGTATAAAATGAATACCATTGTTTTCAGAATGAAAAGTTCTATAAACCTGTGAAAGTTTTATTAAAATTTGTATAAATTTTAAAAATGGCTTTTGAGTACCTATTTATACTGTAGGAATGTTTTCACTTTAAGTGATCAAAGAACAACTGCTTCTACTGGAGGGGTGGTTTTTAGTGATCAGCGAATAACTGTTTCTACTGTAGGGGTGTTTTCAGTAATCGAAGAATAATTGTTTCGAAGGGGTGTTTTCAGTTATGAAAGAACAACTTTCAACTGTTGGGGTATTTTCAGTGATCAAAGAACAACTTTCAACTGTAGGGTTTTTTCAGTGATCAAAGAACAACTTTCACAAGTATTTGTTGTTCTTTCCGTGATCAAAGACCTTTCAAACGTTTTTTTTTTCTTTCAGTGATCAAAGAACAACTTTTGACTTTAAGGGTGTTTTTAGTGATAAAAAAAATACTTGGCACTTACTCTGGTAATGCTTGACAAGATCGGCAAGGGAGGAGAAAGTCCTGGACTTGGTGATATAATACAGTTCGTGCGAGTGGTCCTGAGGTCGCCGCGTAACGATCTTATAATGCTTGGCCAAGTATCCTCGCAACTCTTCATAGTCCCGCACAGACAAGGTGTATGTTCCTGGGAGAAAAAAAACCTTGGAATTCAGACTAACAATATCACAATAATATGATATAATTTGTGCAAAAAACAAAGGGAATGTAGCCTCACCAAAAAACAAAGGGAATTGGAGCTAATACCAGCAGAGACACCTTTTTTTCAACTGAATAATTTAGGACATATATTTGTTAAATTTGTTATTTTGTCTTGAAATGTGTGCACCATACTTTAAAGCTTAATGATTTAATGAGCAACTTTGACACTGTTTAGCAAATGTGCTGTTGAAAAGCAACTAACAAATTACAGATACATGCTGATGACGATGATGATGATGACGACAACGGTGATAATAATGATGATGGCAGTGGTGATGATGATGGTGGTGATGATGAAGATGACGATAGTGATGATGATAACAATGCTAAAAACAAGAGGAAACTAGAACATACAAAGAATAAGAATAGACTTAGAATAAGACAAAAAGAAAGAGAACGAGGTGAAGACATCTGAGAAGAAAGCAGCAGAGAAGAGAGATGATGATGATGAACATGATGATGACGAAGATAATGATGACAACAAAAAGGGAAGTGACATCTAACCTGGTGAAGCTTCGCCCTGTCTGACAAGAAAAGTGCCGCGGGGATATCCCGGTGACAACAGCCAGTCTTCTGACGCATCGCGACTAACTTTGCCAAAGTACCACCTGTAATCAAACACATTCATTTCAATGTCCACAATCCCACCCTGGGGGCAGCAACTGCCAGCAGGTAGTGTTTGCCTTCTATGTGCTTAGAGTAAACTGGGCAGCCAGAAGACATTTGTAGTGACTTACTGTAGCTTTCATAGTACACCTTGCTCATATTGCTTTTAGAGTTGTTTATGGGTGTGACTGAGAGTTGGCAGTGTGAAAGTGGCTGCTTATATTTATTTTGTCTTTTGTCACAGGGCTCTCCATTTCCAATGAATCTAAGGAGTGAGCTCACTTTCATTAAAAAATTTTAGTGATTTTTTCGCATTTTAAGGAGTGGGAAAAAAATACAATGATGATTGAAGGTTTCGTAGTGAAACAAATGAAGTAACCACTGCATACAATGTGTCACTAACCTATGTCACATCAAACTATGATGTCACTTCTAAAGCAAAGAGCAACAAATGAGAATCTTTGTGATTGGTTGATAGTGCAGAAGGTAAACCAATGAACATCGAGCTAACTTTTCAGTGGCATGGCCAGTCTAATTTTTGATCACGATTCTTCCAGAAACTGTGTAAACACTCTTCACTGGAACACTTGCTCGGAAAAAAGATTTTTGGCCTCGCTGATGGCCTTGTCTTAATTGGAAGGTTCGTGGAAGGTTCAAAAACTTTTTTTCGAGGTTCTCTAATCCAGAACCTAAGTTGCTGAAGCTTTTGGACAAAAAAACAGGTTCTGGAACCTAATTTCATAATCTGAGAACCTCAGCAAACACTTTTTGGACCCCTACGAAGCTTCCAATTTAGACAAGCCATAACACGATCTCCTCATAGATCTATAGATTTTTCAGGCGTGCTTTCAGCACCAATTGTAACATTTAAGACGTACTTTCACGCCGGATCGGCGATTCAAGGCATGATTTGGATGGTCTAAGGAGTAATTACGCTGATCTCGGCGTAACGGGAAACCCTGCTGTGTATACCCTGTATAGGTTATTTGTGTATTTATTTGCTTGCTGTGAGGTTGAATTTTGCACCATGAGCCTAAACCCTTTCCTTGTGCATTGTATTGTATGAGCAATTAGTACTTTGTGGAATCACACATTACAGCAGAATGCCATTATTTTTAAAATTACTAGTATTATTACTATTATTATTATTACTATCATTAAACAAAAAAAAGGGTATCTTTCTGTTGTTTTTGTTTGTTAAATCCGACAATAAAGATTAATATATTTTAAACAATAACACTTCATTACTATTTATCATTATTGCTATTCTTTAAACTTTTTGCTGCCAAACAGAAATTGCGCTGAGTTACAACCATTTGCCAGACAAATATGGCTCCTGATTGTAAAAAATTACAAAAAATTCTTATACAGAGCAACTGAGACAAAATTCAAGAACTTTTCCAGAACTATAAGACCTACAATTTCAAAATTCAAGAACCTTAATCGCAGGCTTGCTTAGTAATATTTTTTATTATACCATTACCCTAAACATTGACTTATTGTAATCTTGTATAATTATTAATTATTTGTTCTAATCATGTGCTTTTTGTACTGTGTGCAAGCATTACACAAATTCTGTGAAAATAAAATGATTTCCTTATTATCTTAAACAAAATCTCTGCCAACTTTAATAAAGATTTTTTTTCTTAAATCCTATCATATTAGGTAAAATATATAATTAAAAAAACTAATTCTAACCCCAAACATAGCATTACACATATTTGGCAGCTTGAGCCTTAGAATGAATGCTCTTATTGTACCATTTCATCAGATCATCAGGTCTTGCAAAGACCATCCTGCAAGGCACAGTGCAAGGAGGTAGAAGAAGAGGGAGACCGAAAAAGAGGTGAGAGGACAACATTCGAGATTGGACTGGTTTGACACTGAGCGAAACAATCAGGGTTGCTGAGGACAGGGAAAGATGGAGTACGCTGGTTAAACGATCATCTGTGGTGCCCCTACGACCTCCGTGTTATGGGATAGGATAGGATAGGATAGGATAGGATTGTACCATTTGTACTCTTATGGTTTTTGGTGTATAAGTTAATTACATTATATTATATTATTAGGTAAATTATAAGTGCGTTTTCTTTTTTTTAAAAGTAATTTATAAACACTGTAGTACAGTTTTTCAATATCAATTTTAGGATCATGGCAATAAATATATACACTAGTATGCAGGCAAGAAAGCACTTTCTTTAATTAGGAGATTTATCCTTAAATGGGGTGGGGGTCTGGGGTTGCGCATCCTCCCAGCAGAAAAAAAATAATTTTAGCAATTTTGACAAAGATCTGAGAGATAAAAAATCATAAGCCTAAAAACACAATGCTTAAAAATGTATTGAAGCAAAACCATTTATCTCTTATAGAATTTAGTAACAGAGACATTGTGTGGCCAATGCATTCTTGCCCATGGTAGCAAACTTTTGCACACATTTTGTTTAAAAACCAGTGACTAAACTGCAGATCCGAGAATCCATATTAATTCAACATTAAAAAACAAACAAGCAGAGTTAGGGTTTGGAGATAATTGTACAATAAAATAAAAAATAACCCTATTTTATTATGCCATTCCACACTGAATTGAAGAAACCTTTTTTTTTTTTTTAATAATCCTATTATGTTATTTTTTAGAATGTGTTTGTCTTTTTATTTTAGGCTATTTGAAAAATTCTTGATTAATGTTGCAAAAACATGTGTTTTTTTTCTCACATGTCTGTAAGTATAACATTATTAACAAGTGAATGGTATTTTCTTCCAAACTAATCATCTTCCCATTACAAGCTAAACACAATGCGCCTTGCTTGTCTTTTGGATTTTATTGAAACCAAGAAATATATTAATCTTTCTAGAGCCATATTTTCTGGAAGTTACACTTTCCTGGCATTGTACAAAGAATTGCAATGGAAAACTTGAAAGGAAAACCTGAAATTCAGAACTGATCAAGTGAGATCACTTCCGACTTCCAAGAAAAGCGAAAGTACGCCTAACGCTGCCAAATGTTACATGAGACTTCTGGGCATTTTCTATACCCAGCACATCACCAACAACAAAGTCCGACAGACCATCACACAAGCCATTGGACCACATGATGACATGATGCTCACAGTGGTGAAGAAACGGAAACTTGCAAAAACCATCCTAAAAGGCACGGTACAAGGAGGCAGAATAAGAGGGAGACAGAAAAAAAGGTGGGAGGACAACATTCGAGAATGGACTGGTTTGACACTGAACGAAGCCATGAGGGTTGCTGAGAACAGAGAAAGATGGAGTATGCTGCTTAAACGATCATCTGTGATGCCCCAATGACCTTTGAGTTACAGAATAGGATAGGACAGTGCCATCACCCTGCCATAATGTGACTATGCCAGTAATGGGTAAATACTTAGCCTATATCACGCTATCAACATGCTACTAAGCTGGAGACACTGGATGAACCATTCCCAAACGATACCATCGCTTTATGCCTGAGCCTAGTTTCTCCCAAAATACACCGCAATGCCACTATGCCGGAACCGAAGCAAACTTTTCTATGCTACCAGTACCACTTCGTTTAGTTTTTAGCCAGGAAGGAGGGGTGAGGGGAGGGGGGTGGCTGTTTCCTCCTGCACAGGTAAACAGGAACTAATTGAGTTCCAAGGTTTCTAGGATCACTGCAAACCCATCCCACACAAACACCCCTGACTGGGTGACTCCTCTTGCCAGAATTAATCAGGCAGGGCCAATTTCCTCATTCTGTGTTGTAACCTGTTTTAACAATAAGCCTACTAGCCTACAAGTATCATTGTGTGTGTGCATGTGTGTGCCAACAATACTCAGGAGTGGCACAAACACTTTCTGTCTATGCAGACATGCATTGCCTTGGCTGCCATCAAAATACCTGTCCTTGGTTAAAATAATTCATACACAGCGTTCTACAGTATATTGGACGGAGTGCAACCTGTGCCGATGATGCATACATATTGAGATTGTTGCATAAAGCAGTGTTCATTTCTAGAGTGCAAGTTTCGCTACTGATGCTTACGAACTGAGATTGGTGCATAAAGCATGCAATGTTCTATTTTGGAGTGCAACTTTCACCAGTGGCACAGAAAATAACTAGTGTGCAAGTATTGCAGGGTTTCGAATATTTTCATTTGTCAAATGACCAGCATGCTTTTCACCAGCATGCTTTTCACGACTTTGTTGTCTGTACAATGACATTTTTGTTGTTGTTCGATTGCATTTGCATGTATAAATCTACTGACAATTATTTACGTCACACAAAAGCCTGCCCAAAGCCTCAGTTCAATTGCCTTCCAGTTCTTTTTGAAAACGCTGTACGCGTGCTGACAAGTAATTAGTGTTACTCACTCGTGATTCCGATGCCTCAGTTCTCTGGGGGAAGGTGGATACAAGCTGCGTGGAGGTGAAGAGGATGACGATGATGAAGTAGAGGAAGAGGATGACCCAGGCCCTCCTTGTAACGAGGTGAGAGATGAGGACAGACCGGAGCTGCTGCTGGAAGTGTCCAGAAAACTGCTCTGACTCCAACGGTCCTCCTCATCCTCCAGGAGAGTGTCAGACAAACTCAGCAGCAGAAAGTTGTCTGGGAACTCCTCCACACCCCGTGGGGGTATAAATGTGTCCTTGCGGCACATGGGGCAGGGGAAATAACCGGGGCGTCCCCCGGGGTGTCGGAGCACATAGTCCTTGAGGCACCTCTCACAGAAGCTGTGCAGGCAGGGTAGGGCTTTTGGCCGCTGCAGTGACTCTAGGCAGATCTTGCAGGACAGGAACTCCTCCTGAAGCTTCTCTTTCAGCGAACCCGAGTGCCTTTGCAGGGCCGCCATCACTAGCCATTCTGGAACTGATACAACCAACAATCAAAATACTCTATTCCGCCTTATCCATCTGTAACTTCAGACCTACCTGAACCAACCACTATTATTGTACTGCCTTACCCATCCATAACTCAGAGCATAACTGACACAACCTCTATTACAATCAAAAGACTTCATTCTTTTTTAGTCCTCCATAACTTAGACATAACTACCACAACCAATATTATGATCAAAAAATTTTATTCCTTTTCCATCCATAACGTAAAAAATAACTAGTAAAGTAGCACAGTCTTAAAAGCCCAAGTTCAACCGACACTAACATACACTCAATCTCCTCACCTTCTCTTTACCTCTGACTTTTTCCTTCTAGGTTCTTGTAGAAAATGTCCTTCTTATTTATTTTTATCTCCTTTCTCGTTCACCTTTATCTTATGTTTCACTAGCTGCTTGATATGGAAAGGCAAATGAATGCTGGTGAATACAATACAATATACTAGTCCACAAAATACTTTTACATGACAATACAACACGCTGCGAACAGAACTTTATTGTCTGATTACAGAGAGTCACAGAGCACAAGGGAGCGTCACAGAGCACAAGAGAGAAAAACGGACAGACAGACAGACTGACTGACAGTCAGCCAGCTAGCCAGCCAGAGACATAGAGGATAAGAGGGCCTTTGGGGTGGTTATGACATGTTGGTTATGTTTCGCACCTCAGAACAAAATCTCTTTGATTGAATTATGCCATTAATAAACAAAGAGGCGAATTTTATTTTTAAAAAGTTAATTTAGGTCCAATGACAAAACAAGGAAGGTAAGAGAAAAGGCAAAGATTTTTTTTTGGGGGGGGAAGGTGGGGGTTGAGGGAATAAAATCACAACTTCAAGAGAAAAAAAAATCAAACTTCCATCGCATCATAAAAGTTTAAGATACTGCACAATTCAGGTAAGTAGCACACACATACACACACACACACACATTTGATCTGATTACGACCATTGTAAAATTCTATAAACACTGTGTCTGTGGTAATCAAGAGTCAAACAATTCACTACTACAGTTCAAATAAATCAAAACTAAAACATCTTATCATTAAAAAAACTTGTTTGCACTACACGAATCCTAAAGGGCAAGAGAAATAAACATACTCTTCAGTCGCACAAAAATGTTTTTAAAGCGTGTTTAGAACAAAAACGTGCAGTTCAGAGCAACGGACCCACTGACTGACCAACTGGACAGATACTGATGCTCGCACGAGAGGCAGGCCACTAACCTAAGTAAAACTGCTATGAAATTCGGTCAAAATCCATTCTGTGGTTCTTAAGATTTGGCTTCCAACGCACCGACTAACCAACGGACCAACATTTCGCTCATTTTGATCGCCGGATGTTTCAGAAAAGTCTGGAATTTATACAAAAACTACACACAAATGAGCATACATTAACAACATTTAAATTAAAAGAATCTAATGAAGCTCTCAAGTGAAAACACGCTGCCGTGTGGTGATTTCTCTGTCTCGAAGTACTAATAACTACACCTTTAAAAATTGGCAACAACAAACCACGTCCATTTTCATAGCAAACAAATCTGTGCAAAATGAGTCAGACTTTGCTAAAACAGCCCTTATTAACTGATATATTAATTATTAGATGCATATCGGTATATATCTTAAAACTGCCTGTAAAACAGTAAATGTAATAAAATTAAATCAAATAAATAAATAAACATGTCTGCCTCACTGGAAGAACAATAACGGCTGAGAAATAAGTAGTAAATTTTCATTGCAACTGTTACACTTTTTGAAAATCACAGGTAGATTGCGGCACTGGGAAAAAAAGTTACAAACTGCTGTAAAATGACAAAAATGGTGAATTTTCATCACTACTTTTGAAAATCACAAGTAAATTGCCCAAGTCATGGGGGGTGGGGGGTATTAGGGATTGTCTTAATCCACGTGTGGAGGCACTCTGGATCTCCACTGACGAGAGCCACACCTGTTCAAATTGCCGCAGACCTCCGTAACTCTTGTTAACTTCACACACACTAATTTTTCACTGTCGTAAATTGCACACACAACAAAACCACAGGAAGTCAACAGACCTTTTTTGAGCATTGAGAGTTGGGTGTGGGTGGATGGGTGTGTGGGGGAGGGGGGGGAAGGTCAAAAGGGTGTAGTGAGGGAAGACTGCATTTCCAATCCTCAATGAGAGAAAGGGGATTAAGAGAGGGATGGTGAGGAGAAATTATGGTAAAGAAAAAATCCATTTTGAGAGTGAGAGAGAGGAGGGAGAGAGAGAGAGAGGGAGAGGGACAGAGAGAGAGAAGAGGGAGAGAGAGAGAGAGAGAGAGAGAGAGAGAGAGAGAGAGAGAGAGAGAGAGAGAGAAGAGGGAGGGAGAGAGAGAGAGAGAGAGAGAGAGAGAGAAGAGAACAGAAGAAATTTGAAGAGAGAGAGAGATGGGAACACTGGCACAACCACAAACTCTCCTCCCCTCACCCACTCACCCCAAACCACCCCCCACACACACAATCGCCCCCTCACCTACACCCCACCCAGTCCAACCCTCATATTCACAAAACAATGCTAAGGACATCAAACCATGCACTTGTAGTGAGAGGAAGGGGATACGAACAAGAACAAAAAAAATGTGCACTACATTGAAAGAAGCCTTTTAGCCCCGGCCCCAGCTAGAAAAAAGAAGTGTACAATGGCACAGGTCCAAGTGAATGGCAGAATGAAACACAAGGGGCAGAACAGGGGAGGAAGTACTTCAGACAGGACTCAAATTGAGGGGGCGGCACTGATGAGGCCGACAGGTAAGACCCCCCTTCACAACCCTTTCCCCAAACCCCACTCGCCCCTCTCCTTAATCCCATCCACCACCACCCCTCCCCCAGTCCATGCAACAGTCCTTTCCTTTACATTTTCCCTACACCTCATCCTCACACATACAAACACACACGCACTTACCATAAATTACCTATTGGAATACCCAAAACATTTATGAAGGAAAAGGTCTAAATATTCACAATTTTCAGAACTGATGATATGATCCACCTATTTGTTTCATTGTAAATGTTAACAATGGATACAATGTAAACAAAATGATTTTTTTTTTTAATGATGATTGTTTATGTGTGTGTCATGCTAGCAGTTTATGTGTGTGTCATGCTAGCAGTTTATGTTTGTGTCATGCTAGCACAGAGGGCCTGAGTGCTGGTGTCCTATGCCAACAGTAGAGGTTTCAAACCCCGCATGGGATGAACTTGTGCAACTTCGTTACGAGACTTTTCAGGACACCAAGGGTTTTCTCCGGATACTCCGGTTTCCTCCTTCCTTTAGGATAGCATCTTGTATTACAATTTTTAAATGGATCCACTTTGACCACGCTCACTCGACAGATCTTTTTAAGTTTCACAGTAAGTGTTGCCCCATTGAAAAAAAAAACTATATAAAAAAAAACTCTTTTCAAAATTATAGTTTGTTTTTTTAAATGAATAATTTCTGTAGTATTTGTCCCTATTGATAGGCTAGCCAACATTCTGGAGCTAAAAATAGCAGCTACCATAGCCTGGAAGAGAAAGAACCTGTAAAAAGTATTTCTCGTAAGGTTTTAAGTTTTTTGGTTGATAAAATAGATCCTACCCTACCCCAGAAACCAAAGACGCCTATTTCAAGGTTCATGGTTTACGCAGAAATAGTGTCAAAGGTCACACGGCTATGGTATCGATGTACCGGCAAGGGAGATAAGATATGCATCACAAAACTGGTCCTAAGAAAAGGGGAGAGGGGTCACTAATGCCAAAAGGTTAGGGGGAAACCTCTTTACTTGTGGTAGCTTAAGCTGAGCCTAAGCCATTTTGTTTTCCAATTGAACCTTTACACTTTGACACAGGGATAATTCTTTCTGAAAGAGCAGTGGGTCAGGCTTTAGACATGAAAGTGCTCTGAACATTTTGAGAGAATCACATCATCAGTCATACAACTCTTTTTAAAATAAATAAATAAATAAATAAAATTTACTTCATTTTATGACTGGTTTAAAAACTAATACAAAGAGATTGTTTGCAGATCAAATCTTACATTGCAAATGGAAGGATCGACTTGCGTGTTAACAACTTTTTAAAAAGTGGAATGCCTACAGCAAAAACTCTGTGCATTTTATCAGAAGTTATAACACGTCAAAGTGACTCACTGATCTAAAAAGCAGCTTATTTCTTAGCATCACATGTGCACATCTGTGGGTACTTATTGATTTAATTATCGCAGAAATAGTATGATTATAACTAGGGTTCATTAGTCAGAAAGAGTCAACACCTTTAGTTTAAGACTAGTCAAGTGTTAAAAAAACAACCGCGTGCTGCGGTTTTGTTAACTACAGCGCAGGCATTCTTCGCTGGAAATCAAAACAGAAACATCGGAGTGCTGTGACGCCACTGTGGTTTTGTTAACGGCATTACAGGCATTCTTTATTTATTTCAGAATTGTTATAAGCATCTTTCCAGCTCAAGAGCTGCTCAAGGCCTTGGCCAACACAGGTTCTAACTGAAGCTGCTTGAGGCGCCCACCAGCTGCCTTAGGTGCATTCACTATTGCCCAAACAACTGAGAACAATCCTAGAGGACCAGGGTAGAGGGAGCATGGACCTAGTGCTTGCTGGTGTATAATTTGTGTAGCTGGCACTCTCTGGCACAAAAAAGCTGGCCCAGCAGAAAGCAGGAAGATGGGGGTGGTGGACATAAACGATCATTCTGGCAGGAAGTACGACCAGGTGCAACGGCACGTGGGCGTGTGGAGAGGGTTTCATCTTCCCAGCACCAATGAGGCGTGACGTTTTTATAACAATCGCCACCACCTCATTGACACCCTCCGCCACCTCATTGACACCCTCCAGCTCACTGGCCCCTGCCTGACCCAGATAATGTTCCTATGAAGTTTGGACAAAATTGGTTTTCCAGATAGGGCTCACAATTAGTGAAGCGATTAACTGACGGACAAACAGACCAACATTTATCTCATTCTGATTCTGGACCATTACAAAATTATCACTGACTAGAGTCTCAAGTTTGCAGTGCTGAAGGACAGATCAAGCAGAAGCGTAGCTCCCAACTAGAAACAGGAGACGTACTTTGGGAAATTCCTGAGAAGTTGGTGATGGGGCTTAACAGACCTATGCTGACACATTATAAACTTATATTCAGTGGGACAGCACAACATTATCTATGTTCAGTTCCAGGATAAAGAAGATAAAAAATGTGGCAAAAATGTTTTTCTGCTACATTTTATTGTGTATTACTATTATTTAATCACATTTCTTCAGTAAGCTCTTTCATTTTTCCCTGGTGGTGCTGATGGAGTGTGGGGGTGGGGGTCTCTATAAAAAGCAGAAAACAAGAGGTGAGTAATAATTAACATATATTTTTGTAACACTTAAATTTGGACATTTAGATTTTTTTTTACATAAAATCTATTACTATTGTATACAGTGGAACCTCCGGTATCCGGCTCTCTGGTATACGACTCCCTCCGTTATGTGACCTGAAAACTTCTGACGGATTCACTTCCAATAATAAATGACCTCTGGTATGCGACAACCTCGTTTATGTTTTACTTTTAATGATTTATGCCATTCCCAGACGCGCAAAGCAAATTCTTCTGTGTGATACATTTGAAGCGAATAAAGAATCTTATGTCTTATGTCTTATGTCTATGCGACCAGCGACCGTGTCTTAAGCCCTTTATACGACCGTCTTAGGGCAATTTAAAAGAGATATCAGTTAATTTGCTGTCTGTACCTTTAGTTTTTTCTCTCATGTTAGTGTACGCCTGCTGTTGTCTGCTATTTCCGGTTCGCAAATAAGGGACATTACTCGCCTACACTGGCTGTCAAAATGGCGTCGCGCAAGAGGAACGTTTTGAGTTTGGCAGAGAAAATGAAAGTGATTGAAAGAAGTGAAAATGGGGAGAGTTGTTTGTCTATTGCAAGAAGTTTAGACGTTGGGAAGACCCAAATTCAGCTCATCATAAAGGATAAGGAATCTGTGAAACTGCGATGGGAGAGTGGAGAAAGTGGCGAAAAGGGAAACATCGAAACTGAGAGCTTCTGCACTGACAGACTTGGATGAACGCTTCTGGCAGTGGTTCGACTGTTTTCTATTTTTGAAGTTGTGAATAAAAGACAAAGCTAAAATTGAAACATGTTTTACAGTTTCCTTTGTCAGAGAATACATGCTGGTGAGTGTGAAAATTATGACTACATACCCCTCCGAGCCTGACCCCCCTATCCCCTACCCCACCCCTTGTTTCCGGTATAAGACCACCTCTATTATAAGACCGTTTTTTCTTAGATTTTAGACGGTCGTATACCGGAGGTTCCACTGTATTAAGAAAAGTAGCGAGTGTTGTGGCCAATTGGTTTAAGGCGGGTCTAACTTGCCTTGTCCACATGCTAGAAACCAATGGCGACTGACAGGTGTGGGATCGATCCGAATATTATTTACTTTCGACTCGGGCAATGTCTTGAGGTGGTTGTTTTTTTTCAGTAATGGTACTGAACGCAGTCAATATAAAAATTTCAAAAAATAAAATATATGATTTTCTTTCAGTCAGTCTCAATAGCGATCTTCCTGCCTTTACACCACCTGTTTGAGTGATGGATGTGTATTTGTTGTGTGTGTGTGAGAGTGGATGAGACAGGTGAGCGTGTATGTTGGTACAGATCGCCACGCTTTGAGCCTGATTGATTTGGAGAAAGGCGCATATATAGCATCCAGTATTATAAAATTTTTATTATTATTAATCCGGTTTGCTCCCCAAGCAAAATTTCAAATCGCAACTAATATTAGGTAAATTGGGTTTTGGCGCGCCACATGCTGCAACTATGCATCCCCCCCAGGGAAGCGACACAGAATTTCCCGATAAAAAAGGGACAATAAATTGTTAAAAAAATCAACAACAAAAATAAACAAAAAAGTCCATCTTTTTTTTAATTACCCTCTTCATTAAATTAATGAAATTTCATGCACAATATCAACTCAACAAACAAATTAATGATAAAAACAAAACAAAATAATCTTAGATTCATCTATATTTATAAAATACAAATATATTATTAACATAGTCAAATTATTAAGGGCTACTAGCCTACACTACAAAAAAGAACTTCCACAACAAAAAAATCATCATCACAGCCTGTGACTTTGAGGAATGCTATATAATGAAGCTTTGCAATGGCTGAGCAGTACTGACCTGAATAAGTGGAATGTGGTGGTGGTGGTGGTACTAAAACAGTAGTGAGATCATAGTGATAGTAAAACTGGATTCAGCCTTAAGTTACTCTTAGTGAGCCAACCATACAAGTAAGGCCAGAGCCATAGGCTCTGACAGGAAGTGAACATCACCTAATTGTGGGAAAGACAGAAGGTGAATGAATTACACTTACAGGAAGGGATGGGAAAGGAAGATGGGAGTGGTGGACATAAACGATCATTCTGGCAGGAAGTACGACCAGGTGCCACTGCACTTGGGGGTGTGGAGAGGGGGTTTCATCCTCCCAGCACCAATGAGGCGTGACGTTTTTATAACAATCGCCGCCACCCCCTTGACACCCTCCGGCTCACTGGCCCCTGCCTGACCGTGTCAGGCCACATTGTTCTACCAGTCACTGGCCACAAGTCCGTTACGAGCGCTGAAAGTTAATGTGGCACACGTAATACCAACCAGAGAACGGAACTTGAGAGTCTTTAGTACCCATCCCCTTTTCTACCCGCTGAGATTTTTACACTCCGAATGCCCCCGATCCCCCTTCACCGCAAAAACACTATTGCAGCAGACACACATTCCTGATCACCACGTGGCTATTTCTCTGGCAACTACATCCAAAACAAACCTCCAACAGACTCAAAAACATTACACAAAAAGATGGGATATATTAAATAATTAATCGGCAAGCGAGACAACCTGTGGCAGTAACGGTATGCCAGAGAAAATGTCGGTGGAAGTGGCAGTGTAATCGATAGCAGCTTCGATATTTCGGCCACTGAGGGGCCAGTCAGTCGAGCCCATTATGAAGCGAACTAAGATGTCTCAAATTATTTCAAATGCGTCGTGAAACGAACATTTAATAAATAAAATGATCAATCTAACCTGTGCTAGAAGTTCCAAAACCTGATCACCGCTACATAATGTGCGCTTTATTCACTGCTGTTTACACTTTGGCAAGCGACCGAATTCGACAGGAAGTGGCCGCCGCCATGTTGATATTTGACATATTTCAGCACCAACTCATGAATGGGAGACCTGTGCCATTTTCTTACACGCATTCCGGCACCTTTACGATCGGTTCTGATAATATCAAATAGAAGAAAAGTTGTTAACTTACCGATATATGCAGCACACTTTTGTGTATATACGCCATTATACAGCAGCGGTATCGTACCGTGGTTCCATTGCGGAGTTGTGGTGAGATGGAACTGAAGGGTCAAGGTTGTTGTCGGAGGGTTTTCCTTTTGACGTCATCATACGCATGATTCCCGCTAAAACTGAAAAGGAGGCGGGTCTCCGGAGTTCCCGAACTGCACATAGATTGTTATGACGATTTCTAGGTTCATGTATGCCTATAATTCAAATATCGTTCATTGTAAATGAATAAATAAATTAGTAAATATACCACTGAGCGCTTAGGTACGTGTATTTTTCAATGAAATATGTCTTGCATTAATTTTTATTCTCATTCTTTGTTGTTGCACCAATTTTTATTCATCAGATTAACATAAGTTGTACTGATAAAACAGTCTATTCTCATTCAAATCATAGTAATTTAGTAGGCTATTAGTTAATCAGTCAGCATGTTAATGGTCCAGCGGACTGCATGATAATTTATTATTTATTTATTTATTTATTTAATCGTTCTTATATAGCGCCTTACCAGCTCAAGAGCTGCTCAAGGCGCTGGCCGATACAGGATCTAACTCAAGCCGCCCGAGACGCCCACCCGCAGCCTTTGGGCGCATGGTCTGACGCCCGGACAACTGAGCACAATCCTGGGCAGCCAGGGATGGGGGAGAAGGACCTAGGTGCATGCTGGGTGTTTTCTTGTCACCGGCACTCACCCGTCTAGGACATGAGCGTCAGGATCTTTAAAGTCCGTTATGATGGAATGTATGCGACACAGACTAGACCTCGGTTTATACTCTCATCCGAAGGATTAGTATTAGAAATTAACAATACAAATCAAATCAAAGCAAAACATCATCGTTATATACAAATAAACAAATACTACTACATTATATCAACTAAGATATATTTACATAAAAAAGGTAATACTCCTCTCAAAGGTGGACAACATGTGTGACATACTTTATATATTATAATGTCATAGACAAAAAATAACACTAAAATATATAATTATGACTTACTTTAGTGTTATACCATTTTCTGACGCTAAGCTTCGAACTTTGAACTTTGTCAATTTCTCTCAAAACACGTAATTTTAACCAACTATTCAACGATGCCGCAAATATTTGTTTTCATTTTATTGATGCATGATCAGTTACAAATCAATATAGTATATTATAGTATAACTGGTATCATAGTCTGACAGCCTTCTGCATTCTAGTTAGTGTGCCATTTTAGATAGCACAATTTATACTTGTCAAACCGATAGGTCTTCGTGTATCATTTAAAATCATTAATGTACTGTCATAGCTTGTGGCATTAAATGTATTGGCAAATAGTCTACCATGAGTCAATGTTAGACAGGTGTTTCGGTCTGGTTAAAGATGACGACAATAAGAATAAGGGAAACTAAAACATTCCGATTGTTGACCTGTACTTTGCTGATGTTTGTTGGTTAGATTAACGTCCCCGGACACAGTAGCGTGCTGGTGTTATTGTTTACATTAACGTCCCCGGACACCTAAGCGTAAGGGGGACAGCATATGCTGATGTTTGTTCGTTCGTTTATTAGATTATAGTCCCCGGACACTTGCGCATATATGGGACCTGACTAAAATCACCGATGTAAAAATTAAAAAAAAACATATTACAAGCTCTCATACATTCATACAACAATGCCAATAAGATTATAAAACGCTTATAAGGCGTGAGAATAAAACGGGCAGGTGGGACAATACCCCAAAGGTGCTGAAAAAGAATGATGAAGATTAAAAGGGCAAATAAGCCGTAGCTGATATGTGCCACACACATTAGACTAAAACCATGTTAAGAGGAGGTACCATAATAGTTAGTTTTCAACTATTCAGTATGTATCTAGTTAACTAATGCATAAGTTTTAAAATCTGTGATTGTCAGTGCTAGAATGATACGCAGAGTTTGATGATTGTATTTTTATTTATTTATTTTTTTTATTTATTTTTTTTTAAAGATGCTTTATAACGTTTATAATTTTATAATCTCATGTCTAACCCATGTGTGTGTGGGTGTGGGTGTGTGTGTTTGTGGGTAGGTGTTTTATTTATTTATGTTGAAGTGCAATAAGGACATGTAGTGTGATATATGTATTTTAAGTTTTACAATGTGTCGGAAATGTTCTTGTTAATATGTACATAAGCGTGATTACACGTACATGTTTACATGTTTATAGTATTGTTACATTTTATTACCTTTTGCTGACAGCAAATCCATGTTAGAATTTCTCCTTGGAGATAATAAAGTTTTCTGAATCTGAATCTGAATCTGAATAAGGACCACAACGTTCATAGCACGTACGGGGGAACACGGTGGGAGCTCCTGACGGCCACATACAAGAAGGGATTCCAAGGCAGCCGGCAGGGAGGGGAAACCTCCGCCCCGCCAACGACCGTGAATCCTACTAAAAGAAGATTAAAAGGTTATAAATAAAATCACATCCCACACACAAATAAAAACTAAAAGGTTATAATACGCATATTGCGTAGGCCTACACATAAGAGGGCAGCTGAGCCAACGCCCAACATACCCACAGCAATTTATAAAAATAAAATGGTAACACATATCTAACATTAAGTCACGCAAGATGGCTAATGCTTATAAGATTAATCATAAAAACTCCATCGGACATCAAGCGATGTCCACAACTATAAATCCGTAAAACGCATATAAAACCTCAAAAATCAACATAGCAAACCAAAGCAAACAATAATTGCATATAACTAAGCAAAACTGTAAGGTAGCGGTGGTCATAATTTATTAATAACAGCCAAAGCCGCATGCAACAGAGCGTGTTATAAGCAATTAAGCTGTGCCAACAATATGTGTTATTTAGCAGTTTAGCTATAGCACTAGAGGCAAATGGCGCTAGTTTGTTTGTAGATTATAGTCACACGACACTTTCGCATATAGGTGACTACTGGACCGATTTATACTGACACCAGCGGGCCAGTTGTTGGTAAAGGGGAAAATAATATGATCACACGTTGACCAATCCGGGATTCGAACCAGCGACCTTTCGGTTACTAGCAAGACGCTCTTACCAACTGAGCTACCCGGCCCCTCAAAAATGGCGCTAACGGCAACTAAGGCCATATGTAACCCGTCAGGAACGCTCCACGGCAGTGATAGCCATATAGAACCAATACCTGACGGGCCACAGAGGATCCCAGTACCAAGCTAACATTAGACCAATTGCATGTAATAAGATGTTTCAGTTCAGTGAATAAATTTATAGTCCCCGAGGAGACTGAGCTGATGTTTTTTTTTTTTTTTTTAATCAGTTTATAGTCCCCTCTCTTCCCGATAAGGATTTTCAGAGAGGAGACTGTGATGTTGCTCAAGGTTTGATCTTTAATACGCTGCCTGGACCTATGATGATTCAGGGGCATTAACTGGTCCTCGATGTTCAGTCGTTTGCAAAGTCTTCGAGGGCTCTGTACGTGACGCACTGTGATCTAACTCCGAGGAAAATGGTCTATAGCCAGTTCAGTTCAGTTTGATAATTTTATAGTCCCCAACACATGTAGCCAATTTGATTGGATTTTTAAATTAACGTCCCCGGACACAATGGTGTATAGGAGACAAGGAAAATTTACTTATGATGATCAAATAAATAAAACTACATGTAGCCAAAGATCAGTGTGGCTTTTATAAACTGTAGAAGTTGCGTTATCCAACTGCCGATTACAGTAAAGGAGTGGGTGACCTCACTGGACGATGGCGTTCCTGTTGATGCCGTGTATTTGGACCCGAGAAAAGCTTTCGACACGGTGTAAAAAAAACTAAAGGTATGGAATAAATGGGAACGTTCTGTCTTGGGTACTTAGCTTTTTGAGCGCAGGGACCCAGTAAATAAAAGTTGGCTAATTCTGATAAGCTTACTTATTCCTAAATTTTATTAGTAACATGCCCATTGATGTAATATGCGAAGTTAGATTTTCGAAGACGATACTGACTCGGAAAGTAATAAAATGGAGCTCCAGGAGAGCATTGATATGTCGGTAGAGTGGACATTATCCAATATGCACTTCGGAAGAAAGAACCCTCTGCATGCAGGGGCGGATTTGGGGGTATACCTTGTGCACGTGCACACACTCCTAGCGATTAAAAAAAAAATAACAAAAAAGAGGGAGAAAAGGAGAAGAAAGAAGAGGAAAAACCTATACTAATTCTTGCTCGCCACACAGTTTCTTGTACCTCCAAATTATTATTATTATTATTATTATTATTTTCAGATCTAGCTCTACACGTATTTTTTGTACATTGTTTTATTTGCAGTAACCTGACCTGAGTAAAACTGCTGCGCTCCCTTGTAATAATAATAATAATAATAATTACTGTATTTATAATGCGCTTATCTTATAATAATTATAACTCTAAGCGCGCACTCACAACTCACGCACGCATGTGCACGCTTTAGACAATGACACATGTAACAATTACGCAAAAAATACATTCACTCAAATATACTCATACCACAAACAGACCAGACACTATATGTAAGAGACAGCTGGCGATGGGGTGCGTAGTGAGGTCATAGTGTTAGAACTGCTTGAAAAGGTAAGTTTTGAGGGCAGACTGGAAGGAGGTGGGAGAGGGTTTCTGACGGAGAGAGAGTGGAAGAGTATTCCAGATGGATGGGCCGTAGACAGAGAAGGAGCGGGACCCGAACGTGCTGAGTTTGGAGCGAGGAATGCGGAGGCGGAGAGGGTCGGAGGCAGAGCGAAGAGAGCGAGAGGGAATGTATGGGTGAAGTAAGTCAGAGAGATAGAGAGGAGCGGAGTTGTTGAGGGACTTGTAGCAGAGAGACAAGGTCTTGTATTGAATGCGTTGGGAGATGGGAAGCCAGTGTAGGGCTTTGAGCAAGGGAGTGACGTGGTCAGATTTCTTCTTTCTGAGGACGAGGCGGGCAGTATTGTTTTGAACGCGTTGGAGAGGGAGAGTGGTGGAGCGGGGAAGGCCGGAAAGAAGGGAGTTGCAATAGTCGATGCGAGACAGGATGAGGGAGACAGCAAGTTTGGTGGCAGCTTCAGTGGTGAGGTATTTTCTGATCTGACTGATTCGACGGAGGTGGAAGTAGCAGGCCCGGGCGGTTGCAGAGACAAAGCTAGTCATTGAGAGAGAAGAGTCAAGGATAACGCCAAGGTTCTTGGCAGAGTCGGAGAGAGGGATAGAGGTACCGTCAAGCTGAAGATGGAGAGAGGAGGGGAGCTGAGGGAGTTTCTGGCGTGTGCCTACCAGCATGGCTTCCGTTTTGTCGTCGTTCAGTTTAAGTTTGTTTGCTGTCATCCAGTCCTTCACGTCTTCACAGCAGTCGGCCGTGCGAGTCAGGAGTGCCTGAATGTTGTCAGGTTTGTCTTTGTCTTGTAGTTGTGAGTCGTCAGCATAGAAGTGGTGGTTTATGTGATGAGACTGGATGATGTTGGTCAGAGGGGAGGTGTAGAGTGTGAAAAGGACCGGACCCAGGACAGATCCCTGAGGAACTCCGCAGGAGAGCCTAACTGGGTCAGAGGATATGCCATCGATGATAACGGACTGCCGTCTGTCGGAGAGGTAGGAAAGAAACCAGGAGTGAGCGGAGTCAGTGATGCCAAAGGAGTGTTGAAGGCGGTGGAGGAGGATAGAATGGTCAATAGTGTCGAAGGCGGCAGAGAGATCGAGTAGGGTAAGAAGGGAGATGTTGCCTGAGTCAGTTGAGAGAAGAAGATCGTTCAGAATATGTAAAAGGGCTGTTTCAGTGCTGTGGTGCTTGCGATAGGCAGACTGGAAGGGACTGAGGAGATTGTTGATGGTGAGGTGAGCGTTGAGCTGGTTGAGGACAACCTTTTCAAGTAGCTTAGACAGAAAAGAGAGATTGGAGACTGGGCGATAGTTTTTGAGGTCATTTGGGTCAAGGTTGTGTTTTTGAGGAGAGGGCGAACGATGGCAGACTTGAAGATATCAGGAACGGAGCCAGTTTCTAGAGAGGTGTTGATGATATCGGTGATGAAAGGCAGAAGTTTTGGGAGACCGTCCAAATACAGGGAAGCTGGGAGGGGGTCTAGTTCACAGGTTTTGAGAGACATAGTCTTTATGATTTTGAGAACTTCTGCCTGAGAGAGAGAGCGGAAAAATGAGAGGGGGGTGCCTGTGAAGGGGGAGTCGGGAGGGCAAGGCGGAGATGGTAGAATGTCAAGTGTGTTGCGCAGAGATTGAATTTTGTCAGAGAAATAGGTGGAAAAGGCGGATGGGAGTTCTTCTTTTTTGTGTGTGTTGGGGAGTGGAGATTCTTTAGGTGTGCCTAAGAGTTTGTTCATCGTAGCGTAGAGAGTTTTGGAAGAAGTGGATTCTAGGATTTTGTTTTGGAGGTGTTTGCGTTTGGCATCAGAGATCAGTCTGCAGACTTTGGATCTGATGGTTTGGAAAATCTGTCTGTGAACGGTTAGGCCAGATAAGCGCCAACGGCGCTCAGCTTGCCGACGCTCACGCTTGGCCGTTGCTATCTCATGGGTGAGCCAGGGGGAAGGGAGTCGGTCGGGCCTGGAGCAGGAGGTGACAGGGGCATGGTTGTCAAGAAGTTTACGGAGAGAGGAATCAAAGTGAGATGCAAGATCAGAGGAGGAAGAGTCAGAGAGAAGGTCGACAGCTTCGGCGAAGAAGATCTCACGGTTGACAGGTTTTAGTTTGCGGCGAGAGACAAGGAGTTGTTGTTTGTGAGGGGGAGGTAGATTGAGGAAGACGAGAATAGCGAGGTGGTCGGAGGGGAGTACAGAGGAGATGTCAGAGTCGAGAAAGAGTTTATCGGAGGTGCGAGTGATGATCCAGTCAATGGTGTGGCCAAGACGGTGAGTAGGTTGTGTGATGTGTTGTGTAAGATTGTGGTTTGAAAGTGACCTGCATAGGCGTTTTGTGTCCGGGTGATCAGGTTTGTCAAAGTGAAAGTTGAAATCACCAAGGAGGATGTGTTTGCCGGATCGTGTGCTGTAATGGTCGAGGAGGAGGTCAAATTCAGTAAAGAACATAGAGTTGGTGAGTTTGTTTTGGGAGCTAGGCGGAGGGCGATAGATGCAGGAGAAAATGACTGAGTGGCCGGGGAGTGTTGCTTTGGCCTCGACATATTCAAATGAGGGATGTGTGAAGGGCAGAGATTGAGTGAAAGAGAGGTGAGCAGAAAGGCAGTCCCTGTAAATGATGGCAATGCCGCCTCCCCTGGAAGCGCGCGGAAAGGAGGCAAGTCGGTAGCCACTCGGAGTGGCGCTTGCGATAGTAGGTTCGTCACCCACTGGCCGGAGCCATGTTTCAGTTATCACGACAATATCTAGGTCATTGTCGGAGATGAAATCCGAAATCACGTCGGCCTTGCCATCTTTGCAGATAGACTGAGCATTGAATAGACACAGTTTCAGGTTAGAGGAATGATGGGAAAAAGAGGTGGGAGAAGCAGACGATGACGAACACGCGTGGGGTGGTGGGGGAGTGTGGGGGGATGGAGTGGGAGGGGGAGGGATTGGAGAAAAAGAGGAAGAGCAAGGGGAGGAAGGTGAGGGGGTCATCTCCATCTTCCTATATGCTTGCGAAGCATGGACCCTCACACCAGATCTACAACGAAGAATACAAAGCATGGAGATGAGGTGCTACAGAAGACTTCTGGGCATTTCCTATATCCAACACATCACCAACGACGAAGTCCGACAGACCATCACACGAGCCATTGGACAACACGATGACCTGCTCACAGTGGTGAAGAAACGGAAACTCCGATGGTATGGCCACGTCACCAGATCATCAGGCCTTGCAAAGACCATTCTGCAAGGCACAGTGCAAGGAGGTAGAAGAAGAGGGAGACCGAAAAAGAGGTGGGATGACAACATTCGAGAATGGACTGGTTTGACACTGAGCGAAGCCATCAGGGCTGCTGAGGACAGAGAAAGATCATAGACCAGCTCTGGAAAGATGGAGTATGCTGGTTAAACGATCATCTGTGGTGCCCCTACGACCTCCGGGTTACGGGACAGGATAGGATAGGATAGGAACCTGACCTGTCTTTTTATAAACCTTTATGCAAGAGGTTCTGCTATTGTAAATTTTATCATCAGAGTTTGCAGAGGAATGTGTGTGTGTGGGGAGGGGGGGGGCTAAAAGAGGACTTTTAGCACAAAACAATACTGTTGTTAGTCCTCAAAATATTGCCCAGAATGCACCAGTTTGCACAGATTTTAACCATTATTTTCGAATTTTTTCGGGGGGAGGGAGGGGGGGGCATGCCCCCGGACTCCCCCTAGTTCACTCGCCTGCGCGCTTGTGGTTTCGCCATTTCGTATTAATGGTTTCAGGGAAGAGTGCACACCCCCTCAAAAATGGAAAAATCCGCCCCTGGCATGATTAATATATCAACGAAGATGATGGAAGGCGTCAGCTCGACTGCGCAACTTCAGTGGAAAGGAATCTTGGCATCCTGGTAGATTCTGACTAATGTGCAAGAAATATGCAAAAAGGGGGATTGATAAGTTATCAGGACTATTACAAACAAACCAAGGAATATAATGGTCCCATTACATAAAAATTTAATTCACCCAATCTCATATGTTGTTGATTCCGAATGGTGTCATCACTTATGAAAACCCATGGAGTTGATTGAGGGGATTCAGACACGCTTCACTAAGAAGATGGTAGGAATGAATTATCTCGAGATTTGGTAGGGTGTGGAAGAGTAGGGTCACAGGGAAGAGTACGATGATAGAGGAGAGATGGTAAGGTAGGGTAGAGAGAACATAAAGAGTGAAGGTGGAATGGTGAATGGTGGGTAAGGGAGCGGGGTGGTTAGGGGAAGGTAGGATTTGTGGGAGTGTGGAGGGAGGTTAGAGATCACGCTTTGTGGTGTCTCAGTAATGGTTAAACCCATTTTTGATGTATCTTTGTTTGCTTGCAGATAGTGGCCCATCTTTATTCGTTTCCATTTTGCTTTTTGCATTTAAAAAAAAAAAAGAAGAATATAGCCTTATGCAACCTTAACCTAGTTAATGTGATTAGTTAGTCAGTCAGTCGGATAAATATAGCCAGTCAGTCAGAATGTTTGCCTGCATTTGTGCGTACGTGTGTGTGTGAGCGCGCGCGTGCGTTTGTTATTGTGAAATGGCGTGCCATTGGGTATGTCCGTGTTGACCGGAACTATAGTTTAAAACTCGACCCTTTACGAGTAAGGCACATATTTCAGGTAAGCTCTGGTTCGAAGTAACGTGCCCAGTCGTAAATCTTTGTAGACAAACTTTTAAGAAACACAAACGATAGTTTTAGATTGTTCCAATTTCATTTAAGATCTTAGAACATTCATTAATTTTTGTACACAGGACATTTAGCTTATTTTGCTTATATAAGTAGTTTCGCACAGAACGGCACTTTTTTTTTAAACCTCCAACCAGAGGTAATGACAGTTGTCGCCTGCCACACTCTTCTCCAGCCACGTACGGATTGTCTGCCAGTAGGTGAGGATCTGTAGCACACGCACGCACAAACGCTCGCACACACACACAACACACATGCCCGCACGCACTCAATCACACACACACACCCACAGAATAAGGATTTATTTAAAGGGTGGGAGTTGGCGGAGAGAGACGCATCAGTCCCCTATTCGCTATTGTGACGTGGGACTTTAATTTATCTAAATGAAACGAAAGAGAGACGCAGGAGATGAATGGGGGATCGTGAGGGTTGTTGGAGTTGAGGAGGAGGCAGTGGTTGATGCTTTTGGTGTGTATACCGAGCACTGTCTCCCTTGCTTGCTCGTATCCTGAGAACTATTGCATTTCTTCACAAAACTTCGGGTTCAACCAGTTTAAATTTATCTTTGGTTTAACTGTGTTTCATTTGTCCCTTTTCCCCACATTAAAAACGTTCTCTTGGCAGATTCTCCGCTGAGCAAGGCAGCCATTGTTCACGTCGACGAGGTGCTGGCTCGCTTAACGTCACTGGAGGCCAGAGACGAACTTCTGCACACGGCAAATGAACAGCTAAAGGACGAGGATCAGTTCATCAAGAACGAGCTCAACCAGACCAAGCATGCTTTATCGCAGACAGAACGTACAGTCTCTAAAAGAAGTGACGTTAAAACTGACCGCCTGCCACCAGGACAACCTCAAACTGATGTTACACGACGCTGCAATTAAGCTCCAAGGGTATTCAACATGTAGCCTAAGGCGACTTTAGAGTGTGTTGTTGTTGCTGCTGATGATGATAGTGAAGATGATGAGGTAATGATGATGTAATCTTGTGTAGTGCAGGTATAAAAGTTCTCTGATAACTACATCTTTGCAATTTACCGAAGAAAACATAATATTTTAGCGTCCAGCTTCTAGCCCAGTACAGTGAATGTATACAATTGTGAATACTTCTTTGATCATCGGATGCAGATAAACCCTCACTGCTTGTTGGCTTCACAGCAAATTCGCCTGCTCCTAATCAAGTTCCAGTTGGTGATCATGTGAAGTTCAGCACCATCGTTCCGACTGAGGGCAACGCTTACAATGCGGCAACAAGCGAGTATATCTCTATATATCAGGGCCGGACCTAAGTTTTTTCAAGGGGAGGGGGCTCTCGATAGTTAGTTAGTTATTCATCGCTTACAGGGTCCATCCCACACCGACTCAACCAAAGCTTTTAGGTTTTGAGGTTAGTTCAGCCAGGCTAGCTGTAGGCAAGCTATAAATAGCCCACAGCCAGCAAAATGTATGGGAACCAAAGAGTGCTGCTCACATAGACATTGAGCTGGTGTCTCCAGCGGACTGCAAAGAGCCGAAGCAGGATCACAAAATCAAGACCACAACTTTGCTGAAAGAGGATTCACCCCTGATTCACATAAAAGATCTGCCGAAACAATACTATTGGTAACACTGAAGGCACTCCACCAGCCGGTCACTTTACAATAAAGACATCCCACACAGGGGACGCTGAGGCTATACTCTAATGTATCAAACCCCCGTTTACAAAAACAAAATAGAATACAAACATCATTATAAAATATCAATAAAACACATAAATATAAAATGCCTACATTGCCTAATAATAACATCATAGGAAGGCCCAGTGACCATTTGGCAGAACGCGTCCAATATTCCCAAGCTGATCCAACAGACCTCACACACAACTGAGGAGTTTTGTCCCGGAAGAGTTTTTAAGAAAAAAGGTAGGTGACTGGTCTAGCGAAGAAGAAGATAGTATAGTAGATTGATAAAACAGAGTAGGAATGAGAAAGAACAAAGGAGAAAGACAGCGACAGATGGGAATTTAAAGACAAAATTTTCAGAAAGCTGGGATACTATTTAAACTAAAAACCCCGGCATCCCCACGGATAAGGAAAAGAGGGGGAGGGGAGCTCTGATGCATGATCGATATCAAGGAGACACATACAGCTATACAGTTGTACGTATACTTTGAAGTGACCTTGATCTTAAACTAGGGGGGACCCCCGTTGGGGTGCCGGGGGTTTCAGTATAAATAGTATCCCCACTTTCTGGAAATTTAGTGCTTTAAATTCCCACTGTCGCTGTCTTTCTCATTTGCTCTTTCTCATTCCTGCTCTTTTCTATCAATCTGCTATACTATCGTCTTCTTCGCTAGACCAGTCTCCTACCTTTTTTCTTGAAAACTCTTCCGGGACAAGACTCCTTGTTTGTGTATGAGGTCTGTTGGATCAGCTTGGGAATATTGGACACTTTCTGCCAGGTGGTCACTAGGGCTTCCTATGATGTTATTATTTAGCAATGTAGGCATTTTATATGTATGTGTTTTGTTGATAATTTATAATGATCTTTATATTCTATTTTGTTTTTGTAAACGGGGGTTCGATAAGTTGGGGTGAAGCCTCAGCCGTCCCCTGCGTGGGATGTCGTTATTGTAAAGTGACTGGCTGGTGGAGAGCTTTCGGTTTTACCACTAGGGTTGTTTCAGCAGATCTTTTATGCAGATCGGGGGTTGTCCGGTCCTGATTTGTCTCGGAAGAGTCCGCTGGACCTAAAGCAATAATAATGTAATGTAATGTAAAACTAGGAGGGATATAAAGTCCAAACTTGTATTTAGAGCTGATAGATTGATCTTTTATATATTATATGTTATGTTTTTGCATAGGCCTTGCAAAAATATACAAAAAATAGGTCATCATACAGTGGAATGGCTGTTCATTTAACACATTGGGTTATTTGATCAGACATGTGTGAGAGGTAATATGAAGTTTAAGTTCATCCCAAGATCACCGTTTTTTTGTGTGTGGCATAATACAACTTTTGCTGTGCTTTATTTAATAGCACATGAGTGTATTTGAAGCCAGAGGTCAAGGTAAACAGCATAGAAAGATCAAAGTTGGTTTTAATTTGCATTTTAATGTCACCGTTTCATTTTTTTGTCTTCTGGGCACTAATTTTCCTGTTAAATATTGAGAGTTCTATAAGGAACATGTAAGTCATATGGGCTTTGCCTTCTAGTTTATTTTTTTCTGTTGTTCTGCATGTCTGTGAGCAAATTTAAAGATTTACAAATGTGTGTTGGAGTATGGAAATTCAACTGAATGTCTATCCATCTTGATTTTTTTTTAAATTGTTAAACTTGTGCAGTACTGATACTGTTCGCAAATTCAATATAAGTTGAAAAATACTAGTATTTCTTTTCATGTGTACATATTTAGAGATGAAAGGTTTCACACACACAGACGCTCCTTTCTCTAAGCAGCCCCCTTTTTTCTCTCTCTCCATCTGAACCATAAACACTGAAATGATGAAAGAAATATCTCTTCTGATTTCAAATTTCATTTGTAAACCACACATGAAACATCTACACACAAGTCAAAACATTTCCCTTTAAGTTACTTAAACTTTAGTTTAATTCTTTTTCATTCTTGAACTCACTCTTTCTTTGAAACACATATGAAAATCTCTCTCTCTCTCTCTCTCTCTCACTCTGTATGCAACTGTTTTACAGTAACAAAACCAATATTCCATTACACAACACAATCAAATGTATAAAAAACAAATTGTAGAGGACAATATTACCTTCAGAGGCACATTATTATCTTTGTATTACTTAGCCAATCGCTATAGAATACAAAAGTCAATTGCTACCATCTTTTTTTTTAAATACGACTTTCACCTGATACCTTTTTGTGTGTGAGTTTGCGATGCAGATAAAGTAATACCACTTAACCTGTTGAGTTATTCAAACTTGCAATATTCAAAACACGGTTTGCACTATCTCAAAATTGGCTGAACCAATTTTGGTAGTATTTTGCTTGCAGATAGTTCCAATAGTGGCCCATCAATCCATGTTTTTATTTTGCTTCTTTAGAATAAAGCCGAGCCACAACAGCTTCCCCACAATTTGCAAAATGCTTATATTCAAAAATTGCAAATATGTGTGAGTGGCTATGTCAGTAAATACATTTGTATGGCTTGGAATTTAAAAAAAATCATACTCAAGTTTTAGAATGTATACAGAAATTATTGAAATTTAATAATTTAACTGTTTCTTAACTTTTTAACTTTATTTTTTACGGTTAGGTGGTGACAGACGGATATTGTATACTGAAGAATTTTCCAATTTGGTCTTACTGATAAACACTGACATAACATGTCTGCATGAAAAACTCTATTCTCCACAGTTCATTTATTTCGTCTCTTATCTTTATGAAAAACAGCATCTTTAATCTTCTTTTTTGAAATACCACTGCTAAACAGGGGGAGCTGGCAATTCCAAACGTCAAACCTAAGCTTCAGTGCACACTAATATAATACACATTATATCTCCCTTAATTCAGTGGAGTAACTAGTTTCAATGAGATTTTGCTTAAAAAACATACATATGAACTAAAAATGCTTCAATATGGTGGCCTGTATTTATATTGTAATATATCTACCAGTGTTTCCAATAATGAAATTATTCCACCACAATAAAACATAATTTTAATGCTTCTGGAAGCAATTATCTGAAGAGCACTTTAAATATTGCCAGCTGGATCTTGCACATCTTATTCCGCCAGTGCACAGACCTCCTGGCATGTAAATTTAGCCTAGTAGGGATAGAATTATATAGACATTTCTAATTATCCGGATTATCTAACTTTGACTTTCAAACACTGGTGAAAGAGATTTTTCATAATGTGAATGCAAAGACAATCTACCCCATTAATTTTGCTCTGATCAGAATTCCTAAAACTTTTCCTGTAAAACTGCATGTAAAGCCTAGCTATCCTGCAGGGGATGAACTTACATGTCTTTAGGTACGAGACTTTTCAGGTCACTGAAGGTTTTCTCCAAGTACTCCGGTTTCCTCTCTCCCTTCAATAATAATATTGGATGCAATCAATTTAAATTTTAAAAATAAACAACGATTTACCTTCCAGCTTCTATAATAAAAGCAATCTATTCAGTTCACTGTACTTTGAGTTCTACTGAAGAAAACGTGCGTGATAGCATTCTGTTTTATTATTATTATTATTATTATTATTATTATTATTATTATTATTAAATATAGAAACTTGAAAAAGGTTTCTATTAATAAAACCCAGCCACTTTCACCATCATATAAACCTTCCTATCACAAAATGAGCACCCCGTCATGTTCATAGAAAGTCTTAGAGTAGATCAATCCCTAACAGGGACACTAACAGTAACAGTGTCATTGGAAAAACTCCTCTTCTTGTTTGACCTCTAAACTGGAGGTTGTAGGACTGAGGTACTTTCCAAACAGCAGAGTCTCTCTCTCAGATATTGCCATAGCTACGCCGAAGTTGGCTAGGACAATAGCCATCAGAATTCCTCCACGAGGAAGAATTCTCCGCAGAAACGGCAGCATCGCCCCTTTCTCAGCCATCCCTGGAACGTGGTAGGTGTAAAACTTCCTGGCGTTAGTGATGCACATCAGCGGCCCCAGGATGAGCGGGTAGAGGGCGCCTGCAGCTGTCTGGATGGTACCCGACCGAATGGCTGCGCACACTGTGCATGGGAAATCACCCACCAACACCTGAACAAACAACGAGGGAGATGTAGAAAATAAAATATAATTATATATAAAATGAGTCCAATACACAGCTCCTCTGAAATATAATTGTACATGTATATATCATGTGTTATTGTATGTACAAGCAAAAGCAAACACACATTCTCATAGAGGGAGGGAGAAAGAGAGAGTGAGAGAGAGAGAGAGAGAAGGAAAGGGAGGGAGAGAGGGAGAGAGAGACAGACAGAGAGAGAGAGACTAACAACTCTAATGAGTCAAATCGATCCAATGCATATAAAAGCAAGGTATACACAACCATACATCATTTGAAGCAAAGCACATTTCCTTTGATACATGCATATACCCAAATCAGTCCAAACACACGTAATACACATGACACACACACACACACTGGTCACATCCACTCACAAAAACCACCACACACGTAGTCTATTCATTAAAATAATAGTTAAAGAAAAGACATGCTTACACCATCAACACAAATTTGCTTGTAATCGTTGTTCTCCAAATGCACTGATCTAAGCATAAAAATACATACAAGGTACTTCTACTACTATTATTATTATTGTTAGTATTATTGTAAATGAACTAGGAGAAAACAGAATTCAGTCAATTTCTCACCCTAACTCCAGCATTGTAAACCCTAAATCCAGGACAAATCGTAGGTTCGAATCCCATGGTGGGAAAAAAATAAGTGACCACTTTTGACTGGCCATCTTAGCAGTATAGCTGCCCTGCCCCTGGTGAACGTTCACTGTGATGGTCATCCCCATATGCCATATTGCCAAAGGTGGGCGTAGATGTTACACTTCAATGTTCCTTCCGGTCAGGATTAGCTACGAGCTTAACATTATTATCCTTGTAACATGTTGTAAATTACGTTTAAAGTCTACAGAAAAAAGGTCTTTAGCCTGCTCTGACTGTTAGCATTGCTGGTCGCTGACCAGTGACCTTACCGCCCCTTTCCTAAGAATTGCTGGTCACTGACCACACCGTCCCTTTCCTTAACAAAGCTGGGCACTGACCTTATCTGTGACTAGGAATTTGTGGAAGGTGGTGGCCAGGACGACGGGCAGGATAACGGTGGGTGCGTAGGTTCCGACACGAGCCAGGTGCATCAGGCTCAGCTGCTTTCGGCAGTAGTTGTTGATGTATATCCCCGACATCGCAGCTACACTGCCCAGGACACCCACACCCCAGGTGAAGGGCCACCTGCACAGTGAAATAATTATGTAATACAGAGTGATATAAATAATGACATCTACAATCAGTGTTAGGATTACGTTTAACCTAACAGTAAACACTAAGTCTAAGGCATAGTTATATTATAAACTGTTCTCAAAGTGGATCTCACCTATACCTTTGAAGCAAATGTAACCGTAAAAGTATTTTTACGATTATGACAGCCGATAACGATCTCTATAATGCCATTAAAAAAAAAAGTCTGTTTATGGTAACATAGGGAGAAAAAAAAAGGGTCGGTAGGTAGGCTTCTTTTTTGTATTTTTTTCCCCTAAATCTTTTCCACATTTAAACAGCACTCTATGAGCGTAAAGAGCTGCATATAGCACTCACTAAAAACAGGATTTAATTCAAGGTGCCAACTTACTGCTTGACATACAAAGTTTATTGGCGGCAGGGATAGCTCAGTGGTCAGAGCGCACGACTTGTGTGAGTGCGTATTGGGCGGCATGGGTTTGAATCCTGACTTCAGCAAACTATTGCGTGATTGCTGAATATTATGGGCAAGCGCCTTAAAAAGCTCTCTAAGCTTGTAAGTGCGCTATATAAGAATGTGACGAGCGGACAATCGAGCCTCTGACGCAGGCTGCACACAGTCATCCCTTCCACGCACGCAGTCATCCCTTCCACGCACGCTGGCTAATCCGCCTAAGCCCCGCCCCCCGGGAAAAATCCTTAAAACCTCTCACACAGCCAGATTCGTCGTCAGACGCAAGCCTCAAATCTTCGAAGCCACAACAACCTGCCCTAGACACGTCCCATCCACCGGCGACCTCTGAGCTACGGCAGTACTCTTGTGATTCGACCCGTCTTAGCCAAGGTAAGAGAGGAAACTTACTCTTTGTCATGTAGCATACCCATCACCCGTCGATCGCCCAACATGTTCGTATGTCCAGTTGATATGTACGTTCGTGTTTGTAGTCTTGTCTTGATGTGTTGCTGTGACATGTATTTATTCCTTGTATATATTATCTGCCTTGTTTATGACTCATGCCATGTTTGAATTTATACTTGTATGCTCCCTGTTAGCCCCATGTGTAAATATCCCATGCCATGCTGTCCCTCCACATAGATTAAAGTCCCCCAGTACAGCCCCTTGCCTGCAACCCCCATTGTCCTGTACTTACCCCATTTGCTTCTCCCATGTTCCCACTGTATAAATATCTGCCCCTGTTGTCCGCCACCCCATCTTAAGGCGCCGAAGGTATCCTATATTAGCGGCTGCCGGTAAACTCCACAATAGCCCCATAACCCTGGTTGCAATTGTTGGACTGTTGGGACGCACCGGTCAACCCTTGGCCGGTCCGACCAATTTGAAATCTGATGGGCACGCGCGCCAACAGGCGCTGAACCCAGGATATACATACCCAGCTGATACGGAGTCTGTATTGCTTTACAGACGGGCTCCTGTGCAGGGCGAATACCCCGGCCCTGTACCAGCTATAAGTCGCCCGACCCGCTGCAGGCCCCTGACAACCCAGGGAGTCAACGCGAAGCGTATCTACCCAGTTTCATCACTCCCCAGCCAGCTAGCAACGTAAGCTGAAACCCAAGCCTGTGCCTTCAACCGAAGTTGCACCATCAAACGATTACTCAAGAATCTGACCGACTGACCCGCATTGGCCACCCACGCCACAAGCTAGCCTTGATCAACTGACCGTCCAAACTATCCTGGACCAACCACCGCCCTTCGCAAACCGAGCTAAGTTCTCACCCTACGAGCATCACAATCCGCAGATAATCTGGCCAAGTACCCTGAACAATCCAGATATCCTCCTGCTCAGTGATGATAGCAGTCCTCAGTAGCCCTAGTATTCCTGAAAGCGCCCACCCAGAATATCTCCAAGATACTCCCAACTATTATTGACAATATCCAGTGACTCACCCTTAGATTATTCAACACAGACGACCCAATTCTATTTAATAAAATTGACTAGTTAGAAACGGTATTACCTGGACTTCCCCCTTGTTTTGAATTTCTTAACTGGTTTA
This sequence comes from Oncomelania hupensis, assembly GCA_036898135.1. Taxonomy (NCBI): domain Eukaryota; kingdom Metazoa; phylum Mollusca; class Gastropoda; order Littorinimorpha; family Pomatiopsidae; genus Oncomelania; species Oncomelania hupensis. Next base: position 7,327,233 of record CM072523.1, on the reverse strand, counting down.
GCCTACCATCTTTCTCGTCTGCCCTTTGACTGTCTCTCATTTATTTAGTAACTCCTAGCATTAATCTCTTGAATGTCATCACAACATTGGCCTAAACAAGGGAGGCAATACAGTGCGAGAGATTAAGAGCTTACCCTCATTCCCCCCAACCCCTTTCTTTGTGACAAAGAAAAATCTTTCTTTCTTTAATGACTCCGACAACTAAGCAATCATCAAAGAAAGGGGGAACAGGACTTTCTGCTTTCTAGGTGTGTGTATATATATGTATTTCTAGGTGTGTTTATATGTATTTTTAGGTGTGTTTATATGTATTTCTAGGTGTGTTTATATGTATTTCTAGGTGTGTTTATATGTATTTCTAGGTGTGTTTATATGTATTTCTAGGTTTGTTTATATGTATTTCTAGGTATGTTTATATGTATTTCTAGGTGCGTTTATTTATATTTCTAGGTGTGTTTATGTATACATTTTTAGCTGTAAAACATGCCAGGATTTAAAAAAATTAAAGTTAGTGCAATGGAATGTGTATATGTGTGCGCATAGACTAGACCTCAGTTTATACACTTGTCCACAAGAATAGGGCTATTGTGCTGCCTGAGTATCATGGTAATGTTATCATCATGACAGGCCGTAACTCTGGGTGGTTTGAACCCTGGTCCGCAAGATGGGTCAACATTCTCTCTTTCTCAGTTCCGTGGCTCTGTCTCATGATTCCATCCTAACTAACTTTGATGCAATGACAACATTGATTGAAGAAGTGCTATGACATTGTCAATGTCAACGATAATGTCGACAACAATGACAATCATATGAAAATCACAATGACAAGGATGACAATGATGATGATGTTGGACTGATGTTATATGTTACACACTAAGGCGGTGACTTGCATTTCGTAATGTGGTTGCCAGTTCATGATGGTCTTCATCTGCATTTCCAAAACTTCACTGTGGGTCATCTTTCGACTGCCCGCTGGTTTTTCCTCTCCTTTCTTCACACGTATCATCATTCCACTCACTGGCCCCAAGTCATCCTTCTGGTGTTCTCGAATCAGACGATCCATTGCTGTTGGTGTTTGGAGGCAATCAGCACTACAAACAAAAAGATGGGTGAAATAATTAATAACATTTTGTCAATGCATCTTGATTTTATTACTTTGGAAAAAAAAGAAAGTCTTTTTACGGTATCCTATCCGATCCTAATTTGTTGGCCGGACCCTAAACTTTTTGTGGGGATCGTCTGGAAAAAAAAACAAACTAAAAAAACTAATTCTTATATCGAGTGTCTTTGCTAGAGCTTTTCCAGTTCAAGTGCTGCTCAAGGTGCTGGCAGATACAGAATCTAACTCAAGCCACCCGAGGCTCTCACTTGCTGGCTTAGGCGCATTGCTTGACTCCCCAGACAACCAAGCACAATCCTGGAAGACCATGGCTGGTTGAGAAGGGACCTAGTTACTGTTACGATGGACCACAGCATGGATCTGCACTAACTTTAATACCATCCAAATACTTGAAGAAGAAACCTGTAGGTTATAGTTATACATCTTTTTTTTTTTTTTTTTTTTTTTTTTTTTTTACTACAGCACACACTGTATTAGTGTATGTTACCTTCACACTCACGTCATTTTCACAAACACCAGGCTCTCAACCCGTTCACCAGCTGCTCCATATTTGTTAAATAAATATGAACGCCAATTACTACAAGCGCCTGATTTCACTTTTCAACACTTTTTTCCCCTCATTGTTCTCCATTTTAACGAACAACCACCATCATCTGCGGTAAATAATCAACAACAGAATCGTTCTGCCAGAACTTCTGGTTCATGTACTTTCAGTTTTAGTATTTTACTACAGCACACTATGTTACCTTCACCATCACGTTCTTTTCACAAACACCAGACTCTCAACCCGTTCACCAGTTGTTCGATAGTTACTCCAGTGTCACAAGTCGAGAGCAAGAAGAAGTTGGCATATCATTATTTTGACTGAGATGCATGCATAAATCCACTCCAAACATCTATACTAGGCAGGTGCTTCTCTGCTAACCAAGGTCATCCAAAACTTCCGGTTATGCGCAGCAGCAAATTCATTAAATAGGTCAAACAAATGACACGAATGTTTACATTTCGAAAACATTGCGACTAAAACATGAAACAAATGGAGAAATAATACAGCGTAACATCAAATGCTAATAAATAACTATTATTATTTTTTTTAAGTTATGTTGTCTTTAGCAAAAATATAATTTGCTTTTCTAAAACGATTTTACTAGTTGGTGACAGCACTGTTCAATACATAGCGTCACAGTGCGGGAGGTGTGCTGTATCATCGTTTTGCTTTAGCCTTACAACATCAGAAAATAATCATTTGTCTTGATGGTCATCACAGCTCATTTTATAAATAGCTTGTAGTCAATTTTTAAACCCAAAAACTCTCAATATAACGACCCAGACAAATATACTTAACTCAAACAGGTGGTTACGATTGCAAATGATACTCCCCAATCACGTGGTTTGATGAATTTGTCGCCATTTTCTGCTGCATTTCCTGCTTCCGTAGTTCGATTGTTTTGCTCGATGCGCGCATCGGTATTCGTCCTTGAATTTGCATCGTAGTGACAACAATCTATTCTCGCTTGACTGCACGTGGATACTTTGTGATCTGGGTTTTTATTTCAACAAGAAAGTGTGCTGCAGACAGGGTTTGAGTGCCCGCATTTTTCTGGCAACCACTGACGCAGATTGTGCGACACTATCACTATGCCGGTCCGCAAACAAGGTAAGCAAAATGAAAATCGATGTATTTGTTGTCATGTTAGATTTATTTCGAGATGCACGTTGTTTACTTATACTAAGGCGTGCTAGTGGTAAAGTGCACACTGATTTTTAATTCTTCATATATTTGAAATGTTGGAATACCCCCGGAGGTACGAATGCAGATTATGTTTTTGTGAGTTACAGGTGACATGATGTTCGTTAACTTAATGCGTTATAAATTGTTCTTTAGTCACTACACTTCAGCGCATTTCCATTGATACCTATCACCTTTTATTGTAATTATATTTTGTAATATTAGCCCATTCACACAAATCAGAAATGTTGCTCAATTTTATTAAGTTAATTAAGGCAGGAAAACAGGTTTGTTTACTTCCTTAATGTTCTTTGCTTGGGGGGCCATGATCAGCTCTCATTTCCTTGATGATTGATGAATGCATGGTCGTACATATAGTATTTGGAAACATGATGTTTAGTATAGTTAGTGTTGGTATTAAGAAGCAGAACTAGAGTATGAATCGTGAATCCCGAAAATAGGTTGATTGTTGAATTGTTTAATGAACATTGCATCAGGCCTTGCAAAGACCATCCTGCAGGGCATGATGCAAGTGCGCGGAAGAAGAGGGAAACAAAAAAAGAGGTGGGAGGACAACATTCAAGAATGGACTGGCTTGACACTGAGAGAAGCCATAAGGGTTGCTGAGGACAGGGAAAGATGGATCATGGAGTACGCTGGTTAAACTATCATCTGTTGTGCTCCTACGACCTTCGAGTTACGGGATAGGATAGGATAGGGCAGGGATTATGCTTGCATTTTGAAAACAGCATGCGATTTGCTTAACTCTTTGCCTGCCAGGCATGTTTCCACGTTTGTGCCAGACATTTCTCTGGCACCGGAAAGAAAGTTCAGTACCTTAGGTATTTAAGCTACTGTTCTTTCAATAATAGTTGTTAAATAGACATATTCATATCAAATTAAAGGTAAAATAGTGAAGAATAAGAAAAAACCCACAAAAATGTTAATTTGATTATGTTATTATTGAAATATGTGTTTTGAAAGCATGTTGATCTTTTTGAAATGATAAAATAAAATAAAAATATTTCTACATACCACAGTGATGAAAAAAATCTGGAGGAATAATTCCAATCACTGAATCAGCTTCACACACCAGAAAGAAAATTTATTTAGGATCAAAATACGCTTTACAGTTTGAAATTATATTGATTATTAGCAGAGTTTGACACACTGTCGATTGTGCCCATCACGATGCTTAGTAAAATGCACAAAAAACATAAAAACGAATCAATTTGAAGAAACCACGTGCGTGTCGATCGAGAACGAAAGTAGAAAGAGTTATCTCTCTTTGGTTAAAATAAAACTTGGATTGGACTGCGCAAAAAAACGGAACGAAACGGATTACTGAAATCGACGATATATCGTAGTTTGGCAAAAACATTGCGGCTCAGAACGACGATATATCGTCGATTGGCAGGCAGTGAGTTAAGCCTTAAGTTAGGGTTTACAATAAAATGTTTATGGCAAGAATAATTTATTGTCACAATAAGCTGAGTAACACAAAAAATAAGTGACGAATACTTCGTTCTTCAGGTTTTTGGCTGGGTCTTGACACTTTATGCATCTGGACTTGTGTATAGTGGGTCAAGTAAAATCATACTTTATATCATAAGACACGATATGGTGCGTATAGTATGATAAATGGGTCAACAGCCTCATATAGTCTGTTTTAATCATACTCATAGTCTGAATTACAGTGATTATTGAGTGGAAGCATGGATGACAACTGATTTTAGAAAGACTATATTTCATTGATTCATGTAAGTTTTGACAGGAGTCGGATCATAAGTAACGGGTTTGTGTGTGCAGCTGAAGTTTGTTTTGGCTTTTAATGAATGTCTGGCCTCAACTGGAACAAAGTTGTTTTGCTTTGATAAGAGTTTATCATGACTTCAATAAAAATTAGTAATGGGACTTTACAAATGTTAATACTCAGAAAACATGTGTAAACATGATCCTTGACATTACTTTGTGTGCCCACAGCTCAAAAATGAGTAATTGTTGACAATGACAGATGGACATTAATTAAATGTTGCCATACATCATGATATTTTTGTGATCCCAAACAGGCTTTGTTTATTTCGTCTCCCAAAAGCTCAACTTTTTGCTGGTTGTTTTGAAGCTCTGTATTCCGCAAAGATAGTAACCTTTACATACTGATACTCTATACATGTATGAAAATTTAAGTTCAAATGTTGATTTGTTATTTAGCAGGGCTCGAAATTAGCGGGGGCCCGGGGCCAAAAACCCGCAAAGTTGATTTCGGGCTCGGAAAGTTGAAAAACGAAGGGCCCGCTTGGCCCGCAAAATAATTCGTCTGCTACAGCTAGCTCTACTGGGCAGTTTCGTATTTGGGCCAAGGGAAGCAACCCACACCGTTGCCCTAAATTTGGACAGAAAAAAAAACACAGAGAAAAGAAGCGAAAACCCTTTAATTTTGCAATCAAAAGTTTAATATACACTTCAATATCTTTTTAATATAATAAACAAAAGGCTATGGCACAACATAAGCGCAAAATGTCCATCTTTGCAAGTACGAAAGTATGGCTACATATCGTCGCCATACAATTGCTAAAACAATCGGCGATGGCGTATTTTCCAAATTTTGGGAAGCGAAAGACGCCAGAAGAAAACGTCGACGAAAGGAAAGAACAAGAAAAAGAGAGAAAAAAGAAGTATAAAGAGGAAAAAAGATGAAGGAACTACAATGAAGGGTGGGAAAAAAGATTTCCATGGCATGGCCTTGAAGTGAACGAGGAAGAGTACTGTTAAGTTTAGTTCCCTTTCATGGTTTTGTTTTGAACTTTTGTGCATTGAGGTCAGATTTTTTGTTAGGTTACTCATATTAAAAATTTATTGATGTGTATTGTGCAATACTCAGTCACAAATCTGAAAAGTATTATACAAGAGACTCACTTGATTTTTTTCTATTTTGTTTAATGGCCATTTCAGGCTCACTAGTCACTGGTATATGTGTGTCACTGAATGTGTGGGTGTGTGTGTGTTTTTTTTCCCCTTTTTTGTTGGTAATGTTTGAAAGTGAAAGAAAAGGCAAATAAAAATGACATCACTCAGCAAAATTGGAAATTCAATTGTTTTTATTTTAGATTATCAGACAAATTGTACTTTCTACTTATTATATTAACAATAATTCTTTTGTTTTTTGTTTGCATTATTTTTCAAGTTGGGCCCCGAAAGTTGCTTGTGGGCCCTCAAATTTTTTAATCAAGGGGCCCGGTGGCCCTCAAAGAAAAAAGTTAATTTCTAGCCCTGTTTAGGGTAAGTAAAATTTTATGTAGACTTCGGAAATTAGGTGCAGCCATTAAGTTTGGCACAGTTCCAGAGGGGCGTTTCACAACCAGATTGACTATAAGAAACACTTTAGATCACACGTCAACATTGGCAAGATGTGCACTTTTTCAGGAACAGACATCGGAAGTGACCAAAATCTTGTGCTGATGTCTTTCCGGCTCCACTTGAAGAGAATAAGCAAAGTGCACTCTAGAGGCTGAAGTTCAACCTGGACAAACTACGAGACTTGGAGGTGGCAGAAATATTCCAAATCAAATTGGAGGGAAATTTACACCACTGTTCATTTTGGGAGGTGGTGAAGTAGATCGGCAACACCACCTTCAACTCAGCAGTGACAGATGCTGCCACTGAGAACCTTGGCAAGCACCGCCCAAAGAAGAAACCGTGGATTACACCTGAACTTTTGGACCTGTGTGACTAACGAAGAAAAATAAAAAAAAAGGAACACCTCAAGGGAGCTGATGCCTACTGAAAAATCAACAGTGACATCCAAAAAAGGCATGCGCAAAGAAAATGAGAACTGGATAGATTAGAAGATCAATGCCAGGAAATAGAGAACCAGCTGAACAGCAAGAAAGCCTAAAGAAATCCTCTCAATTCTCCAAGAAGAAGTTGAGGCAGCAGTGCAATCGTTGAAGATTGGGAAGTCAGCGGGAGTGTACAACGTACCTGCAGAACTGCTTCAAGCAGATAGAGAAGCGATGATTGACGCTCTCGCCGCTATCTGTAACAAGACCTGAGAGAGTGGGGAGTGGCCTACAACATGGACCCAGTTGCTAGTCATCACTCTTCCCAAAAAAGTTAACCTTCAGGAGTGTGAAAATTACCACACCATCAGCCTCATCAGCCATCCCAGCAAGGTCTTCCTGAAAATAATACTCAACAGGTTGAAACCCCAAGATGAAAAAAATCATAGCTGAAGAACAAGCAGGATTCAGGGCAGGGCAAAGTTCCACTGAGCACATTTTTCAACCTCAGAGTGTTCTTCGAGAAATACCTACAGCACCAACATCAATATCATGTGTTCGTAGACTTCAAGAAGGCGTTTGACCGAGTCTGGCATGCAACTCTGTGTACAACCATGAGAGTGCACAAACATTATTGAACTTTGAGGTCATCACAAGCTTATATGCCAAGGCTACAGAGTAGTCCTCCTTAGCAATGCCATCAAGAACTGGTTCAGAACAACAATCGGTGTATGTCAAGGATGCCTACTCTCTCCAACACTCTTCAACATCTTCGTAGAGCGCATCATGTCAGATGCCCTTGCAGATCACAAAGGCTCAGTCAGCAAAGGGGGTAGAGCAATCTCCAACCACCGTTCTGCGGATGACGTTGATGTATTGGCTGGAACAAGAACTTGAACAGCTGGTACAGAGACTTGACACCATCTCCAGAGCCTTTGGAATGGAAATAAGTGCAGAGAAGACCAAAGTGATGATCAGCAACACCAATGGCATCAACATGGACATCAAAGTCCAAGGCCAATCCCGTCACACAGTGCACAGCTTCAAATATTTAGGAGCAGTTGTAACAGACAATGGGTCCTGACAAGAAGTCCTCTCCAGGATAGTACTAACAACTTCTGCCTTGACAAGGTTGAAACCCATTTGGAAAGACAGGACTATCAGTCTACACTCCAAGGTAAGGTTGCTGCGCTCCCTTGTCATCTGCATCTTCCTATATTCTTGTGAAACATGGATCCTCTCAGCAGACCTACAACGAATAATACAAAGCATGGAGATGTAGTGCTACAGAAGACTTCTGGGCATTTCCTATACCCTGTACATCACCAACAACAAAGTCAGACAGACCATCACAGGAGCCATTTGACAACACCATGAAATGTTCACAGTGGTGAAGAAACAGAAACTCCAATGGTATGGCCATGTGATCAGAGCATTAGGCCTTGCAATGACCATCCATGGTACAAGGAGGCAGAAGAAAATGGAAACAGGAAAAAAGGACAACATTTGAAAATGGACTGGGTTGACACTGAGCGAAGCCATGGAGGTTGCTGAGGACAGAGAAAGATGGAGTAAGCTGGTTAACGATCATCTGCAGTTCCTTAACGACTTTCGAGTTACGGGATAGGATAGGATTAAGGTTACATGCAAGTGAGTACCTCAGGCGGCTTAAGTTAGATCCTGTATCGACCAAGGCCTTGAGCAGCTCTTGACCTACAGGTACAAGCTCTATATAAGAACTATATATGAGTCATTCTTTGCTATTGGAGACTATGGAGAAGGGGGGGGGGGGGGGGTGTTACATTAAATCGTTTCACAGTCTAACCTATGTCTTAAATTATTATATACTTGCATTCACTCAATAAAGAATATGTATAAAAATCATAAACTATCGGAATCATTTGTTAATTTTAACAAATATTGACATTATACTAGAATAATTGCGGGAAATGAGTCTCAAAATGGCGGAAAAAATGGGAACGCTGGTACTATGTAAATGCATTCAGATTTATTTGTTGCTTAAAGCTCTTATCTTAATAAAACTAATGGTTTAATTTATTCTAATAAAGTCAAATTACACAGGAAACACGGTTTGAAAGCATGTTGTGTTGTCTGAACTTAATTAATCGTGCACAAAATGTGCGTATCTTGCGTTTCGTCTGTTGTCACATTTCTACTACCACTTGCTTTTCCTAATTTTCTCGATTTCAGTTTCTTGTTATTGTTTGTATGTTCTGATCAATTACAATCGATTAAATGGTGATATTAGCAGCTTAAAAGCTGTCAGTGTTGTGTTGTTTAGTTATTTCGACTTATTTGTTTAGCGTTGTCACACATGACATGCAGGTTACGTCCGACATTTGAATTCCGCTAAATATTTTCTAACACGATTATTTGAAACGAGACGCTATTTTTCAAGTACTTTTCCATTTATTACAATAACCTATGACGTAGAACACAGGATTTTGTCTCTGTAGACCACGTGATAAAGCTTTTTCAATGACGTGTCACGCACACTTTCACCGGAAACGCAAATTATTTTCGTGCTTGTTCTATATGCCTTGTCACAGTAACGCAAGTTAAATTATTAACAATACAGGTGTTTTTTGCTGAAAACTTTAAATTATTTACACTATTTATTGGCTGAAAACTACTTATAAAACAAAGAAATTGAATAAATTGTCTTTTCGTTAATAATTACCATAAAGAGAGAGGAAGAGAACTTGGTTTGTACGCCAATTAAATCTCGCATTGCAGTGTTGGAATGTACTTGATATACATTTATTCTTATGTATTATCATGCTGACATAAATAAATATCTTAATTTGTATCAGTGTTCTTAAGTTCTTTTTAATTTGACTTTGTGTTGTTTTGTTTTTCCTTGTTAGAATTATCATTTGTGTTCATGTTCTTATAATAAGATATATTCCATGTCACTGTAACGCAAGTTACTTTAACTAAGATTATTAACACTATTTATTTGCTGAAAATAAATGATAAAGCAAATAATTGGAATAAATTGTCTTTTCTTCACTAGTTACCAGATGCCTTATTGTAAACTTATTTATCTCATTTTTAAACTAAAAAAAGTTGATGGTGTACCGTAACTTGAGTTACGTTGTCACATAATTCAAACCTTTTAAAATCATTATTTTACTTATTCAAGAAAACAAAAACTTATACAAAACATAGTAAAAAAAAAGTAATTATATAAAAAATTATTATTATAAGTTAATACTTTTTTTTACAAAATATGTCATGCTGTAATGCAAGTCACACCTTTACACGTCTGCACTACTTGCTCCTGTATTTTAGAAACCGAAAGCAGTAGTGATTTACTTTTTATATATTTGAAAAATATACACTTTAATGTTCATTTAAGGATATTTTCAACATATTTTACAAAGTTTTAAAATTTGGGTCAATTTCCCACTTATTGTCTCCAATAGCAAAGAATGACTCATAAAATAAATAAATTCTGAAATATTTTAGTTTTTGGATTTAATTTCGGGATGTGTTGAAGACAGATACATTTATTCTACTAAGAGTTCACATTGTCATTGAAAAAGTTGTTTCTGGCCATGCAAATAAAAAATAATAAAAATAAAAATAATAAAAACCTTCATAATAATAGTTTTTTGAATAATAATAAGTTGTAAACTATATTTGTACAAAATAACATAGACAAGTGAAATGATGACTGCTGATTCAGAGATGAAACTGTACACAAAAATGGCAAAATTTGGGTTGTCTTCTTAGTGGGAAGCCAAAGGTTGCTCAATTGAACAGATTTTGATTGTTTGATTGAACAGTTAATCAGTTGATTGATTGGTTTTCTTTTCAGATGCCCATAGGGCATTGGAGCTGCTAGAGGATTACCACACTCGGCTGACCAAACCGTCGGACAAACCACTCAAGACAGCCATTGAGAGAGTCATCCGCATCTTCAAGAGTAAACTCTTTCAGGCTCTTCTTGGTAAGTTTAGATACAATTAATTGTTTAAATTGTGTAACATATACTAATGTAATTTTGTATTTGTTCTGAAATTTGTGTTTTGTTTTTATTATTTGTTTATTTGGATTGGGGAAGAGAGGGTATGGCCTGGGGAGGGTATGGCCTGGGGAGAGGTATATTTATTTGCCATTTTAATTGTACTTTTTGAAGTTTGTGTTGCTGTTTTTCTTCCTTGCCATAAGTAGTTTGCAATTGAGGCAGTCTTGTTGCTCAAAGGAAGAAGAAAAAGGAAGGTTCCTGCTCCATGGTACTAAAAACCTACCAAATCTGTACTGTACATGTATGTACCTAAAAGTAGTAATACATTTGTTAGCAGAAGATGGATGTCATGAATTATGTCTGAAACCGGATTGTGACGTTTTTGTTGGACTGAGGAGTTTTGGAAGGTGCTAGCCCAATGGGAAATTTAAAAATATTACTGTTAGCTCTCCAGCTCAGCAAGTTAAAGACAGTTAAATTTATCTAACAATGTTCAAATCACAGGGTGAATGGGGAGTTAGAAGAAGTAATGAGAATAGGAAGTTAGAAAGTAATATATTCTCAACATGTAGACAATAACTTAGAATGCCCTGTAGAAGTTAATATAGTCATTAAAACGATGAAACACACATGTACCCACATTTATGTGCACTGGTGGGTAGAAGACAGGCACCAGAAACATAAATAAATGATTCGTGTGATGACCCCTTACTTTCTCCATCTTTTCTCCTCCCACCTCCCTCCCAACACATCATACTCACAGTCAGACCCTGGAGGTTTTTAAATTGATATTTGAAAGACAGCTCCACAACTATCCCCACCCCACTTCTCCCTTTAGACAGCTTCCAGTCCTGGGAGAACAAAAATTCCCTGCCGCTCGTAGAATTTGAACCCTGTGAACTTGCGCGCAACTGCTAGTGGCTCTGTAACTTCTTACCCTGCAGCCGTGCCTCTCCTCCATTGTGTGGTTGACTTGCCTACTATGGGACTGTGAATGTGGTGATCTGTGAAGACGCCTGTGAATGTGTTATGTGGTTATCTGTGAAGATGCCTGTGAATGTGTTGATCTGTGAAGACGCCTCATTTCTTTGTCCAAATGTCTATTGATTTTGTGATAGTGATACACTCCTTCCCTGCAAGGTCGCTGATCAGACTCTTGAGTGGCTTACACTGCCTTCTGATCTTTGTGAGCATTCCATCATTTTGATCTTCTTGTGAGTAGCATGGTAGCAGTGCCCCATTGAAATCTTGAAACAAACAAAAAAATGTATGGTCTTCAGATTAGCGATAGTAAACCAAAACTGCTAGATCAATTGTAGGTAAACGTTTTCCACCAAACGTTTTTTTGGTAGGGGACAGGAACTGTTGCATAATATGTTGCATAATATTGTATCAATGTATTATAGGCTTTCAGCCTTTTGCTCTCTAGTTGATGTGCCATTTAAGCGAGAGCACTTTTTAACTTGTTACACCCATAGGCTTGCAATCATCTTAAGAATTTGCCTACTGATACCAAGGAAAGTTTGGTGGGGACTGTAAGGGAGTCCCCACATAAGTCAGTGGAGAACATTAAGCTAGATAAATAGATAGACTACAGTAAAATAGTACTTGCTTACATACTGTCAAATTTGTTGGCATGTGAAAGTTGATGGCTTCAGTGATAACTGACAGTATCGATCTGTCAAGGCTTTATTGAGGGCAAATGTTATACAGATCAGCTTGAAGGTAAAGGCATAATATACTCGATTTGTATTCTAGAGAGACAGCTCTTTTTTTGTGTGTAAGAACTAAGATGCCAGAAACAATAAACTAGGCAAAAACAAGACAAAGTAAAATCATAATCATTCATTTATCAGTATGTGTTATAGCATGAACAAAGTCAGAGTCTAATCATAGTAGTTTTAATATAAATCCAGGTAGTGACTATTCAAAATTATGACAACACACAACCTTTAGATAATTTTAAAGGTTGGGGCCTTTTTCCCCCATGTGATTGTGTGAAAAGAACACCTATAAATTCCAAACTATGTTTTGGGCATAGCATGTGTAGTTGTAAAGTTTTTGTGTAAAAAAGCAAAGTTTCTGCAGCAGCAAGTTGAAAGATTATGAAGAATAAATCCAACGCCACTTTATCCAAATGTAGCATGATTTCCCCCATATTTTAGAGAAAGAACATAGAAAGACGCAGAGATCTGTCTAAAAAAAAAATACATGCTCTTGGGCATGCATTAGGGGTTGTTAAACTCTAAAGTAATCATCATCTGGGGGTTGAGGGGGTGGGTGAGGGACCCTGTTCACTGTGCTTGTCCAGAGCTTTTGTCACTGTTGAAATCACGGGTGTCTATCAAGTATAGTTGAATGTGAGGCCCAGTGACCTTGGCATTGTCTTGTATTGATCTGATGTTGTAGCTGCTGCTGCTAGCGATTATACCCCAGGGAATTGGGACACAGATCTTCTGAAGAAATAGGCCTCCTCGACCGACATTATTTAACAGCACATCGCTGATCTTTGCTGCTAGGATGGCTCAGCGTGAAAGCTTTTTCAGATGAGAGTGTAAACCGAGGTCTAGTCTGCACACACACACGCATTCCATAACACGGACTTTAAAGATCCTGACTCTCGTGTCCTAGATGGTTTAGTGCCTGCTACACAAAGAAATGCACCCAGCGAGAATAAAGGTCCCAACAAGTGGTGTTTCACCCGTCCCCTATACGCTTGTGTGTCCGGGGACGTTAATCTACAAAACTAACTAAAGGTCCCTTTATCTCCCATCCCATCCCCGCTCACCCAGGATTGTCTGGGGAGTTGGATGATGCGCCGGACACAGCAAATGGGCGCCTTGGGCAGCTTGAGTTGTTAGATCCTGTATGAGTGTATAAGACAGCGCCTTGAGTTGTTAGATCCTGTATGAGTGTATAAGACAGCGCCTTGAGTTGTTAGATCCTGTATGAGTGTATAAGACAGCGCCTTGAGTTGTTAGATCCTGTATGAGTGTATAAGACAGCGCCTTGAGTTGTTAGATCCTGTATGAGTGTATAAGACAGCGCCTTGAGTTGTTAGATCCTGTATGAGTGTATAAGACAGCGCCTTGGGCAGCTTGAGTTGTTAGATCCTGTATGAGTGTATAAGACAGCGCCTTGAGTTGTTAGATCCTGTATGAGTGTATAAGACAGCGCCTTGAGTTGTTAGATCCTGTATGAGTGTATAAGACAGCGCCTTGAGTTGTTAGATCCTGTATGAGTGTATAAGACAGCGCCTTGAGTTGTTAGATCCTGTATGAGTGTATAAGACAGCGCCTCGAGTTGTTAGATCCTGTATGAGTGTATAAGACAGCGCCTTGAGTTGTTAGATCCTGTATGAGTGTATAAGACAGCGCCTTGAGTTGTTAGATCCTGTATGAGTGTATAAGACAGCGCCTTGAGTTGTTAGATCCTGTATGAGTGTATAAGACAGCGCCTTGGGCAGCTTGAGTTGTTAGATCCTGTATGAGTGTATAAGACAGCGCCTTGAGTTGTTAGATCCTGTATGAGTGTATAAGACAGCGCCTTGGGCAGCTTGAGTTGTTAGATCCTGTGTGAGTGTATAAGACAGCGCCTTGAGTTGTTAGATCCTGTATGAGTGTATAAGACAGCGCCTTGGGCAGCTTGATTTGTTAGATCCTGTATGAGTGTATAAGACAGCGCCTTGGGCAGCTTGAGTTGTTAGATCCTGTATGAGTGTATAAGACAGCGCCTTGGGCAGCTTGAGTTGTTAGATCCTGTATGAGTGTATAAGACAGCGCCTCGGGCAGCTTGAGTTGTTAGATCCTGTATGAGTGTATAAGACAGCGCCTCAGGCAGCTTGAGTGGTTAGATCCTGTATGAGTGTATAAGACAGCGCCTCAGGCAGCTTGAGTGGTTAGATCCTGTATGAGTGTATAAGACAGCGCCTCAGGCAGCTTGTTAGATCCTGTATGAGTGTATAAGACAGCACCTTGGGCAGCTTGAGTTGTTAGATCCTGTATGAGTGTATAAGACAGCGCCTCAGGCAGCTTGAGTGGTTAGATCCTGTATGAGTGTATAAGACAGCGCCTCAGGCAGCTTGTTAGATCCTGTATGAGTGTATAAGACAGCGCCTTGGGCAGCTTGAGTTGTTAGATCCTGTATGAGTGTATAAGACAGCGCCTTGGGCAGCTTGAGTTGTTAGATCCTGTATGAGTGTATAAGACAGCGCCTTGGGCAGCTTGAGTTGTTAGATCCTGTGTGAGTGTATAAGACAGCGCCTTGAGTTGTTAGATCCTGTGTGAGTGTATAAGACAGCGCCTTGGGCATCTTGAGTTGTTAGATCCTGTATGAGTGTATAAGACAGCGCCTTGGGCAGCTTGAGTTGTTAGATCCTGTATGAGTGTATAAGCCAGCGCCTTGGGCAGCTTGAGTTGTTAGATCCTGTATGAGTGTATAAGCCAGCGCCTTGGGCAGCTTGAGTTGTTAGATCCTGTATTAGTGTATAAGACAGCGCCTTGGGCAGCTTGAGTTGTTAGATCCTGTATGAGTGTATAAGACAGCGCCTTGGGCAGCTTGAGTTGTTAGATCCTGTATGAGTGTATAAGACAGCGCCTTGGGCAGCTTGAGTTGTTAGATCCTGTATTAGTGTATAAGACAGCGCCTGGGCAGCTTGAGTTGTTAGATCCTGTATGAGTGTATAAGACAGCGCCTTGGGCAGCTTGAGTTGTTAGATCCTGTATGAGTGTATAAGACAGCGCCTTGGGCAGCTTGAGTTGTTAGATCCTGTATGAGTGTATAAGACAGCGCCTTGGGCAGCTTGAGTTGTTAGATCCTGTATTAGTGTATAAGACAGCGCCTTGGGCAGCTTGAGTTGTTAGATCCTGTATGAGTGTATAAGACAGCGCCTTGGGCAGCTTGAGTTGTTAGATCCTGTATTAGTGTATAAGACAGCGCCTTGGGCAGCTTGAGTTGTTAGATCCTGTATTAGTGTATAAGACAGCGCCTTGGGCAGCTTGAGTTGTTAGATCCTGTATGAGTGTATAAGACAGCGCCTTGGGCAGCTTGAGTTGTTAGATCCTGTATTAGTGTATAAGACAGCGCCTTGGCAGCTTGAGTTGTTAGATCCTGTATGAGTGTATAAGACAGCGCCTTGGGCAGCTTGAGTTGTTAGATCCTGTATGAGTGTATAAGACAGCGCCTTGGGCAGCTTGAGTTGTTAGATCCTGTATGAGTGTATAAGACAGCGCCTTGGGCAGCTTGAGTTGTTAGATCCTGTATGAGTGTATAAGACAGCGCCTTGGGCAGCTTGAGTTGTTAGATCCTGTGTGAGTGTATAAGACAGCGCCTTGAGTTGTTAGATCCTGTGTGAGTGTATAAGACAGCGCCTTGGGCATCTTGAGTTGTTAGATCCTGTATGAGTGTATAAGACAGCGCCTTGGGCAGCTTGAGTTGTTAGATCCTGTATGAGTGTATAAGCCAGCGCCTTGGGCAGCTTGAGTTGTTAGATCCTGTATTAGTGTATAAGACAGCGCCTTGGGCAGCTTGAGTTGTTAGATCCTGTATGAGTGTATAAGACAGCGCCTTGGGCAGCTTGAGTTGTTAGATCCTGTATGAGTGTATAAGACAGCGCCTTGGGCAGCTTGAGTTGTTAGATCCTGTATGAGTGTATAAGACAGCGCCTTGGGCAGCTAAAGAAATGAATAAAGCCCTATTTACTTAACTTAGGTGCTGTGGGTTTAATCCTGCCTTCGGCAAACTCTTCCGTAGCCAACACCCTTGAAAAGCTCTTTGAACTTGTAACACGCTACACGAGAATAAGCGATGATATTGGCTTTACCTTAGTTTTCTGTGGCTTTGAACAATGATTTCTGATTTAGAATCACACCAGAAGGAGAGGGAGGAAGATAGAGAGACAGAGAAGTAGAGACAGAGATAGACAGTGACTGACTCAGACTCGGACATTTTATTCATAACAAGGATACAGATTTTAGGCGGGAGCCTAAGCTTATAATCGTCCCTCGTATCATTCACATTCCCCGATATTCAGTCATATTCCCCGATATTCAGTCATATTCAGTCAACGACAACATAAATTACTGTAATAGCACGAAATTAATTAAATAAATACAACAACTATCATGCAGCATTCAAATTAAGATAAATGACATGAGAGGGAGGTAGAGAGAGAGAGAGGTGGGAGGGGAGGGGAGCGAAGCCTCAGGTGTGCTGGAACGCAGTGAAAAGAGGTGGAGTGAGAGGGGCATAGAGAGACTAGCTGTGGCCCAGACTACACAAGCGACCGCCGAAGAGTAATAACGAGTAACACATTAGTTACAGCAATCCCTTTCACTTACCCTTAACCTAATGAACCTCATCTGCCAGACCCTCCTCTGAGCTGCGTATAGCTAGGGGCAAAAATAGATCCTCGGGCTATTCTGCCGCAGCGTGAGGTCCCGATGATATTATTGTTGTAGGATGTATTTGTGTAATACTTTCGATTTAAATGAGGGGGAGGGGGGGGAAAGGTTTGGATGTGTTAGCGTTGATAAATAGATAAGACTTGATTTATTGTATTGATTAACATCTACATAAAGTATAATTATAATAAATTACAATATTACTCTCTGACATGTGACAAGTACTATGCACATATGCAATAACGTAATGTGCGTATTACTATTACAGAGAGGGAGGGAGAAAAAGAGAGAGAAACAGAGAGAGAGAGAGAGAGAGGGGGAGGGGAACGAGGTGGAGGGGTAGAGAGGTGAATGAGTAGGCTATAATCATTTTAATGTATGAAGCGTGCCATGCACGTCCTGGACTATGTTGATGTTGCATCCATGATAGCCGAAGTATGCGTTCATTGTTGTGTTAGTGGTGATGATGATGATGTAGACTTGTATAGCGCAGGTATCCACGGTGGTGCACGTGCTCTCTCTCTGTTGAGAGTGTGAATGAATGAAGACTGTAAAGAGGTCACCCAGTCACTGGCATGTGATTTTTGCATGATGTTTGTGTGTGCAGAAATTCAGGAGTTCTACGAGACGACGCTGCTAGATGACAGCAAGACGTCGCAGGAAAAGACGCTGGAGACTCTGCGCATCGCCAGCAAATGGGAACAGCGCGATCAGCCCAGCGTCGCCAACAACCAGCCCAAAGAGGTCAGACACGCCCGCGACTTTCTTATATTTTAACACGTAGTATTTGAACTTTTTAACTGTTCACTTTCTGTTGTTCTCCAATGGAGTTTTCTCTCCGTCTTTGCCGCCATCCCCTGTTTCTCGGTAGCGCTTGCTGTTTCCGCTCTGCGCTCCCGACCCTTAGCTTTCACTGTCTATCTCTCCGTCATTCTCACTTCCCCCGTTTGCCTCTTCCCCGCTGCTTTTAAACGTGTAGCTCTGTCTCTGTCTCCGCCTGTCTTGTTTGTCTGTCTGTCTCTCTTCCTGTCTCTTCTTCTTTTCTTGTTATTCTTTTCTTTTCCTCTTCCTCGTCTGTTATCTCTCTGTCTGTCTTTCTCTCTCTCTCCTCTCTCTCTCGCTTTCTCTCCCCCCTTCTCTCCCACTCTTTCCCTCCCTTCTTTTTCTTCAGTAATGGGATTGGATGCAGTCAATCTGAAATTTCAAAAATTAAATTTGTTTTTCTTTCCGTCTTCAAATATCGATCTTCTCTCTCTTTCTCTCTCCTCTCTTTCTCCTTCTTTCTCTCTCCCTATCTCTCTCGCGCCTTCTCACTCCTCTGTTTGTCTTGCTATCTCCTTTTCTCATCCCTTCTTTCCTTCCACCTCTATCCCTCACTTCCTCTTCTTCAGTAATAGTATTGGATGCGGTCATTCTGAAATTTCAAAAATTAATTTTTTTTTCTTTTATTCAGATACCGATCTTCTTTCTCTCTCCTCTCTCTGTCTCTTCTCTCTCTTTCTCTGTTTGTGTCTCTCTCTCTCCTCTCTCTGCCTCCTCTCTCTCTCTTTTTGTCTGTCTCTCTCTCTCCTCTCTCTCTTTCTCTGTCTGTGTCTCTGTGTCTCTCTGTCTCCTCTCTCTCTCTCTCTCTCTCTCTCTCTCTCTCTCTCTCTCTCTCTCTCTCTCTCTCTCTCTCTCTCTCTTTCTCTTTCTCTTTCTCTCTCTTTTTCTCTCTTCTCCATCGTACCCTTCTCCTCAGTCTGACGTTTTGGTCCTGCTGGCCTGTGACGTTACGCACTTCGCTATTGTCTCCTCCCTCTCTTCCAATCCCCCGCTTCTCACACGTTTACCTAACCGTTCTTATTTAGCACTTCTCCAGCTCAAGAGCTGCTCAAGGCGCTGGCCTCCGATACAGGATCTAACTCAAGCAGTGTCACGTATTAACGATGATGGGGCAGATAACTATGCTCTAAGAAAATAAATAAGAGAATGAAGTCTCTTCCATCACCTGCTTTTTCATAAAAAAAAGATATGACTCTAATTTTCCTTTATTTTTCAACATTTATTAACGGATGATTCAATGGAACTTAATATGTATGCTGCCTGTCAGCGAGATTTGTACATGTTTCGTTGCAGGCAAGTATCGTCATTAATTATCTAGAAATCATTGAGGAATTAACATGAAGGATAAATGATGATCGGACGACGGCGAAAACCGATGAGGACGACGGTGAATGCAAACAGTCAACATGGGATGGTGAAGACCGACGAATGATGAACGGCGGGCGAAGAACGATCGTCGGCTGACGGAACGATGAACACGGATGAATAATGCACATTAACGGCGTACAGTCAATGGAGGATGAGGAACGCTAGTTGATAACGAAAACTCCCCTCTGTAACAGTCAGAAGGATTCGATTCGCGTATATAATGTTTATTTTCGCCTTCAGGACCCAGAGTCTCCTCTCTGAAAATCCTTACGGGAAGAGAGGGGACTATAAACTGATTACATACATTCAGGACCCAGTAGTGAATGCCTCTGAACTGCAGACAGCGTCTGAATCGCTAATCTGAATGTTTCTTATGAATTGTAAACAATGATATATAGAAGTAACTGCTGGCATCACTACTGTGACCTCTGACACAGGCAACTACGACCTTAAGTTCTTCTATCGTGAACATTTTTTTAAAATATAATATATAGGAAGAATATTTTTTAAAAATGGTGATGCTGAAGATAAATATATATTACCAAAACTATGAGTTAATGAAACGAGGGATAAGCCAAGGTACCAAAACTATGAGTGAATGAAACGAGGGATAAGACAAGGTAACGGTCACGTCCTTGCTTGCATGCAATGACCACCACACCTACCAGCTAGAGTCTCTTCGCTGACATCATATTTGATGGACTTCTCTTGCACAAAATTGAAAGAAAATAACACTCGCGGACTGCAGAAGGGCAGTACGTGCACCCAGACGGTGTATGAAGTGAGTTGGTAAGATGTAGGCCTACCCGTTTAGCCCACTGTTTCTTGCTCTGATCACAAATCTAGGTGTTGTGGTTTACAGCCACAGTTTCCAACTGTTAGCAACAACACAGCATTTTTTTTTAAACCCCCCCCTCCCCCCCCCAAAAAAAAAAAATTTTTTTTGCCTCAATTTAATACAGGATAACATGTTACATTTAACATGTTATGTTAAAAAATGAATTTTTTTTTTCAATATACATGATGTATATTGAAAAAAAAAATTCATTTTTTAACATAAGTCGAAAACTTTTTTTTTAATAGCCATTAGAGAAAAAACGTCAAATCATTTTCAGCTCTTTTTCCATTTTAGGTGACCGCCCGATGGCCTGCTTACATATTGGACAGAATGTTAATTTAACGCTTTAATAAGTTAGTCCTTAATGTGATCTTTGTCCCTATCCTATCCCGTCTCGTAACCCGGAGGTCGTAGGGGCACCACAGATGATCGTTTAACCAGCATACTCCATCTTTCTCTGTCCTCAGCAGCCCTGATGGCTTCGCTCAGTGTCAAACCAGTCCATTCTCGAATGTTGTCCTCCCACCTCTTTTTCGGTCTCCCTCTTCTTCTACCTCCTTGCACTGTGCCTTGCAGATCTTTGAGATTGTGATCTTTGTAAACAAATAAAAAAATTCAAACTTAATGTATCATGCATGAGAAATTATTTGTATTTTGAAGTGTGTAAGCATAAAATAGGCCTATAATTCAGAGTTATTAGGCCTATCACTCAGGGATAACTCTATTTGTCATCACGGACGACAACTCCTGGCATGTGTTGATGCTACGTGCAGGAACTAAAAACCACTTTTTCAAGTATTTTACGGTCGAATTTCAAAAGTTTGTTTGCTTTGACATGGAAATAGTGCATTCAGTTATCTGTACACAAAGTTTTAGCGAGGGGTCTTATTATTTAATAACAATTATCACAATAAAACCCGCCTTTTCACTTGCCATTTCAGCTACCAGGACGCGGACGTCTCCTTTTGCAAAAACCCCGAAGCTACAGGCTTTTATTGACAATTATTGGTTAAAATTATTTATTTCTGATAAGTTTTCGCTTAGGAATAGCGCGTAATTTCATACTGCTGTTCTGTGGACACACTTTGGGATAACTCTATTTGTCATCACGGACGACAACTCTTGGCATGTGTTGTTGCTACAACTGTTGTTACCAAAGGTCTCCAAAGACAATTCTCGGTTGCTAGGCGTCGCTAACACGGAGTTATAATCTTTCCATGAATATTGAGAGTTAAGTGTTCTAAAAAAATTAATTGTCCAGTTTACTTTTTCCAATTTTTATGTTTTAGAGGAGAATAAAACATTGTCAACTTGTATTGAAGAGCCGGGCTGAAATATATATGACGTCACAGCGATATGCGTCATTTATATTTGATTGCGTCATACCCACACTACAGTCATTCATTCTTCTCATTGATAGGCGCGTGGTTAATTGATTGAGTCTGTATCGTCACAAGCAGCCCTAGGCCCCCACTTGCAACATTTGGGCGCATCCTCTGAAGCTCAGACCATCCTGGGAGAGAAGGGACTTAATGTTGGCGAGTGCATTTGTGTAACCGGCACTCACCCATAGAGGACATGTGCGTCAGTATCTTTAAAGCCCGTGCGTGAGTACACCAACTAGGCCTCGGTTGATATTCGCTTCCGAGGGAGTAGGGCGCGGTGCCTCGGAAGTAATATTATATTTGTTTCTGCACCGCAATCCGTCAACCAACGTGGAAACCGCCGACCGTACGGGCTGCAGCGTTATATAATATATCGCCATAGGGCCTATATTAACATTGAGTGCTTTAGTTGGTCTGCCTTTGCATAACCCCACTGAGCCAACTGCGGGTCCCGTTTCCCTCCTTCTCGCCTGCCCAAGGGCAAGAAGAACAATATAATTAGTGGATGGCTGCTTTTAGCACACCTTGAGGCCTTAGCGATACCGATCTTTTGGTGTGCGCCGGGGTGCTGGCACTGCACTACCCCAACATTCTCACCAACACTAGTGTATTTTGTATTTTGAGGGGTAGGAGTAGGGAGAGAGAGGGAGGAGAAGATGAATAAAAGAGGGGGTGGGGGTGAGAGAGAAAGAGAGAGATGAAGGGGAAAGTGAGACGGGGGAGGATTAGAAGATAATGAGGGAATGTGTGGAAGACAATGAGGGAGGATTAGAAGATAATGAGGGAATGTGTGGAAGACAATGATGGAGGATTAGAAGATAATGAGGGAATGTGTGGAAAACAATGATGGAGGATTAGAAGATAATGAGGGAATGTGTGGAAGACAATGAGGGAGGATTAGAAGATAATGAGGGAATGTGTGGAAGACAATGAGGGAGGATTAGAAGATAATGAGGGAATGTGTGGAAGACAATGAGGGAGGATTAGAGGATAATGAGGGAATGTGTGGAAGACAATGAGGGAGGAGGTGGGTGTGGATGGTGATGAGAGAAGGGGGTAGGTGGAAGTGAGACATAATATGTTTTTGACAATGCTTTTCTCAAAAAAATTTTCCTATCTTGTTAAAATAAACAAAATGCCACTTAGAATATTTTCCTTCTGTAAAATAGTATGAGTAAAACTACTCTATCTGCCACATAGAATAGTTTTCCATTGAAAATGTTGAAAATTTAATGGAAAACTATTTTATGTGTCAGAAAGAATAGTTTTCCTCCATTGCTGAGAAAAGTAAAGAAAAGAAAATTATTGTAAGAGTCAAATAGCATACTTTTCCTCTCGAAAAATTATGAAAACTGAGGGGAAAAAAACACAAAAAACAACTTGCACATGATACACTTAAAATAGTTTTTTGTAACAAACAAAAGAACGAGAAAGCAACACTGTATATTCATCCTCAAAAACGAGTTCCCAATTTTATTCAAACCAAATACAAAACCGTAACCTTATCTTCATTTTCCAAAGTACCATTAACATAAAATAACTAAAAATCATATTAGACATAAGTCGTTATGTACTACTCTTGTACCACTACTATTATTATTTTTATTTAATTATTATTTATTTATTATTTAATCGTTCTTATATAGCGCTTTTCCAGCTCAAGAGCTGCTCAAGGCGCTGGCCGATACAGGATCTAACTCAAGCCGCCCGAGACGCCCACCCGCAGCCTTTGGGCGCATGGTCTGACGCACGGACAACTGAGCACAATCCTGGGCAGCCAGGGATGGGGGAGAAGGACCTAGGTGCATGCTGGGTGTTTTCTTGTCACCGGCACTCACCCGTCTAGGACATGAGCGTCAGGATCTTTAAAGTCCGTTATGATGGAATGTATGCGACACAGACTAGACCTCGGTTTATACTCTCATCCGAAGGAGTAGGAAAACAGGAGTAAAGTGTCTTTCCCAGGGACACAACACAATGGCCCGGCCAGGGCTCGAACCCGGGACCTTCCGATCCGCAAGCCGAAGCACTACTATTAGACCACAGTGCCTCCATTGGTGCACTAATAAAATAATGACAACGTGTTATGCAGCTACCAAAATGAAACAGCATTGATAAAGTGAACAAGACTGGTCAAATTACACTGCATTAATACACAAACAGACTTTTATTTCGATCTAATACAAATGGAGCATTGCCTGTTGCGCTCTCTTAGTATGATGCACTTCGAGAATAAAACTTTCCACGGTCATCAACGAACTGGCTTTGGGGAGAGAGAGAGAGAGAGAATGTGTGAGAATTCTTCATCACCCTAGCCTCCATCACTTTATCATCTTCTCTCCAACATCCAACACCACTACAAAAATTTTGGCACTGCGAGCAGGATCAAGAAAGATGACAAACCCAAGGAAGGCATATAAGAAGGCAAGGCAGCTGAGGAACCGACCAGTGGAAAGCGAGAGCGAAGAGACTGCCCTCATCCAGGGAGGGGCCCACAGAGGCGACACCACACTTCATCGCCCATCAAGTCACGAGAGGACATCAGAGGCGGCGCAAGATGACATTTCTTCCACCCACGCACCCTCTTCGACCATGCAGAAGTTGTGGATGATGCCACCCCCCAAACTTCCAACCTTCACGGGGGATGGCGATGAGGTAGATGACTTCACACAGGGGGCACGGCGAATCCTGGGCCACTGCCAGCTGGATGGGGGTACAGCTATGGAGTGGTTGCTTCAATCGCTCTGCGGCTGTGCCCGACAGGAGATCATCCAGCGGGCAGACGTGAAAACGGCAGAGGAGGCCCTGGGTGTCCTGGAGGAGACGTTCGCCGAACAGAGGGGAGTCACCAGCACTTTAAGCAGGTTCCACAGCCGGCAGCAGGGAGCAGGAGAGACCGTGCTGCAGTACGGCCAACAACTTCAGCAGCTGGCCCTGCGGTCCAATACAAGAAAGGTTGGCAGCATCCCTGACAAAATGCTGCGTGATAAATTCGTTGAGTGGCTCAAATCACAAGACCTTCGACGGGAGCTCCGCCGCATTATTAGGGGAGAGGATGTCTCCTACCTGCGGACCAGAGCGGAAGCCCAGTGTTGGCTGAAGGAGGAGGACCGTGACGGCGACAGCGTGACAACCCAACAACAGACAGCAACGCCGGTGCCCGACCCCCAAGGAATGGCGGCTCTACAGAGTCAACTAGCGGAGCTGAAGGAGCAGCTGCAGCAGCTAAAGCAACGTCCACAGTCGGCTCCTCAACGTGACACCAGAACTGCCGTCTGCTGGGTTTGCGGCCAAAGGGGCCACCTCCAGAGGAGCTGTCCTCAAAGACAACCCCACGTCCAACCACCACGAGGACAACAATCACCACGAGGGCAGCAGAGAAACTGCTAGCCCCGTTGTCGAAACACAGGCAACGGGAGAAGGGGGGAGGGGGGCAAGGGCAGTAAAAGGCTGATTGGCGAATGCCCCACGACAACCGCACGCATCAATGGCCGAGCTGTGCAAGCTCTCCTCGACACGGGCAGCGAGGTAACGACTGTGACGCAGACCTGGGTCACCTAGAATCTTGGTGACGCTTTCCTTCAGTCGTCCCACCTCAAGCAGCGGGCAGTAAACGGCGCAGAAGTACCCTACTTCGGTATCCTGGTCGCTGAGCTGCAGTTGGACGGGACCACGTTTTCTGGTATTCCCATCCTGGTCGTCAGGGAGCCCACGGAACCGGTCATGAGGGAACGCAAGAAGCGCCTGCCGTTGTTGGTCGGGAGGAACGTCCTGGTAGAGTGGATGACAGCCAGTCCGACCAGCTTACCTCAAGGCTTGTTTGCGTCCATCCAAGAAGTGCGACATGACAACACCTTGGTCCAAGGCATCGCCAAGACAGCAGTACAAACAGTGGTCCCACCCTTCGCCATGGCCACTGTGCGAGTGACCTCAACGCAGCGGCCTACGCCACAGCTACTGGCGTCACCTTTAACACAACCCCTGCCTGGAGGTCTGCTAATCGTTCCGACCCTCGTCAGCGATGACGCTTCACAGCGATACGTGTGAGTGGCCAATCTCTCAGAGGTGGACGTCATCCTTCCAGCCCGGACTCCACTGGCGTCACTGCAGACAGTAGAGGATGTCCAAGGAAAGGACGAGGTGGCATTCACCGCCACTGTAAATGAACTGGTGGTGACCATCGGAACACCATCAGAACAGACCACCAAGAACACCATTCCCTGCCCCACGTTCGATGGCACAACCAGACAGTGAGAACTTCAACAAGTCCTGGACAAGAACAGAGAAGCCTTTGTACAAAACGAGTTGGATTTGGGCTACACGGACATCGTCCAACATCAACTGCGGACGAGACGAAGTGCCCGTCGCCCAACCCTACAGGCGCATCCCACCTCACCAGCTGAAGGAAATCCAAGACCACATCAGAGGACTCCTGGAGAAGACCAAAATCGTCGAGAGCCACAGTCCATACGCGGCACCAATCGTCGTTGTGCGAAAGAAAGATGGGACTGTGCGGCTATGTGTCGACTATCGCCGCCTAAACGCCAAGAACGCTGGACCTAAAGCAACAATAAATCAATCAATCAATAAACGCCAAGAAGGTTGGTGATGCGTATCCGCTTCCTCGCATTCAGGAGTCCTTTGACGCGCTGGTTGGGGCCCAATACTTCTCCACGTTGGACCTGGCCAGTGAATATCACCAAATCGCCATGGACCCACGAGATCAACACAAAACAGCCTTCGTCACTCCTATGGGCCTCTATGAGTACACCCGGATGCCAATGGGTCTCATCTCGGCCCCCGCCACTTTCCAACGGCTGATGCAGACTTGTTTCTTTCTTTCTAAAAACAACAAGCAAGCAAGAAAGAAACAAGCAAGCAAACAAACATCTGAAAATAAAGCAGCATAGATCTAGGTTATTTGAAAAACAGCAACACGCTGCTAGTACTATTCTTTAGCATTACGGCATAGGCTAGCCTAATGACATTTTGGTGGCATACTAAATAGTGTGTCGTCTCTGTCATTTCTTTCTCACCATCCCCATGCATATAAAGATACACATACCCAAACCGACACACGTCTGTGTAAAATGTAAACTCGCCTTATCAATATTGTCTTGGGCTAGAATCGCCACAACATTGTTAGAAACACACACACCAACTCTGCTACAGAGCAGAAAGTACACCCTGTGAGTGTTCATACTAAAATTGCTGAAAATATTGAGCACACTTCTCACGCAGGACTCCTAATGGAAAAATCCACTCAGATGTAAAGTATTCTAACTGCCACTTTCCTTGTTCTCATAGCAAAGACGTTTGGGAGGAAAATTATTCTAAGCGGTACTTAAAATATATTTTTGGGGTTTGGGAAGAAATGTTTGAGAGGAAAAGTATATTAACTGACTCTTAGAATAGTTTCTTCATTTTTGAAGAAACCATTTTGAGAGGAAAGGTATTCTAAGAGGTAGTTAGAATAGTTTACTTCGTTTTCAAAGACACATTTCGAGAGGAAATCTATTCTAACTTACACAGTTAGAATAGTCTTCCTCCCTTTCTAATAATATTAGAAAATATTTGAGAGGAAAACTACTCTAACTGCCATATATAATACTTTTCCTCCAAACATTTTCTGACGAAAAAGATAGAATATTTTTTTCAAGGTTTATAACTCTATCATTTTTTAAGCTACAGTTCTGATATTTTGACAGAAGTTGCCCCCCTCTATGGCTATTTAAACCATGGGAAAAACTCAATTTCGGTCAAAATGTCACTTAGAATAGTTTTCCTCTACACCCGCGATATAAACATCCCCAATGTGATACAATCCAGCAAAAGGTCACTTCTGTACTATTAATTATTAAACCACGAATAACATTCTTAATCTTTAAAAAAATGATCTCTTTTCGTTCACAGTCAATACAGTATTAGATTTTAAAGCATCTATAACAGATAGGGAGTCTACGCATAGAACGATACTAAATATATTCAGACATAAACTAGCCATATTATTTAGAGCCATTAATATAGCAATTAATTTTGCTGTAAAAATCGAATAACCTTTCCCTCAATAAAATTATTCTGATCATTTCAAATCTGGTATAACAAAAGCAGCTCCTGTTTCTAAAACGGATCCGTCAGTGTATACTTTTACTTTTCCTGAATATTTCTCACACAAATGATTACGAACTTCTACTGCAATAAGATTTGGATTTTTGCTCTTTTTTTTCGTTCCAGTAATGTATATCGAAATGTTCTGTTTCAAGTTTCTATGTAGGTACTGGTAATATTATATCTTTATGTAAAGTATCAATGTGTGTTATATCTAACTGCATAAGATCTTTAGTATAGCTCAATTGTTTGAAAAGAGTGCCCTTTTGGACTTATTTTGGAAAATCGGCATCCAATCTAATTTTAAAAAAAAAACACCTCTTAATCTGTACGATTGTTTACTGTTTTAGCTATGGTTATATATTTCGCACAAGATAATCTCATCCGTTCATCTAAATTCATAATTCCTGCAAGTTTATATGCTGCTGTTGTTTTTGTAAGCCCGATAGGCACACCTAAAGGTAATTTTATTGCCATGCTGTCTACGCTTTGTAACTTTTTAAGGTAACAGTTTAAATATGTAAAAAAAAAATATGCTTCCTGTCCATAAGTTAAAAATATATAGTGACATGATGAAAATGAGAATGTAGGCCGTGTGGGAATAGACTGAACGGGACACGGTTCTGTACATCAGACATGTATGTAACTATCAGCTGAAGTGTTGGACCATACACCAGGGTGAGGCAGGGAGAGAGAGAGATAGATGATGGCTCACTATCTTGGGTGGGACTGTATTAAAAACGGGGTGTGAGTGTAGCCTCCTAACCTCTCACGGGAGTCGAAGTCGGAAGGGTTGTTTTCTGAGCAGCGCTAACTGAGGAAGATTACCACTACTCAGCACTCGTGTGCCATGAGAGCTCCGAGTGGTCTATTTAATGGGAGGGATGCAGAAAACCATAGATACAGAGAGACTCTCTCTGTATCTATGAGAAAACATACAACTGATGTCGGAGGTAGGAAAAATAAAAAATTGAGCGGTAAAAGTAGTCGTTGGAGAAGAGGAGTTGATAGAAGACTAGTGGATAGTAAGTAAGAGGAGCAGATAGACAAGAAAAACGAGGAGTAGATAGAGGAGAAGGAAAAGAAGAAGAGTAGAATGTAGATAAAGGAGAGGAGGGTGGAATAGGAGAGAAGGTAGAGGGAAAGAGGAGTAGGTAGAGGAAATAGAGGACAAGAGGAGGAAATAGACCAGGGGAGGAGATAGATCCGTAGTGAAGAGAAGAGGAGTGAATAGCGGCAAAGTTTGATTGTGAGATAAAGCTTCATCTGGGTTAGTGAAATTATATACATTTGAGAGATTGCTGCTGTTGCGAAGATCTAATAGAAAAACATCTTTATTAAATTGAGAGAATGATCGATATGTTATTATTTTATTACCTGGTTTAGGAATGTGTGGTGCCCTCTTTTTCCATGTTAGACCTATTGGATAATGGTCAATGCAGCCATATACTGGTACACACACTTCTGTAACATGAGCTTTGCTACTTGCGTAAATATGATCGATGAGTGTACTAGTATCGGCAGTTACTTTAGTTGGTGTTATTACATAGTTGCATACAGTTTGGCTAATGTTTGTTTGATTTATACAAATCAATATTAATTAATTTTAAAATCACCCAATATATAAAAAACAAAAAACAATTCTTTGGATCCTAATAAACGGCATCAATCATAGAAGTGAAGTGATTTAACCAGTATACATGTTCTGTTGGATGTCTATATACAAATCCAATGATTATATTTGATGTCAATTTGAAACCAAATAGATTCTACATGATGCTGTTCAAGGAGATAAAGACGCTTGTATTTCATTGTTTCGCTCATATAAACTAATAACCCTGTTTCTTTATCTTTTTCTCTATAATGTTGTAATAAAGAATAACCAGGCATTGCTATTTCTGAATCATAGAATTTGTCACATTACCATGATTCAGAGAAACCAAAAACATGAAATGGTGTGTTGTGGTTATTAAGAATTGATATTTCGTGTTTTTGTTGATTGCATGACAGATATTTAGATGACCAATGGAAAGTCCGTCTTTAGATGGTTGTATTTAACATTATATATTCGTATACAACAATTATTTATACTTTACGGGGATCAAAAAGTGTTGGTGCTTTGAATTAAATATTATCTTACACAATAATGTGACATATAAAAAGGTATCTATATTGGGAAAAATGTCTCAAAAATTAAGTCAAAGCGCAATAATGAATGTGGAGTCTTAACAGGTGCCTCTTGTCCCCAAAAAGAGTCACAGCGTAAACAAGAACTGACTTGTTTAAATAAAAGACAGTTGCATACACTTAAAAATAATGATGTTCAAACTATAGCGTTATTATGCAGTTGTCAATTAAATTAGAATAAGAACTTTTAAACAGTGCAAGGATGTCAGTTGAAGTTCTCACAGGTGTCATTGTCACCAGGAATAATCACCGAAAAAATTTGAACTGTTTCTTTGCACTATTACAACAAGTACTAATTTCACTGCAAAACCGAAGAATAGTGGGGTTACAAACAAACGTGTAAAGATAATATTTACGTCTTAACAAAATATAAACCTAGGCTATTTCAAACCGCAGCTTAATGTTATAACATCTACTACTGGATATAACACAGTTAGTTTCCTATGAGCAGTTGGGACAGGTAATCAAAGAGCGCTTTCTTCTCCTTATTATTTAAGGGCGATGAATAACCCTGTTTTGTAAGGTCCAAAGGGTTGTCATGGTGAATCTGCTGTGGTTTCTGGCTGATATGCGCTGGCCTGAGGCTCATAAAGTTGTTAAACAGCGGTTGTGGAGGCTATTGGGGGAAGGGGGGGGGGAACAGCTTCAGAGGAGTTATGTGGAAACAAGTGGGTTCCTAACCTTGAACGACGACCGCTGACCACAGAGGCCGGGACTTTCGGTTCAGAGTGGGATCTCGGCGTTGATGGCCGTTGTGAAACCTTATCATGTTGACGCTGACCACTGGTATCAACCATCTGTTGACTACGAAGGGGCTTCTGCGACAATAGATTATGGCGCTGGTTCTGCGTTCTTGATTTAACGGTCTCAGAGTAGCAGCGTTTGATGTTGACAGCAAGGCCACTGCTACCCCGTGTGTTAGGATGCACAGTGTCCTTCATCCAGTCTGTTTTAACAACACCTTCCTTGGTGTAGAAGGCAGTGTCGTTGTCTATTACTTCAACTCCAGAAAACTGATGACAGACTTGTTTGAGGCAATGGTTGGGGCTTTTGATACATGAGCTGATGTGATCATAACTATCACGGTATGGTAGGATGGTAGACAGCATGATTATAGCTTTGGGGAAATAACGGCGACATTCTGTCATGACTGCACGCCATGTTGAGTTACCCAGCACATAAACCCCTCTTGCAGTCGTTAATGCCAAAATGCTGAACCAAGTTTGTGACATCAGGGTGAATTGCCGTACCCCTCACCGCTTTTAGAAGGGATGGCCTGTCCAGCCCAGAAATTGTAATAACCTCTGGGATTTCTCGCTTGCTACTGATATCTTAGCTTCATGCAGGCCTGCTACCACAGAATCACCCAGAATCAGTGTTTTTATATTAGATTTCAGACCTGCGAGTTGTGGCCAGTCGGAATCAGGTGAGTCAATTGTAGAACATGCCTCGGAAAAAACACTCTCATTTACTGAACATTCCTCTCGTTGCGTTGCAGTAAGGTGGCTGTCAAGCTTGTTGGTCAATGCCACTGCCGCTCTCAGCTCCTTCCCTCTCCATTCTGCACAGGAGTTACCTTGCGCCAGAGCTGCAACTGAGGTGGGAGTTGAAAAGGAGGTAGTCAAAGTCAGTGTAGGAATCTTGTACTTCAAGCGGTTGTAGGTTGTTGTGCTCATTCTGTTCATTACACCGTTGAATGCTGTATACTTAGGATTATTGCTAAGAAAGATCTTTTATCGGTGAAACAATACACATCTCGCAAAGGGCATGAGGTTTTGGGGAATATGAAATGTTGCTTGACGTTCGTCTCGTTTTATATCAACTCCAGGTGCCCAATTGCAGGAAGACATGCAAAGGCACAGTCAGCATAGGGGGTAGAGTGATCTCCGACCTCCGTTTTGCGGATGACATTGATGGATTGGCTGGAGAGAAACAAGAACTTGAACAGCTTGTACAGAGGCTTGACACCACCTCCAGAACCTAATAAGTGCAGAGAAGACCAAAATGATGACCAACAACACCAATGGCATCGACATGGACATCAAAGTCCATCAAAACAGTGCATACCTTCAAATATTTAGGAGCCATTGTATCGTATCAGACAATGGGTCCAGACAGGAAGTCTTCTCCAGGATCGCACAAACAACTACTGCCCTAACAAGGTGGAAGCCCATTTGGAAAAACAGGACCATCAGTCTACATTCCAAGGTAAAGCTGCTGCGCTCCCTTGTCATCTCCATCTTCTTATACGCTTGCAAAACATGGACCCTCACAGGAGATCTGCAACGAAGAATACAAAGCATGGAGATGAGGTGCTAAAGAAGACTTCTGGGCATTTATTATACCGAGCATATTACCAACGACGAAGTCCGACAGACCATCACACAAGCCATTGGACAACATGATGACATGCTCACAGTGGTAAAGAAACGGAAACTCCGATGGTATGGCCACGTCACCAGAACATCAGGCCTTGCAAAAACCATCCTGCAAGGACGGTGTAAGGAGGCAGAAGAAGAGGGAGACAGAAAAAAAGGTAGGAGGACAACATTCGAGAATGGACTGGATGAACACTTAACTAACGGATTGCTGAGAACAGAGAAAGATGGAGTACGCTGTTTAAACGATCGTCTGTGGTGTCCCAACGACCTTTGATTACGGGATAGGATAGGATAGATGCAAAGAAACGCCATAGCGCTTTAGTTATAAAAACTAAAATTTTAAAAAGACACCAAAAGACCCACCTACAAACGCACACACAGAAATAATGTTTGGAAGATGTGTTCACACAAAGGGGATCATTGTGTATCATATGTGTTTAGATAGTAATAAAATAAATACACTTTTGAAGCGTCCCCACCTATGTCATTTTGTTTGCCGGAAGTTTACACGATTCTTTTAAAATTCCATATATGAGGTTAACAATAAAAAAAGCAATGATGCAACCGATTAGTAGATAAGAAGAGGAGAGGAGATAGTAGTGTTGTAATGTTACTTTTATTGTGTTCTGTGGGGAGAGGACGAGAGAGAGGTGTGATTGAATACATGAGACGTGAAAGACGGGTGTGTGGCAATGCTGTGTCGCTAAGTGGATGCAGGGGAATGGTATGCTATTACTAAAGGTGTTTCGGCAGCAGGGTAAGGGTGAGGAGTGTGGAGGTCGTGGCACGGGTGTTGGGGTGGGTGGGGGGTGGGGTGGGGTTTGAGGAGGTGTGTGTGAGAGGAGAGGAGGGGTTTGAAAAAGGTACTTCACCAGTGTATGGTGCAAGCAGTAAAAATACCACAGCCGGCGTAAATGGGGGAGGCGGATTGTGGTAAAAGAGCTCTCGGGTGAAGGTCTTGCCGTCTGGCGGTTATTGTAGTGCAAACGTTTCGGTCTAACAGAAAGCACCAGAAAGGTTTTCTCTGTGCCCTTCGGATTATGTGAGAAAGATGGTTTATCCGGACAGAACTAACGAGTAGAAGAAAGGTTTGTGTTTGTTTTTCTTCTGGTGTCAGTGTGTGTGTGCGCGCGTGCGTGTGTGTGGGTGCGTGTGCCGTTGTGTGTGTGTGTGTGTGTGTTACTAGAAGAGCGTACTAAGTAGGTCGCTTAAATCTACATTAAAAAGTTTCCGAAGCACCAACAAAGTGTATATGTGTGCTCTGCCAGACAAACGAGTTCAACGTTGAATGTAACTTGTTGATGCGAGTTCCACATGCCTTTTGTTAACTGCTACAGAGGATAGTTTATACTTGAAAGAGTTCAGCGTTGGTGGTTTATATTTGGAAGGTTCAAGTTTCGATTTTGTTTTGATGTCTTCTCTCTCTCTCTCTCTTTCTCTTCTGCCAGGGGGATACAGATCTGTTTATAGTTCAGCCTTTGAAGGTGCGCATTTCGAGGGCATTTTGCGGTAAAAACACATGGGATGTGTGGTATTTGAAGTGAGCACTGTTGCTGCTTCTTCTTGCGTGCAAATAATATGAAGTATTTTCATACATAGAACCGAGTAAGAAACGTTATATGTGAGCGCCTAGGTGGCTTAAATCTTTTATCGGCAGCGCCTTGAGCAGCTATTGAACTGGAAAAGCGCTCTGTAAGAATGATACTTAAAAGGATACATAAATAAATATCCTATCCTATCCCGTAACTCGAAGGTCTTTGGGGCACCACAGATGATAGTTTAACCGGCGTACTCCATCTTTCTCTGTCCTCAGTAACCCTCTTGGCCTCGCTCAGTTTCAAGGCAGTCCATTCTCGAATGTTGCCCTCCCACCTCTTTTTCTGTCTCCCTCTTCTGCCTCCTTGCCACGTGCCTTGCAGGATGGTCTTTGCAAGTTCTGATGCTCGTTACGTATGACGTGGCCATACCATCGGAGTTTCCGTTTCTTCACCACAGTGAGCATGTCATCGTGTTGTCCAATCGCTTGTGTGATGGTCTGTCGGACTTCGTTGTTGGTGATGTGCTACTCAACCATGACTGCTCTGGATCCTAGGACCATCAATGTGGTAATGTAGACTGCCTTATCAAGTTTCCAGGAATAGACTTGGCTGTGTTATGACGATGTGTAAGTATCGGTGATAAAGACTGAAGCGTGTATAATCGTAATACGCTGATGTAACCTAAAGAAGCTTGTATAAAGCCGTCATATAAAATGTTAAAGATTCACGAAGTCTCCTGTATGCTTCAAGTGTCCGGAGACGTTCAATCTACTCAACAAACAAACATTAAAGATTCTGTTCCCGTGCTGTATATTTCAAAGGAAGAAGAAATATTGCCGTCAGAGAGTACAGCTGTTGATTCTATTCAGTTTTGGGCCCGAATCTTACCAATAATAGCGTCATCTACCGCCCATCTCTCTCTGTCAGGGCGCGCAGGTAAACACAACCCGTTTAATTTAAACGCGGGCTCCTTGTGCGAACGCATACTCCACGCAAATTCTTGCACACTCATGTGTATGTATTTATACACTCACGCATGCATACGCACACCTGTCCACACTCTCTCTCACACATTACATTACATTACATTACATGATTATTGCTTTAGGTCCAGCGGACTCTTCCGAGCCAAATCAGGATTGCTTTAGGTCTAGCGGACTCTTCCGCGCCAAATCAGGACCGGACAACCCCCGATCCGCATAAAAGATCTGCTGAAACAACCCTATTGGTAAAACTGAAAGCTCTCCAACAGCCAGTCACTGTACAATAAAGACATCCCACGCAGGGGACGCTGAGGCTGTTGTACTCTAATTTATCGAACTCCCGTTTACAAAAACAAAATAGAATACATGCATCATTATAAATTATCAACAAAACACATACATATACAATGCCTACATTGCTAAATAATAACATCATAGGAAGCCCTAGCGACCACCTGGCAGAAAGCATCCAATATTCCCAAGCTGATCCAACAAATGAGTCTTGTCCAGGAAGAGTTGTCAAGAAAAAAGGTAGGTGACTGGTCTAGCAAAGAAGAAGATAGTATAGCAGATTGATAGAACAGAGCAGGAATGAGAAAGAGCAAATGAGAAAGACAGCGACAGTGGGAATTTAAAGCACTAAATTTCCAGAAAGTGGAGATACTATTATAATTTATACTGAAACCCCCAGCACCCCAACGGGGGACTCTCTCACACAAACTCTCTGTCTGCATTCACACGAGGTCTTCTTTTCATGCTCACACACACGGTCTGTCTGTCTGTCCGTCTCTCTCTCTCTCTCTCCCTCTCCGCCACCCCTACCCACCTCCTTCTCCCTCCTCTCTGTAGCCTCTCGTGCTCTCCCCTACGTGCCGTTTCTTTCAAGCGACGATGAGTGCAAGCATATTGAGACCTTATTTTCCTCCTTCTTCGTAGTCTAGACAGTGTACGTATGATGGCCTTAGTGGTACCTGAACGTGGCTAACCCCGTAAGATCAGACCCCAACGCTCTTCTCCTTATCTGTACTCGCGGTTATTTTTAAGTGTAGCACGGCCTCCTTCATTTGAACGGTTTTCCGAGAGAAGTAGTTTGGATCTTTTCCACGAAAATAAAATTGCACAATGGCCACGCCTGTGATTTCAGACTTCAAGGTTCTTCTCATTATCTCTACGCGCAAGTATTTTAAGTGCATCTCAGCAGACGTCACTAACTTAAAAAACTTATGACAAGGGTTAGCTTTTCAAGACTTTTCATCTTTCTCTATATTTTTGTCCAGTCTTGCTGCACAGAAGGGATAGTGTTAGAGTAGGAAGTTTCTGGCCTGTAGATTCTTCAAGTTTACCTTGAACGATGTGTTTAGACTGTTGTCCTACAGCAACCTTCCTAAGACCAACTGGAGTTAAAGTTGAAAAAGTGGAAATAATACAGGCATTTGAGGAATTTAGTGGCCGAAGTAGTTAAAGTTGAACAAGTTGAAAGAATACAGGCATTTGAGGAACTTAGTAGCCGATGTAGTAAAAGTTGAAAAAACGTTTCTTTTTCATCTTCAGAATCATCTTCAAAATCTTTGTGTCTTTTTCTTGGGTAACGTTTGCGTTGTTTGGATAAGTGTATGGAATCATGTCTTTCTTTCTTCCTTCCTTCTTTCCTTCCTTCCTTTTTTCTTTCTGTCTTTTTTCTTTATTTCCTTCTTCTTCTTCAGAATCATCTTAATCAGATCTTTGGGCAACGTTTGCGTTGTTTCGATACGTGTGAGGGATCATGTCATGGATAGCTGTATGGAATCTTGCTATAGATAAGTGTAGGAATTATTGTCGTGGAATCTGATGGATAAGTGTGGAAATTGATGGATAAATGTATGGGGGGTCTTATGGGCAAGTGTATGGAATCGCGTCATGGATAAGGGTATGGAATATTGTTATCAGTCGTTTACGGCTGCAGTTTTATCGTGTGCAAGAGACCAGTTTTTGAGAGTGTAGACTTTGACAGGAGTATATGGTAACCGAATGTTCACAGTGGTTGACTGACATTGTTCCCCTCGCACCCCTATCACTGTACATGTCTTTTTACATGTGCAAAAAACCTGCTTTTAGGAGTGTATATTAAAGCCTTTTTTTTCATGTTGTGCTGTTGTAAGACATGTTCAGTGTTGCAACGGCGCCTGCAAGATTTAATCATTCATTTTAGTTGGACAAAGCTTTATAAATTATTACCTTCAAAGGAATTCTGTACAGCCATTCATTTCGCCCTTCAATAGATTAAAGCATGCAAAATAAGTGAAACACAATGTTGCGACGAGACTACAAAATGACTGTTGTCGCTCTCGAGTAGCGTCCCCTACGGAATTAAAGTCTTAAAACGTGTCCTATGGGACGTGGATGTGTGTGTGATTGCTTACCAATTTCCATACATGCAATGTATGTTGGCAATTAACTGAATAAATTCTGGATTCTGCATGTGCGAGTAGGTTGTGGTAAAGTTATCGTGAGTCAGGATTGTTTGGATTACTCGTTATCGGGATATATGTGGTACATGCATGCAAGTGAGAGAGAACGCCTTTAATAATAATAATAATAATAATAATAATAATAATAATAATAATAATAATAATAATAATAATAATATTGCATGCTATATACGCGCTTTTCCCCAAATATATGTAGTGTAGTCTTTTAAAAGGTATTTACAACTTTTTATCTCCTTTCTTTTTCTTCACGTTGTGTGAAAAGGTGCAACAGGTGCGCATCTTAAGCGCGGGTTTGTAGATCCATATGTCAACAACAGCAACAACCAGTAGTTTGGGAGAAAATGCTATTAGAAAAAAAAACACTAACAAAGAATGACGTCACCCGATAGGCATACATTTGTGTCAACTGCTAGGCCGCTGTATGTTTTAACTACATACCAAGATTCACAGAAATTCGCCCATTTAGTTTCAGAGAAAAGCGCACGGACGGACGGACAGGGCCTAAACCAGTTAGTTTCCTCCGCTTGGCTCGGGAACTACCAATAACGTTGTTTTAATTTTCTCCTCTGTTACTAACTGTGATCAAATATTTGTATTTCGCTTGTGTGCAGTACTCTCCACAGAAGATGAACGCCTCGGCTGAAGAAGACCTACCCCCACCCCCACCTGAACTGGCCCGTCAGCCTGAAGTGGTCACGCCAGAGAAAGCCACCGTTAGCGTTCGCACCGTCAAACGAACGCCCCCTGCCGCCGCCGCCGCCGCCGCCGCCTCTTACGAAAAAGAGCTGCCTCCGCCGGTAAGCTGACTCATTGAGTGATTGGTTTGTTGATTGATTGGAGTGTGCGAGTGAGAGGGATGAGGTTGTTGCAGTGTTATTTGTTGCTGTAACCTCCACCACCCTCCCCTTCCAGCCAGAGCTGCCGTTGTTGAGATCGGTAACTGAGGAACTGAACCAGAGAATGATGGATTGAGCCGAGATTGTATTGTTTATACAAATGTTTGGTTTTTCTTCATTGTTTTGTTTCGGACTGTTTGCTTGTTGATGTGTGCGTGGGTTTCCTACTAAAATTTAATGTACAATTATTATTATTATTATTATTATTATTATTATTATTATTATTATTATTATTATTATTATTATTTTTTTTTTTTTTTTTTATTTTTTTTTTAAATTTATTTATTGTTTTAATTTTTAAATTTTTAAATTTTTTTTTTTTATAGCTTTTCGGTGTTTTTGTTTGTTTATTTGTTTGTTTGTTTTGTCTGTTTATTTTTAGTTTTGTTTTATTCTCTCTCTGACTTTCGTGTTGACTTTTGCCAGCCTTTATTTGTTGCAACCTACGATGTTGGTTTGATTTGGTCATGCGTGGCATCTCTTTACTTTCACTTGTTTACACGTTAACATCGTGTGCATGGAGAGAGATATATTTCACGGCGGGTACTGTTCATGAAGCATCTTCGGTGGCGTTTACGTGTCTGTGTTGTTCGGTATGTAAGCGTTGCTAATTATTGTAATGGTGGTTTTTACCAATGTACTTTTGTCCACGGTGTTTGGTTTGTGTTCTTGTCTTTCATCTTGACGTAACACTCGTGTGTTCCAATCTATTGTTCATTCTTCGCATCAGCTTGACTTACAAGCAATTGTGTTTCCACAAAGAGTTACATTTTCAGTGCGTGTGGAGGGGAGGCTGGTCGAGGGAGTGGGGAGGGAGGGAGAAAGAAGAACAAGCAGAAAGACTCTTTGCACGTGCAGCAGACTGTTTACTGCTCCAGACTTCTCGGGATCTCGCTTGCTGTTGCTCGTTCTCTATTTCACCTTCTTCTTCCCTCTTAACTCCTTGTTATCCCACTGCCTTTCTTCCTCCTCCTTCTCCTTCTTCTCTCTCTCTCTCTCTCTCTCTCTCTCTCTCTCTCTCTCTCTCTCTCTCTCTCTCTCTCTCTCTCTCTCTCTCCCTCTATCTCTTTCTACCTTCCACTCATCCCTACTTTTCCCTCTCTCTCTCTGTCTCTGTCTCTCTCTTTCTCTGTCTCTCTATCACACTACCTCTCACTGTCTCTCTACCTCTCTTCCTGTCTCTGTCTCTCTACCTCTCTCTCTCACTCTCTACCTCGCTCTCTCACTCTCTACCTCGCTCTCTCACTCTCTACCTCGCTCTCTCACTCTCTACCTCGCTCTCTCACTCTCTACCTCTCTCATTCACTCTCTACCTCTCTCCCTCACTCATTCTCTCTCCGTTTCAGCTCTCCGCACCTCCACTCCCTCTCTTCATCTTTCCCCTTCCCTCTCCTCCGGTCTTGTTTAGGACAATGGACTGGAAATGGAAAGGGAAATCACCTCGTTGCTCCACGTCCCGGCCTGCGGCAAGTGTTGCGTCCCTTTATTGAGAGTTTAGTGGTAGGGAAGGGGAGATGGGAGGCTTGGTTTTTGATCCTGCGTGTATGTATTCAGATCTGTCAAACTACAGCGGCCCCAATACAAAGGTAGGAATTGGCCAGTTGTTTGTCATTAGAAGCAGTCAGTAGGTTGTTTCTATCTGTTGCTCTCGCTATCACTCGCTTCCTGTCTGTCTGTCTGTCTCTCTCTGTGTGTTTCTCTCTCTCTCTCCCCCTCTCCCCTCCCCTTTTGATTTTGATGCTTTCCTTTCTTTCTGTGCGCCCACATTTTACTGTATCGTCAGGTACCGCAAATAAACACCCACGCGTGATTGTATTTTTCTTGCTGGAACAAGACGATGATAATGATGGTGGATAGCGACGAGAAATAAAAACCCCGGATTTTGTAGTATTTCTGATAACCTTAGTTTGCATTAGCAAAATCACATTTATAGTGTGTGTACTGTAGTCGTCATCGGCTTTTTTTCTCTTTTTTTTTCCCCTCCATGTTTGCTGGCTTTTGTCGCAGAAAGCTTTAGGCGACAGTCTAATGTTAGCTTTACTATCCTTTTACTCGTCTGCTGATGTTGTTCGTGGCGATATAGCAGGCGCCAGGAGTATCAATTTTATGTGGGGCATACATTTTTACATGGTTTTTGGTGTGTGCGATTTGACACAGTAATTGTAGGCTTGTGGTAGTACTACTACTGCTAGCGGCTGGTACTCCTGGTACTGTTGCTAGTATAAAACATACGGAGCAGTTGGTTTCATTGTCATTTGCATTGATTGTTATGATGAACAGTGGTATAGAGGAGACACACGTTCAAGGAAATGTCTTGAGAGGAATGTGGGAAATATTTCTGAACAGTATGTGAGAAATGGCGGTTTGGCCAGAATTGAATTAGATCGCAGTTGTCTACTTATTTCGTAAGAATGGTTTCGGTGTCAAATAACTTACAATTATCTGAATATCACTTGGAGCTACTAAGGCTTTCTGTGAGCTTGATCAGAATTGCTGTCGTCTATCGCTTTATTGGTTTGCAAGAATATTTGGTTGCGACTGATCTGAAACAATGTGAATATTTGTCATTGCTGGTACTTGCTTTTTTGGAGTTGGATGAAATTGAGATTGTTGCTTATTGTTTTGAGTGTTTTTATAAGTTATTTTGGGTGGACAATTCATCATCACTACAATAGAGTACATTTATGAAATTAGGGAAGGGCTTGTGCTAATTCTGTGTAACAATATTTACTAGTGTCATTAGCTCGACTTCATGAAGGTTACATTTTAATCTTTATTATTGCTATAATATGCAAATGATTTGTTATATTTGTGTGTGTGTGCGTGCGAGGGTGTGTGTGTGTGTGTGTGCGTGTGCATTCCCTGCACCCAACAGAGGGAAAAAAAGAGTGGGGGTAAGGGAGCGAACTTGTTTTTTTTTCCAAACTAGTTCCAGCCATTCGCTGAAAAGGGTAGGTGGGAGGGGATTATTTTTTTTTTAATCTTAAAAGAAGTTTTGGTTTCGACGGAGGTGTAGTAATAATATCTAAATACATATTTAGTGCTGAAGAAATATTTTCTAATTTTCGGGGCGGCTTTTATTTTGATTTCTAGGTATTTTCTAAGTTTCGTACTACAATTTGCTTTCTAGGTATTTTCAGGTGTTAGTGTTACGCGTGGTTTCTAACGATTGTGTAAGTTTTGTGGCTACTAGTTTGCTTTCTAGGTAATTTCAGGTTACAGTGCTAGAGCGTGGTTCGTGGGTATCTTCAGGTTGCGTGTGAGTGATCTGTGCTGAAGAGCTGTATAATGCTTCGGCCTACCGTTACTTGTCTTTTTTTGTGTGGTAAGATTCTCAACACGTGTCTTGTGGTCCCGAAATGTCGCGCGTGTTTGAATTTGGGAGGCGTGGTGGTGGTGGATTATCACGGAATTTCATACCCTGGACTGTGAATGATGTAGATTCAGATAGCTAAATGAGTCTAAATGAGGCCATGATAGAAGGAGTCTGTAATATAAA
Organism: Oncomelania hupensis; assembly: GCA_036898135.1. Taxonomy (NCBI): domain Eukaryota; kingdom Metazoa; phylum Mollusca; class Gastropoda; order Littorinimorpha; family Pomatiopsidae; genus Oncomelania; species Oncomelania hupensis. Next base: position 7,285,737 of record CM072523.1, on the reverse strand, counting down.
CTACTACGTGTATATTAATTTTGTGAGGGAGATGAAGTGAGAGAGGGAAGTGGTTGGGGAAGTCGGAGGGAGGAGGATGGAGGTGAGAGAGAGAAGAAGAAGGAGGGGGAAGGGGGGGGTATCGGTAGAAGAAGAATGCTGGTTAGTTCAGACTGTTCAATGATAATAAATCTTAAGAAAGAAAGAAAAAGAAAGATTAAAAAATAAAAGAGAATGAAACACTGGGCATAGAAGACGAAACTAACAGAGAGAGAGAGAGAGAGAGAGAGAGAGAGAGAGAGTGAGAGAGAGGGAGGGGAGATGAGGGAGAGGAGAAGAGGTTAAGAAGAAAAAGTGGGGTTTAAAATAATCGAGGCAGAAAGTCGAAATTAAACAAGAGGAGAAGGAAGAGAAGAATAAAACGAAAGAGGGAGGAAAGGGGGCTTAGGGATGGGGTATGGAGGTGGTGGTGAGGTGGGGTGGCGGTGCTGTGGTACTAAGAAGAGAGAGAGAGGCAGACTTGTGCAGAAAATGTCAAAATGAATAAAAGAGGGATTGAACTGTGCAGCCCTCTCCGTCAGGCAGCATTACCCTTGACCTGTCCAGCACTGTGCCGTCACTTGGATAGAGAACTGCACGCTTTCTCTGCTCCCCCCCCCCCCCTGCCGTTTCCCCCCATCTCACTCCCCCACCCCATCATCCCACCGACCCTTCACCCTGCTCAGTTCCTTCCTCTTTTCCCATGGCCCATCCATCTTAACTCCATTTTTCTTCTACCTTTCCACCTCCCTTCCCCTCTCTCGCTTCCTCTCTCTCTCTCTTCCTCTCTCTCTCTTCCTCTCTCTCTCTCTCTCTCTCTCTCTCCCTACCTCCCTCCCACTCTCTCACCCTACATCCTCCCCCACTCCCTTTTTCCTGAACCAGTCTCCCCATCTCTCCCACCCTCTCTGTCAGCACTGATAGGTGATGGAGGAGCCGTGTCCAGTGCGGACAGTCCCTGGAGGTCAGGGGGATACAGTTTAGCCCGCGCCTCCCAAAGCTTACAAAAGCTGATGGTCAGACGAGAGCTTCCACACTTTCACGGTCAACAGAGAGTGGAGAGGAGGAAAATGAAAAGAAAAACATGTATCCTTGCTTTGGGAAACAAAACGAAAGGAAGAAAACGAACACTGAATCAAATCTGCAAAGATGGATGGGTGCAGGGGTGGGAACACTTAAAAACGCAAACGAAGAAATGTAGAGGGGAAAGAAAGGGATGAAGATGAGGTAGGTAAAGGTAGTCCCATAGCCTTGTGACCGTAGGGGAGCGTGATGTTGGAGATCACACTTATCTTGGGCCAGCGTAATGAGGGTGATGCCCATCTCTCTCCATCGCTACTTTACCTTCCCCACCCTTAAGAGAGTAGGTACTCAGTCACAGTTGAGTCAACTGGGGGCGTTGTTATTTGCCGCTTCACGTTTTGCGGTCACCCATCCAAGTGCTAACCGCACTGGACGGTGCTTAACTGGCGACACAGCAGCGAGTACTCCAACCACTGCGCTATCCGACACCCCATGATGAAGAGAGAGAGAGAGAGAGAGAGAGAGAGAGAGAGACTGTCTTGCTTCCTTGGGAAAGACACTTTACTCCCATTTCCGAGAGAGAGAGAGAGAGAGAGAGAGAGAGAGAGAGAGAGAGAGAGAGAGAGAGAGAGAGAGTCTTGTGTTCTTGGGAAAGACACTTTACTCCCATTTCCTACTCCTTCGGATGAAAGTATAAACCGAGGTCTAGTCTGTGTCGCATGCATTCCATCATCACGGACTTTAAAGATCCTGACGCTCATGTCCTAGACGGGTGAGTGCCAGTGACAAGAACACACCCAGCCATGTACCTTGGGTTAAGCGCTGCTGTACTTTCAAAAAAATTAAATGCCCGAATTTCACCTTGGTGATAATAAAGTTGTTAAAATAAAAAAAATAAAAAAAATAGTGTGCCTCGCGACGCAATTTAAAATCAGTAAGAATGTCGACTTCTTTGACCACCTCATCATGGGATGGGAACGCTGTGCCAGGCGCGCATTTTGCCTATTAGCCAAGTCTGTTTCCTTGTGCTCTTCCGTCAGTCACTCAGGAATCGAACCCAAGTTATTAGGGGGTCTAGGCCCGCATCTTTGCCGGAGCGGTCAAACCTCTTCCCTTAGCTATTAGCGATGCGAGGCTGGCAGGTCCATTAGTTGATGAACAGACTGGTCAGCAGCGCTGGGATTAAGGTCGTCTGACGGCGACAGAACACAAACGGCTTATCGCGCGGCCAGACGAAGAGTATATTAGAACCCCCCCGAAGCATCCTTCTGTACCATCTCTCCCTTCTTTGCACACTCTACACCTCAACCCCCAGGTTCTGTCCTCCACCTCCCCTCCCACCCCCTACTCCCCCCACTTGTCCTTGCACTCATTGCCCATACCCATACCCCCGCCTGTCTTCGCATCCTCGCGCAACACCCCTTTACTTATTGCCCTCCATCCATCACCAACGGCATTGCCCGGTACATTACATTACGTGATTATTGCTTTAGGTCCAGCGGACTCTTCCGAGCCAAATCAGGACCGGACAACCCCTGATCCGCATAAAAGATCTGCTGAAACAACCCTATTGGTAAAACTGAATACTCTCCAACAGCCAGTCTCCTTACAATAAAGACATCCCACGCAGGGGACGCTGAGGCTATACTCTAATTTATCGAAACCCCCGTTTACAAAAACAAAATAGAATACAAACATCATTATAAATTATCAACAAAACACAAACATATACAATGCCTACATTGCTAAATATTATAATAACATCATAGGAAGCCCTAGTGACCACCTGGCAAGAAGCGTCCAATATTCCCAAGCTGGTCCAACAGACCTCACACACAAATAAGGAGTCTTGTACCGGAAGAGTTTTCAAGAAAAAAAGGTAGGTGACTGGTCTAGTCATAGATTCTAGAGGGGACAGGATTGGTATCTCTCTCTCTTCGCTTTGCGTCTAGTTCCGTCTGCCAGGGTTTTGCTTGCGGTGTGCAAGCGTCACTTCCGGTTCATCGCAAAAACATGGCTACAGAATTGAAATGTCCCGCATTGAGTGCCTGTTTAGAGGAAGTTTTTCGGGTATGTATGCAATTATTTACACCTGTGGTTGGCAATCAAAATAATACCATACTAAAATTATATAACTACTTTTCTGAAATCGAGTTTTAATTAATAATTTCTTGGAAAGGCAGCGAGAAGTCATGGTAGGTGGAACGAAAAGCAAGACTAAGTCGTAAGACTAATAATTAGTGTAATGAGTAATGTCTTTCAATCTTTGTGAGTTTGTCAACATTTTGTACCGGTGAAATGAAAATGTTCGATTGGATTGTATTATGAGTAGGAGGAGGGCATTAGCAAGAAAACTTGGTTGCTTTGGTTTTAAAAGAGGTATGTTTGTTAAGTAGGCCTAAGCTGAAATTGTGTAGGCCTATTATCTAATGTACTTTTTCACCTTTGTGTGTTAGTTGCAATGCGATTTTTGAGTTAGTGAGTCTAGTGTCCATCCAAAAACTGTACTTATTATCCATTGTGTGTTATTTCCAGTGTGTTTTATAGTTAATAAGTATGTCACATGTACACACACTTTTACTACCTGCCTGTGTTTTGCTGTGTACATAGTGTTTTAGTAAGGGCACTGAACACAAATTTATTTCTTAAGAGTCACAAGAAAAGTACAGACAGTAATACTTAAATGACAAAAATAGAATGTTGTGTGTGTGTTAGATGTGTGTATCAGAGAGAAACAACATTGGGGTAGGGGGAGAGGTGAGAGAAAGAAAGACAACTGAAAGCTTGTTATACAGATTAGAAGTGACACAATATGCCTACTGTCAATATCCAATCACTGTTTATTTGCCAGTCTTTTATAGAAATATTCTTGACACAAATATAACGCTACATGGTTTGAAACATGTACTATGCACATAGATATTGAAATGTATAGTAAATTATACAAAGACAGCAACACCAGAAAATACAGACATAAAACTTTCACCTTTATTGTACACAAACTGCCCTTTTGTTGGAAGGACCTACTGTAGTTTTTTGTCTTTGTACTATATCATGCCAATTTTTTAGATAGGGGAAAGGTGAATATATTTAAGTTTCAAAGTAATTACAAGATATGTTAATGATTTCAGTTCAGAACAAGAGGTATGGTAGACATATCTGGGTTGGGGTGAAAGGGTGTCGGTCTTATAATTATGTGCCTACTTCCTCATCAAACGATTTTGTAAATCTGCCCATAAAACCATTTTGCACCATGCACGCAATAGTATGCTACAGTATATTATATGCAGTCACATGAAAACAGTCACATGACAAGACAACAACAGAATAATAAAATACAATAAATATCAAATCAACAAAACTAACATAAAACATTAAATTATTAGACATAATAATAAAGGTAATAATGATAATAATAAATAAATATTAAACATAAAAATAAAGGTTATAATAAAATTTAAAATTAATTAATAAATATTGCAGACTCCTCCTTGCCATGTTTTACTTTTTTTCTTTGCTTATTTATATATGTATTTATTTATTTTTAACAAGTGTCTTCCTAAAAATAAAATAATAATCTATATATATAAATTGCTTAGCCGGAAGTCCTTCTTCGCCACTACTATAAAGTTTGTCGCCTATGGACGCTGATCTGGGCAGGTGCTGGCAGCTGGGAATCGGCCTGTTGTGTGCTCAAAACCAGCGAAATCGTTATAGCCGACATTTCCTTACCGAACGTTCAACCGTTTCTGAGATAAATAAATAAGCAAAATGTCCACAAACTGCAATAGCCTCATTCCGCGCGCTTCCATTAAAAATCAAATTGAGGTTTCAGCATGTTTTCCCATATAGACCAAAAAATTTATTGTTTTTGTACGAAGCATTGATAGCTCAGTTGGTAACACTTTCGCCTACCGTTTAGGGCGAACCAAGTTCGAATCCCACGCGGGTAATTTTTTTTTTTATGTTTTTTTTTTCCCACTACAATATGGATATTTTTCTTTTTAATTTAGGCTTTTTACCTTTATTATTATTATTATTATTATTATTATTATTATTATTATTATTATTATTATTATTATTATTATTATTACCAAGGATCGGGATGGGGTGGTAGGTTATTATTATTATTATTTTTTTATTATTATTATTATTATTATTATTATTATTATTATTATTATTATTATTATTATTATTATTATCTTTATTATTATTATCTTTATTATTATTATTATTATTATTATTATTATTATTATTTATAAACTAATAATAATAATAATTATTATTATAATTATATTATCTTATATCAAATTTTATTTTAAAACCTTGGTGTTTTTTATGATTTCTATTTGTATTATTTAATATTATTATTAATATTATTATTATTATTATTATTATTATTATTATTATTATTATTATTATTATTATTATTATTATTATTATTATCAAGGATCGGGATGAGGTGGTACGTGTAGGTAAAAGGGGGCTACGGGTAGGTTTAAAGGGGCATGGGTAGGCATAACGGGGATACGGGTATATATAAGGGGGTATGGTGATGGTCGATTCCTTTCATCCATACCTGCGAAACGATCAACGGGGAAGTATCAAGGAGGGTACAGGTAGGTTACAAGGGGGGTACGAAAGGTATCAAGGGGTTATGGGGAGGTATCAAGTGGGTTCGGGGAGGTATCAAGGGGGTATGATGAGGCATCATGGGGAAGGGACAGGGAGATATCAGAGGGGGGGGGGTATGGTGAGGTATCAAGGGGGATATGGGGAGGTATCATCGTCCAAATGAAACTCGCAGACAACAGTTGTCTCTCTGTCTACATTTTAAACAGCAACCTGTGTACCCTGGCTTGCAAGGGTACAAAAACCACTAGTAAAAAATAAATTCGGAACAATTATGTTCTGAGTGTAACCAAACTTCTTTTTTTTCTTTATGTCTTTACCACCAACTTCTGTACCAAATTTCACAATAATCTGATCATTAATTTTGGAGAAAACTTACGATCTATTACATGACTGGTAAGGGCTACAAAAGCCCTCGTACCGTTGTCAGGAAAGATAATCCAGTTTTAGCGACCACATGAGAGGTAAGAAGCAGTGTCTCATCTCTATATATACTATTTCTGGTTAAATACCACAATGCAGTAACACTACATAAAACAAATATGAATAGGTAAATATTTGGACCAGTCAACAGTTCTCTGCGTTGCTGATTGTTTGCTAGATCGGTAAATTCTTTCAAAACTCTGCTCACAACTTCGTACGAGGCGGAAGTACCTTTTGCACTCGCAAGCCTGAGCATGCGCAATGGAAGTGTAGCTTCGACTGTCGGAAGATACCAATCCTGTCTAATGTAGAATCTATGGTCTAGTGAAGAAGAAGATAGTATAGCAGATTGATAGAACAGAGCAGGAATGAGAAAGAACAAATGAGAAAGACGGCGACAGTGGGAATTTAAAGCACTAAATTTCCAGAAAGCGGGGATACTATTTATACTGAAACCTCCGGCACCCCAACGGGGGTGCATTGCCCAGTATCCGGCCGGCCCACTATCAGACAAGAAGCTGTGCAAGACTTCTTATCGCTTCTCACATAGTGACATCCACAGTGTACTCCCGGCAATATCTTCTTGTCAGTGTTGACAATGAACATTCTTGATCATTTCGATTAATACTATGAGATTATATTCATAATACACAGTAATGCTATTTAAGTGTTAAAAATGGCTGACTATAGAATGGTCTTTCGTCTCGTTAAAACCGTCAGACCTACTTCACCCCCACCCCCTTCCCCTTGTTGTTGTGGAAATGGGACTTTTTGACTCGAAATATTTCATTGTTGATGATAACGTGTCAGTGGAATGGGGGAGGGGGGGGTAGGAGGAGAAAGGGGGAAAGTAATGACAGCGAGTAATTTCCAGAAGGTTGCAAGGATGATGGAAGTAGAATTTAGATGCTATTGGGTGATATATCTTTTTATAAGAAAAAGGGGGGGGGGGGAATCTGAAGAAAGAGGGGAGCAAGTTGAAGAAGGAGAAAATTGAAGAATGAAGAAGAAAGAAGAGGACAAGATGAAGAAGGAGGAAGGTTACAAGTAGTGTTATCAAAGGGCGCGCGAGAAGAGACCACAGCTATATGTTGTATGAATCATGAAGCAGGTCGGGGAGGACGAGAAACTTTTCCGCAATGCTGTGGCTGGTGAAGGTGGGGATAGAATGGGAAAGGTTTGGATGCTTGATGAGAGGAAATTAAGAAGATAAAGGAGGACAAAGAAGAAGATCAAAGAAGAAGAAGAAAGAAGCAATTCCAAGTAGTTATAAATGGTATGGAACGGCAGGAGGCAAAACATGTGTGGGGTGTGTGTAAGGTGGGAGATTAGAGGACGATGAGGACGACAACGACGCCGAAGAAGGAGGTGTAGCTGCTGTTGTTGTGAATGGAATGGCGGGGGTAGAGAACAAATGAGCCTGAGTAGAAGAAGAAGGATGAGGAGGAGGAAGCACAGCGATCCCAGAAGGTTATAAATCGTATAACGTTGCGAGGGCGGGGTGTGTAATATGCCAGGAGGATGTGAGGCGATGGAGAAGATGGGCAGTTGATTGATGAGCGCCTTCTGTTTGCTGGACAGGCGGGCAAGGCAAAGCATGTCCGAACACCACGCAGATCAAATTACGCCTGATGTCTCCATCCCTCCTAATCTGTCTCAGAATCTCTTCGGATCCATCTCCTCATCTCGCTATATACTTCTAATAGCATCACCAGTCTCGTCTCGTGTCAGTTTTACTGAATCCTCTCATACCACAGAATCATTTCGCCAAAGAGATCGGTTGAGGACATGTTTTGTATACATCGGTTTTTGTTTCGACCACAACATTCCTGAACACCGCAGAAGATGAAAGGTAATTTTCCTTCTCCACATCACGCATAACGGTTCTGAGCTGATAATTTAATCAATGTCAGTACCACTGATTCGTCTGATCCGATGTAGCTGAATAATGATTTTAGCTTCTTACCTCAAGCGAAGCTTGTCACCACAAAGGCAAATTCCCTATCTAGCATATCCGTCGACATATATCACGACTTGAGGGAACCTTTGATAAACGACATTTATTGTTGATTTCTCGTTGTGGTTCGTTGTGACCAGACTTTTTGCACCCTGCCTTTTTTCACTCCCGCTGTATTATTGGCATAGAATAGCTGAACCGCATACCATCGGATTTTCATTCTTCTTTGTGCTTCAAGTTCTTTCTAGAACTCTCGCACTCTGCCTCTTCTATCGTCAGCCTTAATATTATGGTTTAGGTCCCCTATCCCTTTTTCCCTTGGACGGTCATCCCCGTCTGCAATATCGCCAATGGGGGGTGTAGACATTAAACCCTCAGTGTCTGTTCAGTATCACCGTTGTGGAACTAGTGAGCCGCATATCAGTAGAATGCTATTTTTGGTGTCTTCATTGATTAATATGCTGTCTGTCTCTTTTCTTAAGGGTTTTTGCATTATGTTAATTTGTTAAGGGACAGAATGGAATATTAGACTTTGCAATTAGTCAAAGTTTTATCCGTAATTAAAAATTATCTCTCTCTACATCGCTCTCTCTCTCTCTCTCTCTCTCTCTCTCTCTCTCTCTCTCTCTCTCTCTCTCTCTCTCTCTCTCTCTCTCTTTTATTTGGGGGCAGTAATCATTGTGTTAAAACTTATTTGGAATAAGTCTTGACAGGCATTTAGTTTTTATAATGACAAAATTTCGATTTGGTGTGTCAGATATTGGTGTTCATTATCACAGATATCGAAATGACACACAAGCAGCTGTAAAATGCCCACTTTGCATGGAAAAAGAAGAAGATGAAGTCCACTTTGTGTTATGTTGTCCAGTCTTACATAACTTAAGAGTGCAATTTATTGCTGAAAAATATTATAGAAATCCATGTGCATCTAGACTGTGTGTTTTGATGGCGTCTAGTAACCCGAATATAATTAGGAAACTAAGTATATACCTGTACAAAGCCTTTAAACTAAGAGAAATTGCTCTATCGTGATTTAATCAGAATGAAAATGTATGTTTGTTATATGTATAATGTTATGATGTACACACCCTTCATGAAGGGGCAATGCCTAAATGAATAAATAATCAATCAATCAATCTCTCTCCCTCTCTCCCTCTCCCTCTCCCTCTCTCTCTCTCTCTCTCTCTCTCTCTCTCTCTCTCTCTCTCTCTCTTTAAGTTGTTTGTTCCGTGTTTGGGAATGGCGCGCTTTGTGTCCGCTGTGGCTTTAATGAATATTGATGGTCGCTTTCCGGCTGCTTGCGCCGCGCTGCTGCTATGTAAGATTTGGTTTTCGAGCCACATCTTAACGCACGACCATGACGCCGATGATGGTTGCAGGGGTTGTAGTGATGACGATAATGGTGCCGGCGGAGGGCTGCGGTGGTTGTTGCTACGGTGGTTGTTTCATATTGTTGTTTGTAGTTGGTGTGTGTGTGTGTGTGTGTGCGGGTTTGTGTGTGTGTGTGTGTTGATGATGATGATGATTGTGGCGTGGTGGTGAAGATGACGTTGTGTTGTCGTTGGTAATGCTAATGGTGACGGTGCTGCTGTTGTTGTTGCTGCTGGTGGGGATAATGTTGTCGACGAAGAGGACAACGACAAACAATAGGTACGACTGCGTGTAAGAGTAAAACTAGTTAACTGAAGAATTAAAAAAAACACAATCAGCGCAAGATTCGTTTCAGGTGCGTAGGCGCTGTTCAAATATACCAGGATGACTCAGGATTGTAGAAGATATCTTAAGTAAGCAGAAGCTTGGGGCGGAAAATGAAGCAATTACTAATTAGCTCTCTTGTTGCAATGTTCGCCTGTAGCAGCCACTGATGATTTTTTTTTAAAAATTGGAGGTTGAAGATGAAGAAGGATGTGAAAGAAGAAGACGGGGCCTATGGAAGAAGAAGAGAAAAAAAAAGAGGAAGTGGCGGAAATTGTGTTTTAATTTGTCACGTTTATTTAATTTTTTTATTTTATTTTTTTCCCCGAATCGTTGTGCAGGCGCATTGTTTGTTTTCTGAAACGGATCGCCGGCGAGTGTGCAATAATTTGTGTTGCCCTGTCGAACTCTTGTCTTTGGAATATCTTTATTTAATGATTACGATACTGCATATCAACCTCGCGGGACGCACGCACGCAAACGCGAAAGCACGCATGTCTGTCTGCCTGTCTTGTCTGCCTGTCTGTCTGTCTGTCTGTCTCTCTTCCCCCACACCCTCCCGCCCCCACATCCACATCTTACGATGCAGCCCGATCTACAATTTCAATGCGTTTGATCGTTCGCCTCAAAGAGCATTTTCAAAGGTGGGGAACTCCCGTATATATGGTACCCGAAGTTGTTTCTCCTTCCGGCGACGATATTTCTATCCCGTGTCCCTTAGAATCCACCCTCATCTCCATCATCTGCTTGGACGTTGTTTTGAAATCATTCGTTTCTCGAAAATTCCTCCCTCTTCTCATACACTCGGTTATTTTTGAAGACAAATTTCTTTCCAAATTCTCATCCTACCTTTCCTATCATAGTTCCTGCGCTCTCGCGATTTGTCCCTTTGTCTCTGTCTCTGTCTCTCTCACCAATAAATCTAAACCATCTAAACGTGAGAAAACCATATATCCCTAATTCATTCAATCAACATTTCCTAAACCTTAGCCAGCCTGCTCAATCTGTTGAAGATCATACAAAACACGATTACTCTCTTACACAAATTTGTAATCGTAGACTAAAATCAGACGATCAATGTGTATTCTGCATAATAGTTCTTAAAAGTTTGTTTTGTTGTTTTATTATAGTTATTTGTCTTGTCGTTGGCATATTGGACTGAATTGACAGAATGAACGATAGTTCAGATTAGGTTTCCGCCTAAAATCTGTATCCTTGTGTTGTGACTAAAATGTCTCGACTCTCTCTCTCTCTCTCTCTCTCTCTCTCTCTCTCTCTCTCTCTCTCTCTCTCTCTCTCTCTCTCTCTCTCTCTCTCTCTCTCTCTCTCTCTCTCTCTCTCTCTCTCTCTCTCTCTCTCTCTCTCTCTCTCTCTCTCTCTCTCTCTCTCTCTCTCTCTCTCTCTCTCTCTCTCTCTCTCTCTCTCTCTCTCTCTCTCTCTCTCTCTCTCTCTCTCTCTCTCTCTCTCTCTCTCTCTCTCTCTCTCTCTCTCTCTCTCTCTCTCTCTCTCTCTCTCTCCCCTCTCTCTCTCTCTCGCTCTCTCTCCCTCCCTCCATCTCTCTTCTTCTTCTTCTTCTTCTTCTTCTTCTTCTTCTTCTTCTTCTTCTTCTTCTTCTTCTTCTTCTTCTTCTTCTTCTTCTTCTTCTTCTTCTTCTTCCATTCTTCTTCTTCTTCTTCTTCTTCTTCTTCTTCTTCTTCTTCTTCTTCTTCTTCTTCTTCTTCTTCTTCTTCTTCTTCTACCCCTTGGGGTCATGAGCAATCTTGCCACTGTAGATTGTTCTAAACTATAAAGGGAAAAGTGAAAGCCCCAGTTGAAAACCTGTCTTGACTTTGTAGGCATGACCAATTCACTGCGGCAACAGTACCCCCGTTGGGGTGCCGGGGGTTTCAGTATAAATAGTATCCCCACTTTCTGGAAATTTAGTGCTTTAAATTCCCACTGTCGCTGTCTTCCTCATTTACTCTTTCCCATTCATGCTCTGTCCTATCACTCTGCTATACTATCTTCTTCTTCGCTAGATCAATGACCTACCTTTTTTCTTGAAAACTCTTCCTGGACAAGACTCCTTGTTTGTGTATGAGGTCTGTTGGATCAGCTTGGGAGTGTTGGACGCTTTCTGCCGGGTGGTCACTAGGGCTTCCTATGATGTTATTATTTAGCAATATAGGCATTTTATATTGATATGTTTTGTTCATAATTTATAATGTTTGTATTCTATTTTGTTTTTGTAACCGGGGCTTCGAGTAGTTGGGGTAAAGCCTCAGCCGTCCTCTGCGTGGGATGTCTTTATTGTAAAGTGGCTGGCCGGTGGAGGGCATTCAATTTTCCCACTAGGGCTGTTTTAGCAGATCTTTTATGCGGATCGGGGGTTGTCCGGTCCTGATTTGGCTCGGAAGAGTCCACTGGACCTAAAGCAACAATCAATCAATCAATCTTCTTCTTCTTCTTCTTCTTCTTCTTCTTCTTCTTCTTCTTCTTCTTCTTCTTCTTCTTCTTCTTCTTCTTCTTCTTCTTCTTCTTCTTCTTCTCAACGTAGATTTATTTCCTCCCCCTCTGTGTCTCTGTCTCTCTCTCTTTGTCTCTCTCTCTCTCTCTCTCTCTCTCTCTCTCTCTCTCTCTCTCTCTCTCTCTCTCTCTCTCTCTCCCCTACCCCCCCTCCTCTTCCCCATCTGCAGCGGCATGGCCCTCCTCTTGAGCCATCTGCGTCGTCACTTTTTCTCCCATCTTCTTCCCCCTAATGGTGTCCTGGAAGTTCTTGAACCCTTACTGGCCATGATCGGTCTTCTTTTCTTCCCTCCTCCTCCTCCCCTGTCTCCACTTGTTCTTCTTCTTTCCTGTGGTTGTCCTTGTAACAAGAGCCCCGTTTCCACTGCCTTTGAGCTGTTTCTTGGTTAGTCCGTCACAGTCCTCAATATTTTTGAAAGCCAAACGCGTAGGATCTGTCTTCTTCATTGTACAGTAATGATGCATCCCCAACCTTCCAAGCAGTCTTTTCTTCTTTCTGTCTTCATTTTTTTCTTCTTTTCTGTCTTCTTCTTCTTCTTCTTCTTCTTCTTCTTCTTCTTCTTCTTCTTCTTCTTCTTCTTCTTCTTCTTCTTCTTCTTCTTCTTCTTCTTCTTTCTGTCTCCTTCTTCTTCCTTCCTTCCTTCTTCTTCTTCTTCTTCTTCTTCTTCTTCTTCTTCTTCTTCTTCTTCTTCTTCTTCTTCTTCTTCTTCTTCTTCTTCTTCTTCTTCTTCTTCTTCCTTCCTTCTTCTTCTTCTTCTTCTTCTTCTTCTTCTTCTTCTTCTTCTTCTTCTTCTTCTTCTTCCTTCCTTCCTTCTTCTTCTTCTTCTTCTTCTTCTTCTTCTTCTTCTTCTTCTTCTTCTTCTTCTTCTTCTTCTTCTTCTTCTTCTTGCAATCTGTCAGTTCAGGGGTGGGGGAGGGGGGAGTGTGAGATAGGTTTGAGTCTTTCAAAGCACCTATAAGTTTTTTATGTTATTTTATTTTGTAATTATACTTAAGTTAGTCTTCTGTTGTAGTGGCAGCATAATTATGTATTTCCCAACTACACCATTTCACTCCAGCAGCGTTCACCTTTTCTCTGGTGCTACTCAAATGTTCATAACTTTTTTATTTTTTCCATTTTTCTCAGTGAAACTATTATTTCTTAACCATTTCCGTTTTTGTGTTTTTATCCCCTGGGTCGCTTCTGTTTTCTTTTGCATATAATGCATTCTTCGCACGTCAACATCAGATCATCGGTCACGCAGCATATTTCAAATGGCTGCCCACGTCTTTGTTAGAGCAATACCAGTAGGCACTTGAAATTATCAAAAAAATTAAGGACGTCTAAACTACCTCCGTCATCAATGCATCATCCACCGCCCTCACTAAGCAGCCACACTATCAATTCAGTGCTCCTCTACTAATCATCATCATCATCATCATCATCATCATCATCATCATCATCATCATCATCATCGTCGTCGTCGTCGTCGTCGTCGCGTCATCATCATCATCATCATCATCATCATCATCATCATCATCATCATCATCATCATCATCATCATCATCATCATCATCGTCGTCGACAGCAGCAGCAGCAGAAACGACAATATATTCAGCATCAAAACCACCACCATCACTCTACGATTGCTGCTTTATATTATTTGTTCCGCTTTCTCCTTTCTATATGGGTTTGTGTGTGAGCACCTTCACTTCACTACTGTTTGTTGTTCCTCATCTTGCCAAAAAAGGTTCTCTGTCTTCCGTGGCACTGTCAAAACACCATGTACCAACCTTACCCGTGGTTTTTTTTTCTCTCTCTCTTTCTTTCTCAGCAGTTCCAAGTCTTTCTGTACTTTTCTCTCTTCAGTCTAGGTCGCTGTTCGCCACCTCCACCACAGTTATAACGATTCTTTTCACGATTCTTCTCTGCTTGAAATCGCTCCTTTCTCCGTTTTTCAATGCCTGTCACTGTCCACTCTTACCACCATCACCACAACGTATGGCCATCCCGAACTTTTGCATGTCCGTCAGCGTTTTCCTCTCTTCTTAATATTATCGTTCCGCTCTCCCTTCAGCCTGTGGGTACGGTGTGTGCAAACAGAAGCTCATCTCGCGGATGCTGGGTAAAGTTTCTCATCATCTAATCGCTTCTGATCCTCTGGGCCCCTAATGTCTGTGAGATCGAGAGTGTCTTGTCCCTCTCAGAAATCACTCTTGGCTCTCTGTCTGACCGGCAAGGAGCAGAAAGGACTAAACTGTGTGCATTCTCTTGTCAGGATTTTCTTCAGACGTTCGCTCTGACAGTTGACCTCTGCGGACTTTCTTCAGTCCTTGGAGTGCAAGAAAAGTAGCGTATTTGCGTTCCAATTTGTTTGATCTGGATTTTTTTTTTTGGTCTGTCTTCAGTTTGTGGCTTGAATAGTATTGAGATGTGCGCGGATTTAGTCAGATTTTGGCTCCAAGAGTAAGCATGTGTGGATTTTTAGACTTTGGCTCCAAGATTAGACGTGTGGATATTTAGACTTAATCTCTTAAGAGTTGACATGCGTGTGTTTTTGGACTTTGGCTCCAAGATTAGACGTGTGGATATTTAGACTTAATCTCTTAAGAGTTGACATGCGTGTGTTTTTGGACATTGGCTCCAAGATTAGACGTGTGGATATTTAGACTTAATCTCTTAAGAGTTGACATGCGTGTGTTTTTGGACTTTGGCTCCAAGATTAGACATGTGGATATTTAGACTTAATCTCTTAAGAGTTGACATGCGTGGGTTTTTGGACTTTGTCTCTAAGAGTATTCATGTGGGGATTTTTTAAAGACTTTGTCTCTAAGATTTGACATGTGTGGATTTCTTTGGGCTTTAGCTCCAAGTCTAAGATATGTGGATTTCTTTAGACGTTGGCTCCGAGAGTAGACATGTGGATTTTTTAAATTTTGTCTCTAAGAGTAGACGTATGTGGATTTCTTCGGGTTTTGGCTTTACGTTTAAAACTATGATGTACGTGGATTTCTTTAGACGTTGGCTCCTAGTTACATGTGTGGATTTTTAGACTGAAGAAATTGGCTCTCAAGAATGGAAGCGTCTAGTTTTAACTGCAGACTGACTTCCAGACAAATAGTAGTTATTTTCGTTCTTCAATTGTTTTGTGATTTTGTGTGTGTGTTAATGTTACTGGATATTCTTGAAATTCTACCTTGAGAAAGAGAACTTTCGGTATTGAGGATAGTTTTTTTGGTTCTTTATAAGTAACGTGATAGATGATGGAGAATGCAATGACGTTGTTGCCGTCGTCATTGTTGTTGTCGTTGTTGTTGTTCTTCAGTTTTGTTTCTTACATTTTTCTTAATTTTTTTTTAAAAATTGGCTTCTGAGGGTATTCAAACTTTGATGTACATATCAGTTGGTCGTAACCAGAAAATAGAACTTTGTTCAGGGTCATTGGCTTCAGCTAATGTCACTGGGGGATGAAAGGAAAACAGTAACTTTGGATCAATACAGAGAAAATGTCAGGATTCGGGATTCAGAAGTCCTGACCTGATTTCTTTCTTACTTATTTCCAAAGTTTTATTCTTTGTTCTGGATTTGATAAAGACACAAAGCAGACAAAGAATAACAAAGGAGAAGATGATTGAGAAAACAACCGTCTTTAAAAAAAAAAAGTAGTTTTAGAGAAACTTTTGTGGTGTATCCAGGAATACAAAGAACAGATGAATGTAAGAAAGGCGGATGTTTGTGGTTAAAGATGAAGAGAGATTTGTGGAAATGACATTTAAGAATGACGGCTTTTGTCTTCGCCAGTCGTTGTTAGAGTTTTGTGTCTTGTTGTTATTTCCAAACTCTGATCGATGACGGAACTCATTCCTTTTAAAATGTCAAATATTTATGATGTAAGTATCTTAGCTTTGCAGTCTTTTCTTGAGCTCTGATCGATGACGGAACTTATTCCTTGTTAAACGTGAAATTCTTTATGTAATTGACGTAGTCTTACAGTCTTTTTTCCTGAACTCTGATGGATGACAGAACGTATTCCTTGTTAAAGGTGAAATATTGTATGTAATTAACCTAGTCTTACAGTCTCGGGAGTTTGTAAATAATGTTTGTCGATGTTTGCTATTCGATTAATTGTTGATCTTCTTCTTCTTCTTCTTCTTCTTCTTCTTCTTCTTCTTCTTCTTCTTCTTCTTCTTCTTCTTCTTCTTCTTCTTCTTCTTCTTCTTCTTCTTCTTCTTCTTCTACTTCTTCTTCTTCTTCTTCTTCTTCTTCTTCTTCTTCTTCTTCTTCTTCTTCTTCTTCTTCTTCTTCTTCTCTATCTCTCTCTATACACACACACACGCACACACACACACACACACGCACACACACACACACACAAAACCCCACATGTTTGACTTAGGCTTTTGAATTCTCTTTTAAGAGGAATTTCATTGAATTCTTTCGGACTTTTCCTATGTGTAAATTGTCTTTGGCTTCTTGTATGAAGGGCTGCATTGTTCATCCAATGTAATTCTCTTTGCCATAGTATTTGAACTTTGATGTGCAAGAATGATGAATCTTGAGATTCTCTGTATTTGGGCAAAGGATTTTTCTAGACCTGTCCTACTTACTGATCATTCCCCACGCAATAATAATAATAATAATAATAATAATAATAATAATAATAATAATAATAATAATAATAATAATAATAATAATAATAATAATAAAAAGAAGAAGAAGATTTTTCTTTGACGCTGTATGGACAACTTCATAACATTTTTTCCTTCAGTGTACGTACACATTTCAGGTGCATGTTTTTTTGTGTTTTTTTTGGCTGTATTTAAAGGTTGTGTATAACTATGTACGAAAGGTTTGTCCTTGTTCTGTCATAATATTGACTCATTTCCTGTGCAGTGTTACATATTTTCAGTAAGGTTTTGTCAGAAGATCAGCATGGTTTCCTTTCGTTCCGAGTATGGACGCATTGGTGTCTTATGTTGTTCTTAAGATGTGTATTCACCACAGCAGGGTTCCAGTGGATTTTTGGATTTTTTCCCGTTCTGCCTCCCCAAAAGTTTCTGGAGTCAAGATGCACAAGTGCGCAGAGCACAGCTGGGATCCTCCTCCTCCTCCTTCTTCTTCATCTTCTTCTACTTCTACTTCTTCTTCTTCTTCTTCTTCTTCTTCTTCTTCTTCTTCTTCTTCTTCTTCTTCTTCTTCTTCTTCTTCTTCTTCTACTTCTTCTTCTTCTTCTTCTTCTTCTTCTCCCTCTCCCCTCTCCCCATTAACCTTTAAAACATTCCATTAACAAAATTCCCCTCTCCCCGCCCTTCGTTTCCAGTCTTCCTACTGTCTTATGGTGTCTTTTGTATTTGTAATTTTTCCTACTCATTCACCTTCTCTTCATCTTCTACCATTCTCTCTTCGCGTGATGCAACTAATTGAAGTAGCAGTCCATCTAAAAGAGAATCATCTCAATGTTGAGTTTTTACTACTTTTTTTGGTGGATTTAATATTCGTGTGTTTATTTTGTTTAATGGTTTTCTTCCCTACCCCGCTGACGCATTTTGAACAAACCCAGGCCATACAAAAAGTTTAAGCTCGAACGTTTTAAAAAATATAAAAGAAGAAGAAGGAAAACAAACTCAACATGAAAGTCAATTTCGAGATTGGGTTTACCAAAATTTATTAATGTTACATTTATTATACTGGTTTGCATGCAACAGTTAAGTTACCCATCTTTTCACTTTTAAAAGGCTAGAATCTTCGTTATAATAAGGTCTTGTCATTGTGGGGTCATCGAAGGTTGGAGCTGTTGGTTTTAGAGTAACGTTGAATATTTATAATGTTGTACAATGTTCGGTAAAGACACCTTTCCTGCATGTTCTTTTGGGAGCCCCGAACTCCCGTTTGTACATGATATCGTTGTGACTGGGTCTTAGTATCCAGTTGTCTGTCTTCATTATAGGAGTCCTTTGATTCTACTTTACAGAGGTCGGGTCATGTTTGGTATTTCGCCTTTTTGTGTGGAGACAATTTCGTGTTTGTGACGTTCCTCCTCCTCCTCCTCCTCCTCGTCCTTCTTCTTCTTCTTCTTCTTCTTCTTCTTCTTCTTCTTCTTCTTCTTCTTCTTCTTCTTCTTCTTCTTCTTCTTCTTCTTCTTCTTCTTCTTCTTCTTCTTCTAATGGGTTCTTAGAGGTTAGGCGAGTGCGCGCGATCTAAGTGCAATCCCTCTTTCAGTCTACTGTCAATCTCTCTTTCTCTCTCTCCACCTCCCTCTCTTCACCTCCCCCTGTCACCCCCCCTCTCTCCCTCCCCCTTCTCTCTCCCTCCCTCCCTCCCTCTCTCTCTCTCTCTCTCTTGTGTAATGTCTCATACATTGATTGGTTTTGATGGTGTGCATGCTTATTCACGATTGGTGTGCATGCTTATTCACGATTGCATAAAATCAAGACATTGAGATCGGTAAACCTTTCCTTTTTGGCCAGGTTGTGTGACAGCATTTGCAGAACTGTCATCACCACTGCCGTCATGCGACACAGCACTGAACCCTCCTCTCTGTCTTGTATGGCCGCTTGTATTGCACTTTGCCTCAACCCATTCATTGCCTGCAAGCACCCGTTTACCGTTTTTACAGGCTAGACCAAAGGTTCATTTAAAGCCACTCTTTTCCAAGCTGCACGAGCTTCAATTCCTGTCTTGTGATCGTTGTTTGTTTGTGACCACTTGCAGCTGTTCGGAGCCCTGCCTCCGTGTGACAAAAACAATGGTATCTTCTGTGTAATGTTTGTTTGTTTGTGACCACTTGCTGCTGTTCGGAGCCCTGCGTCCGTGTGACAAAAACAATGGTCTCTTCTGTGTTATGTTTGTTTGTTTGTGACCACTTGCTGCTGTTCGGAGCCCTGCGTCCGTGTGACAAAAACAATGGTCTCTTCTGTGTAATGTTTGTTTGTTTGTGACCACTTGCAGCTGTTCGGAGCCCTGCGTCCGTGTGACAAAAACAATGGTATCTTCTGTGTAATGTTTGTTTGTTTGTGACCACTTGCTGCTGTTCGGAGCCCTGCCAACGTGTGACAAAAACAATGGTCTCTTATGTGTAAATATTCCATCGGGTTATCACAGCGTTTTAGGCCGTTAGCCGATTGCATGCCAGGAGTCATTTGCATTATTGACAGAGAAAATGCCGATTTCCTTCCTACATTGACTGAGGGCTACGTGAGCTCTCTTTTGTTTTTCTTTTCTTTCTTTTCTATCTCTCTCTCTCTCTCTCTTTTTTCTTTCCTGTAATCCTCGCTTTCCGATCACTTGAAGCTGTCTTGTGTCAGCATCACTGTCATCATGCGACACAAACGATAGTCTTTGTTTGATGTATGATGGCATTACTATTGCTCCTGTCCGTTAGTGGATCGCATGCAAGGACTCGTTAACTTAATGACAGAGGAACGATTCATTTTAGGCGCGTCTCCAATCCAGGTTGGTTAGGCTAATCTTCCTCCCTCCATCTCTGTCTCTTTCTCTCCCTAACTCCCTTTCTCTCTCTCCCTCTCTCTCTCTCTCTCTCTTTCTCTCTCTCTCTCTCTCTCTCTCTCTCTCTCTCTCTCTCTCTCTCTCTCTCTCTCTCTCTCTCTCTCTTTAGAATTGGTATGTCTAAATTAAATTGTCATTTCCTTCAGTATAAGCCTATTGCAGATGATAGGAAAGCTTGATGGTGTGATTGTGTGTGCATGTGTATGTGTGTGATTTCTATTATTTCCAAGTTAATTTAAAGTTCTTTACTGTATTAATTTGTTAAGGGACAGATTGGAAGATTAGACTTATTAATTAGTCTAAAATCTTTATCCCTAATAAAAAAGTTTCAAAGTTTCAAAGTTTCTCTCTCTCTCCCACCGCTGTGTGTGTGTCTCTGTCTGTCACTCTGTCTCTCTCTCTCGCCCTCCTTCCCTCGACCCTCTTCTTCACTCTCTCTCCTTCTTTCTTTCTTTCTTTCTTTTTTTTTTTCTCACACGTTTCTCAATCCTTATTGTTGATGAATATATGACGGTTTTCACGCTGGCTGTCTATGGATTTGTGTGCTTGTGTCCACTTCTCCCCGCTAGATGAATTCACCAAGCAGTCAGATATGCTACAACTTTACAAGGAACTTGCAGTGCACACAGAGTTTTCTCTGACAGAGATATACATAGCCCTGTAATATAGACCTTGGTGGTCATAAGTATAGTTCCTTTTATTATTCTATTTTGTATTTCTTTTTTAAAAAGTAAAGATAGTTCCTTTTATTTTTCTATTTTGTATTTTAAAAAAAACACAGAAAGAAATCAGAAACGCATTTAATACGCATGATATGTTGTTTTACTTTGATCGAACCTTCTCTCGGTGGGGGAGGGAAAGGGGTAGGGGGTGTGACCGGTTGGATCATTGATTCCAGTTTCCTCAAGTTCAGCGGAAATACAGGAGTTACAGCGGAAATACTGGAGTTACAGCGGAAATACAGGAGTTAAAAGGCAGCGGACGATGAACAAAAAGTCCCGAAACATGGTTTCATGAGCTGGTTTCCTATAGGCCCTAGGTCGCTGGTTTGAACCCCGCGTGGGGCGAGCTTACCTGACTTAGTTTCCAGACATTTCAGGATACCGAGGGTTTTCTCTGGGTACTCCAGTTTCCTCCCTAGCTTCAATAATGGTATTGGATGCTGTCAATCTAAAAGTGTCAAAATTAAAAAAATGATTCCTATTCCGACTTCTGTAATAGCAATCTCTTCAGATCGCCGCACTTTGAATTCGATTGAAGTGATAGCATCCTCTGTTGTTATTGTTATAATAATAATAATAATAATAATAATAATAATAATAATAATAATAATAATAATAATAATAATAATAATAATAATATTAGAAAGCTTGGTCTCCTGTCAAAACTCAAGCTGCGGATTACGGCTGGGTCTATAGTCGTGGAACAGGCAGGCCTGGGAATGGTACGCTTTTCGGCGTAATTACGCCGAAGTCACATTGCATTTACGCTGAAAGTGACCTTCTTACGCCGAAACCGAACTCTGACTAGTTTTGCGCATGCAATACATTTTGTCCGTTTTCCGTTCATAGTGGACAGTGTTAAGATGCACTACTTTCGGTTAGAGACATCCTTCGTTCGATACTTCCTCTCTACAAGAAACAAAATTTCCGAATGGCTGATGGTTATATCGATCAACCAATAGCAAAGCTAGAAAGAATATTACTTCTTGGCAGTAATGGCGTTGCGTAGAGACTTCGTTGAACGTGGCGGAATATTCGACGATTCAGAATGTCGATATAAGTGGTCATGGGAGTGGATGGATCGGGACTACAAAGTTCCGTTGGAATCCAGATCGAGCCAGTCCAGCAGCAAACCACGTACTTTGACGGGCCGTTACGCCGAATGGATCCGAAAAGTGAACGAGCCAGGAATAGCCTATTGCTTGATGTGTCGCACAACCATCAAGTACGCATCAGATTTGTGTTTCAGAATGCAGGAAATGTGTTTTAAAGGCACTAGGAGAGGCCAGATTTGTGTTTCAGAATGCAGGAAATGTGTTGGCGGCCGGGGCTCCGCCCCGGACCCCGCTGGGGGAGCTTACGGCGCTCCCCCAGACCCCCTAGACCGCAAGGTGCTTCGGCCCTTCGGGCCTCGCCTCTGTAAGTGTAACTATCTAGTGCCGCGCGTCCCGATATACGGTACGCCCAAACCACTTTTTCTCATTCCCAGGCCTGAACAGGGAAAGGGAGATAATGCTTTGTCTGCAGCTTCCACCAAGAACGGACAAATCCACACGTACCAGCTTGTTTCTCCTGCACTATGCTAGGCACTCGTGTAACTAGGATTGGATGCTATTGGAAAGCAGGGCTGTGGTGGTAGTATAGTATAGGTTTTAACGTGTCTCTGCGTAAGAAATCCAGCGGTCAGCAAAATCTAGAGATGTTGTGTGTTTGTGTGCACTTACATAACCGTACAAATGAGCGCCAGACCTTGTCTTTCTTAGTTTCAAACTTTTTTCCCCAGAACCCCATTTTTTTTCTAAGTACACTGGAGTGCTCTTTTAGTGCATGAGAGTGCAGTTGCAGTGCATGAAAGTGTTTTAAGTACAAGAGGGACTGAAAAAAAAATCCAACCACTTTTCGAGCAAATTTTTGAAGAAAATTGACCTATTTCGTCCCCTATAGGAGACGAACTGGGTAAACTATTTTTCCGGAAAGAGCCAATTTTGCATCAGATTCTTACATTTTTACATGAATTTTGCGCTCTTTCCGTCCCCCCCCCAAAAAACCACAAAAACTTTCCAATTCCAACATTCTTAAATACACCCAGTTGCCATATTTTGCGTGTGTGTGTGTGTGTGTGTGTGGGAGCGAGAGAGAGAGTGGGTTGGCTGGTTGGTTGATGGGTGGGAAAGATTCACAGTGCATCAGACAGAATCAACTCTTTTCGCCTTGTTCTTGTTTTGTTAAACCTAGTTTTCTGAATCTTCAACGTGGCTCTTACGCTTTATAAGAACAGTGACATTTACTGAATTAAATCGTCAGGCTTTGTTATTTTGTTCTTTGGTTGTTGAATCGCCGCGAGAATAAAAAGTCGGAAATTCTGTCTTCTTGTACTGCTGAGCGAGAGAGAGAGAGAGAGACAGAGAGAGAGATTGGGTGAGGGAGGGGGGTGGGTGGGTGCAGTGGTTGAGATATAACCTTGATCTATCCCAACAACCGCAAATATAGAAGAAGAAGAAAATGAATTGAAATGTGACATATTAGTGATTTCAGTTTCTTGGATCTCAGTTTGTTACACCTTTAGACTAAACAACCCCATTTATCTCTTTAAGAACAAGAAAGAGTTGCCGAGATACAACATTGGTCCCAGCAGCAATAATAAGCCATTTAGGTGAGATAGACTGGAACATTTTAAAAAAAAAACTTCAACCCGCTTCCAAGGCTCTCTGAAATGGTTGCTTTTCAACACCAGTCCCATCCTGTTAAAAAATAAAGTTCTGCAGCTAAAATAAAGCCTTCACACTGAAACGAAAATAAATAAATAAATAGTCTAAATGAATAAAGAAGAAAAAAGAAATAAAGAAGTGACATTTTCATGCCAAAGATAAAACATGCTTTTTGCTACGTCAAAATATCCTATTTAAAATAATAGGAACGGAGAGAGAGAGAGAGAGAGAGAGAGAGAGAGAGAGAGAGTGAGAGAGAGAGAGAGAGAGAGAGAGAGAGAGAGAGAGAGAGAGATTTGCCAAAAATACCCATGGTGAGATGAGTAAGCAAAGTAACTGAAAAAATGTAATGATCAATGTGTTTATTTTGTTGCGGGCGTCCATTCTTTAAAGGAAGAGAAACTGTGAAGTAGAACGGGAAAGGAAGACTGGAGATGTTATTGCCTTTAGGGAAGCACGAGAAGGATGTACCGATACTGTCATTGAAAACCAATGAAATGTGACGTGAAATAGCCTGCAATCTGCCATCTAGGTTTTGGGAAATGTTCAGAAGTCGAGAGTTTGCAGAGAGAAGAACGGTTCGAGAGTAAGATGTCTTCTGAAGAACAGATGAGTAGAAGGACATAACAGAGTTTTGAGGGGAAGGTTGAAGAATGTAGTATCGACTGCTAAGAATAAAAGTAGGATGTAGGTAGGCCTTCTGAGATGCAGCTGAAGAGTTCGAGGTTGCGAGGATACGGATTTCGAAGCATACCATTACGACGGCTGAAGAGTGATTTAGCGACTGTTGAAAAGAAGAGTCCCCTGGCACCATTCTGAATAATATTTTTTGAAGTGTACATTTCTGACAGAAGGAATCATCCGCTCCACGGAAGGCATACCCAGATGTTGAGATAACGGTACAGGGAATAAAACTTGAGATATGACCTCTGCATATTGCTGGGCGTGCTTGTTAAGAGGCGCGCCGCAGATTAATATTCTCCCAGGATGTTGTCCTTGCAGTTTTCAAATGAAATTTTATGGGACATGCCAGGGACAGGGCGCAATCAGACCCCTTGTTTTGCGGTTGCCGGGGAATGTTTTCTTTGACGTGAGGGGAAGTGGGGGGAGACAAAAGACCTTGGGGCCATGGGAGCCCAAACACAGCGAATTGAATAACATCCTGTTGGTTTCAACCGTGGCTCGATGTTGTGCACACCAGTGCATTTTTGCTCTGGACTGCTTGATGGCTTCACTGCATGTGGATAGTGCACGCGTTGTGTTGTTGGTTGCACATTTTAGAGCTATTGAATGTTCGATAAAAACCCTTTCTGGTTTTCAAATAACTATTTTAATGACTTGATGCTATGCATTCGAACGGATTGTTTGTGTGTGTGTGTGCCATGGAACTAATTGATGATACCTGTACGGCAGATGGATATTGCACACGTTGTGTAGTTAGCTGAAATGTTGGAAATGTGAAAGACCCCATAACAGTGTTGGTTTTGACCTCTTTTTAATGATGGCTTGATGTGCGGTGGAATGGATTTTACAGTTGTAATTTTCAGGGCTGATGGATATTGCCCAGGTTGTTGGTTAGAATGAGAATAAATTAATGAAATGTGTTGTGGATAAACCAACAGAGAAGCGTGTGAAACATTTCTGTAGGATATTTTAGGCTACACTCGTCTGATCACTCGATGAAAAGTAGGTCAGTATATATAGCTAATGGTCAGGGCCTACGTATTGACTTGGCAGCAGCAAAATTCGTTGTCCAACGCTTGTGTGACAATTTTCATCGGTTAATACATTTGCAGCCACGTTTAAATCAATTATAACCATTTGCATTAAACTGCAGTTGCTTTCATTAAATAATTCAAATTCTTCAGAAATGAATTTGCATGGCTAGAGGCTGAAATCGTTTGATTGCATGATAGCTTTAGTTTTAGGCTTCATCAAAAGCTCATCGGAGGTCATTGCAATGTCAGAGATTACATTGGTTCTTAGACATATTTGTTAGAATATTAAAGATTACCTTTTTAATCGTGCACATTATGTTGTTGTCTCTGTCGCTGTCTCTCTGTCTATCTATCTGTCTGTCTGTCTGTATCTCTCTCTCTGTCTATCTATCTATCTATCTATCTATCTATCTATCTATCTCTCTCTCTCTCTCTCTCTATCTGTCTGTCTGTCTGTCTGTCTCTCTCTCTCTGTCTATCTGTCTGTCTGTCTGTCTCTCTCTCTCTCTCTCTCTCTCTCTCTCTCTCTCTCTCTCTCTCTCTCTCTCTCGTTACGATCTATGGAAGAGCCATTGTTTGAGCAATCGCATCGTAGCATTTTACAGAAGAATGAATTCTCCCTCTAGGGAAATAAGCAGAACAATTTCTACAATTGCGAGTTTGCTTGTTTGTTTGTTTGTTTTTGTAGTTTACATTAACTTTTGATCAGGCGTGTTATGGCCGACAGTAACTCTGTGATTATGTGACCATTATTGGGCAGAATTCACTCATGTGCAGACAGCATTTGCTAAAGAGTTTGCTATCATAGCGGTCTGTCCATAATGTCTAAATGTCCAAGATGGCGAGTTATTTTATAAGTGACGGTGCATCCTCCAAGACGGAGTGTGGCTACGTTACGGTAAGATAGAAAGCGGTTTCATTGGCAAAAATCTCACCATAATTTTATTTAGGGTACCGAAGAAGAACTTACATTTACCCATGACTGTGAAATCATTTGGCAGTAATCATTCCAATGTAGACGATATTTTCAGAATATCTTGCTATCGTTAAAGGATTGTTCAGTGTTGTCTGTACATTGGATTAAAAAACAGCAATAACACAAACGCACGGGAGCAGGTGAATCGCTTGAATGAGCTACGTTATGAAGTCATGAGTGGATTGCAGACAAATACTAGTAATATGCTACTAACGGCACCATCCAACAAGCAAATAGTACACAGACCGTTAAACACCAATACAAAGGTTGATGAATGAATGGGTTCTATAACAATTGTACAAGACAATCTCAGTTGTACCTGCTTAACATGAGGTGTAAGATATGGTTCTGTCCCAGGTTTAATCCGAGACTGTTGTCTGGTTCTGAGCCTTGCTGTGAAGCCTGTGTGTACTGAAGAAAAAGGTAAAAAGGTAAAGGTAGTTCCATAGCCTGTGGCCGTAGGGGAGAGTGTTGTTGGAGATCACACTTACCTTGGGCCAGCGTAATGAGGGTGATGCCCATCTCTCTCCCTCGCTGCTTTACCTTCCCCACCCTTAAGAGAGTAGGTACTCAGTCACAGTTGAGTCAACTGGGGGCGTTGTTATTTGTCTCTTCACGTTTTGCGGTCACCCATCCAAGTGCTAACCGCACTGGACGATGTTTAACTTGCGACACAGTAGCGAGTGCAGCTGCTCCAACCACTGCGCTATCCGACACCCCTGAAGAAAAGTCTGTCAAAACCTCTCTCACACACACCACCGTCATCCCTTAAACACCATACCCCCACTCTTTATTTTTATTTTATTATTATTATTTTTTTTTAATCAAGCAGAAGCAACTTGATTTTATATTTTTGTTCTAAATCGGGTAACGTTTACGTAATTTTCCATTATTTATTATTTACTCACGTGAAATTGAGCATCGCAATAAGCAACAACAACTATAACAACAACAGCAACAACAACTTCTACTACTACTACTACTACTATTACTACTACTACTACTACTACTACTACTACTACTACTACTACTACTACTACTTGTCACGTGGGGTTTATGGGCTCTGCACAATGGAATTATGGACCCTCACGTTTATTCGGTGGGAACTGCTAGTAAGTCACCCTATGAATTACTTTAATAAATTTATTTGTTTAGCTCGTTCTGTGTTAAGGTTGGGGTACAGAAATAGATAGAAAAAAGGTAAAAGAATACTGTCACACTAGCTTTCACACGGCTATGAATCATATGTAGTCCAGCCTTTTGATAACAGTTAAAATCACACATTTATTTCTTCTACTCTATACAAGGTTCTCTAAGTACTAATCTAACTTAAAAAGTCTCTTTCAATGCTAATAGTTCGATCGCTGATAGTCTATGCAGCTGTTCTATCTTCATCGGGCACTCGCTAGTATATCTCATGTAGATTTGGACTACTGTGGTCCGTTTTAGAGTTTCTGAATAGTTGGACTACTGTGGTCCTGTTCTGATCAGTTTAAGTGCACTTGGGATAACACACTTAACTGGCGGGTGGTGCGGTCGAAGTCCTTCTGTGAGGTAGCTTCTGGTCCACCTGTGTCGTTGTGTAGTTGGGTTCCCTGGCCACGCTGTGGGGTCTGACAGGGAGTTTTACCGGGTCGCTCGTTCCGACTTGTGCGGTAGAGGTTCCTCAACCAACTTGTTTCTGTGGAGTGGGGTTCACAGGATAGCTCGGGATAGCTCGGGATAGCTCGCCTGCCCGTCTGTTTGACAAGTTCAGGCCCGTGTGACTTGATAGAATTCTACGATTCCTAAGTCCTGCTTCCTGGTCTAAGTGTAGAGAGATTTCTCTGCCAGCTTTCTAGCTGTTAACACTTCGGTGTATTACTCCCAACTGCCCAAAAATGTGTTAGGCTCGGACCCAGTCAAACTGGCTCGAACCGCTTTGCGTAAGCTCTCATTGGGTAAAATGTTCATATTCAAAACTCAAGTGCTGACGTCACTGCGCTGTGTGTGTGGCTCAGGCTCGCAGTGTGCTGTAATTTAATTGCTACTGTGTACTGTACTAACTCTCTACTGTTACAAAGGCTACACAATGCTAAATAGTCGATAGGCAGAGTTTAAACTAGCCAATTCGTGACAGGCTCCCTCAACTGAAAAAAGGCGATGACTACTGGATTCGACCTTTTTCTACTACAGAGCCTAGTTTAACACTGCACTATCCTAGGGTCCTATTTACAAACTAAGTAAGTTGCTCTACCTGAGCTGCAATGCTGTGCCAGGTAGCTATGGACACTAGTGACAGGGTATTACTGGGCGGGGACGAATTCTGGTGCTGTGGCCCTTAGTTGTGTTGGGTGGGCGACAGCTGCTGTGTCCTCCACGAGATGGCGACTGAGGTAGTCGGCTCCGTGGTTTTCTTTGCCGGGGATGTACTCGATTTGGAATGAGTACGCCTGAAGGGTGAGTGCCCATCGCATCAGGCGAGAGTTCAAAGACTTGGAGGCTGCCAGGAACGATAGTGGTTGGTGGTCCACCTGAACTGTGAAATGGGTCCCATACAGGTAGAGTTGAAACTTCTGTATGGCCCAGACTAGTCCAAGGCATTCTTTCTCCGACGTGGCGTAGTGGGTCTCGGCGGGTCTCAATTTTCTGCTGGCGTAGGCGACAGGGAATAGCGTCTCTGCATTCTTGGGGTCGCGCTGTAGCAGTACTGCTCCGAGTCCTAAGTCGCTTGCGTCGGTGCGAAGAACGAATGGCTGAGTCAAATCGGGTAGGTGGAGTACTGGCGCCGATGTCATTCTGTCCTTGAGTGTTTGGAATGCTGTCTCGCATTCCGCTGTCCATACGACTTTGTCCGGGGCGATTTTCCGGGTTCCATTTGTCAGAGGTACGGCGATGCTGTTGTAGTTGTGGATGAGCTTCTTCCGCGATGGCGATGGCTAGCCATGTGTGTGTGCTGGGGGTCGCTGGTCGGTCCGTGTACTTCTTGAGGAGATTGATGTGGTGGTATCGGGCTCTCCCGTTCACCTCTACTTGGTAGACTGTCTTGGATTTCTTGGCAGTCACCCGGTACGGTCCTCTCCAAGCGATGTCCAGCTTGTTGGTTCCACTTGGAAGTAAGAGTAGCACTTGATCGCCGACTTGCAGTTCTCTGTCCTTCGCGTGGCGGTTGTAGTACTTCGCCTGACGGGCTCTTGCCTTCTTCAGTGCTTCACCAGCTTTCTTCCACGTTGCTTTGAGGGTTTCCTGCAGGTCTGCGACGTACTTGGTGGCACCTCTGGGTGTGTCGTCTATCTTGGCTTCCGTCCAACTTCTGCGTAGGGCTTCTAGCGGTCCTGCTAGAGGTCTGCCGAATAGCAATGTTGACGGGGTGTAGCCTGTGGCTGCATGGGGCGTTTCTCGGTATGCGAACAGTGCCGCATTCACGTAGGTGTCCCACGCTTCTGGATTGTCGTCGGCGACTTTCCTGAGTATGGTGAGAAGGGTTCCATTCAGTCTTTCCACTTGTCCGTTGCTGGCGGGGTGGTATGGTGGTGTGCGAATGTGATGGACTTGTATCAACTCGAACACGTCTTGCATCAGGCGGCCGGTGAACTGAGATCCGTTGTCCGTTCTAATGCTGTCCTGGAATCCGACTCTAGTAAAGATGGCGATGAGTGCATCTGCAATCTTCTTGGTGTCGATCGCTGGCAACGGGACTGCTTCGCACCACATCGTACATGCGTCGACGAGTGTGAGTAGAAATCTGTTCCGCTTCTTGGTCATGGGCAGTGGTCCTACTATGTCTACTGAGACTTGCTGGAATGGCACGCCGACTACTACTGATGGTCCTAAGGTAACTGGTACGGTGTGATGTCGCGGGGAATATCGTTGACATTGGTGGCAAGATTTCACGTAGCGCTTGACATCCTCCGTGATTCCTGGCCAATAGTAGTGTGCGCTGATTCTCTGCACTGTGGCTCCAATTCCCATGTGTCCGCTGAGTGGCATGCTGTGGCCTAGTTCTAGTACTTGGGCTCGAAGGGTGGCTGGTAGTACTAGTTGGGTGTGATCTCCATCTCCTTGTCGATGTAGAACTCCCTGTTCCATGTAGAAGTCTCCCTTGTGCGGGGGTGTGTGCGCCTTGGGTAGCTTCTGGAAGCACTTCGCTATCGAGGTGTCTTCTTTCTGTGCTGTTTTGATCTCTTCGAGTCCTGGATTCGGAGCGAACTCGGGCTGGGGTGGTTGGGTTTTAGCTTGGGCCCTGGTTTGCACTGCAGCTATCTCTACAGTTTTTGGGGGCGTGCCTAAGAACACATACCTACAACCTAGCACTAGATCATACAGGGGTTTCTGTAAAACAGCTGCTTGGATTCGTCCTGTGACGTACCTACTCTCTACTTCGATCCAAGCTATTGGGCAAGTAGTCGTCGGTTTCGTCAAGTCTGCTCCTTGTAAGTCGACTGTCTTGTCTGTCAAGTCCGCGCGCGATACAAGAGACTCGCTGACTATCGCGTCGTATGATAGACCTGTGTCATACAGACAGTTCGCTTCTTTTCCGTTGACCTTGACCGTGTCTGTCACCGATGGGTGATCTCCGATCGTGTGTGGCTTATTACCGCTACTTTGAGTTAGAACTCTGTGCGCTGGCCGGCTTTCGCGCTCTTCCCTACGTTGTGCGGCCAACTTGAAACATTCTGCGGTGGAGTGATTGTTTCTGTTGCAGAACGAACAATACCGTCTCTGTTCTGCGGGACCTCTTTTCCCGAATTCCGTGTTGGGTCCTTTATTTTGCCCAGGTCTGGGGTTATTCGGCTTATTCGCGGTGCGCTCTTCTCGGTTAGGGCTTCGTTTCTGTGCCTCTTTCCCGTTAGGCTTTAGGTCTCGCCTGAAGCTCTTGGCTTCTCCGTGTGCGGCCACGTACCTATCTGCGACCTTGACCAGATCTTCTAGTCTTTCCGCGCCCTGCTCTACTGAGAAGGTTCTCAGCTCGGGGGTCATGGTTTCCCGTAGCTGTTCCCATACTAACAGTTCTGTCAGTCCATCATACGTCTTAGCCGTGGCTGACTGGCTAATCCACTTATCCAGCGTTGTGGACAACCGATCCGCGAACTGCGCATAGCTCTCTCCTTTCACTCTCCGATTGGTGCGGAACTTTTGCCGGTAGCATTCTCCTGTCAGTTCGAATCCCGTTAGGAGTGCCTCTTTTACTTTGTGATAGTCAGTCACTCTGTCAGTCGGTAGCTTACTGTAGATGTCATAAGCCTTTCCTCTAAGTCCTTGACTAAGCTTGAAAGACCAATGAGTGGGATCTAGTTTATACTCTGTTGCTAGGCGCTCAAACCTAGTCAGATAGAGATCTAGACCTTCTTCTCTCTCATTGAATGTTCCCAGTGGAAATGACATTCCTTGTACAGGGTTGGATGCTACCTCTAGCTGATCTGAGTGGGAAGGGGTTGAGGAAGAACTTGAAGCTCCTGATCCCAATCTTCTTAGCTCTAACTCATGCTGTCTTTCTTTTTCCTTTTCTTCCCTCTCTTTTTCTTTCTCTGCCCTCTCTTTTCTTTTTCTGCCCTCTCATACTCCCATCTCCTAACTTCTGCTTCTCTCTCTGCTGCTAATGCTGCCTTCTTCTGTTCTCCTTCTAATTCTAATTTCTTTTGCTCTGCTTCTAATTCTGCTTTTCTCTGATCTGCTTCGAGTTTCTTCTGTTCTGCTTCTAATGCTAGTTTCTTCTGCTCTGCTTCTAAGGCTAGTTTCTTCGCCTCCCTTTCTGCTGCTCTCTCTGCCTTAGCCTCCTGTTTCTCTACCTCTGCATTTATATACGCAATTAGGTCCGCCCCTGCTAAGTGTAAAGCTTCTCCCAATTCCTTGAAACGCAATCTCAAGGCCACTGGGTCCGACATTGCCAAACGTGTCTATGAACAACCTCTGAATCACGTGGAATACCAAAACACTAGCAATATTGCAAGTCAATAAAAACAATGCAAAGACAATCAAATTCGTAATCAATAATAGAATAAAACAAGAGTCAAATGGCATACAACAGTTACTTAAGCAAAACCTGCAAAAGAACAATGCAACATACAGACACAAAAATAATTGAAGCAAAAAAGTTTTTAACTAAAGAATAGTGCACCCAAACTGAGTCAATGTTACCACTATTCTAAGTTATTCTACTACTCCTACTGTTATCTAATTTTATTGTACTTAGATCCGTTTATACCCAATTCCTATTATACACAGATCCTGGCTAGGCTCGCCAATTAAAGTGTCACGTGGGGTTTATGGGCTCTGCACAATGGAATTATGGACCCTCACGTTTATTCGGTGGGAACTGCTAGTAAGTCACCCTATGAATTACTTTAATAAATTTATTTGTTTAGCTCGTTCTGTGTTAAGGTTGGGGTACAGAAATAGATAGAAAAAAGGTAAAAGAATACTGTCACACTAGCTTTCACACGGCTATGAATCATATGTAGTCCAGCCTTTTGATAACAGTTAAAATCACACATTTATTTCTTCTACTCTATACAAGGTTCTCTAAGTACTAATCTAACTTAAAAAGTCTCTTTCAATGCTAATAGTTCGATCGCTGATAGTCTATGCAGCTGTTCTATCTTCATCGGGCACTCGCTAGTATATCTCATGTAGATTTGGACTACTGTGGTCCGTTTTAGAGTTTCTGAATAGTTGGACTACTGTGGTCCTGTTCTGATCAGTTTAAGTGCACTTGGGATAACACACTTAACTGGCGGGTGGTGCGGTCGAAGTCCTTCTGTGAGGTAGCTTCTGGTCCACCTGTGTCGTTGTGTAGTTGGGTTCCCTGGCCACGCTGTGGGGTCTGACAGGGAGTTTTACCGGGTCGCTCGTTCCGACTTGTGCGGTAGAGGTTCCTCAACCAACTTGTTTCTGTGGAGTGGGGTTCACAGGATAGCTCGGGATAGCTCGGGATAGCTCGCCTGCCCGTCTGTTTGACAAGTTCAGGCCCGTGTGACTTGATAGAATTCTACGATTCCTAAGTCCTGCTTCCTGGTCTAAGTGTAGAGAGATTTCTCTGCCAGCTTTCTAGCTGTTAACACTTCGGTGTATTACTCCCAACTGCCCAAAAATGTGTTAGGCTCGGACCCAGTCAAACTGGCTCGAACCGCTTTGCGTAAGCTCTCATTGGGTAAAATGTTCATATTCAAAACTCAAGTGCTGACGTCACTGCGCTGTGTGTGTGGCTCAGGCTCGCAGTGTGCTGTAATTTAATTGCTACTGTGTACTGTACTAACTCTCTACTGTTACAAAGGCTACACAATGCTAAATAGTCGATAGGCAGAGTTTAAACTAGCCAATTCGTGACACTACTACTACTTGTACTACTGCTACTAGCCTGCATAATTCGATGGACGATACTGCTAATGTATTCACTGGGTGGACGAACCTGCTATTGTATAACTCTATGGACGATACTGTTAATGGGTAGAAAAACTAACCCTCCATGGCAGAGCCGTTAAAACACACGCGAAAGGACGATGGAATGCAATTCGGTAACGAGGTGGGTGCTGTAGCAGTTATCCGTCGATGTCACCGTGTTTCCTTTTTTGTGGTGGCCTCACAACTTTCATCAAGCTTGGTGGCAAGCGATTGTTTACTCACTACCCAAAGTATCCGTGGATAGCAAAGAGTATAACCTTGTCTCCAGAGAAGTCGAGCTCCAGATGTGGAAGTTGAAGTCAAGAGTTTCAGTCCGTTCCCCTAACAGTGTAGACTTTCGATCAATGTCAGAAGACAATTTGGTTCACCTGGAGTATTCCAGACTGACAACTTCTCACGGAGACTTGCTTTGTGAGTCCCAGACACTCTGTAGCAGTTTAATCAAGGGAGATCACTTCATCATTGGGCATGCTTGCTGCCCCTCCCCCAAGACGTTTCTTTTTAATCTGGAGAGAAAACATTCACACTGAGAAGAAAAGGTCAAAACGTGGTTTTCCTCCATGACGAAAGACAAGAGAAGACATGTTGGAGAGAAAAGAAAAAAATAAGAGGAGAACGAAGAAGAAAAAGGAGGAGAAGAGGATAGAGGGAGGGGGGAGTGAGAAGGAGAGATAGGAGGATGGGAAGAGGACACAAGGAAAAAGAAATAACGAGAGAGAGAGAAGTGGTTGGGGAGAGAGAGAGCGCGAGCAAGAGCCTGTCTTAATTGGAAGGTTCGGTAGCTAGAGGTTCACAAAATTGTGTGTGGGTGCGCGCGCGCGTGTGTGTGTGTGTGTGTGTGTGTAAGTTCCTCAGACCTTGTTCTTAGGTTTTTGAACTTTAACAAAACAAAACAAAATGTGTTGTTGTTGTCAAAGGTACGGAATCTGCTCACGAACCTCTTTATTACGGGAGGCACTGTGGTCTAATGGTAGTGCTTCGGCTTGAGGATCTGAAGGTCCCGGGTTCGAGCCCTGGCCGGGCCATTGTGTTGTGTCCCTGGGAAAGACACTTTACTCCTGTTTTCCTACTCCTTCGGATGAGAGTATAAACCGAGGTCTAGTCTGTGTGTCGCATACATTCCATCATAACGGACTTTAAAGATCCTGACGCTCATGTCCTAGACGGGGAGTGCCGGTAACAAGAACACACCCAGCATGCACTTGGTCCTTCTCCCCCATCCCTGGCTGCCCAGGATTGTGCTCAGTTGTCCGGGCGTCAGACCATGCGCCAAAGGCTGCGGGTGGGCGTCTCGGGCGGTTTGAGTTAGATCCTGTATCGGCCAGCGCCTTGATCCTTAGGCTAAGGCGCCTTATAAATGACGAACATTATTATTATTATTATTATTATTATTATTATTATTATTATTATTATTATTATTATTATTATTATTATTATTATTTCAAGGTTCTCACATCCCAAATCTAGATTCATGAACCTTTATTTTGTCCACAAGGTTGAGGAATGGGTTCGGGATCTGGGATCCTCGGGAGAGGGGTGGGTATGGGGAAAGGAAGGAAAGAGTTGGAAACCCTCCACAAACCTTTTAATTAAGACAGTCCTTAATACAAAAGGAATGAACGAATGTGGTGGATATATTAATTTGTTAATTTAAAATTACAAACCAGGATTGATAGGAGGTAAGTAAATTGGAAAACAGAACGTGGATCTATTGAAAAAACTTCAACAAGGAAAAGAAGAGAATGAGCAAAAAACAAAACTGCACAATCAGTTAAAAATAATACAGAGTACAGGACGAATAAAGAAGTTTTGTTTTTTTCTCTGTTGGTTTAAAATGTGTCCTTTTTATGGAGATAATATATTTTTTGTTCATCTTAGCTCGCAATTGATTGCTCCCAAAAACAGAAGGCCCTCAACAACCAAAATAGAAGAGAGAAATAGAGAAAAAATACTTTAAAAAAAAAAGAAGAACAGTACGAATTGAAGAACATGCATCTCTCTGATAGCGGGAAGCGGTTCTTTGATAGGAAGAAGGGGTCGACGTAGCAGAGAGCCCTTACTTGTGAGAGAGCATTTTAAGTGCTTCTGTCTGATTAAGTTTGTGGTCGCGGTCTCCCCCAAATAATTGTTTCAAATAGAGGGACCCTGAGTGAACACGCAAACACGGAGCAGGTATGAGATTATTGAAGGGAAGAAAGAGAGGAAGGACAGAAAGGAATTGAATTAATGTGCCCAAAGAATAGAATGATGATGATATTAAAGTAGTACTAAAAGGAAAGTACTTTTTTAATTAGGGAGGAAAACCGAGTTCCGGAAAGAAATTATAGATAACCTGGGTTTGATCATTCCTACAGCGATATTTTTAGTTTCCTCTTTCTTTGAAAGTTAAATTATTGTGTACGAATTGCCCAGACACTGACATGGGTATGATAAAAGTGTGCTTTAAAAGGAAAGAAAGAAATGAGGGAGGAAGCAGCCATCATTAAAAAAAAATCAAGTTACTGAGGCATTTTCTTACAATACGTGACAGAGAGAGGTGGCAAGCCACTGAAATCTATACATTAAGGATAAACCATACAGAAAGAAACATGAAGCTCTGAACGTGAGCGGCCAGCGCCTTGAGCAGCTCTTGAGCTGATAAATGGCTATAGAAGAACAACTATTTATAAGGCGACAGGTAGTAAGTGAATCCGTCCGACGGTGGTCGGCTTGATATGGGTTGTAGTTATAAATGGAATGCATTTCACAAACACAGGAATGAGTTACATTACATTACATAATTGTTGCTTTAGGTCCAGCGGACTCTTCCGAGCCAAATCAGGACCGGACAACCCCCGATCCGCATTAAAGATCTGCTGAAACAACCCTAGTGGGAAAACTGAATGCCCTCCACCAGCCAGTCACTTTACAATAAAGACATCCCACGCAGGGGACGGCTGAGGCTTCACCCCAACTTATCGAACCCCCGCTTACAAAAACAAAATAGAATACAAACATCATTATAAATTATCAACAAAACACATACATATAAAATGCCTACATTGCTAAATAATAACATCATAGGAAGCCCTAGTGACCACCTGGCAGAAAGCGTCCAATATTCCCAAGCTGATCCAACAGATCTTATACACAAATAAGGAGTCTTGTCCCGGAAGAGTTTTCAAGAAAAAAGGTAGGAGACTGGTCTAGCGAAGAAGGCGATAGTATAGCAGATTGATAGAACAGAGCAGGAATGAGAAAGAGCAAATGAGAAAGACAGCGACAGTGGGAATTTAAAGCACTAAATTTCCAGAAAGTGGGGATACTATTTATACTGAAACCCCCGGCACCCCAACGGGGGTACAGGAATGAGTACCACCGCCGTAGCTCAAGTGGTAGAGCGTTCGCCTGGCTCACCGATGACCCAGGTTCGAATTCCTTTGTGGGCGAAATAAAAAGTGGCCATTTGTCACTGTCCATTTTAGCAGTATGATTGCTCTGGTGGTTCAGTGTTGATTTAGGTCCCTACTCCTTGTTTCCTGGGATGGTTTTGACTTTTCCCCCGTCTGCCGTGTATCGCCTATGGTGGGTGTAGACGTTAAACCTCAAGGTTCGTTCACACAGGACTGGTGTGTTAAGACGTCCAATCGGAAGAGAGAGGGAAAGACAGAGGGAGTCGGTACCAGTGGAAAGAGGATGTTGACAAAGTAGAGATGTTAAAAGTCTGGTTCTGTGACAGAGAGGAATGATTTTTAAAAAAAAAAAAATATATATATATATAAAATAAAGTATCAACTTGACAAGTTCGAGTTGTGGTCAGAGGCTTTTTTGGTGCCTATCCCGGTGTCTTGGAATGGAGCGTGTTTGCATGCAGTGGTAGAGGAGATTTGCAGTTGTAGATAGAAGTTAAACGAGATGCTCTCTCTCTCTCTCTCTCTCTCTCTCTCTCTCTCTCCCCCCCTCCCTCTCCCCTTTCTATCTCTCTATATCTCTCTCTCAAAGTATACCCCTCTCTCTCTCTCCCCCCCTCCCTCTCCCCTTTCTATCTCTCTATATCTCTCTCTCAAAGTATACCTCTCCACAAACAAAATAAATATATATAAATAATTAGAAATAAATGTATGAATTGGAATTGTGGTTGAAACACAACTACAACGTCTGAATAGTCTGCAATAGGGGATATGTTTTCGTGGAGTGGTGGAAAAAAAAGACTTGCAGTTGTTGAATAGGACAACGTTAGAACTAGATGCTTGATCAAAGGATCTAAAAAAGAAGAATGTGTGGGAACTATGCTTGCAGTGATTGTGTTTTTAAAAAAAAACATTCCACCGTCCGAATTTTGTGGAACAGGGCATGAACTGAGTAGGAAACTAAATCTATGAATTGGACAATCTGAAGTTGGTGAGGCTAAAAACTTGCAAATACTGAATTGTTTGGAAGTGGGGACAAGTCTTGCTGTAGTAGACGGAGAATGAGGGAGACGATCTGAAAGTTAGCGTTGCCGCTAACTAAGGGGAAAGGGGAAAAAAAATCGTGCCTCTGTTGCTTGTCGGAGAGCATGTTTTGCCTGGAGAAAGGAGAAATGTCATTGGAAGAGTAGATGGATATGACGAAGAAGACAGTATGAAGATTTCAGCGAGAAGGTGTCTCTTTAAAGAGAAGAGAAATAGTCTGTCACAGTTTTCCCTGCGATTGCTAGTGTGGTTTGCCTGGAATTGCTGGGAAAAGAGCACGTTTGTCTCGGGGGAGATAAAAAGGTCTTACTCGGTGCGATAGTTCGAAAGTCTGATTTGGAGTAGAGCATGTTTGCATAGAAAGGGAGAAACGTTTTGCAGTGGTGATTGGACTGTCTGAAGTGAAACGGCGGAGTGATGGTCCCGAAGTCCCGAGAACAGACAGCGGAGTGTTTCGCTTTGTGGTTCCGTTTGTTGGAGAGTCCAGATTACGTAAGACATCAGAGAGCTGACAATAACGCGTAACGACAGTTCGCAAGCGAAGGGAGGGCAAAAAGGATGTTTGCAGCCGAAGATTGATAAGTCAGGAATCAAAAGCGAGGTATGGCTGCGTTTGAGCGCTAGCTTTAGAGAAATTAACGTGTAAGTCAGAGCAGTGGGATTTTCGTGGGGTTGTGTTGTTTCGAGTGTCCACAAGACTGACTATACACAGAGCACACGGAAATGGAGAATAAGGCATTCATAATCATGTTGTTTTCATGGAGGGAGGGAAGTCTTTGATATTGAAGATTGACGAGTAGCGATTCAGACGAGTGGGGCAAAGGTATCTGCTAAATTGCAGAGGAGGTAAACGGTATTGTTGAAAGCAATGCGCTTTCTGGAATGTTTGGATTGCATGAGTGAAGTATTTGCTTTGAGATTAAACGTAATTATTTGTCACACAAGTGTCGAAGATTCAGACGTCCGATAAGGATTGTCCTCTTCTTCTTCCTCTTCTTCTTCTTCTTGTACAAGAGAGGAGACCGTTTTTCTGCTACAATACTGTATCAGAGCTGCCTAGTATTCCGCTTTGCGCGGAGTTTTACGCATTTTCACGGTCAACTCCGCAACTCCGCACGACATCCGAAAAATCCGCATTTTCCGTTAAAAAAAATCTGCGTAATTTATTTTGGCGCATTTGTGTGCTTTTGTGCGCTTTTTATAGTCACTCCCGCAAGTGTCGAATGATCTAGTCGTGTGCGATGCCTATCACGTGACTTTAGGGCAGCCATTAATTTTGTATCGTAGCACAGCAGCATTGAGATCAGCGTTTTGTATAGTTAATTCAGCGAAAATGAAAAGAACGCGTGTCCGTGAGCATGAAACGGATGACGAGGATGATACTTCTACTAAGAAGAAAACAGCCAAAGGCAAAACCATTCCCAGAAATTTTTTAAGAGTTATACAGAGCGATGGCCTTGTCTAAAGGCTTCAGCCAAGGGAGACACCCACATGTTTTGTACTTTTTGTCTCTGTCGGACAAAACATTGCAAAATCTGTTGGTGGTCAAATCAAGGCCAGGCTCATTTGGCTGCCGTGACTACACTCCTGAGCAGCTGAGATCTTTGAAATCTGCATATTCAAAGAGTTTAGAAAAATACAACTAGGGGTGTTGATGAAAGTCTACCAGTACTTAGAGGTGGGGGGTGGGGGGAGGTCGAGATGTAGCATTCACTTTATTACAAGATTTGATTAAAAACTTGGCAGTGTGTGTGTTTTACTCTTTGGTTTTGGGTGTGTCACAAATACATTGTTTCAGCTAGTGCTTTTTACAGTCAAACTTCGACCGCGACTACATACTCCTCATTTGTATTCAAAACTCCACATTTTTAGGATGCAAACTCCTCATTTGGTTCACAGAGGTGTAGGCAGGTCTGAATACTTAAATTGCAGCTAAACTTCTAGAGTACTGTCTTCTGCTTTGAAAGATCAGAGCGATTTGTAGCAAGCTTGTACATAGCAAGCTTGTTGCGTACTTTTTCATTCTATTGCCTTTAGATGGAAAGGATAGTGACTAACAAGCATGTTAGCTGAACATGAAGAGTTGTCTGAAAAGCTTGAAAAGCTGTTGGTAGAGGAGGAAGTAAGGGACCGCGAAGGTGTGGATAGTGCAGAGATAGGTAGGTTACGCAGGACCAGAAATTGTAGAGGAATAATTCAGACACCTAGGAGATAAACCTCACAAGAATGAAGCAGTACCCTAGAAACTAAGAGAAAAGGATTGTGACCTTGAAGATTTGGAAAGAAACTGCGAAGGAGGTAACAGGAATGAACCTAGGAAAGAAAAGTTAAAGGTATAGCTATATCAACATGATATGAAGGAATACTTCAAAATAAAGAATGCAGGAATGATCCAACT
Organism: Oncomelania hupensis; assembly: GCA_036898135.1. NCBI lineage: Eukaryota > Metazoa > Mollusca > Gastropoda > Littorinimorpha > Pomatiopsidae > Oncomelania > Oncomelania hupensis. The sequence goes on along the minus strand of CM072523.1, from coordinate 7,245,663 downwards.
GATGTATGGAGAGTGAATGCTAAGAGGAATGGAGGAATGAACTAGCAAGGTCAGAAAAAAAGAGGAAAAAAGAAATGGGCGAGTTATCTACCGAGGAATAGAGGAAAAATTCTAGTAAAATATGAAGGGAGGAATGAACTGTGGAGATGGAATGTAGAAACGAGATTGAGAGAGAATGTTAGAACGAAGCCGTAAGAAAGGCAGACATAGAAACTGAGGAGGAGGGATGGAGTGGGAATGGGTCGTCAGCAGGATAGAGAACCTGCCAAGGAACGGAGGAAAGGGACCAGCCGAGATTTAAAGGTTGTGAATGAATGTAGAGAGAAGAGCCGCCACAACTGGAGGCCCAGTAACACGGTGGTTATTGATCCCACTGCGAGCGCCAGCGACCTGCTGCCTTCCATCAATCATCCAGTCACTGGCCCAATCATTAGCGTCATCACCACAATTTGCCAACAATTCTCACCGTCACACTCTCTGTGTACAAGTACTTTGTCTATTTTCTTTTTTTGTGTAGGCTGTATTTTTCTGTCCTTAAGATTGATGTTGTCTCTCTTTAGCGGCAGTTCTAGTTCTGTGTGTAGAGAAAAGAGAGTTGTGTAGAGATAATCTTCTCAAGTAGATCTGTGTTGATGAATTACTTTTTCCCCTCCACAATATTGGTGTTGATTTTCTTTAGTTTCTTGCAGCTTATTCACGCAAGGTCGTGCTGATTTGCTACCAATTTGCTTAGATGGTTTCATTTGATTGGTGGTACATGGTGCCAGATCACTGTGTGACGACCTGCTTCCTTTACCGATAGTTTCGTCGTTTGATGTTAGATTGATTTCTCCGTGGAGATTAGCATTATGTTATTTGATTGAATTGGGGTTGTAGATAATCTGTTATTGATGGAAAGTGATGACAGGTAGGGAGACCACACGTTGTGTTAAAACACAGGTAGAGTAGTCTCGCCTCACGAGAGGGGGCTGGAGTTTCTGATAGCATCTTGGATAGAACCCTTATTAGATAATGTCCTGGCTGTGATCACAGGTAGGGTGTTTGGAACTCTTTAGCGATGGTGCTTTTACATGGAACAGTTACAATGTGTCTGGGATTTCTGGGAAATTGTAGCATAGTAGGTCCATCTCAGTTGTACTTTAGTGACTTTCCGATAGAAGTGGCTGATCATTTCAATTACCATTACAAATTTAGCAATCTGTTTCAATAAGGTAATGAAGTATGAACAAGAAATTTGTGTTCGTCTTCTTGAAGAGGGAGGGTGAGTGAGTGTGTGTGCGTGTTTGTGTGTGGGTGTGTATGCGCGCGCGTGTTTGTGTGTGTGTTTGCTTGTTGAAATATTTATAAGGTCTAGTTTTTTGGGTTGCTGGACATTTTATGGCGAGAGTTTTTTGGGAATCCTAAGTTTCAGTAAAACAATGTTTACCAGATGAAAGATTAAACAACACTTTGACCAACCCTTCTGTTTATAAGTTTGTAATGTTGTGTAGACCCATGTCTCAAAGGTATTTTTAAGCATTTATGAGGCCACACTTTCTTCTCATTTTTGGTGGATATTAATAATTTTAAATCCAGGTTTACCTCTGATCAGAAACCTTGGTGATATTACTTGATTCGTCAGCCATGATAACCTGACTTTTTATAAGCCGTAGTGTACGTTAGTTGTTGTTGCTGTTTATGCTGCTGCTGAAATACAGGTGACATCGTTTGAGCGGACATTTAATTCTTAGTTTATTGTGTTTTGGAAACTTGATCACAAGACAAAAGACTTTGTTGTCGATTCATCAGACTTTTCTAACCCACTGAATGTGCAAATTTAGTACTGTTGGGTATGTTTGAAGAAACTTGTATAACATTTATGAGTTTTGGTTTAGGAAATGGCCAAGTTTTCTTTTGGGCGGGCATTTATATTATGGATTTGTTTGTGTGTGTGGGTGTGTGTTTGTTTGTTATTTATTTATTTTTCTTTGTTTTTTTTCTTTGTTTTGTTTTAAAGCCCGAGTGATAATAAAACCAGGGGTTATTGTGTTCACTGAGCTGTAGATTTCAATCGAATTCCGCAAGACGTAAAAAACGGGGAGAGAGCCATTTCCCATTGAAAATGTGAACCTATATTGATCTGCGGAACACCGTCCTCGATATTGGAGCTCATTGCGTTGCGTCCGCTAAGTCCACACATCGTCGGCACTCTAAACTGCCTCTTGGATTTTTCAAATTCAAACGTTGTAAATAAAATATAATTAGAAGATTTGACAAAGATTGATATAGAGATAAAAATTAGTACTCGCTAGTGACAGAGTATAATAAAGAATAGAATTTGCCTTGTAAAGTCCACCCAAGTTTTTTGACGCTAAACTGACTTTTGGATTTTCGTATTCAGGATTGTAGAGAAAATAAAATGATGTAAAGAATTGAGATAGAGACAGTGTATTAGTGTAAATAACTGATAATAAGAGTGTATTGAATGGTTGAAGAGGCTGTAATGACACGAGTTTGCGTTACAACGTCCCATGAGCGTCTCCACACTAAACGGAGCTTTGGATTTTAGAATGGAAGTTTGTAGAGAGAATTTAAAGATGTGAATATAATCGTTCAGTCTGGGGATTTTGGGAGGGAGGGAGAGAAAGAAAGAAAGAAAGAAAGAAAGAAAGAAAGAAAGAAAGAAAGAGAGAGAGAGAGAGAGAGAGAAAGAGAGAGAGAGAAGAGAGAGAGAGAGAGAGAGAGAGAGAGAGAGAGAGAGAGAGAGAGAGAGAGAGAGAGAGATGCGGCACTAGAGCGAGGCTTCATTGTGTTAAGTTTGTAACAATTGCAAGCAACGTCTACGGATTTTGGAATTGATGATTATATTTGAGAAAGGAGAGACTGAACGTTCAAAGAATGGAGAGAGAGAGAGAGAGAGAGAGAGAGAGAGAGAGAGAGAGAGAGAGAGAGAGAGAGAGAGAGAGAGAGAGAGAGAGAGAGAGAGAGAGAGAGAGAGAGAGAGAGAGAGAGAGAGAGAGACGCAGTAGGCAAGTCTAAATAAGTGCCAAATGAAGAGAAAATGGGAGATGTAGTGGAAAGCTTAAAGGTAAAGATTTGGACAGGGTTGTGTAATCAGAATTCTGCATCGCTGCACATTTGATTGACCCTGGTTTGGGATAAAATAGGAAGAAAGCGACAGAAAAAAAAAAGCTGAAGAAAGAAGGACTTGGAGAAAGAAAAAAAATAACTGAAGAAAGAAGCAAGGGCTTGGAGAAATAAAGAAGAAGAAGAGAAAGAGGAAGGGAAAGAAATAAAGAATGTATAGAAGAAAAGAAAAAAAGAGCGTGAAGTAACAAGAAGTTTGTTTAGCTGCATTTAAATTAAGCTGATATATAGAAAATATTCCTCTGTGTAAAACAAATAATTAAAAAACAAAGTATCATATCTATACATCTATATAGATTTGAAAGATTGGAATTTGTTTAAATATCGCAGAGGGATGAATTTTTGCTTCTTTTTTTTTTCTTTCTTACAACACAAAACAGTAAGGCTAAAAAAAAGAAATAAATGTTTGTTTACGGTAACATAGGGGTAAAAACTAGGGTCGGTAGGATGGCATTTTTTTTTCTTATCCTTTTTCATTCATGATGTTTCACCGAGTTCATTTCTTGGCTTTATTTGATTTCTTTTTCACACGATCCCAAAAAACGTTTAGGGTCGGGCCAAAAAATTAGGGTCGGTCGGGATACCGTAAACAAACTTTTTTTTTGGAGGGGCCCAATATAAATAAATTTATAAAGAAACAAATAATAAAAATAAAATTGATACGAAATTGTAAAGCTAAATTAAATTAGAAGATACGCCAGTTGAGCTCAATGTAGTCAATTCCTGCAGTGTGCACGTCTTAAAAACAAAATCTAAATGTATTTCTATACTATGGGCAACTCTACAATTCAAATTTTCGCCAAAAAAGATGTGTTCACCCATGTATCATTTAAATATCTCAGCTTGTCGTGGGATTGTGAAGAATATATATATAGAGGCTTATAAACCATTGCTTCTGGGCACCTTAAAAGTCACCAACCGGTCATTTGGGTACCCGGCTTTGGATCTGGGGACCCAGCTGGGTCCCCAGATCCAAGGCGGCTCCCAGGATATATATATATATATATATTTTTTTTTAAATTTTATTTTTTTCTTAAATTCTTTTTTCGTATCCTTGTATTCTGGCAAAAACAATTTTCCCGTGTAACCAATAATATCTGGATTAAAAATTTGTTTGACTAGTGAAATGGTTGTGTACTCAACCTTAGTGCGATGAAGATTTTGACACTGGATGCTCGTCAGTGTATGATTTGATAGAGAATGGACATTCAGTGGATCACTGCCGTCATACGAGGTCCCAAGACTGGAAAGCTTCCTCTCCCAGACCGAATACTGGTCACTGAACCTGTATTTACTGACTTGTGTTCTGGAGAACTGTAAGAGTCAGAAGATAGATGCTGAACGATGGAGAGGTGAATCTGAAGTGCGATGTAGTTGGTGCGAACTGTAGATGTGTGAGACGGGGCAGATTCCATTGTGTGGCGGATTTATGAAACTTACGGTGTTGGAGATACGAAACCTCAGGTTTTTGTGGTGATGTAAAAATCCACTTTGGAGGGACCTCGGCTAGACTGGTGATGTGACACCGTGGATTGTTTCCATTCCTTGATGGAGTGATGATGTTGGATGGGTGTGTGGTGCACGCCAAACCATGCCATGTTGTGCGTATCATGTTCTCTTGGTGGACGTCCAGCTGCCATGGCTTTGGAAGACGTAGGCGGAGAAGGCGGTCGGTCAGCTTTAAGAAATACGTCGACTTTATCATGTACGACAAGGAGTGCCTTATTGCCCCGCCTGTGAGTTTGCCTTACTTGTCCTGGGGAGTGTGTGGAGAGGGAGTGTTGGTAAATGGGTGTGTGTGTGTGAGGAGTGCGAAGGGTGGGGGTATGCGGGAAGCACGGGAGGGGAGATAAAGACAGTGTTGTATACTCTTGATTATATAGAATGGGTGCAGTGCATGGGGATTGGATGGGATGGTGTGTGTGTGTGTGGGTGAGTACGTGTACGCGCGCGCTTGTAATGTTTAGTGTCGTTTTGATATCGTATTTTTGCCTGACGCATGTGTGTTGTATGTAATATTATATATTTGCATGTGGTAATGTTCCATTGTCTTCCCGTCCGTATTTTGTTAAAGACTTCTTCACGTTGGTTTTCTATTTGGCCCGAGTGTGATGTGTAGAAACTTGATGGAAATGCTGTGCTGTCTTTAAGACAACACACACTATTTGGCCTCCAGATTGCGTTTACCGTCCACCCTCCTCCTACCCCGCCGTGCCCCAAACTCCTCCTCAAGGTTAGTGACCAACTCCTGTTACTATGTTGGTGTCCAACGGCCCTGCAGGAGTCAATTAAGTGTGTTTAATTATTGACGAGGGCCGGATTAGGAGGGAAATAAGGTCCAGGCCAGTCGGATTCGGAGAAACCCAAATGGTCTCTGCAGGGACCTGATTTCTCTGATGTGGCCCTTGGCTTTGAGCACACAGTCACTTCATGTTATCGAGCGCCAGAAAAGAAAAACAACAACAACAAAACGATTGAGCGTAGAGGTATTATATTATTAATAATAATGTATATTTGATGTAGCGCGTTTTCATACAAATGCTCAAGGCGCTGTACAATTACATCCAGTTACACAAACATGCAACACATAGAAAGCAAGATAATTAAAACCAACATCATCAAACAAGCAACGCATACCCAAAGCAAGACATCAACAACATAGCCATACATACAAAGCGAGAAAGGACATACAAGCAAAACATAGTTAAACCATGGCAGTATAAACAACAGGTCATAAATACAAAAACACTAAAAACATACAAGCAAATCGTAGTACAAATGCATACAGGGCATCAGCAAACCAGCGAAGCAAACTCGAGGCTAGGCTTTAAAATCAAGACATCAGCAAACCGCAAAACGAACCCAAGCAAGACATTACAGTCAACAACATAGCCATACATGTTGTTTGTACTGCCATGATACAAAGCCTTTAATACCGAGTCGGATGCGTAAAATCAAAGAGTTACAACGACGACTGTTTTCGTAATTATTGTTGCTGAGAAAGGGTCGTCTGTGAACTCCAATCATATTCCTGTCATTGGAACATGAGATCTTGATAAGATCTTAGTTCTGTTCTCCCGTAGTAAGTGGGAGCATGATTGAAATGTTCTACCGATTTCTAATGACAGATTACCAGACAAACTTTTTATTCTTTAAACTTTGTAGGCGGATGTTGAGAAAATGTTTTGTTGCAAAGATTGACCTCTGTGTTGTATTCTAAGGAGGGGGATAGAGGGGGGGGGGGAGAGGAAAAAAAGAGAGAGTGTGTGTGGAGAAAGAGTAGGGAGAGACACCAGGTTAAAAATATGTTTTTCTTACGTGCTGTTCAAAACTTTGAACTCGCATGAACCTTCCTTTGGATAAACTTTTAACGAAGTAAATTGACTTGCCAAACTTGTATATACTGCATTATTAACAAACACCGTCGTTGTATATATAAAACAAACATTTCAGCTCTTGTCCGTAATTTTTTTTGCCAACGGGATATCTGAAGTAGACATACATAGAAATTTATAATACAAGAATTGTGTTTCTTTCAAACGTAGACTTAGTTTTGTTTATTCATGCACCGATGCTAACAAGTGTTTGTCTAAATGTTTTTAGACTATAGATGAGACATTTAGTTCTCCAAACACAAGTGTTGGGGAACTAGAAGCACACTTGGAAGTGGACTATTACATAACATGATGGACGTAGTTTTGTTGTTGTAATTCTGGGGGTTTTCCTTTAATTATTATGCAGATTGTTTAAAATAAAAAGAATGGCGTCTTTCAAGTTCATTTTGTGATTAAAATAAAATGTATGATTGTTCGGATATCAAGAAAGCTATTGGTAATGTAGTTCCCCTTGAAGGAGATAGGACAGGATAGATAATGTATTAAAACAGACTTGTACTTTATTAACATCTCTCTGTGGAGTAAAGAGGGTTTTGCACACAACTTCAGACAAATTAGCGAGGTTTTGTTAGTTGCACTTTGTAAATGTTAACGGAATGTTACTTACTCCTCCTCTCCCGCTCTGGGTCTCAGTGTCAGCAAGTTGTACAAACTTCTTGAAGGAGCATGTGCGCATGTGTTCTTATTGGAGGTCATTTCCTGTTTGTTGGTGAGAAAATTGAAATTCATTGCTCTGGACTTTCCTTGGCAGGCATTCCGATACTCCCAGTGCGCGTGACTGGCGTTATAGACTAAGTTAGTATTTATTTATTTGATGTTACGTTGACAAAGTTTGTTTTTTTCAAGTTGTTAAGGAATTATTGGAATACACACGTACCGCAATGATTTTTCTTCTTGTCGTTATGAATACGAACACGACAAGGTTATTATCTCACTGAGAAATGACATTGGTTGCGTTTGTTTGTATGTATGGTATATTAACGTTACAGTATTTTCCTTATTGACTGCCTTAATTGTCCAAAAGGCTCAGGAACCTTCACCGACTCCATTTACGACAGGCCGTTAGGGATGAGGGGAACAAAGGAGCAGGGTTTGTACGAATGATTCAATAGCGTGCTCTCCCATTGAGTGTTTATATCTTAATCAGTCACCGACTTCCCCATGCCTAAGGTTAATTGTAGATTATAGTCACACAGCACCAGGGAGTATAGTCGACTACTGGTCACATTATTCTGACCCCAGCGAACCAGCTGATGGTAAGGGTGAAATAATATGGTCACACGTTGACCAATCCTAGATCCGAACCAGGTACCTTTCAGTTCCTAGTAAGCTGCTCTACCAACTGAGCTACCCGGGCCCCACTGTTAAGGAGAGTTGTAATATAGGAGACTCTAGGACAGCTGCGTCTGGGATTGTGTCGCCTAATACTCCCGTTGCAATCAGCCCGCGAGCTCTCTGTCCGTCTCTTTTTTAGGCCCACTGCCCCACAGTGAGCAGACTACGTAACTCCCGTGCCCTGGTCAACAATATTGGTTTGCAATACAGTAGAATACAATACAATACAGTTCTGTTGTCCGATTAAACAAAACCAACACGCAAATAAAAAATAAAAATTCACTTTGGCTCGCCGTCCATACTTGCAGTAAACAAGTTACAAAAAGAAGACGTACGTTATATGAAAATACAATTATAAACAGCTGTCTGGTCAAGATGGCCAACAACTACATTTGAGAGATATTTTCAAGACCCTATTGCACAGCAGTAAGAGAGTGGCGATACTGTGAATGTTATGGGTTTGAATGCTGCTGTGCTGCTGCAGAAAATCTTCACCTTGCCACTATGTACTGTCGACAAAAACTTATTATATGTTGGGGATGTTTAAACACCAGTTGCTCTCCTATCACTCTTTATTTTAACACTTTCATTGATCACACACTGCTCAATGCTCAATATGCGGCCGAGTACTTAGGAAACACGTTGTTGTTGTTGTTGTTGTTGTTGTTGTTGTTGTTGTTGTTGTTGTTGTTGTTGTTGTTGTTGTTGTTGTGATAAAAGGGAGAGATCGTTAGTGGATTTAATGTCGCACTCCTCATGCAGTGCTCGGACTGCTGTCATGCGCCTTGAGACACTTTTTGTGTGAAATATGTGCGCTTTATAAATCGAGTTATTATTATTATTATTATTATTATTATTATTATTATTATTATTATTATTATTATTATTATTATTATTATTATTATTCAGCGATGGAAAAGTTTCTTTCATACAGTAAGCATTGAAGGTTAAGCTGCCGCATTTCTTCAGATGGGGTTGACCGCAGGGTTAAAGAATCGCATTTATCTTGATTTAATGTCTCTTCTCGTTCAGCGTCGTTAGACAGTGGGGTTACAAAAGGAGGAGGGCCTTTTGAGGGATATGAAGAAGATAAGAAGGAGAGAAAGAAAGAGGAAGAGAGAGAGTGAGAGAGACTTTTTTGTGGGGGGAGGGTAGGGGGGATTAAGATTTTAGACTAATTTAAAGTCTATCGTCCAATCTGTTCCTTAACAAATGAACATGGCAGAACTAATCTTTAAAATTAAATTGATAAGCACACACCCACCCAGAGAGAGAGAGGGAGAGATTTTCTCCACTCTTGCCACAAATCAAGGCATATTCCGCCGTCGAACTTATTAATTCAGTTGCAAAACATTTCTCGATAGCATGTCTCAGCGGATCGGACCGCTGTGGACCAGCATCAATATATCTATCTGCATGCATGATGATGTAAGTTCTGTAAGTGTAAAGAGTGCGAGCGTCTTATAGAAGAGTAAGAGAGAAAGCACAAAACGGAGGTCACTTGGGAAATTGCATTGAATGATGATGATATAATGGGTAATCGTTGCTCAAACGGACCGCTAAGCTTTAGAATTGTAGGCATATCTTTCTTGTTGTGTAAACAAACAACTGTGCCCATACTATACACACTGTCGCTGCGGTGCTATTTTTTTAGAACCGACCTTGTTGCTAGTATAAGGCGCATCACTAAAGTCAGAATGAATATATCGATTTATATATCAAAACCGTACTTTTCAACAACAACAACAACAAAATTAAAAAAATCCGACGCGACAAGACTCGCTGTGATTTTGAAAAGGGTCTATAACGCTGATATGTGGGACCCTTTAAAGTAATAATTACTCGTCTCCCGATGAATAAGACCCGATTTGGTCGACATTCTTTCAATATGCGCGGGTTTTCCTTTGCATTTACATCTGTGTATGAGTGGCGTTTTAAGGAAGAAAGGGAAGTTGATAACAAGAGATAATGAATCGTTTGCTTCGTCATCAGGCCAACCACTGTCTCATAATTATAAGACTTAATTATTCCAACCCACCCTATCATCCCCTTCCCCCCCCCCATGTATTCCACTCACTGCATCATCACCCAATGCCCCCCAATTTCCCCCCCCCCCACCCCCACCCACCCTCCGAACTTATGCCAGTACTGCATCGTAGGATTTTATTCAGCCCTGTTAATCTTTTCAAGGGAGAAAATCAAAATTTCTCAGAAGCTCCCAGTGGATTAAAACCTCTATGGATCGGCATGTTTCAATATGCATACGTTCTGCCGGCATCAGATCAGTGGACGCTGCATGGAGGCCTGCCGACTAATGAGATTGGACGCCTTATTTCGCGGGCCGCTCCTCGGGCGGAAGAAAAGCCTTCCTCTGGCCTGAGGATGAAAAACGCCACTTTTATCTTCTTCTTTATCACACACAAACATCTTTTCCCTAACCAGACTAGTCAGTAGTTGTTGTTGATTTTTTCAAGGGCCAAATTCTAAACTGAAATTAGTTCAAACCTGTGTCCAAGTCAATCCATGAGTAGTTGGTGTCGTTAGTAGGGTCTTGACCACACAACGCGTCCCAGAAAAGGGCGTTTGAGAGGGCTTTAAGATTGGTGTGGGATGCTCGTTGGTAATTAGGTTTTCTAAAAAGTCTAAAATCGCTTCGGTGAATAGACGTTAAAAGAAAATAAACAATCGAACGTAATGGTAGAGATTACTAAACATAATAATAGCTACACTAAATTAATTGTAGTTCAAAGAACCTCCATAACCTAAACCTCGAGAGATCCCATTAATGAATTAACGCTGGAGTACCATTATGATCAGTAAGCTTAGAGAGGAATCGGCCAGCGCCTTGAGCAGCTCTTGATGTGCAAAAGCGCTATATAAGAACGAATTTACGTACTCGACCGGTATGCTAAGCGTTTTTATTGTAACAGTGCTCAAGATGGCTTTCTGCAACGGATATGCTGTACAATAAACAAGATACACGATGATTTATTATCCTCATTTACAAAAGAAAATTGCGAAGTAATAAACACATGCATACGAAACACAGGGTAAACGGTCCGAGTACCTAGCCATTTGTTAGAAGAAAGCTCAGCGATGGCTTTTCCTGCCCTGGATATGCAGCATGCGACTTTCCCCATGCAACACCTTTGGGAGAAAGCTTGACAGATTTCTGGAAAGTTTGGCGCTAAATCGCTTGTACCTGCTCAAGATTTGTGGCTTTTTCATGGGCAGGTTTTTTCGGATTATACCTGACTGGAATTTTCCCTTTGTCGCACGTTATGGGATGTCTTACTTTACAGGCAGTTACATTACCCAAGCGCTACACTTCTGTGTAGCGAATAGAGTAACTTCTAAGTAATAGCATGACGGCAGTGCTATTTAAAACCCTCGCCACAGCGAGGCATATTAATATTGTCCTTTATATGCCCCGTTCCCCTTTCTCCCAGTAAATCTGAACAGTCTATTGGATGTATGAACCTATTACAGAAGTTTGTTAACTATTAGAGAAGTTTGTTTCCGATTCTGGAGTCATCATTAATGAGAGGAGACTAAAACTAATTTGTCTAGGAATTAAGAAAAGTCTGAAACAATTGATCTTATTTCGCCTATTTAATTAAGACTGATCAGATTCGATTATAGGCAAACATCTAAACCATTTTACCCCGTAGACATTGAATTTACTTCTAGCACGTCTATTTGAAGCTGATTTCATTCGATTAAAAATAGTTCTCTTTATCCCGTCTATTCAAAGCTGATTTGATTCCATTAAAAAGAAAAATTCCAGGACCATTGGTTTGTATACATTGATCTCGTCTCTTTCAACTTGGTTTGATTCGATTTAAAAAAAAAGTAGAAGAAGAGAACAGTCTAGAACAATTACTCTGTATACATGGATTTAATGGAGCACGTCTTTTTAAAACGTTTTTGCTCCGATTAAAAGTGTAAAACCATTGGCCCCGTTAAAAATCGATTACCTATAGGCAGTTTGCCCCTGACGTCAATCACAACAGAGTCAAGAGAAGTCACCCATCTGCCTGGAGTGCTTTTATTCCCTCCCTTTCTCCCGGCATGTCATGGCCACCATTGGAAGCCAAGATGAGATAAGAAAATGGGCGATTTAGTTTGACTGGTTCGTTGATTCATTCATTCATCCAGTTGAAGTTTATTTTCTATTGTTTTTTTTTTTTTTTTTTTTTTTTTTGGGGGGGGGGGGGGGGAGGGGGGTAGCAATGTAGAGTACTGTACAAGCCGATGAATCTGTACTGAGAGTGGTGCCCAGCTGTGGTCATTGGTTTGCATTGTTAAATGATCTAAAATCTGATCATTACTTGATTGGAACATGTTCATTATTATGGTAGGAGTTACTGTAAGCCATTTTAGCCACTGTCGTTTATAAAATTCAATTTGTCTGTGACTTCTAGGCAAGGAATAATGAATGATAAACCATCGGCCCACCCCCCTCCCACCCCACCCCCATGACCCCCCAAGGCTTCTTAAATCTTCTTTCCATCTTTCTCTCCGCTCATTCCCTCCTCTTAGTCTCTGCTTATCATCATTCAATTTCCCACTGTGCTTGTGTCTGTATTATAGAGCTATACCATCCCACAGCGCAGCATTCTAGACCCCTCCCCCCCCCTCCCTCCCTCCCTCCCTCTCTCCCTCCCTCTCTCTCTCTCACATACACACAAACACATACACAATCATATCTCTCCTCCACCCCACCCCCTCTTCACCTTATTTTTCTTCTTCCCTTCCCATCACTCTCACTCTTCTCCTTCCCTAACCTCTCTTTCTCAATCCTCTCTCTCTCTCCCCCTCCCTAACTCCCTCCCTCTTCCCCAGCACTTTGACTTTGTGATGGGTGATTTGGGTGGCCCTGATCAGTGCTGTTGACGGGCGAGTGGGAAAGGCAATTAGCGGTATTGGCATCGACCGGCCCGCCGATTGCCGCGGCCTGTTGACACACAGCTCAAGTGAGCGATCGCTTTGTTACATCGCCCGCTGGAGGAGATTGCGTCGCTAAATGAAGATGCAGTATTTGCAATTATCGTCCCAGCCACGCTCATCCAAAAACCCCTTTGTTGCTCTTTCGAGCGGGAGTATAAACCGAGGTCTAGTCGGTGCACGCACGCATTCCATCGCACGGGCATTACCGATCTTGACGTTTACTTCTTAGACGGGTGAGCGCCGGAGACTTTAAGCCTTAACTTAAGACAGCAAGGAATAGGTCCCGTTCCCACCCATCTCGGTCGTCCAGGATCGCTGTGGCGCTAGACGACACCAATCAAGCAGCAAACTCCCGCCTTAACTCGGGCAGCTCTTTGAGCTGGAAATGCATTGTGTAAGAGCCATTCACATGATCATTAATTAATAACGTCATTGTGTCAGAACCATTCACATGATCATTGATAATGTCATTGTGTAAGAGTCATTCACATGATCATTGATTATGTTATTGTGTAAGAGCCATTCTCATGATCATTGATTATGTTATTGTGTAAGAGCCATTCACATGATCATTTATAACGTCATTGTGTAAGAACCATTTACATGATCATTGATAACGTCATTGTGTAAGAACCATTCACATGGTCATTGATAACGTCATTGTGTAAGAACCATTTACATGGTCATTGATAAAGTCATTGTGTAAGAACCATTCACATGGTCATTGATAACGTCATTGTGTAAGAGCCATTCACATGATCATTCATAACGTCATTGTGTAAGAGCCATTCACATGGTCATTGATAACGTCATTGTGTAAGAGCCATTCACATGGTCATTGATAATGTCATTGTGTAAGAGCCATTCACATGATCATTGATAATGTTATTGTGTAAGAGCCATTCACATGATCAATGATAACGTCATTGTGTAAGAACCATTCACATGATCATTGATAACGTCATTGTGTAAGAACCATTTACATGATCATTGGTAACGTCATTGTGTAAGAACCATTTACATGATCATTGGTAACGTCATTGTGTAAGAGCCATTCGCATGATCATTGATAATGTCATTGTGTCAGAACCATTCACATGATCATTGATAGTGTCATTGTGTAAGAGCCATTCACATGGTCATTGATAATGTTGTGATCCTTATCGGCAGCGTTACTTTTAAATGTTATCGGTAGTGTCATTGCTGTTTTGTTTTTGTTGTGGCGATATTGGTTTTTTATTGATATTAAGGGCCTAATATGCGGCTAATATTAATCCGTGCTTATTGCGGTGAGAAAGGCAGCAACAGCGTTCTGTATTTGTTATTGTCATTTTTTTGCTGTAACGATGAAAACTTGTGCCACGTGCAGAGAGGTACGTAATTTGGAATAGGGCATATAGCATTGCAAGGTTTGCATTGTTGGCATCGAAGTCATGGTGAACTTCATTTTCATTGTTAAAGTTATGATAACTTCATTGATATAATTAGCATACGTTACGTGAAAGTGTGTGTTGACCATTGGACAACACGATGACATGCTCCACAGTGGTGAAGAAATACGAAACTCCGATAGTATGGCCACGTCACCAGAGCATCAGGTCTTGCAAAGACCAGCCTGCAAGGCACAGTGCAAGGAGGTAGAAGAAGAGGGAGAAAAAAACAGATGGGAGGACACTATTCGAGAATGGATTGGTTTGACACTTAACGAAGCCATGAGGGTTGCTGAGGACAGAGAAAGATTGAGTGCGTTGGTTAAACCATCATCTTTGATGCCCCAACGACCTTCCAGTTACGGGATAGGATAGGTATGTGTTAGAAAAGGAAAGAGGGTTGGGGAGGGGGGGGGGAAGAATGTGCAGTTTGGAGTGTATGCGACTTGATTGGAATAATGAGTCAGCGCTAGGCTAAATCAGATGATGATTATAGATACGTATTTGGATCTGTCAAGTTTTCCTTCCCTTCCCCTTTTTCTAACACCGTTTGAGAGAGAAACAGAGATACAACACTGTGTAGTGGACATTTCACTGCTCATTTACACCTATTGCAATGTGTCACTGCTCATTTATACCTATTACACTGTGTCACAGCTCATTTACACTTATTACAACGTGTCACTGCTCATTTACACCTATTACAATGTGTCACTGCTCATTTACACCTATTACAACGTGCCACTGCCTATTTACACGTATTACATTGTGGCACTGCTCATTTACACCTATTACAATGTGTCACTGCTCATTTACACGCCACGTTTTACATTGTGTCACTCCTCATTTACACGTATTACAAGGTGTCACTGCTCATTTACACGTATTACAGTGTCACTGTTCATTTACACGTATTACAAGGTGTCACTGCTCATTTACACGTATTACAATGTGTCACTGGTCATTTACACGTATTACAGTGTGTTACTGCTCATTTATACGAATTACAATGTGTCACTGCTCATTAACACATATTACAATGTGTCACTGCCCATTAACACGTTTAACATTGTGTCACTCCTCATTTACACGTATTACAATGTGTCACTACACGTATTACAATGTGTCACTATACGTATTACAATGCGTCACTGCTTATTTACACGTATTACAATGTGTCACTACACGTATTACAATGTGTCACTATACCTATTACAATGTGTCACTGCTCATTTACACGTATTACAATGTGTCACTACTCATTTACAAGTTCCACATGTTTTGTGTGTGTGTGTGCGTTTGCGTGTGTGTGAGTGTGAGGGTGTGTGGAAAAACGCTGACGTATTCAAACGATTGCGTCGCAATTCCATTGCAGGGCCAATTTTTGTGGGAGTGGGGGATGAGGAGCTGGCGTGTACAGTGCCAAACGCAAAGGGAAAAAAATCATTCAAAATAGGCAACTGCAGATAAGATTCTCGCATTTTTCTTCTTCAGCGCTTCTCCTGAATTGTGTTTACTCTCTCGCAGCTGTTCGTTTCCAGCTTCAGTAGTCTTTTTATATTTCCATATTAAAATCTGGAAATCCGTCGAAATAGTCGGGAATCATTGACAGATGAATTATTCGTCCTTTTGGTTTATTTCTACAAGTCTGACTTTACCGTATGACAGTCATCATCATCATCATCATCATCCTCATCCTTATCCTCATCCTCATCATCATCATCATCATCATCATCATCATTATCATCAATAACCGAGCGTTGTGCCTGCGTGGTCTAAGGCGGGACTAACTTGCCTTGTCCACAGGGTAGAAACCAATGGTGCATGACAGGTGTAATGATCGATCCTGCGTTTGGGCGGTATTTTTTTTTTTTAAATATTATTTACTTTCGACTCGGGCGACTTCTCGGGAGTTTTCTCCGAGTTCTCCGGTTTGATCATCCCAGCAAAACAACTAATATTAGATATAGGTTGAATTTGGGCGCGCCACAGGCTACGCTACCCCTTCTCCAGGGGAGGCGGCCCCGAATTTCCCGAGAAAAGTTGACAATAAAGTGTTAAAAAAATCAACAACAACAAAAATTCATCATCATCATAATCATCATCATCTTCATCATCTTCTCTCTTTCTCTTCCCCTCCCTATTGACGTTCCTGGCTCCAATATAATATTACGCCTCCCTCTTCAACTTTGAGGTTAGGCCGGAACAAGCCCATTTTTGTTCCAGATTGCATGATTGTCTCTGATTTTCTGGCGTCTGCACCGAAAGCTCCGTTGTGCAGTTTTTGTAACCTCTGCTCTTTTAATAGGCGGAGGAACTCAGTGGAGATGCTGCCCTCAGACCAGTGATGAGGGTGGTTCACAAGGTGGAATTGAAAAGGGTACACGACCTGCATTAACCCTTTCACTGCCAGGCGCTGTGTAGAGTGGTGGAGCAGAATAAAGCCCAATAGCTGGTCTGTGCAGCATCCCAGGACTTAGCGCCACACATTAAGTTGCCGAAATGGATCAAGGTTCCTTTTCTGTTTTGGAGTGTGGTTTTCATGGGTATTTTAACTTGCAATTGTCTCTTGCGGAGTGTACCATAAAGCACATTAACCTTTGGTGAATTTAATAGGGACTTCTATATTTCTCTCCCCCCCTCCCCCTTTCTCCATCGATTAGGGACTTCTATATTCTTCCCCCCCCCCCTTCTCCATCGATAGTGGTG
The DNA here is from genome assembly GCA_036898135.1 of Oncomelania hupensis. Classification (NCBI taxonomy): domain Eukaryota; kingdom Metazoa; phylum Mollusca; class Gastropoda; order Littorinimorpha; family Pomatiopsidae; genus Oncomelania; species Oncomelania hupensis. Next base: position 7,228,718 of record CM072523.1, on the reverse strand, counting down.
GGTCTTTTTTGACCTCTTGCAAATTAGCTGCTCATTTGCGCGTACTTGAGGCAGTAATGAAAGGAAGAATTGTGAGAGGGAGCTGTTAATTTCAAATTACTACAGTTATTATTTCTTTACATTTTTCACAGAGAGAGAGAGAGAGAGAGAGAGAGAGAGAGAGAGAGAGAGAGAGAGAGACAGACAGACAGACAGACAGACAGACAGAGAGACAGAGACAGACAGAGACAGAGACAGAGAGAGGCAGACAGAGACAGAGCGCACTGTCCGTATTATATTTAATCGGTCATGATCTCATTCCGGCTAAAATATTTCTTGTTCGCTCCCCTCGTCTCCCGAAGATGAAGTCTAAGGATGACATAATGGAGATTCGGGTGATAGGGAGAAGGATAGAGAACAGTCTTGATACTGTTTGCAAAGACTGCAAGGTGTAGAACAGTTGTTATACTGTTTGCAAACTGTTTGTAATGTGTAGGACAGTCTTTATACTGTTTGCAAACTGTTTGTAATGTGTAGGACAGTCTTTATACTGTTTGCAAACTGTTTGTAATGTGTAGGACAGTCGTTATACTGTTTGCAAACTGTTTGTAATGTGTAGGACAGTCTTTATACTGTTTGCAAACTGTTTGTAATGTGTAGGACAGTCTTTATACTGTTTGCAAAGACTGCAAGGTGTAGAACAGTTGTTATACTGTTTGCAAACTGTTTGTAATGTGTAGAACAGTCTTTATACTGTTTGCAAACTGTTTGTAATTGTAGGACAGTCTTTATACTGTTTGGAAAGACTGTAATGTGTAGAACAGTCTTACTGTTTGCAAAGACTGTAAGGTGTAGAACAATCTTACTCATACTGTTTGCAAAGACTGTAAGGTGTAGAACAATCTTACTCATTCTGTTTGCTAAGACTGTAAGGTGTAGAACAGTCTTTATACTGTTTGCAAAGACTGTAAGTTATAGAACCGTCTTTAACTATGTGCGAACGGCGTGTGCATATACTGTATGGGCAGAACAACGACTAGCTGATTGATTTAGTGATTGTCATGAGGGGGAGCAAATGCATCATAATGTTGGACGCGCTCTCCCTAATTCCCCAAGGAGCTCCGCAATGCCACTCGGCCTTAACTCCCTTCGTATACACCGACACACGTCCCGAAACTTAATATCCTGTCATCTACGTGATGGGATAAACCTGTCCCTGCGGCCTTTCACATCTCGACCACAACCACCACGCAGACTGACACACTTGTGGACTTGTGGTGTCTTCTACCACAGGGTGGTGGGTGACCAGAATGAGGCCACTTGAGAGTAGCAGCAGCTTTCATTCAACTTGAACAATACAAGCCAAATTGTTGTAGTATGAAACTAAGAATGGCTTGAGTCTGGGAGTGGAGCTGGTACTAGTGAGCGACCTGTGGATGGGAGATAATAAAATGTCTAACCTAATGTAGCTGTGGGCTTGTAAACAAGGGACGTAACTGCAAGCTACGTCTGCCAATATTGAGCAACGTTTGGACGGGAGGCAACCCTGCCAGTTCCTCACTATTGTAGCGAGAAACTAGGTCGCCCATTTTGACAAGCTGTTTCCAGTGTTAGAACTACGATAGCTTGCCGTGTAGGGCAGTACAGTATATGAATTGTGGATTTTGTAGTTTGGCAATATCAATCCTTTGTAGTCTATGTCAGTATCCACATCTCGGACAGCTCATTTTCATTGTCTAATTTCACGGATGTGAATAGACGTTTAAATAAATAAATAACTAAATAAATAATTGTCACTGCTTAACACGATGGTGGATGAAATAACTATGCTAGCCTTTCCACGTCACAAATCCGAGTTTGCTTCCACGTGTTTCGAATTTAGCGCCAAGTCGGAACATATTTGACTGAACCGTTATGGTCACGTGACTGTACAATGGTCTTCTGATTGGCTAGCGGAAGCTGTTACTCAAGGAAGTGTCAGGGGTGGTTGGAGTATCGCGAGACGTTAAACGTGCGCAACAAAGCTCTGTGCATCTCGGTAGAAGCGTTGTTGTTTTTCCTTCTCCTGCAAAAAACGTGTAAAATCAAAGAATCGACACGGTGACGGTAACATTCTAAAGCTTTCGAAGTAAAATAAAACAATCCTTGCTTCTGTCTCAGGGTTTTCTTAGAGGATTCGGCGCTTTTCCATTCACGGTTCAGAATTTTGTCGCGCTTTTCAGAGTCCCTAGATCTACTGTGTGCTTGTTTGCCATGCAAGTGGCGTCTTCTGCAACCCCACACCTTGCTAGCTCACGCCTCTTCAAGAACGACAACTGCGGAAATGAGGGCGACACGGGAGATAACTTTTCTCTTTTGTCTTTATGGATCGTCGTCGCGTCGCCCTACCCGCTGTCGCTTTTGACAAGAGATGGGTCCTCGGCGATGTGTTGGGATGATACTGAAGATTATGGAAAGGAAGCGGATTATATTGCGCCGGTGAGGGCGAGGAAGATGTCAGTGAGAATAATATGTGATAATGTAATATTATTTTTGGGTCTGCATGTTCCGGCGTGTGTTGCTGAACTGGGACTCGTGTTTTTCGCAGTTTCTCCCTCTGCTCTGGGCTAAAAATAGATTTCTGCATGCCGAATATACTATTCCCTTACCTCCTATGCTAGACCGGCTCTTCTTCTTTTTCTGTGTCCAATTTCAGTATATCCAGTGTCAGTGCACTCCAGCTGTGCAGTCTTTCTTCCTTCCGAATCAAAGTTTATCAAATTTATTGTATATATCCAGTTCTCTGCCCATTGCCTCATCAAGCACATGTTGACGCCATGTTTTGTAGAGAGAGTCAGTAACTTTGTGTCAGTGCTAGTTTCGTTTGCGCACAGGCGTGCTAATGCTAGACCGGCTCTTCTTCTTTTTTTGTGTCCAATTTCAGTGTATCCAGTGTCAGTGCACTCCAGCTGTGCAGTCTTTCTTCCTTCCGAATCAAAGTTTATCAAATTTATCGTATATACCCAGTTCTCTGCCCATTGCCTCAAGCACATGTTGACGCCATGTTTTGTAGAGAGAGTCAGTAACTTTGTGTCAGTGCTAGTTTCATTTGCGCACAGGCGTGCTAATGTAAAAGTAACGCGAGGTCGAATGGAGGGAATCATAATGTGAAAATTGGATGGTTAGAATTTAGCAATATGGGTGTGGGTGTGGGTGTGGGTGTGAGGGTGATCTTGTATCTTGTAACGTGAAGAATCTATGCGTGGCAGTGGAGAAGAAGTTAAGCATCTAACCGACCCCCATCTGTCATATTTTGGAAAGCGAGGTAGATCTGAATTTTAACGAGGCATTGGTATGAATTATGAGAGCCAGTGGGGATGGGAGCCAGGGAGTGAGGATTTGTGTGATTTCAGACGACGCCGTTAAGCGCCAGTCAGACGTTTTTGCCGCCCCGTAATTGGCAGAGGGGTTATATAGGCTAAAGGGAGGCAATTTGTGCAACAGGGTAACAAGCCACAAAAAGTGCATCACAGGAACGTCTTGGTCATTTGTCTGAAGGCTTTGCTGGCTAAAAATGAAGGGGCGTTGGCTGACGACTTCTTGACTGGTGGATGAAGGGAGGGAGGGAGGGACGAAGATGGAGGGAGAGGATGAGAGCAGGAGAGGAGAAGCAGTAGGAGAAGCAGTAGGAGAAAATAGAATGAGTGCGGAAGACTGGTACCTCGAGGAACCTCTCGGGTACGCGTCGGAAGACTTTCGCTGATAAAATGGGGGGCGATGCTGAGGATTGGTTGTCAGCTTTTCGAAGAGGAGCAAAAGCTAAGCGGAGGAGGAAGTAAGAAGACGAATAAGGAAGGAAAGAAAGAGAGGAAGGAAGGAAGGAAGGAAGAAGAAGAAGAAGAAGAAGAAGAAGAAGAAGAAGAAGAAGAAGAAGAAGAAGAAGAAAGAAGAAGAAGAAGAAGAAGAAGAAGAAGAAGAAGAAGAAGAAGAAGAAGAAGAAGAAGATGATGATGATGATGATGAAAAGAGGCAGAAGAAGGTGTTCACCTTGTCACAGCTCATAATCATCAGCCAAGGAGAAACGGGGGCGGGAAAGGAGAGGAAAAGCAAGTGGACTTGAACTGACGACAGCTTCAAAAGGTGACAGGGATATGGGAAGTCGGGAGAGGGGAAGACAGATGGAAAAAGTTAAGTAACAAAAGAGAACATTGTTGGTTACCACGAGGCAGAAGTGCGTCCTGTTGGACTTAATTTTTAAAGGAGACCGTAACATCGTTAAGCGGCAAGAAATTTTCTGACACGACAAAAATTCGTGTTTATTGTCTTCGTGGAATTTCTGTTCCTTCAGTGTGTCGTCGTTTTCTGAAGCTTGTACAGGTGTGTGTGTGTGTGTGTGAGAGACAGAGACAGAGACAGACAGACAGTGGGGTCTCAGTAAGTCGTGGCGTGACACTATGTGCCAACGTTGCAGCACAGGCAGTATTGTGTAATGAGGTCGAGTCTGAGGGCTTTGTATGGGCCGAAGGGTTGTTGCAGTGGCCAAAAGGCAAATGGACCGGGCAGCTCGGAAAACATACTTCAGTAAGCCGTGCAATGTAAGCAGTAGTAATGTTTCAATGCTTGCTGCCAGGCTGTTCAGACTTGGATGCAGACGAGGACGTGCAGGGTGCACAAGGGTGGTGGCCAGAGGGCTGTGAAAATTGGTTGTCAGCTTGACAAAGCTCGACAATGAGCGACATGGCGCTAATCTGTTTACCCAGAGCTGAGGGCGAGACGGGTTAAAGACTGTTGGAGAGTAGATTGGGCCCTGTAGGCTGTTGCATCACGTGTGCTGTTGGAAAAGCTTCCAACCACGGACGTAAGACCATTGTTTTCACATCCACCCTCCCGTTTCTGTAAACTGATGAAGAAATATAAAGCTGCGCAGGAGGCTGTATAAAGACACCACCACACATCCTCCATCTCCACTCAGACCTCTCTCTCTCTCTCCCTCTTCTTTTCTTCCTCCCTCTCTCCCCCCTCCCCCCTTCTCTCTCTCTCTCTCCCTCTTCCTTCCTCCCTCTCTTTCCCTCTCTTCCCTCCTTCTCTCTCTCTCTCCCTCTTCCTTCCTCCCTCTCTTCCCCCCTTCTATCTCTCCCTCCCTCTCTCTCTCTCTCTCTCTCTCTCTCTCTCTCTCTCTCTCTCTCTCTCTCTCTCTCTCTCTCTCTCTCATTTAAGTAAATGACTTTTTACATTTACATTTTATTTACGTAAATTATAATTATATGGTATTACCTTGGGTATTACCTTTAAATCCCCCAGTTTTCTACATTTACATTTCATATACGTCAATTACAATTATATGGTATTACCTTTAAATCCCTCAATCTTCTAAAATCGTTAATCTCTGACACAGAGCAGTCCGTTTTTATAACTAACTAAATATCATAGTTTGAAGCTGTTACTGCTGGAGTGCATCAGCTCAAGGATCAATTTCAGGGCCTATATTATTTCTGTCTATATAAATGATCTTCCTCTTCATATTTCTATTTCGTGTGAACTCTTTGCTGATGACACCATATTACACTCCAAGAATACAAAACTGCGTAATTTAGCCTCCTCTTTGCAAAAAGGTTTAAACAAACTACAGGTGTGGACTGAATTTAATCACATGACAATCGTGACAAAGCAAAATCCGTGCTAACTCCAAGAAGACAGAAAAGGCAAGATTCCTCTATAAAACTCCCTCCCTTAAAACTTGGCAACAAAAAATATGTACTTGAAGAAGCACAATTTAATAAACTTCTTGGCGTAGAATTAGACAAGAATTTGTCTTGGTGAAAACATATTTTATATATTAGTAAAACTATTTCTACAAGGATTTATCAATAATCAAAGATTAAACATTTTAAAAATTTGCATTCTCGGAAACTATTCTATTCGGGACATATTCCACCATTTATTGATCATTCTTCAACTGTTTGGGATACTGCTTGTAACAACGGCATGAGGCCTTTAGTTAAGATTCATAGGCGTGCAATTCAAATAATTATTCTTAAAAACAAAGTCTCTCTGAATGATAATGAACGTATCAACAAACTACCTCTTGCCAACAGATTACAATTGAATAAAGGAATTTTCCTGCACAAGATCCTTTCTTGTAATGCACCACCACTCCCCAACCCACCCTGTCTTTCTCCTGATTTTTCTATTTAACAAAAAAACTGCCAGATTTTCTACCAAACTAAATGTCCAATTTCCAAGAATTGATCCGTTTAAAAGCAGTCTGTCATATTCAGGTTCCACTTTATGGAATAACTTTCCAGAAGTTTACAGTTCAATCACACTTTCTTTAAAAAACACCTTTTACAACATATAAAAAAATTAGTTACTAAATTGGAGTTCTACATTACTAACAGTCATTAGATTGTTTTAAATAAGTTGTGCATGCGTGCGTATGAGTAAATATGTGTGTTTGTGTTTGTACTGATCTTGATTGTATTGTTATATTATGATGTTATTGTTATAAAGTTATTTTGTTATACAGGGCTCGAAATTAGCGGGGGCCCGGGGCCAAAAACCCGCAAAGTTGATTTCGGGCTCGGAAAGTTGAAAAACGAAGGGCCCGCTTGGCCCGCAAAATAATTCGTCTGCTACAGCTAGCTCTACTCGGCACTTTCGTATTTGGGCCAAGGGAAGCAACCCACACTAGTGCCCTAAATTTGGACAGAAAAAACAACAGAAAAGAAGCGAGAACCCTTTAATTTTGCACTCAAAAGTGTAATATACACTTCAATATCTTTTTAATATAATAAACAAAAGGCTATGGCACAACATAAGCGCAAAATGTCCATCTTTGCAAGTACAGAAGTATGGCTACATATCGTCGCCATACAGTTGCTAAAACAATCGGCGATGGCGTATTTTCCAATTTTTGGGAAGCGAAAGACGCCAGAAGAAAACGTCGACGAAAGGAAAGAACAAGAAAAAGAGAGAAAAAAGAAGTATAAAGAGGAAAAAAGATCAAGGAACTACAATGAAGGGTGGAAAAAAAGATTTCCATGGCATGGCCTTGAAGTGAACGAGGAAGAGTACTGTTAAGTTTAGTTCCCTATCATGGTTTTGTTTTGAACTTTTGTGCATTGAGGTCAGATTTTTTGTTAGGTTACTCATATTAAAAATTTAATGATGTGTATTGTGCAATACTCAGTCACAAAACTGAAAAGTATTATACAAGAGACTCACTTGATTTTTTTCTATTTTGTTTAATGGCCATTTCAGGCTCACTAGTCACTGGAATATGTGTGTCACTGAATGTGTGTGTGTGTGTGTGTGGTTCCCCCCCCTTTTTTTTTTCTTTTTGTTGGTAATGTTTGAAAGTGAAAGAAAAGGCAAATAAAAATGACATTACTCAGCGAAATTGGAAATTCAATTGTTTTTATTTTAGATTATCAGACAAATTGTACTTTCCACTTATTATATTGTCAATAATTCTTTTGTTTTTTGTTTGCATTATTTTTCAAGTTGGGCCCCGAAAGTTGCTTGTGGGCCCTCAAATTTTTCAATCAAGGGGCCCGGTGGCCCCAAAAGAAAAAAGTTAATTTCTAGCCCTGTTATACTAATTGTTACTGTCACAAGCCACACGGGCAATATGTAAATAAGCAAACCCAGTGCTTACTCTTTTGCCCTTGTTAAATAAAATGTTCTTATCTCTTCTTCTTCTTCTTCTTCTTCTTCTTCTTCTTCTTCTTCTTCTTCTTCTTCTTCTTCTTCTTCTTCTTCTTCTTCTCCTCTCTCTCTCTCTCTCTCTCTCTCTCTCTCTCTCTCTCTCTCTCTCTCTCTCTCTCTCTCTCTCTCTCTCTCTCTCTCTCTCTCTCTCTCTCTCTCTCTCTCTCTCTCTCCCCCCCCACTGACCTGGAATGATGAACGAGCAATATAATAAGTCTGTATCAGTCGTCGTCGTCTTCATCATCATCATTATCATCATCATCATCGTCATCATCAGCATCATGTGGTATGTTTGTCATTATTTATTACGAACAGGTCTTTCAGCTATTAATCGCGTGAACAAGATCAATCTTTTTCTTCTTTTTTTTTCTGTTCTTTTCTTTTTCCCCTTTCTTTTTGTTTCTTTTCTGTTCTTTCTTTCCTTTCCTTTCTGTTCTTTAAAAAAAAAAGGTGTACTTACTTTCTTTCTTTTTTTTGTTTATGTTATCTTTCTGTTCTTTGTTGTTGTTGTTGATGATGGTAATAGAACAGTGTTGTTAACTGTGGTCAGTATTGTGAAGTGTGCATGCGTGTTTACTGCGAGTCAATACAAGACCCTTTGGCGGTGTGTGCTCAATGTTGTGTTGTAATGGTGGTTTTGCACGCTTTGTGTGTTACAGCCTGAAGGGTCTGACGAAGCCGATTCTGAATTTGTAAGTACTGTAGATCTTACTCCTTGACACCATATTGTACTCAACGCTAGCAGGCTACTCTATTTTGTACTGATGGCAGATGCTATTTATAGGCTGCTCCACATTGTACTCACGCTATATAGGCCACACCACATTGTACTCACGCTATTTAGGCTACTCCACATTGTACTCACGCTATATAGGCTACTCCACATTGTACTCACGCTATATAGGCTACTCCACATTGTACTCACGCTATATAGGCTACTCCACATTATACTCACGCTATATAGGCTACCCCACATTGTACTCACGCTATATAGGCTACCCCACATTGTACTCACGCTATATAGGCTGCTCCACATTGTACTCACGCTATATAGGCCACACCACATTGTACTCACGCTATTTAGGCTACTCCACATTGTACTCACGCTATATAGGCTACTCCACATTGTACTCACGCTATATAGGCTACTCCACATTGTACTCACGCTATATAGGCTACTCCACATTATACTCACGCTATATAGGCTACTCCACATTATACTCACGCTATATAGGCTACCCCACATTGTACTCACGCTATATAGGCTACCCCACATTGTACTCACGCTATATAGGCTACTCCACATTGTACTCATGCTATATAGGCTACTCCACATTGTACTCATGCTATATAGGCTACTCCACATTGTACTCACGCTATATAGACTACTCCACATTGTACTCACGCTGTAGGCTGCTGGTAAGTAGCTACAATGTTGGGGTGCGCTTGTTCGCTATTTCTACGGGCTACGCCGCCTCGTGACTAGGCTAAGCGGCCATGTGATCAGCCCATAGCCACAATCACGTGCGAATCGTATAATCAAAATGGACATGTGGTTGATGTCTATGTACTCACCCCTCTCTCTACTCCCACCCCCCTTCCCCCCAAAAAAAGGTAAAACAACCAAATAAAAATCCCGATTTGTTTGCAAATTTGTGCGAGATGAGTCCTAAATAGTCCAAAAATGACATCTAAAAGAAATGTCCGTCTGTCTGTCCGCCATCTGTATGTGCAAAACTTGCAAGTGGATTAATATCTCAGAACCTATTTCAGCTATCACAACGAAACTTGGTAAGATTGTGTTTACCCATGAGACCTCATAAATGATCAGTGAATGAATGACCTCACTTCAAGGTCAAGGTCACAGGATCCACAAATGTTAGTAAGAAATTGACAATTTTTCACTTTTTTTCCCTAGATTATTAATATTGAACTTACGATTCTTTGATGCATGATAGATATTAATGAGACACACATACTCTACATATTTGGTCAACCTCATTCCAAGGACAAGGTCACTGGAGCGGTCCAAAGTCGATTAGTATAGATACTTTGGAGATGATGGATTCATCTTTCATATATGTTCCGTTTTTGCGTTGATCTTGAAGATCAAGGTCATTTTCGGCCTTGAAAAAGCATTCCAAAATAGGTAATTATACATTGTATCCAACAACATTGGGTTAACTTATTTGATCAAACATGCTTGAGAGATCACGTGAGGGTTAACGTCATCCCAAGGTCAAGGTCACTGAAGGTCAAGGTCATCCCAAGGTCACCATTTCTTTGGGGAGGGAGAAAAGGGTGACACAAAACAACCTTTGCTGTAGTTTATTTGATAGTACATGAGGGTATTTGGAGCCGGAGGTTCTAGGTCCTCTCAAGGTCAAGAGCATAGAAAGATCAAAGTCGATATTATTTTGCATTTTAATGCCACTGTTTCATTTTTTTTTCTTCTGGGCACTCATTTTTTATTTCAATTACTGCGAGTTCCATAAGTAGCATGTGAATCATATGGACTTTCCCTTCCGGTTTTTGGTTTACGAATAGGTAAAACGTAATCCTCAGATACTCTTGCCCGCTTTGAGCCAAACAATTTAGCTCATATCAGCCCGGGCTAGCCCTGTTCATCCATGACCCGGATCAGCGCCCGATTGCACTTTATTGGTTGTACATCGACCGGGCCATGTCGCGAAGTTCGAACAAGTGCACTGTAGGAGAGAGGAATCATGGCATTTTTATGTTAACTCATTTCTATGTAAAGAAACTTTGTTCACCCTCAATTACATATAAAACAAAAAATCTTTATTTACCCGTTCTAGCTTCCATTTAGCATTACAAGTTGAAACTCTTGTAATTTAGTGGCCTAGTACTTAGTGGTAATGACCTCGTTCTTTTTCTTTGTGTTTGCTTTAAGATTAAGATGCGTACACCAAGTGCCTGTGCCACCACACCTAATATATTGTGCCTGTGACTAGTGAAACTATACCACCCCAATTTGCGAAGAATCCGTCATATATAAAAATGTGTTTTACCCTTCTTTGTGTGCTTCTAGAATTAGAATTCCCTGGGAATAGTTAGATTTAGTCGGTAAACAACGAACAAAATATTGGGCGGTCTTGTCAGCGGGTCTATCATTTTGCGCCTAGTAAATGCTTTCTGATGTCGGTGCTGTTTGGCATGGCTTTCACTACCTATTGTCTCTGCAAAATTATTTGTTGTTTTGATGACGGTGTTTCCTTTCATGACCCTCGTGTTGGTGTATGATTTTTCAGTTTCCGATATTGTATTGTGTACAGTGGGACAGTATTGTAGTCGATGATCTAAATGTAGTATAATAATTGATTATGCGGGTGTTAAGACATGGTCGTGTGGCCTATGTTCTTAACAGAAACGGCACGTTTGTCCAAAAGGGGATATTCGTGTGTGTCTGTGTTTGTCTGTCTGTCTGTGCGCGTGCGTGCCTTTGTGTGGGTGAGAGAGCGAAAGAGGAGAGAAAGAGGAGAGAAAGAGGAGAGGTCTCCAGGATAGGTTGTTTGGAGAAGAAGAGAACGTGAGATAGATTTCAATTTGTTTTTTTCTGAACTTTAGTTTTAATTTTCGTGATGATGATTGATGATGATGATGATTATGACGACGACGACGATTCAAAGCACAGAAACAACAACAATCTACTGATGCTTTAGGTTGAAATACGGTTATTTCATTTTGTGTTTCAGGCCAGTGGGAGTGAAGAGAAATACGAGTATGAGGAGATTTTGCTGGATAAGGTGAGACTGATATTGCGTAATGTCACTTGGAATAGATCTTTGCATAGTGTAGAACATACTCCATTAACAACAAGTTGCAAAACGACGTGTGTGTGTTGTAGTTGTTTTGTTGTTTTTTTTACCGTGTGTACTCGCATGTACGCGCTCATACCCAACTCAGCAACACATCAAAACTCAGGCAGTGAATAATAATAATAATACTAATAATAATAATAATAATAATAATAATAATAATAATAATAATAATAATAATAATAATAATAATGTGTATAGAGTCTTTCCTCCATTGGAGCGCGACGCGCTTGGGGGAAAATTGGATGCAATGTGCAAAGAAGAGAATATCAGATTGTAAAAATATGGCAACTAAGTCAACGAAGAATGCAAAACAGTTATTACAATGAAATAAAATACACAACATCCAGAACGGGAAATTTGGAGTGAATTTTCAACCATCACAATTGACATTACAAGACCGTGAAAGGGTTTTCACACCAAGATGAAATCGTGGTGTAACCTTTGACCTTCCTTGGAGGAGTGGAGGGTGGCGCAGTTTAGAAAGTTGCTTAGTCCTCGGCTTTTTGGATATAATTATTCATTAAATCGGGTGATACATTTATATATGAACAAAAGTAGTATTTAGTTACCTTTGACACGTCGTTGAGGTCTCGGATGGTGGTGATGTTGTAGGGTGACGGAGGTCTGGGCTTCAGCATCGCCGGCGGCAGCGACAACCCTCACGTGGGCAACGACCCCAGCATCTACATCACTAAGATAATCCCCAACGGCACCGCCGACAAAGACGGCAGACTCAGGTGAGAGACTGCTTGAATAATTGATTATTATGATGATGATGATGATGATGATGACGATGATGCTGATGCTGATGATGATTGATGATGATGATGATGATGATGATGCACCCATTGCACATTCGTCTCATCTAGGCGACGAATTAGGTCACGCTGTATTTGCTTCTAGGTCAACTGTCTTTTGCAAACCGTTTGATTATCTTTTCGAACCGTTTATTGACGCCGGATAGTCTCCTCACTTGGTTTCATACAATTTAAGGAATCCAAGAAGGCAAATGGGTTTTTGGGACGGAAAAAGAGCATTTTTGTAGAGAAAAGGGTTAGGGCTAGGGATAGATCTACAACTAACCCTTACCCGAACCCATGTAGCAATATTCCGATCTTTCCGTCACTTTTACACAGTACTGCGGTTTCGCATCCGCGGCTAGCAGCGAGCCCAAAGTATACTTTGAAGGGATGGAGGGAATACTTTCACCTGCTGCTAGCGGGAGTTTTGGCGATACTTTCTACCGATCGCAGCAATGTGTAATACCTCGATGATGATGATGATGATGATGATGATGATGATGATGATGATGATGATGATATATGCGCCTTATTCATAAACCAGACTCACAGCGCGGCGATCTGTAACCGACAGACACGTTCACATGTTACAGACACTCATGCAAACAGCAAACACATATTCATCATTCAAACCTGTGGTGTACAGGCACGTCGCTGTTAGATGACGGACAGGAAATAGGATTTTATTTAGATTGACAGAATGCATCCAAAACCATTATTGAAGATCATGATGATTATTAGTTGGCTGGTTGATTAGCATTGATGATGATGTTGGTTGGTGGGGTTGATTAGCATTGATGATGGTGATAATTATTGGTTGGTTGACTAGCGACTTAGTTCCGCCATGCTATTTACGCTTGTATTATGTGCTCGGGTGTTTGTACCTTTATCTGGCTGTCAGTCTGTCTTTGTCCTTCAGTCTACCTAACTCTCTGTATCCCTATATGTCTAACCGTCTTCTGTCGCTACGTGCGTCCTTCTGTGCAGGCGGGTTAGTCTGTCGCTTCTTCTTCTTCTTTCGTTGGGGGCTGCCACCCTCAGCTTATTGAGGACTCTGCAGCCAAATGCTGGGTATGTTCTTGTTACCGGCACTCCACCGTCTAGGACATGAGCGTCAGGATCTTTAAAGTCCGTTATGATGGAGTGCATGCGACACAGACTAGACCTCGGTTTATACTCTCATCCGAAGGAGTAGGAAACGGGAGTAAAGTGTCTTTCCCAGGGACACAACACAATGGCCCGGACAGGGCTCGAACCCGGGACCTTCAGATCCGCAAGCCAAAGCACTACCATTAGACCACCGTGCCTCTGCTAGGCATCATCAAACCATTTCCACGGTGTTGTCTCACTCGATCATCCATTAATGTTATTTTGTGAAACAGCTGCCTGTATTTTTAAAAAAAAAACAAAAAAAACACAAAAGAAGTGCGTGCGCACAGGAGGTAAAAGGGGGGAGGGGAGGAGGAGGAGAAAGAGAGAGAGAGAGAGAGAGAGACAGAGAGAGAGAGAGAGAGAGAGAGAGAGAGAGAGAGAGAGAGAGAGGATTGGATTGGTTCCTTTAAGAGGATAAAAGGTTTTATTTAGGCTGAACAGCGAACTGTCCCCTATACGCTTCAGGTGTCCGGGGACGTTAATCTACTTAATAAATAAATAAATAAAACAGCGAAGACTTACATCCTGTCATGCCCTAGAGAGAGTGACGGGCAGGAGTGGGTGGGTGTGAAGGAAGGAGAGACCAAAGATAGGAAGGGTTCTGCGTGAGGGATGGTAGTGGAGTGGAAGATGCCAAGGCTGCTTACACCAAGGGAAGGGATAGACACGCCCGCACGCACACACATCAAGAGGTGTAATGCCAATGTTGTGCAAATGGGCCACTAGGGAGCCACAGTTCCATCAGTGTGTTTCCTACTCGCGCCTTTTACCACGCCAGGTGTGACAATGCTGTTTTGTTCTGTGTGTGTGTGTGTGTGTGTGTGTGTGCTTCTGTCTGTCTCTTGTCTGTCTGTCTTTCTGTCTGTCTGTCTCTCTCTCTCTCACTCTCTCTCTCTCTCTCTCTCTCTCTCTCTCTCTCTCTCTCTCTCTCTCTCTTTCTCTCTCTCTCTCTCTCTCTCTCTCTCTCTCTCTCGCACACGCACATACACACACGATGTTACATTTTTGATCGGATTTGTTCTGCTTAAATACACAATATCGTATATAGCAGAATTATTAAATAAATATATCGCTTATAGGGATGTCAGGAATAGCGCAAATATTATCATCTTTTCCCCCCCCCCCCCCCTCAGTTTCGATACACCTCTTTCAACCTCATACTATATATATATATAGAACGTGAGTTTGGGCACGAGAAACGTGATCAGATAATAGATAACTTTATATCGACCAGCGAAACTTGGTTCGTAGTGATCCCTTTCGTTTCCGGTTATGTAATCGTGAAATCCTTACGAACTTTTCTTCGTGCCTGCGGTTCTGAAGCGGCAGCGCCTTTAGTTGTAGACGAAATTTTGTTCGTCCTTATCCAGGGGAGATAAATGCCATCATAACTCTAATTTGCGGAGGTTGTTTTCCTGGAAAACGCACGAGTCTTTAGATTTGGTTCATAACGGGCTAAAACAGACACTTTTCCCAACCAAAGTTTAGTTGAAGTTTTTGATAGAGCATTGGTAATGTTTTCTTCTCCCTTTAAAAACAAACAAACAAACAAAAAAATCCCAAAAATTAGAGATCGTTTTCTATAGCTCCAAATTGTGTTCATTGCCTACGATAGCCTACTAACTAGCCCGTTTAGGCCTACGAACCTAGTAGTATATGGCTCATCTAAATCAAGGACTGTTCATGCACATTCATAAGAATACACCAGAAAAGTGATTTTATATCTTTACCATGCCCCCATAGGAGACACTTGAAACCTAGACGTAATGCAGAACATATGTTGAGAATCTAATCAGAACTACAAACTCCTCCGCCATTTTACATCAGAAAGCAAAAGCAGCGCAAAAACAGCACCCTTTTTTCGGAGCAAAGTAATGAATCAACAACAACAACAAACGGTGAGAGAGTACAATCAAAGCTTACGTTTTTAGAAATTGACCCGATATATGCAAAAAATACCAGAAAACTTACATGAGAATCACGATTCGTCAAAATGATGAAAATTCCCCATTATTTTTTCCCTCAGCGAAGTTTTCTGCGTAATGCAAATGAGGAGGTCGTGACCTTCCGGAAGCGCAAAAGTTATGACGTAGACGGGGAGTTTTCCTACGAACAAGACCTACGAACCCAGTTTCTTTGCTTTCTGAAGCTCTCTATTATTAGCGAGCTTTAGATTGACCAACGAAACTTGGTTCGTAGCGATCACTTTCGTTTCCGATGATGCTGTCGGGAAACCCTTGCGAACTTTTCTTCGTGCCGAGGCGGTAGCGCCTTTAGCAGCAGACGAAATTCAGCTGAAGTTTAGGATCAAGGGCACTGGGATTTTTTTAAACACAAATTATATGGCCTCAACTTCTGTTTGCTACGTTAGCCTAGTAACTTGTCCGTTTAGATCTACAAACCTAGAACTGGTGCTCATCCAAGGGCTAAAACATTAAAACATGGACAGTGTTCGTGCACATCCATACGAATACACCAGTAAAGTGATTTTACATCTTTACCATGCTCGTAAGAGTCACTTGAAACCTAGAAATATTGCAAAACGTATGTTGAAAATATTTATCGGAACCACAACTCCTCCGCCATTTTATAGATGAGAGCAAAAGCAGGCGAAAACAGCACCCTTTTTGCAGAGCAAACTACACCAATGTTAGTGCATCAAATCAACAACAAATGGTGTGAGAATACAGTTATAACATTTGTTCAAGCTTACGTTTACAGCAATTGCCCCGATCTCTGTACAAAATACCAGAAACATACCTACGAATCACGATTCGTCAAAATGATGAAAATTCCGCTTTTTCGCGATACGAAGTTTGTAGCGTAGGCAAATGAGGAGGTCGTGACCTTCGGAAAGCGCAAAGTGATGACGTAGAAAGGGAAGTTTTCCTACGAACAAGATCTACAAACCAAGTTTCTTTGCTTTCTGAAGCTCTCTATATTGTTATAGTTTTCGTACCATAATTCAACCAGTATACACCCCATCCCCTCACCTTTTCCCTTCACCTTTTCCCTAACACCTTCCTCCCCTCTGATCTTCCTTGCTGGAAACCCCGGCATTGTACAAGACAACGGAAAATCGAGGGTAAAAGTAGTAGTGGGTTAACAAAAAATATAAGACCCTCAGGAACCATAACTGGTGTTTGTGCTATCGTCTCCATCAGATTGTCGCCTCTGAATTCCTACTATTATAGGTCCAGCACCTATGATTTGGGCCATGGGATTGTGTACGTCTGGCAGTCGTGTGGATCTCTCTCTCGCGCGCGCTCGCTCGCTCGCTCGCTCGTTCTTCTTCTTCTTCTTCTTCTTCTTCTTCTTCTTCTTCTTCTTCTTCTTCTTCTTCTTCTTCTTCTTCTCTTCTTCTTCTTCTTTCTCTTCTTCTTCTTCTCTTTTTTTGCGACACCACGTTTTTGTGCATACTTTTAGCCTTTAGCCGTGTTATCTCCTGGGATCAAGCCAAATGAGAGAGAGAGAGAGAGAGAGAGAGAGAGAGAGAGAGAGAGAGAGAGAGAGAGAGAGAGAGAGAGAGAGAGAGAGAGAGAGAGAGAGAGAGAGAGAGAGAGAGAGAGAGAGAGAGAGAGAGAGAGAGAGAGAGAGAGAGAGAGAGAGAGAGAGAGAGAGAGAGAGAGAGAGAGAGAGAGAGAGAGAGGATTCGGATTCGGATTCGGATGTTTTATTGAAAAAAGGCCATTGGTCCATTTCAACATATAAAATAGCATCAAAATAGCAACAAAAAAGTCGTTTGAAATTATCAACTACATGAACGAAATACCGACATGGACAGATGATCGATTATATTCAAGAACAAAAGAAGAGAGAGAGAGAGAGAGAGAGAGAGAGAGAGAGAGAGAGAGAGAGAGAGAGAGAGAAAAAGGAGGGGGAAGATTGTGAAAAGTTGAGAAACAGATGGAGAGTGCTGAGGGTGGACACGCTGGACAG
Source organism: Oncomelania hupensis (assembly GCA_036898135.1). Taxonomy (NCBI): domain Eukaryota; kingdom Metazoa; phylum Mollusca; class Gastropoda; order Littorinimorpha; family Pomatiopsidae; genus Oncomelania; species Oncomelania hupensis. The sequence continues at coordinate 7,211,320 of CM072523.1, read as the reverse complement.
AACTTGAGTGCAGGATGGGGAGGTGGCGAGAAGGGCATGATGGTGGGGCAGAAGAAGTAGGGTCTCTGTGTGTGATACAGACACACTGTGTATGAAGGGTGGGGTGCAAGTACGCGCGCCCACCTCTGTGTATATGTCGGACTGGACAAGGATAGGGTAGGAGGCCAGAGCTGTGAGGACCAGAGGGAGAAAGGCAGAACAGTCCGAAGGGACCGGCCACTGTAGGATGGCCACAAGAGCATGACCAGCCACGGATAGGAATAGCGACTAATTGAAGAGCAAATATCTGCCACAATTGATCCCACGCCCTGGGAAGTTGCTACCGCCCCAACACCTAGCCCCCACTCTCTCTCCCTTCCCCACTGTCTTTCACCCTCATCCACCCTTTTTTCCCACATCAATGCCCGTGCTGGCAGTTTCCAGTACAAAACGCGCCTTGAGCATCATCATCATGGAGGATGGCATCATCATCATCATCATCATCATCATCATTGAAATAACGATTACTAATCCGTAGCTAATTGTTTTGACAGAAGCGAATTCGAGTACAGCTTACCTCACTTCCGCTTCCATTTTGTCAATCTCTACTTATCGGCAGGCATATTGTTCAGACCGATTCATGCAGTGTCAAAGGTCACGGAGGTCACGTCCGCGTTTTATTTTTAGAACAGCATGAGCGTGTCGAGAACTGGCGAATGTCTTTGAATGCATCCAAACTAATTTTGGTAATTCTTACACGTTATAAATTGATAAGCTAAATCCTAACGCTTACCCTACTGATCTCTCTCTCTCTCTCCATCTCTCTCTCCCTCTCTCTCCCCCTGCCCCCCCCCCTCTCTCTCTCTCTCATAATAAATAAGATCGTTACATTATTTCTCCCCCTATTTCTCCCTCCCCACGTTCCGTATTCCTCCAATGTTTGATTCAGAATTGTTTTGTTGGCCTAAGTCAGCTTTAGATTCATCTAGAACTAGAGTGAAGATGAGAGGAGCATGCAAAACGTGCTGCATCGACAATCATCACAGTCAAATTGATACAGGCCTACTAAATAGGGACTGAGAGCTGAAGCAAAGAGGTTGGGGTCAGCGGATTTACGGACAAGCCTATAGCGATGGTGTGCAGTCAGTCAGTGACGCGCCAGAAGATGACGAAAATAATGGAGTATGTTTGAGATGAGGGGGAGATCAAGGGGGAGGGGGAGATTGTACACTGCCAAGTTACGCTTCAATAGGTGATCAGTCTTGTGCACGCCAATACCGGGGTGTGAACACATGCTCAACCATCATCTTAAAGGCCGCAAAACACTTTTCGACTGTCGGGCGTGGAAGATGAGGGAGGAGCAACGGTGATCAGATGATCGACGATGATCAGACAGTCTAAGCACTCTTCTAACGCGGTGAGGGAGCCTAGAAGGACCGAATCAACGGGTGGTGGCGGGTGAAACAATGTCTCCAGCACTTAGTCTCGATGCCCACATAACAGACCCGCGTTGAATTCCTCGGAAGCAGTGGACTCGTGGATTAAGGGTTTGTCTCAGATTCTCAGTATGGGCAGGCAGCAGCCTTGAGAGCGCGCATCCTCTCTGCGTCCGCGAGTGCTGGGCGGGCCCGGTGAAGGTGATAATGGTGCATTACTGGAATTGTCGATTGGCGGAAGAGACAGGGGGGGTGTTGGAAGGATCGCGCGGATACAACAGAATTAGAGGAATTAGTGACTCGGCCCCCCTGTGGCAGTAGAAACCCAGTCAGTTTCTCTCTTAGCGCTCTCTCTCTTTCTCCCTCCCTCCCTCTCTCTCTCTCTCTCTCTCTCTCTCTCTCTCTCTCTCTCTCTCTCTCTCTCTCTCTCTCTCTCTCTCTCTCTCTCTCTCTCTCTCTCTCTCTCTCTCTCTCTCTCCCTCTAATAATAATATCATGGTTCTACTTCCCTTGACTCACACTGTGTGTTTGTGCATTTGGACTGCAGTTTGGCCGGTCCTTAATGAGAATAGGTCTGTTAATGCGTTGCGCTATTCTTGAGCAATAAAACAGCCTTAGAAGAATTAGTCACTTAGCCCTCTTGTGCCAATTGAAATGCTCAGCCATTCTCTCTTGGGTCTTTCTTCTCATAGTATGGGCTAGTTTGCTTGACTTTTGTATGTCGATTGCAATGTGCCACTTGCAGCCTTTGGGCGCATAGTCTGACGGCCAGACAACTAAACACAATCCTGGACGACCGGTGTTGAGGTAGTGAGTGCTGGGTGTATTTAATACAATACAATACAATACAATACAACTTTATTCATCCCAAAGGGCAATTACATTATAAGTTTATGAGGCAGCATAAAGAAGTATTTGTTTAACTGGCATTCACCCATCTAGAACATGAGCGTCAGGGTCTTTAAAGTCTGTGCGATAGAATGCGTGCGTGCACAGACTAGTCCTCGGTGTATACTCTCATCCTAAGGAGGAGGAGTCAAGGATTAAGTTTTCCTTGACTTTCGTGTGTTCGTTTGTGTATTTAGGCTGCGTTATATTATTTGTAATATTTCTTAAAACTGCATGTTGTACTTGAGTGGTGCAACAGAATTAGAAGAATTTGGTGGCACGCCGACAGAATTCTTTAGAAATGAGAGGCTCCGACCCTTTGTGGCAGCAAAAACTCCAGTCATTGCATGTTGTCTCTTGGCTGTCTCATTTGACGGTCCTAGGTTTGGACATGAGCGCTGTGTGAGCAGTTGTGTGACAGGGATTCTTGAGCACTTTAATAAGTGATCGTAGTCTGCTGGCACTAGTCAGTAGTTTTATGTAGTGATTATAATCTTTTCTCGTTAGTGGCATTGGCGCATCGATGTGAGCGATAAATCTTAATGAAATAAATCCGCACTAAATTTGAAAATTGTAGAGGGTCTTTCTGTGTTGTAGAGCGTCTTTCTGTGTGAGTGTAAAACAACTCTGCGCGCTCCCAAACTGGCAACATTTCATCATTATTGTCGGGACATCATGACGGGAATCCACATCTAAATCCAGGGCGAAGTGTTTCTTTTCGTGTGGATGTTCCGCTAAATGTTGGACTGATAATTTGTCCTACTGGGAAAACACTTCCTGTTCTTCTTGAGTGATCGTGACAAACCGTTTTCCAGGTGCTGGTTTTCCTGCAGTGAAAATCGGATATATTGAAGCTGTGTTGAGGATTGCAAATGCGAATCGCTACCTCCCTAGAGTCTATTCGCTTTATTGTAGGCTGCGATGACAAAAATACGGTTTTATTTCACGGTCTAGTGGAAATTGTGTTGAACCTGACCCAGTGAACGTATGAAGGTTTGAAATTAAATTTCAAAATCAATAGTGCTTTTTTTTGGGATGGAGGTGTGTGTGTGCGTGTGTGTGCGCGCGCGTGTGTGTGTGTGTGTGTGATTACGAGAGAGAGAAAGAGAGAGGAGAAGGGAAAAAACAGTTATGTGCTCGTTTATTGTATGTTATTTTTAGGAAAACCCTCATTTTTATTAAACTACATTATGTGATTGAGTAGAGTGCGTGCGGTGGTTAGGAGAGAGAGAGAGAGAGGAAGAGAGAGAGACAGACAGAAGACAGAAAGACAGACAGACGACAGACAGACCGACGACAGACTGACAGACCATTAATATCTAGTGTGTTTTTCTGACTTCCTATTCGGTCGTCGTCATCGACGCCCTGCTTTTTAGACAGACAGACAGACAGACAGACAGACAGACAGACAGACGGACCGACCGACCGACAGACAGACAGACATAATATCTTAGTGTGTTTTTCTGCTTCCTATTCGTCGTCGTCATCGACGCCCTGCTTTTTCTTCTCCTCCTTCTAGTACCCCGTTATAGGATTGTCTAAATGCTTCTGCCTTATGGGGAGTTTGCCTTGTTCGTACCAGACATGCTTGAACGTTGTGCGGTAAATTGTCAGCAATCACGTATTTCCATCCCCGCACCTTCCCGTTCCCCAATATTTGTAGCTAACTTAATTTGTAAAAGTAATTATTTACATTAATTTTGGGTTTTGCAAATCCAGGAAATTGTTATAAAGCGCAAAGATGAGACTAAAGAATTATGAGAGAGACAGACAGACAGACAGAGACACGGGGAGAGACAGAGAACACAATTCAAAATATAAGTAGTAGAGGGATAGAGAGTGAGAAAAGAACATTCACGAGATAATTAGTAAAGGGATCGAGAGAGTGAGTGAGTTAGTTATTGCTTATAGGGTCCAGCGGACTGCAAAGAGCCGAATCAGGACCACAAAATTAAGACCACAACTACGCTGAAAGAGGGCTCGCCCCTGATCCGCATAAAAGATCTGCCGAAACAACCCTTGTGGCAACACTGAAGGCACCCCACCAGCCGGTCACTTTCCAATAAAGACATCCCACGCAGGAGACGCTGATGCTATTCTCTAATTTATCGAACCCTCGTTTACAAAAACAAAGTAGAATACAAACATCATTATAAAATATCAACAAAACACATACATATAAAATGCCTACATTGCTAAATAATAACATCATAGGAAGCCCAAGTGACCGTTTGGCAGAAAGCGTCCAAGATTCCCAAGCTGATCAAAACAGACCTCACATACAAATGAGGAGTTTTGTCCGGGAAGAGTTTTCTAGATAAAAAAAGGTAGGTGACTGGTCTAGTGAAGAAGAAGATAGTATAATAGATTGATAGAACAGAGTAGGAATGAGAAAGAACAAAGGAGAAAGACAGCGACAGTGGGAATTTAAAGCACTACATTTCCAGAAAGTGGGGATACTATTTATACTGAAACCTTCGGCGCCCCTACGGGGGGATCGAGAGAGTGAGTGTGTGAGGGACAGAACAACAGTAGAGGGATCGACACTCAGAAAGTTACGTCCCCTATACGCCTTGGTGTCCGGGGACACTAATCTACGCAACGAACGAACTCAGAAGAAAGAAGATTCTGAAAAATAAATATGAGAAAGAGCATGTGATTTTGTTGCATGTACATCAACAAATTCGGGATTTAGGGATAGAGAATTGCGTTTAAAATCACTCAGACTAGCGAGATTGGCCGGCTGACTGCCGGGGCATGGCACTTTGTGTATGTAGTGTAGAAACACGGGGAATTTAAAAGGAAATGTGACGTCTTTCGCAATCAGGACCGCACTGCCAATAACGGGCAAGGGATTAGCTGGTTGCGCTTGTCGGTGAAAAGAGCAATTTCCATAATAACCTTTATGCGCAACGTAGGATTTTGTCTTGTGTTCCGCTATTGAAAGTCCAACAACGTTACATATGATTGGAAGCAAATTCCGATCCCAAGGTTCCCTGGTAATAGCGCAGAACTCCCATGCCGCGAGCCATAAGGACGAACATTAGCTAGTGGACAGTGCTTCCGTTTATCCTCCAGAAATTGCCATTTTATATTCCAATAAGACGGTGATCAAACCTCATTTTTTCCGTATGTCATGTTATGTGTCCGTGTGGTGACTGTGTTTAACTGACATAAGAGTGTTTTATGGCGTTTTATGAGCATGTTTCTGAGACATGAGTGATTTATACCTGCTGACGGTGTATGTTGGCAATGAAAGAGTTAATCATTGTCAACTCCCAGGAAGCAGGAAAATTATGACAAATTGCGGATAAGCTGAACGCAGGAGGATGGGATAGGCGTGATATTATTAAAATGGGTTGTCGATTCAGTCATTCTCTACATTATCGTTGTCATCCTCATCTTCGTCATCAGCAATAGTGTCCTCATCATTATCATCGTCGTTGTTATCATCATCATCATCATCATCATCATCATCATCATCATCATCATCATCATCATCATCAATAGAAGCAGCAGTAACGTTAACGTCATCATTATCAGCGGTAGTTTCGTCGTCGTCGTCGTCATCATCATCATCATCATCATCATCATCATCATCATCATCATCATCATCATCGTCGTCGTCGGCACCGTAGCTTACGTTCCCCTCTGCTACGCAGTGTTGTTTTCTCATCCTTCCTATCTATCCGATCCCGTAACTCAAAGGTCGTTGGGGCTGCACAGATGATTGTTTAACCAGCTTACTCCATATTTCTCTGTCCTCAACAACCCTCATGGCTTCGCTTAGTGTCAAGCCAGTCCATTCTCGAATGTTGTCCTCCACCTCTGTCCCCCTCTTCTTCTGCTTCATTGCACTGTGCCTTGCAGGATGGTCTTTGCAAGGCCTGATGATCTGGTGATGTGGCCATACCATCGGAGTTTCCGTTTCTTCACCACTGTGAGCATGTCATCGTGTTGTCCACTGGCTTGATTGGTGGTTTGTCGGACTTCGTCGTTGGTGATGTGCTGGGTATTGGAAATACCCAGAAGTCTTCTGTAGCACCTCGTCTCCATGCTTTGTATTCTTCGTTGTAGATCTGCTGTGATGGTCCATGTTTCGCAATCGTATAGGAAGATGGAGATGACCATCATCACCATCCTGTTATTGGCAGACTGTTTTAAACACGAGGAAGTGACTGTGATTTCTTTGATTTAAAGTCTTGCCGTACTTACTCTTTTTAAGTGACACTGGACCGCAGACCTCACATTACCTACTTTTTATAAGTGACACTGGACGGAAGACCTCACATTACCTACTCTTTTTAGGTGACACTGGACGGCAGACCTCACATTACCTACTCTTTTTAAGTGACACTGGACGGCAGACCTCACATTACCTACTCTTTTTAAGTGACACTGGACGGCAGACCTCACATTACCTACTCTTTTTAAGTGACACTGGACGGCAGACCTCACATTACCTACTCTTTTTAAGTGACACTGGACCGCAGACCTCACATTACCTACTCTTTTTAAGTGTCACTGGACGGCAGACCTCACATTACCTACTCTTTATAAGTGACACTGGACCGCAGGCCTCACATGTCCACCCTCAGCAGCCTTACCAAGCGGCAATCCGTAGCATAGCCATCCACATCAAGCTGGCTGTTTCAATTACAAGCAACTATTTTACTACGGTCTTTGACAGTTCCTCCATTTACCCCTTGGGGTCATGAGCAATCTTGCCACTGTAGATTGTTCAAACCTATAAAGGGAAAAGTGAAAGCCACAGTTGAAAACCTGTCTTTCCTTTGTAGGCAAGACAAATTCACTGCGGCAACAGTACCCCCGTTGGAGTGCCGGGGGTTTTCAGTATAAATAGTATCCCCACTTTATGGAAATTTAGTGCTTTAAATTCCCACTGTCGCTGTCTTCCTCATTTACTCTTTCCCATTCCTGCTCTGTCCTATCACTCTGCTATACTATCTTCTTCTTCGCTAGATCAATGACCTACCTTTTTTTTTGAAAACTCTTCCTGGACAAGACTCCTTGTTTGTGTATGAGGTCTGTTGGATCAGCTTGGGAGTGTTGGACGCTTTCTGCCGGGTGGTCACTAGGGCTTCCTATGATTGTATTAGTTAGCAATATAGGCATTTTATATGTATGTGTTTTGTTGATGATTTATAATGATGTTTGTATTCTATTTTGTTTTTGTAAACGGGGTTTCGCGTAGTTGAGGTAAACCCTCAGCCGTCCCCCGCGTGGGATGTCTTTATTGTAAAGTGACTGGCCGGTGGAGGGCGTTCAATTTTTCCACTGGGGTTGTTTCAGCAGATCTTTTATGCGGATCGGGGGTTGTCCGGTCCTGATTTGGCTCGGAAGAGTCCGCTGGACCTAAAGCAACAATAAATCAATCAATCAATCAAAGTTCCTCCATTTCGCTGAATTTTGGAAACTCGAGACGGTTATTTAAACCTTTGTGCGATGGAATGCCATCTAGCTCCCTTGCATTAACGATGTAGTGTAGTTTGGAAACTAACTGCCTCTTTGGATCAAATGCGCTGTGATAGTAGTGTTAACATATTGTGGAAAATGGCGCTGTTGTACCAAATTTAATACGAATAATTGCTTCACATAAAAGCGTCTGGGATCAAATGCATTGGTTTGATGGTAATTGAAAACTCAATCGCATCAAGTAAAGTCAATAAATCTTTATTCACACACACACACACGCGCTCACACACACACAGACACACAAACAAAACCTTGTAAAACGCCGTTGTTATGACTTTCATGAAACGCCACATACGTTGTTCTGACAAGTTTTTGAATTTGTCCATTTTTTGAAGCTAATCCTAATCCAAACCTTAACCCTAAGCCTGACACAACCCTAACCCTAACGGAACACTGTTTTGACGTCAAAATAACGGGGCCGACAAAAGAATGTAGGTAGAGTATCAAGAGTGTGTATCACTAACGGCGTTTATACATCGCCACACACGCAAAGACAGTGAACATTTGACGTGTCGCTTGAAAAACAAAACACAATACAAACAACCAAACATAAGCTACGTTAATTAGCCTCCTATCCTATCCTATCCAACCCCTTAATCATAGGTCGTAGGGGCACCACAGATGATCGTTCTACCCAGCATACTCCCTCTTGCCCTGTCCTCAGCAACCCTGATTGTTTCGCTCAGTGTCAAACCAGTCCATTCTCGAATGTTGTCCTCCCACCTCTTTTTCGGTCTCCCTCTTCTTCTACCTCCTTGCACTGTGCCTTGCAGGATGGCCACTAACTATAATTTCCCCTAGTAACCACGCTTCACTATACTAAATCCACGAAAATGTCTTGGACTACAGACTTGGGACTTTCAAGATATGGTTGGGTGAGAGAGCAACTTTCGCTTTGAGGAGGCGTGACTTGTCTGAACATGTGCAGCCGTCTAGTGTTGACTGTGGCCAATTACGGTCGCAAACACGCTACACCGGTAGGCGATGGGGGGAGGGAGAGAGAGAGAGAGAGAGAGAGAGAGAGAGAGAGAGAGAGAGAGAGAGAGAGAGAGGGACAGAGAGAGAGAGAGAGAGAGAGAGGGACAGAGAGACAAAGACAGAGAGACAAAGATGGGCGTGGTGTGGAGGCGGCGATGAAATCCAGCGAGAGGAAATATGAAAGGACGATGATCGGGCAAGGTTGAAAGCGTTAGAGAGAGAAAGAGAGAGAGGGGGCGGAGGGGAGGTGGGGAGGATAAGCCAGAAGGGAGAAAGAGGCTAGGACTGGGATGGGAAAGGAAGAGCGGATATTACTAGGGTGAGAGAGAGAGAGAGAGAGAGAGAGAGAGAGAGAGAGAGAGAGAGAGAGAGAGAGAGAGAGAGAGAGAGAGAGAGAGAGAGAGAGAGAGAGAGAGAGATGGCCAGTGCAGAAAGAAAGGTAATGAAGAGACAGTCTTAGACTTTTGAACACTCGTGTGTGTGACCAATCGTTGTGTGCCAGTGATGGATAGGCAGGGTCGAGAAACTGTGAGAGAGAGAGAGGGACTCTTCCACTTGGCATTGTGAGCGGAGAACGGTTCGAATAATTTCCAATCTAAATAACCATGTGACATAAAAAAAAACAAAAAAACATTTTTTTTAAATAAGTACTCGTAGGACATTCGAGCTGTGAGGTGGAGACAGATTTGTTATTAATTAATGTTATTATTAGTAGTAGCAGGAATTTACTTCCTTATTTATTAATTAGAACTGTTGTGGGATCAACCTTTGTACCAGTGGACGGGCCAAGTTTGTGAACTGAGCGGAAAGACTTGTTGATAAATTATCGGCTTGAAAGCATGTAACAAGCTAGTGGACTGATGAAATTAAAAACCGTATTGCCCAGACTACATACTCTCCTGTTTTACACGAACGTTTCGTTTTCTTGCCTCCATATGTTAACATTAAAGAACATATTTGTGTGCATTTGAACAAAAATCTTTAAATTAACACTACTGTTGCTGTGTCCACAAAGCTTATTAAAGGTTGCGACCTACCGGGTGACATTTAAACACCACTTGTTCTCATTTCACACTTTTTCATTTGAAAAAGTGGAGAGAGAGAGAGAGAGAGAGAGAGAGAGAGAGAGAGAGAGAGAGAGAGAGAGAGAGAGAGAGAGAGAGAGAGAGAGAGAGAGAGAGAGAGAGAGAGAGAGAGAGAGAGAGAGAGAGAGAGAGAGAGAGAGAGAGAGAGAGAGGGAGAGGAGAGAGAGAGAGAGAGAGAGGAGAGAGAGAGAGAGAGAGAGAGAGAGAGAGAGAGAGAGAGAGAGAGAGAGAGAGAGAAAAAGGGAGGGAAGGGGGAGGAGACAGAGAGAGACAGAGATAGAGAGAACAGTTTTATGTTCACATAAAGCATTAAAGGTGTGCTTTACTTTTGTGCTTTCTTACTAAAGTCTCTTCAGGATTCATCCTGTTTCGAAGTTGCGTGTGACGCCAAACTTATAACCAGGTGCTTTTCCTACAGGTAGCGCACGCAAAAGATTGTTGAAAGATAAAGAAAATAAATCAGGTAATTAGGAGAGGGAGGGAGGAAGGTCCGAAAAGGCATGCGCACAGCAAAGCAGAACTGGATGGAAGATCAATGCCAGAACATAGAGAACCGTCTGAACTAGAACAACAGCAAGAAGGCCTACCAGACTGTGAAGCGGCTGACAAGTGTTAAACAGCCCAAGATCTACACGATCCAAAGCAAGTCTGGCATATGCCTTACAGAAGAACAAGAAGTCTTGGATTGATGGACAGAGTACTGTTCTTACCTTTACAACCACACACCAAACGGAGACCCATCAGTTCTAGCATGTCTCTAGAACAGAGAAGAAGACGAAATACTCCCAATTCTCCGAGAAGAGGTTGAGGCAGCAGTGCAATCGCTGAAAAGGGGAAAGTCAGCGGGAGTGGACAACATACCCGCAGAATTGCTTCAAGCATGAGGAGAAACAATGATTGACGCCCACCATTATCTGTAACAAGATCTGGCAGAGCGGGGAGTGGCCTACACCATGGACCCAGTCGCTCTTCATCACTCTTCACAAAAAAGGTAACCTTCAGGAGTGTGAAAATTACCGCACCATCAGCCTCATCAGCAAGGTCCTCCTGAAAATAATACTCAACAGGTTGAAACCCCAAGCTGAACAAATCATAGCTAAAGAACAAGCAGGATTCAGATCAGGGCGAAGTACCACTGAACAGATTTTCAACCTACAGCTCCAACAGCATCTATATCATATGTTTGTAGACTTCAAGAAAGCGTTTGACAGAGTCTGGCATGCAGATCTGTGGGCAACCATGAGAGTGTACAACATCAGCCCTAACATTATTGAAGTAATCAAAAGACTATATGGCAAGGCTACCAGTGCAGTTCTCTTTAACAGCGCCCTCGGGAACTGGTTCAGAACAACCATAGGCGTGCGTCAAGGATGCCTACTCTCTCTAACACTTTAACATCTTCCTGGAGCGCATCATGCCATAATTATGCCCTTGCAGATCACGAAGGCACAGTCAGCATAGGGAGTAGGGCAATCTCCAACTTCCGTTTTGAGGATGGCATTGATGGATTGGCTGGAGAGGAATAAGAACTTGGAACAGCTGGTACGGATGCTTGACACCACCTCCAGAGCCTTTGGAATGGATATAAGTGCAGAGAAGACCAAAATGATGACCAAAAACACCAATTGCATCAACACGGACATCAAAGTCCAAGGTCAATCCCTCAACACAGTGCATAGCTTCAAAAACACCAATTGCATCAACACGGACATCAAAGTCCAAGGTCAATCCCTCAACACAGTGCATAGCTTCAAATATTTAGGAGCCATTGTATCAGACAATGGGCCCCGACAAGAAGTCCTCTCCAGGATCGCACAAACAACTGCCTCCTTGACAAGGTTGAAGCCCATTTGAAAAGACAGGACCGTCAAGTCTACATTCCAAGGTAAGGCAGCTGTGCTCCCTTGTCATCTCCATCTTCCTATACGTTTGTGAAACATGGATCCTCACAGCAGATCTACAACGAAGAATACAAATAGTGGAGATGAGGTGCTTCAGAAGACGTTTGAGCATTTCCAATACCCAGCACATCACCAACGACGAAGTCCGACAGACCATCAAACAAGCCATTGGACAACACGATGACATGCTCACAGTGGTGAAGAAACGAAAACTCCGATGGTGTGGCCACATCACCAGAGCATTAGGCCTTGCAAAGACCGTCCTGCAAGACACGGAGCAAGGAGGCAGAAGAAGAGTGAGACAGAAAGAGGTGGGAGGACAACATTCGAGAATGTACTGGCTTGACACTGAGCGAAGCCATGAGGGTTGCTGAGGACCGAGAAAGATGGAGTACGCTGGTTAAATGATCAGCTGTGGTGCCCCAACAACTTTCGATTTACGGAACAGGATATGATAGATTCTTCTAACAGAATCCCTGCATCGATTCCGCTTGACAGGGAAGAGAATGTGAACTGCAATTCTTTTGTAAATATATAAAAAAAACTCGTTTTTGTCGGTCATTTTATTTTTTTAAATTATATACACTTTTTTTTATAGTAGTTTTCTGTCGTTCATTGTAGTTAAATGTTCTTTCTTTATATTTATCTCCCAGTTTCCTGCCTCCTTCCTCTCCCCTCTACCTTGTTCTAGCTTTCATTGACTTTCGTTATTGTTCTGCCTTTTATTGGCTGCCTGTAGTGTTCATTCAACGCTTTTTCACAGCGGGAATGTCGGACATTTGACAATGCGTGTTTCTTTGGGACGCACGCAATGCATGGGTACACTGTCCCGCCTTATGTCCCATCCCTATACGATAGCATCTCTGAACACCAACTTGTTGATTCCTCGTGTTATAATGTTTTTCGTGACACTTGTTGTACCTTACTCGGTGAAGTGTATTCGTGTTTAGATCGGTGCTTAGGTGAAGCTGAGATGAGGTTTTTCTGACAATTTGTTGAAAGACGCATGTTAGGATAGTTAAGGAGGAGGACTAACGAAGCTTAACGTCCTATTGCTTTAGCGTTTAGGACGAATCATATAACCAGGTCGCCACCTTGACAACAATAATCATCATCATCATATCAAAAAGTCATTAGTGAATGTAATATTTAACGATATTTTATAAGGTTAGCCTTTGGGTTTCGTTCAAAGCACTTTTTTGTGTGTGCGGATTTAATTTTTTTTTAAATGTTATTTATATATTATTTTTAATTCTTACGTTTTAGATGTCGTTTACAGATGTTTATCGTTGTTTGTTTGTTTATTTTATTTTATTTTATTTTATTTTATTTATTTATTTATTTTTTTTTTTTAAGGGGGGGAGGGTGAGTTGCATCCAATGCGTATTGTACTACGCTGTGCTATTCCAAAGAGTGTATGAACAATAAATTCATACACTCTTTGGCTATTCTTTGAGCGGCTGTGATTACAAACGGGTGCTGGCCTAGCATTACGCTGAAAATAGACAGCCACGTGCGTGGCCGCGGACTGAGTCAATTCAAACCTAACTGTTCGCTAGTTTTATTTTGTTGTCTTTTGGGAAGAACTGGGAACGACTTCAACACTTATTGTGTTTACATCTTCACTTGCAAGGCTTGTGCTTCGTAGATCTGTTGTGGGCTTTCCTCCCTTCTCTGTGACTACGACTGTGAGTTTAACTCTTGGATCCCTCAGTGGTTGTGGGGGCAGTCATAGATGTCACTACGACTGTGAGTTTAACTCTTGGATCCCTCAGTGGTTGTGGGGGCAGTCATAGATGTCACTACGACTGTGAGTTTAACTCTTGGATCCCTCAGTGGTTGTGGGGGCAGTCATAGATGTCACTACGACTCTGAGTTTAACTCTTGGATCCCTCAGTGGTTGTGGGGGCAGTCATAGATGTCACTACGACTGTGAGTTTAACTCTTGGATCCCTCAGTGGTTGTGGGGGCAGTCATAGATGTCACTACGACTGTGAGTTTAACTCTTGGATCCCTCAGTGGTTGTGGGGGCAGTCATAGATGTCACTACGACTGTGAGTTTAACTCTTGGATCCCTCAGTGGTTGTGGGGGCAGTCATAGATGTCACTACGACTGTGAGTTTAACTCTTGGATCCCTCAGTGGTTGTGGGGGCAGTCATAGATGTCACTACGACTCTGAGTTTAACTCTTGGATCCCTCAGTGGTTGTGGGGGCAGTCATAGATGCCATGTTCAAGATATAAAAGTCGATTTCCTTTCAGTCTTGTAATAGCAATGTCCCCTGCCTTTACCCCACATGTGTGAGTGATAGAAATGTGTTTGGTGTGTGTGTGTGTGTGTGTGTGTGTAAGTGCGGAGACATAAGCCTTGAAATGGGTGACTAACCTTGCTTTTTATGCAGGAAATGGGTAGCCACCCAGTGTTTTCCAACCACTTTTTTCTAAGTACACAGGAGTGCTCTTTTAGTGCATGGGAGTGCAGTTGTAGTGCATGAGAGTGTTTTAAGTGCAAGGGAGTGCACTATCCGGGACGGAGAAAATCCAGTCAATTTTCGGGAAATTTTGCAAGAAAGTTCGACTAGGTCAACTTTTGAGACGGAAAGATTCAATTTTGCATTAGATTCTTACATTTCTAGAAGAAGTTTGCGTTCTTTCCGTCAAAAAATCACTTTCCGATTCTTACATTCTTAATAAAACCCAGTCTTGGTGTTCTACATACTTGGGTGTGTGTGTGTGAATGTGTAACATAATTATGAGCGTTTATGTTGGTACACATCGCCGCGCTTTGAACGTGATTGGTGATCTGGGGAATAGTATATAGCATCCTTTATTATTATTATTATTATTATTATTATTATTATTATTATTATTATTATTATTATTATTATTAAATCTGAGCGTGTATGTTGGTACAGATCGCCGCACTTTAAGCCTGATTGGTGATTTGGGAAAAAGTATATAGAGCATCCTTTATTACTATTATTGTTATTGTTGTTGGTGTTATTTTAAGCGTCCATAATAATATTGTTGTAGTTTTAACTAGTGTCATTGTTTTCTGGCGTTGTTGTATTTCGTAGAAAACACGAATTGCGTGGTTTTTAACGTGGATGCATAGTTCTACGACACTTTGTACTGATCAGAAGACAGAAGACAGAAACACAAGAGAAAGATTTCACGTCTGTTAATCGCACGGAAAGCAACTGGTGATTTCATGTTATGCATGAGTCTGTGACAGAACGACTTGACCAGTAAATAATGAGAAAGAAATGACTCTCGCGTATAATAATCGTGGCTTCAACGTGCATAGTCCTGTGACAGTTTAACTAGCGTCAAGAATACTTGGCATCCTCAGATGTGCGGAAAGCAGCTTCTCACACGTGATTAACTGCATAGCGTTCAACGATTTCTTTCTGGCCGATTTGTACACAGACATACAGAGTTCTCATGACAGTTTGAACGTCCCCGTCGGAAGAAAACTTGGCAACACTATCGCCCCACCAATTATTCCAGCGTTCAAATGTAAGTTCTTTGTACAGGTTTTAGCGTGCGCGGTTTCGTTATAGTCTGGACGTTCCTGTGGAGAGCATGCCAGCGTTCTTTGGACAGATTTCTACGCGCGTAGTTGTGTGACAGTTGGAAGGTAGCAGAAAGAATAGAAGGGGGAAGGGACTTGATATGTTGGGTCTTGCGGATAACAACTTCTCAACAGTGTGTAACCAATACCACTGCGTTCAAGTAGCTCCGTGACAGATACTCGTTTGGTGACAGTTTAAAGCGACAGGAAAAGTTTCCATTGTGAATCAAACTTTTCACACGTTTACAGCCAACACAATCTGCGATCTAGTAGTTCTGTGACAAGGAGACTGGAATACCAAGTTAATGTGAATGTCGTCGAGAAGGACTATTTGACCCTCTTGAAAATTCAATGTGGGGGAATTGTATTTTTCAAGGCAGTGGTGTGATATGCTGTTGATCTTTCTTCTTCTTTTTTTAATTTTAATTTTCTTTCTTTCTTTTTTAATTTTGATTTTGTTTTGGCGATTGTTGTTGTTTCTGGCGCAAAACGGTGTTATTGAAAGTTTCGGAAGTTAAATGCTCTCCAGCATTGATAATACTGTGCTATACAGCGCTTACCCAGCTGACCAGTTTTATCCTTTTCGAGGCATAGTTCAGGTCTTAGACCCAATAATTTTATCTTGCGTATAATTTACTTCAGTGGTTGTTTATTCAGTTTTATAGTGACTGATCAACAATGTGGTTGTGTTTTTTAAAGTTTTATTTTGGTGTTCTGTAGTGATGAAAGGAGTGAAATTTCTAAAGAACAAAGAAACTCGTAACGTCTCTGGGTAAAAGCACGACTTTTAGGGACTTTTTTTTTTTAAAATAAAAGCTTTCAAGTGTATAACACTGGCCAAGCGAAACTGTATTCCCCAAACCGGTGTTCTAATACATGTTCCAGCTGCTAGCGGACAATTAAATTCCTGGCTATGAAAATCTCCAGCAGTGAAGGTCCGGTACAGTGATGCTTGGCTGTGATAGACCAGTAAAAGCTTAACAGAGAACAATCATTCATCCCAATATTCTGCAACAGAGCAGTCTCCGGCAGCTCAGTGGTGACAACTTCATTCCTAGAACTGGTACAGAACTGTGATCTAGTGATTGCGTAATACTCCTCTTCATCGGTGACGTTGGTCCGTTCTTCAGCAGCCCAGATGTTGGCTCAGCGGCGCCTGATGCCTATTCTATACGAGATCCGAATCTTAAGGTATGCTCGTCCTGTGCGTTCTCTCTCTCTCTCTCTCTCTCTCTCTCTCTCTCTCTCTCTCTCTCTCTCTCTCTCTCTCTCTCTCTCTCTCTCTCTCCCTCTCCCTCTCTCTCTCTCTCTCTCTCTCTCTCTCTCTCCTCTCTCTCTTTCTCCCCCTCCCTCCCTCCCTCCCTCTTTCTCTCTCTCTCTCTCTCTCTCTCTCTCTCTCTCTCTCTCTCTCTCTCTCTCTCTCTCTCTCTCGTAAACGGTATTGATTTGTTTATGATCCCGGATTCTCAATGAGAATCGCATCATAAGGCACGGTAGCAATGAAGGTGAAGCTGTGCAGCTGTACGTCCTGCGATGATAATATAAGGCAAAAATAATGGTCACTGAATGCAGAATGGATGGATGCAATGCAAGTTGTGAAGAGTGGTTTGGGCCACCCACACCCCACCCACACCCCAACCCCCACACACCCCAAAAAAGAAATAAATAAAGAGGTTTGTTTATGAAAAAAAGAAATAGAGTCGGTAGGTAGGGTTTAAAAAAAAAAAAAAAAACTTTTTTCACTTGAGTGCAATTTTTGTTGTGTTTTTTTTTTCCAATTTTTTTTCTCGGACGATCCCCCCAAAAATAGTTTAGGGTCGGGCCAAAAAATTAGGGTAGATCGGGATACTGTAAAAAGACATTTTTTTTAGAGAGAGGGGGTGGGGGTGGGGGGTGGGTGGTGCTTATTGTTTTTCCCAAAATGAAATCCTGTGTATTTGAATTCCCTGGATAATAAAGTATTGTCCGCTTTCTCTGGGTTGTAAAGTAGCGCTTTAGTTCGCTAAAAGCTAATAAGGTATCTTTTAAATTCACTGGGTCCTAACGTATCTCCTGAATTCAGGATAATAAATATCTTTGGACTTTAGTGGACTTCAAAACAACTCTGATTAGAGCATTAGGGGTCGTAAGATGTAACGCCGACCAGTCAGCACTGTGTAAAAATACAGTTCATTAGTTTGTTTATTATGATTCAATCAATCTTTTTTCTAAAGAGTAACGGTCTATGTCTAAAGAGTAAAGATGCGTAATATTTTCTATTTTCTTTGGCATGTCAAATATTTAGTTGCACTTAGTATTTTATAGGAGTCCTGTGGCAGGTCAAAATGAAGGCTTCTGTACTGTGATGATAGGTGTATTCATTTCACTGTATGGACTTATTTTGTGGCTGGACGGGGTTACGGTTCCTGATTTGGTTTTCGTGCTCAGCTCTTTGATTTGCAGTTAAAGTTTGTTGTTGTTGCTCTTCTTCTTCTTCTTCTTCTTCTTCTTCTTCTTCTTCTTCTTCTTCTTCTTCTTCTTCTTCTTCTTCTTCTTCTTCTTCTTCTTCTTCTTCTTCTCCTCCTCCTCCTCCTCCCACCTTTTCCTTCCCCAAATCCTCTCTCTCTTTCTCGCCCTCTCTCTCGCTCTCACTTCCCTCCCACCTCTCCCTACCCACAACACCCCACCCCAGACATAGGTATAACATGACTTGATACTGAATGCAGGAAGTACGTGTATGATTTTAATTGACAGCTAAAGACGTTGCTCAAATGCGGATTTGCCTAGGCAAGCTAGCAGCAACTCTCGCTCTCCTTTCCATCATCTGCCATCGCTTACTCTTTTCCTATTCCCCTTCCGACTAATTCTCTCTCTCTCTCTCTCTCTCTCTCTCTCTCTCTCTCTCTCTCTCTCTCTCTCTCTCTGCCTGTCTTTCTCTGTCTTTCCCCGTCTCTGTCTCTCTCTGTTCGTCTCTCTCTGTCTGTCTGTCTCTCTCTCTCTCTCTCTCTCTCTCTCTCTGTCTGTTTCTCTCTCTCTCTGTTCTCTCTCCTTCTTCTATTAAAAGTAATGTGTCGGAAAAGAACGTAGGATTTAACTGACAGTTAAAGACATCAATTTTGTAATTGCCTAGGAAGCTAGCCAACCATTTCTTCACGCTTGAAGACAGCGCTCTAAGGGTTACCGTGGTGGAGAGCTTTTTAATTACTTTGAAACGACAGACAGACAGACAGACAGACAGAGAGAAGTTTAACGTCCTCACCCACTCAACTCACCATTAGTTATTAACAAATAACCTTCCCAGAGAAAAAGGGAGTAGATACGTCCATCAACACTGAACCACCAGAGAACAATGATAGTGCAAAGAGGGACAGTGACAATGTGGCTGCTTTTATCCTGCTCACTACGGAATATGAACTTTGGTCATCGGTGTGTCAGGCGAACGCTCTGCTCTACCGCTGAGCTATGAGAGGGTGGAGAGGTGAGGAGGAGGAGGAGGAGGAGGAGGAGAGAGAGAGAGAGAGAGAGAGAGAGAGAGAGAGAGAGATTGAATGTTAGAGTAGTGAGAGAGTAAGGGAGGAATTTTATGTGCATGCATGAGAGAAAATGGGGACGATTTGCAGGGTGAGTGATTTGGAAATAAATACAGAGACATGACTAGGTGGTATGTGTTTGCGTGTGGATGAATAAGGGCATTGCATCTCATTGCATTAGTAATGAAGGTGACTGCAAATGTTGTGAGAGTAAAAGGAAGAGGCAATATTGACAACTGTCAAAAGGTGGAATCCCTGCAGCACTGACAGCCCTGCTTGCAAATTCATAACTCATTTCCACATTTGTGCAAATCAAATTATTCTGTGACTAGCTCTTCTTTACCCCCACCTCTCCCCCCCCCAATCTTGGTCTTGATTGTATTGTTCAGCTTCATCATCATCATCACCATCATCATCATTATCATTATCATCATCATCATCAATCTTCTTTTTACCCCAGGCTCCACAATTTCCTTCTTTAAATTTTGTTCTTTTATTATTTTTTTTCAGTTGAAGGGGAGAGGAAATACAAATAGCTTCAATCTGTGTTAGGATTTTTAGATTAAGAAACAAGATGTGTGTATGTCACTGTGTGTTTGTGTGTGAGTCTGCGTGTGCGAGTGCGTGGATGCGCGCGCTTGTGCGTGTGTGTGTGTTTTAGGGTTTTGAAATGCAGTTACATGCAAATTGTTTCATTTTGCAGGTTAGATGATAGCACATTGGTTTAGTGACACTATTGTTTGTGTGGTTGCTAGCGACCGTAGTGGAACTTCTCACTCTATATAAGTGTGTGTGCATCCAGGGCTCAAATTTGCTGCACCAATTTGTATCGACCTGAGAATTCGTTTGATCGTTTTAACACCTATTTTTGTGTTAAATTGGATGTTAGTTTGCCTTTTTTAAATAATAATAATAATAATAATAATAATAATAATAATAATAATAATAATAATGGATGTTATATACTCACTTACCCCAAACCACCAATCAGGCTCAAAGAGCAGCGATCTGTACCAACATCCATGCTCACATGTTTTCATCCACTCTCGCACACACACCCAACATACATAGATCATTCAAACTTGCGGTGTAATGGCAGAGCGGAGATCACTGTTAGATTGACAGCATCCAATATTATTATAGAAGGGAGGGAGAAAATGGAGAACCCCCAAAAAGAAACCTCAATGACCTGATGAATAGTCTTGTACCTAAATCACATAAGTTTGCCCCTTGCTGGAATCGACCCCGCGATCTTCGGCATAGGAATCCGGAGATTAACCCACTGCGCGCGCCATGAGACTACCCCTCTGCTGCTGAAGTGCCCATGTTTCAAAACGGGAAGTACCTGCATGGTCTCTGATTGTTTACAGATGTGCCATGGATAGTATTAGTCCCCGGTTGGTTTGGCAGCTCTGTCAGCTCTCACTGTATGTGGTGGCCTTGTGCGCAGACAGTTATTTGCCGGTTTCATTATGCTGAAGGTTGTGGGTTCCTATTCCAGCAAAGTGGCAAGCTTCTGTGACTTAGATATGAGACTATGCAGGTCACCGAGGGTTTTCTCCAGGTACTATGGTTTCCTTCCACTTGGGTACGAGGCTATGCATCTCACCGAAGGATTTCTCTGGGTACTCCAGTTTCTTCCCTCCCTTTCAATAAATGGTATTAGATGTAGTCAATCTAAACTACAAATTTGATTTCCTATCCATCTACTAGAGGCGATCTCCCTGCCTTAACCCCACATGTTTGAGTGATAGAGGGTGAAAAACGTTGTGATCATGTATGTTGGTACAGATCGCGAGCTTTGTGCCTGATTGTTGATTTAGGGGGAAAGAGAGTATATGGCATCCAGTATTATTATTACGTGCGCACACGTTGTTCTTCTTTATTTGTACAAAAATTTAATGGGTTATTATTATTATTATATTTTTTTAAAAACAATTATTATTATTGTTTATTTTAAATATTGATGATTTTGTGTGTGCAGGTTGAATGACATCATCGTGCGAGTGGGGGATGAGGACGTGTCCAACGCTACTCACACAGCGGCAGTGGACGCACTAAAGAAAGCAGGGTCCAGAGTTGTGCTGGTGAGTATATGCCCATTGCACCTGTGATAGTCTTTTATTATTTAGTTGTCATTATCAATATGTAGCTCCTAATTTCATGTTTAACGAGAATTCTGCTGCAATATTCTAATTATCTTGTGTTTTTTAAATCTGTAAACGACACAATTTATTTTTTAAAAACAAACAAATTTAATTATTTTAAAACCAACGTATTTTTTTCACACAATTGTCCGTTTAATTTATGTGGGAGCAGTTTGGGGTTAACGGGGGCTAGTGGTAACAATGCTGCTTTTGCTATTTATTATCGCGTGATTAGCATCATTTGTCTGAAAGACGTGTAATGCCTCTGTATTTTATAATGTGGTTCTTTTGTTCACAGTATGTGAAGAGGTTGAAGGCACCATTTGAAAATGTCATGGAAATTGAGCTTGTCAAGGGAGCCAACAGAGGTAACATATTTTATTTTATTTATTTATCTATTTATTTATTTATCTATCTATTTTTTAAAATATATATATATATTTTTTTTTTATTGACTCATGCATAATGTGTACTTCCCATCCCCCCCCCCCCCCCCCCCCCCCCAAATAAAAAATAATTTCTTTTGCAAATCTGTGCAAGTTGAGTCCTAAATAGTCCCAAAATTACATTTTAAAAAGTTCCGTCCATCCGCAGCATGTGCAAAAAGTTTAAAGTTGTTAAGTACTCAATTCAGACCTAGAGAAAATTAGCAATTGGGCTAAAAAATGGAAAGTAATTTTCAATGAACAAAAAACCGAACTCTTAACCTTTAAACGTGACACATTGCCAAACTATCCTCTAATATTTAATAGCACGACTTTGTCTGAAACTGATCACCATAAACATCTAGGCCTGACATTGCAAAACAATTGTAAGTGGGATATACACATAAATAGCATAATTAAGATGGTAACTCTTCTACTGGCATGCTTACGGTCATACAAATACAAACTGTGCAGAAAAGCCCTCGAAGTCATGTATAAGTCCTTTGTTTTACCTCATTTTGATTATGGCGATGTAATATGGGACAATTGTACTGACACTCAAGCTACTTCACTTGAAAAACTTCATCTCGAAGGGATTAGAATAATTGTAGGGGCAGTAAAGGGAACTAGCCATGAATCCTTGTACAGGGAATCCGGGCTCTGCCCATTGAAAGAAAGACGTAGGCGGCACAAACTGCTTACCTTCCATAAAATGGTCAATGAGCGCTGTCCTGAGTATCTTTCTGACTTGGTCCCACCGCTTGTCTCGTCAGTTACTTGTCTCGTCAGTTAATCCTTACCACCGTCGAAGGCCTTTCGAGCGTAGAATCCCCGCACACAACATTGAAATCTACAAAAATTCCTTTATCCCCTCTTCTACTATCATGTGGAATGAGCTCCCTGAGGAAATTCAAGTCAATCCGTCAGTCAGCCTATTTAAACGACATATCTCCAAAGACGACTCTGCAGTCCCGCCTTTTTATTATCATGGTGCACGACAACAACAAATTATCCATTGCAGGCTTCGGCTGGGTGTAATCAACCTTAACTACGATATGTATCGTCGCCATTTGATAAACGACCCGATTTGCCGTTGCGGACACCCTGCCGAAACGTCTGAACACTTCCTGCTTTTTTGTCCTTTGTTTGACGATGCCCGTATTCAAACGATTGGTCTTCTTGATCCTGTCCTAAGGGAAGTTAATACCTTACTCTTTGGAAATGCAGAATTGTCATTGCAAGAAAATGCCAAGACGTTTTCAACTGTTCACACATTTTTACTTTCATGTAACCGATTCTGACCGCATATTATATTATATTATATTATATTATATTATATTATATTATATTATATTATATTATGTTATATTATGTTATATTATGTTATATTGTATTTTCAAATTTTATTTCCAACGACTTTCCACATACTTCGCTTTCTAACTTTGATCTTCAACACACTCATTAGTTTCTTCCCACAAGTACAACTCTCTCACACCCGCCCCTCCCCATCCACGCCCTACCCCTCTCCCCCATCATCACCATGCACCCCCTTTATTTATTTTTTTTCTCTTCCCCTTCACTTGGAAATCTTTTTTTTTGTCTAAAATTTTCTTTGCTTTTTATAAAAAAAAAATCTTTTTTTATTTATTTTATTTCTTGTATTTCTATCAATGTTCTGTTGTTTCCTGTCGTCCGCCAGTGATATTTTGGCACAGTATTATTATTTGGGTAGCACTTATTTAAGCCTTGTGCTTTTGTGTGCCCTGATGTTTTCCCTTGTATTAATATCTGGTTTGTTGTTGAATAAACTTATGTTAAAACAAGTACTCAAAATCTATTTCAACTATCACAACCAAACTTGTTAAGACGGTGTATACCCATGACACCTCATAATGATCAGTGAATGACTTCACTTGATGGTCAAGGTCACAAGGTCATCAAATGTTACTCAATAAATGACAAATGTTCACATAATTTCACCTTTTTTTTAAAGGTTATTAATATTGAACTTATGATTTTTTTATGCATGATAAAAAATATCAATGAAACAGACATACATTGCAAATTTGGTCAACCTCACTCCAAGGTCAAGATCACTGGAGCTGTCCAAAGTCAGTTAGTGTAGGTACTTTGAAGTGACCTTGACCCTAAACTATGAGAGATATAAAGTCCAAACTTATTGTATTTAGAGTTGATAGATTGATCTTTAATATTTAATAATCTTTGCGTTGGTCTTGAAGGTCAAGATCATTTTAGGCCCTGGAAAAACATACAAAAAAATAGGTTATCATACAGTGAAATGGCTGTTTAACTCAATAGTATGCAACAACATTGGGTTATTTGATCAAACATGCATGAGAGATCACATGAGGGTCAAGGTCACCCCAAGGTCTAGGTCATTGAAGGTCAATGTCACCCCAAGGCCACAGTTTTTTTGTTGTTGCAAAATACAACTTTTACTGTCATTTATTTGATAGTATATGAGTGTATTTGGAGCCAGAGGTCAGTGTCATCTCAAGACCGAGAGCATAGAAAGATGAAAGTCCTGTCAGTATTATTTGCATTTCAATGCCACCATTATGTTTTATCTGGGCACTCATTTTTATGTTAAATATTGCAGGTTCTATAAGGAACATGTGAGTCCTATGGGCTTTGCCCCTCTAGTTGTTTTTTGTTTTTATAGACAGACATACTCATGGTTGATCCAACGCTGATAGTTGTTATAGAAAAGTAAAGGTAACAATTTTCCCTGTAAGCTTTTTGATTTTGAGCAGTGGTATTACCGTTAGTGATCTCCTTTTCCTCCAGGTCTCATGATAGTGTTAGCACTACCCCCTTGTGTTAAGTACGTACCTCTCTTTTGTCAGGACCAGTTTTAAGAGCAGTACTAATCACTTGTCCTCTAGAATGCTTACTTTACCATTGTCCTAATTACAATCTTAATCAGGTACCCATTGACAGCTAGGTGTAGTGGGATTTTATTTATTTATTTTTATTTTAAAAATTTTTTTGGCGCGATGTTTTGTTTCTGCAAGCATGCTGTTCATCAGATGAACTGTTCTCTTCTTGTTCTTGTTGTTGTTCTTCTTCTTCTTCTTCTTCTTCTTCTTCTTCTTCTTCTTCTTCTTCTTCTTCGTCTTCTTCGTCTTCTTCTTTTGATAATATCCATCAATTTGTTGATCATTGCCGATCTGTACTTTAGAGGTTGGTGGAGATCAAAGGTGGGAGAGGGAGGGAGAGGGTGGGGGTGTGATAAGACTATTAGCTGGGTATTTGCCAGTTGTGTCTGTAACATGGAAGGAGCTAATCAGTGTTTTGTGTCTGATGGTTTAATAGCTGATCTCTGTGTTGGTATAATTATTGTCATGGGCTGTGACAAGTACGTGTCTGTATGTGTGAATGGTGTAGGGTGCCATCTTCATTAGCTTTGTGGTAGATGAATAGGACCACCACTCCTATTGATTCTTTCCACATGACCACTCCATTCCTTGGGGTAATTGGACAATGAACATCATGGGCTGAGAGAGAGAGAGAGAGAGGGGGGGAGGGAGAGAGAGAGGGAGAGAGAGAGAGAGAGGAGGGAGAGAGATAGGGGGGGGGGATGGAAAGTGTTGGAGAGGGTGGTAGAATGGAAGGTCCTGCAAGGAGTATTAGAGAATACAAGGACATATGTCTGAAGTAAATCTAAAGCCTGGGCTTGGGAGATCTCCAACACTCCCTGTGGGATAAGGACCATTCTGATTGCAAGGGCAGGAAAACCAGGGACAGTTGGCGGTGAATTTGAAGGAGGAGGACGCGGTGGGTTGGGGGCAGTAAGGTTTCGCAGAGAGAGAGAGAGAGAGAGAGAGAGAGAGAGAGAGAGAGAGAGAGAGAGAGAGAGAGAGAGAGAGAGAGAGAGAGAGAGAGAGAGAGAGAGAGAGGAGAGAGAGAGAGAGAGAGAGAGAGAGAGAGAGAGAGAGAGAGAGAGAGAGAGAGAGAGAGAGAGAGAGAGAGAGAGAGAGAGAGAGAGAGAGAGAGAGGGGGGGGGCCTTTCTGAGAGTGGGTTGCAGATTTTGGGGGTTGAGGTGTGCTGGGATGAAGCAGTGCAGAGAGGGATGAAAGGAGTGACAGAGGAGAGACATTAGTACTTCGAGAATGTAGAGTCAACAACTAGTATGTGGGAGAACGAAGCTTGTTGACAGTCCTGATTGACACAGTCCTCAGGGATAGTATAGGAGGTTCCTGTCGTACGTAAGATGCTAATAAAGATTACAATGTGGCAGTTCTGCTAGGATTTGGGGCTAGGAGGGGAATGTGTGGGAATAATTGTCACAGACTACTGTCCGTCTCTTATTCTTTGACGTAATTTATTCCTTGTGTGACCTCGATCAACAATCGCATGTCAGGGCACTCTCCACTCAACTGATACTGATAAAAATAATAATCAGAATAACTTTAATTTTTTTCATCTACATTAGGAAATTAACTACAACGACATTTGCCTAGCATTTGGAGAGAAACAAAAATCATCCCGCTTCCAACATTGCGCTTGAATGATCAAGCATTAGGGGTGCAAATATGTGGAGAGGTATAGACAGTAAAGTTGAATCATCTGACTAATAATTCTGTTTTCTACATGGAACTAAAGCTGGAGGTGGCAGGGGGTGATGGGTCCAGCTTTGAGGGAAGTTTAAGGGTGGGTGGGTGGATGGGGTGAGATAGAGGGGGCAAAGGGAGCTAACCGGCAAACAATATGTCCACAGATAACAAGATGGTAAAACGTTTTTATTATGAAGAAGATGACCTGGTCTGTTTTGATTGCTGCCTCCTAATGATGTCGTTTAGAACAAGGCGGTAGTTCATTTGCGTCTGTTATGGTGTAATAGCTGATCTCTGTATTGGTAAATTGTCATGGGCAGTGACAAGTACATCTGTGTATGTGTGAATGTCCCTTGATACAGAAGCTGATGCCGAAAATTATTGTTTTTGCCTTTTTGCTATAAATATTCCATATTAAGGGAACATGCCAGTTTAGCTCTCTGTGTCAACATCATTATCTTACACAAGAAAGAGGACATTGTTAGATTACACCAAGAATTTAGTACTTTACAGCTTGAACTACCGAAACCTTTATTTATTTTATAGTTCCTACACAGAGTGCTTTTCCAGCCAAGTGCTGGTTTACTTTGCAATAATCCTAAACGAAATCTAATGAAATAATCATATTCCTAACCAACGTTAGCTCAAACGTTTTCTCTCTATCCATTGTGCAACTCCCTCATAACTCATTTGGAGAGAAACAAACTTTACTTAGTTATATTCAAGAGCCCTTACTGACAGAAATGAAGTTTGAAAGGAGAAAGAAGTCACAAGCTGGAAGTAAGTTGAGCACTGTTCTGTGCTGAACCACTATTTTGTAATGGATCATTAAATATTAAACAGAGAGGGGAGGATAGCAGAGAAAATCAATGTTAAATTGTCATTTGAAAAGTGCAATGGAGGTGAGAAAAACAAACAACAAATATTAATGAAAATAATTGCAAAACATAAAAGAAATTGAAATTGGATAAAATAACATCAACACAAGAACCCAAACTGCAGCTTGTGTAGATTTTGCAAACAATTTGTTTCCTGACCTGTGGCGTAAAGTGGACTACTCCCCAAGTCCCAGTACTCCAATCGGTTTGCTGCCAGGAGAAGAAATCAGCGGCTCTTGTCTCCCTTGGCGATAGTTAGAGCTGGTGGTTAGTGGACCCAAACTTGGCTCTCCCATAGCTCTGATCTGGAATGAGTATAGCAAGATCATTGGACTTCAAATAGCCATAGCTGTTGAATTAGAATAGAAAGAACACCTTGAATTAGAAATAGTAATTCTCTGGATTTAGAATACAAAAGCATGAACATTCCTTCTCTTTTGAGTGTGTTCCATTTGGGGCATGTTTTGGAATGAAATGAAAACAATCATAGAGAAGAATTTTGGATGAACAGGTTATACTGTAAAGAGAACTGACCAGCTTTTTTGGTATTGTGAACTCTGGTGTCAGTGCACTAATTATTGAGGGTTATGGAAACTTGGCAAGTCCCACAGTAACACACTTCTTATCAAAAGGTTCAGTTGAACACACACATGAATGTATGCACACACACACACATACATAACTACATACACACCCATCTTAAAATTTAGTCATTTTCCTAATTTTTTATTCTGGTTCTCAATATATGCATAATATAGGCATTAAATAGTTAAATCTGAGTCATTATATTTATTTAGAACTGCGTGTGTTCATCTTTTAATTGTCTTTGCTTATTTCTGGAAGGAAAGGGGTTATGTGTGTGTGTGTGTTTAGGTGTGTGTGTGCATGCAGTGTTGGAATCTTCACTCAAACATGCGCACACACACAGCATTAAATATGTTAATTTTTTACTCGTATGCATAACAATGTGAGTCTATGTACTCACCCCCTCTCCCCCTTCTTGACCTCCCCCCTCCCCCCCCCCCAATTTTTTTCCAAAATTTTTGCTAATCTGTGCGAGATGAGTCCTAAATAGTCCAAATATATTAAAAGAAATGTCCGTCCGTTTGTCTGCCATCCACTGTCTGTGCAAAAACGTTTAAGTGGCTAAGTACTCGGAGCCTATTTCAACTATTACAACCACACTTGGTAGGAAGGTGTATACCCACAAGACTTTGAAAATGATCAGTGAATGAATGATTTCACTTCAAGGCCGGCTCACATGGTCATCAAATATTAGTCACAAAATGAAATTTTTTCACACAATTTCACTTTTTCTTTAAGATTATTAACTCTTTCCCTGCCAGGCATGTTTCCACGTTTGTGCCAGACATTTGTCTGGCACCGGAAAGAAAGTTCAGTACCTTAGGCATTTAAGCTACTGTTCATTCAATAATAGTTGTTAAATAGACATATTTCATATCAAATTAAAGGTAAAAGAGTGAAGAATAAGAAATAAAAAAAAACACAAAAATGTTAATTTGATTATGTTATTGAAATATGTGTTTTGAAAGCATGTTGATCTTTTTGAAATGATAAAATAAAATAAAAATATTTCTACATACCACAGTGATAAAAAAAAATCTGGAGGAATAATTCCAATCACTGAATCAGCTTCACACACCAGAAAGAAAATTTATTTAGGATCAAAATACACTTTACAGTTTGAAATTATATTGATTATTAGCAGAGTTTGACACACTGTCGATTGTGCCCATCACATATGCTTAGTAAAATGCACAAAAAACACTCTAAAAACGAATCAATTTGAAGAAACCACACGCGTGTCGATCAGGAACGAAAGTAGAAAGAGTTATCTCTCTTTGGTTAAAATAAAACTTGGATTGGACTGCGCAGAAAACCGGAACGAAACGGAATACTGAAATCGACGATATATCGTCGATTGGCACAAACATGGCGGCTCAGACATGGCGGCTCAGATCGACGATATATCGTCGATTGGCAGGGAAAGAGTTAATATTGAACTTATGATTCTTTGATGCATGATAGAGATCAATAAGACGCACATACTATGCAAATTTGGTTAACCTCACTTCAAGATCGTCATTGGAGCTGTCCGAAGTCGGTTTGTATAGGTACTTTGAAGTGACTTTGACCCTTAACTATGAGATATATAAAGTCCAAACTTGTTGTATTTAGAGTTGATCGATTGATCTTTCTCATATGCATTCCATTTTCGCATTGATCTTGCAGGTTAAGGTCATTTTAGGTCTTGCAAAATCATACCAAAAATTGGAATGGTTGTTTCTTTAACCCATAGTATGCAACATTTGGATTATTTGATCAGACATGCATGAGAGATCATTTGAGGGTCAAGGTCATCCCAAGGTCAATGTCATCCAAATGTTGTGGATTTGGGGGGAATAATATGTTGTACTTTATTTCATAGTACAAGAGTGTATTTGGAGGTAAATGTCATCTGAAGGTCAAGAACATAGAAAGATCAAAGCCAATACTACTTTGCATTTTAATGCCACCATTTCATTTAGTTTTTTCTGGGTACTCAATTTCAAATTCCATAAGGAGCATGTGAGTCATATGGGCTTTGCTCTTCTAGTATTATTTCACTTATGCGTATGAGTTTTCTTTTGAAAATGTGCGTTCATACGTTATTGCCAAGTAGGATTTCTCTTGCGATCGTTCTTACGAATGTCTTTGGAAAAATGCCGCATTGTACACTGTAGCAGGATGGAATCATTGGAAATTGCAACTTTAAATGAAACCATCATGCTTCCCCACTGTACAATTTCATCTAAATGAACTGTGAAATCTTACACATTTTGTTTTGTGTGTGTGTGTGAATAGGTCTGGGCTTCAGCATTGCTGGGGGGAAAGGTAACGAGCATGTGCCCGGTGACAACGGCATCTTCATCACCAAGGTCATTGAAGGTGGCATTGCGGAGCAAGATGGCCGTCTAAAGGTTGGAGACAGGCTTATCGCTGTGAGTACTACGTCCAATTATTTCAGCATCGCTCCAAATATTTTCTAGAGTATTTGTGACAGTGATAATCTGGCTGCTGTGTTCTATGCAATCTACTTAATACCAACTAATTTTTGTTGCTGAAATAATGGTGCAATTGTGTCGGTGACCCAGAGTATGGAAAACACGGGTCCCTTCCCCAAATGTCAAGACACAATTGTGAATGCTATCTAGAGTGTACAGCTTTCTCACCCAATTTTAAAACCTAACCTCGCGCTTTTGCTTAGCCGAAAATTCTGTAACCAGTTTTCACTGAATCATGCACTGTTGCTTATGATTCATTAGCAGACAAATGTTAATTTTATTTTGTGCAAAAGCTCACAAGCTTGTAAGAAATCTAGTAGACTGCTGACCTTTTCTCCGACAAAGGTGACTTATGCTAACTTGGACTACTTTACGGTGTAATCTTTTTTTTTTTTAAAAAGAAAAAAATCACGTCAGTGTTTATTTTGTTTAATTGACGTCTTTAATTGTCCTTTGTAAACAGGTCAATGATGCCAACTTGGAAGATGTGACGCATGAAGAGGCAGTGGCTGCTTTGAAGGCAACGGGTGAGGTTGTTGTCCTGACCATTGCCAAGCCTGCCTACCTGCCTGACCAGTCTTATAACGATGATGATATAGGTTAGTGCTCATTTCACTTTTGGATTGGAAGTGGACGTGGTGGACTTTTAACTGTCTTTTGACTGCTGAAAAGGAGGCTGAACATGAATAAAATCCCAAATCATTTGGATGGATGACACATTTTATGTCCAGTTGTATAAGAAAACCTTTTACTCCAAGTGCAACTTTGTAGAACTTGGAATGGATTTTCAGCAGTCAAGAGTGTTGAAGTCATTAGGGTCAGTGTGTGAAACTGCAGTCTAAAGTTTTGCGACATAACAGTAGAGTTGTTTTGGTTATTTTATTTTGTAGATGGCAAAAGTAAAAGATCCCTGTGTAGGAAGTGAGCATTTTGACACTCTGTTTGGACATTGGCTTAACACCGTTGTAGGCCTTTGTCTGTGCGTATGCTTCAGTGTAGTCGTTATTGCCTTCAGGGCTGAGAAGATGATCGCTAATTCTCCAAGTAATAAGACTGAAGTGTTTGCAAAAAAAAAAAAAAAGATTTATAAGACAGATAAATGATTCAAAAAAAAAAAAAAAGATTGACGTTTTAAATAATATTCTTTGTCAACAAAATTATAACATAAGTTAACTTTGATGATGTAAATTAACATTATTGGCCGTCTTAAAGGTGGTATATTATTGTTTGCATAGTAAGACTTTGGAAGTCAAATGAAATTGGTGTTTGAACTGTCAGAAATAAAGGTATTTTGTAAACACCACCATGAGGGCCTTTCATTTGGAAAAAATAATTACGTTCAGCAACCCTGTATTTAATTAGTTTTAAAGGTAGACAAATGAAATAAGTACAAGTAATAATAGAACAAGTTGACAACATTTGTAAAATAAATTTCGTTCTATGTTAGTTCATGGTGTTCTTCATTATTGTAATAAAAACTTATTACAGGTAAAAAAAAAACTTTCCATTTCTGTTCCACTTGAATGTTCAGATGTTCTTTTCAAAATGTCAGGAAACATAGAGTTTAAAATGTAATCTCCACTATAGTGCTCAGTTAGTCAAAATGTCAGGAAACATAAAGTTTAAAATGTAATCTCCACTATAGTGCTCAGTTAGTCAAAATGTCAGGAAACATAAAGTTTAAAATGTAATCTCCACTATAGTGCTCAGTTAGTCAAAATGTCAGGAAACATAAAGTTTAAAATGTAATCTCCACTATAGTGCTCAGTTAGTCAAAATTCAGAGGAGGGTAGGGAAGCTGGGAGATGGTTGGTTGTGGTAGTTACAAAACTTGAGATTTCAGTTTAAACTACTGTCTGCTATTGAATATAATTATTGATGGTTGTGTTGCATTATGGACATGTAATTGTGATTTAGCAGGATTTTATGTGTCTGCAACATTCATTGCACGCACCTTTGATGCTTTATTGCAACCTTCATTGCATGCATCTTTGCTGCTTTCTTTCTGTCAACATTATTTTTCTACTCCTTATCTTTTCTGTCGTCAGTTCAGCTTTTGTTATTATGTAATTATCTGTGAATCCCATTGTCATTTGTATGTGATTTCTGACTAACACTTTTGATTTTGCTTGGGCTTTATAAGTGCTTCATAGCAGTTTTTGAATTACATATGTATTATGCATTCTTGGTAGTGTATGTATACTTCATTAGTGTGCGTACGCTACAGTTTTCAGTCGTGAGATATTATTCAATCTCGAGTTCCATTATAAGTAGGTAGTCAAAGCCCTTCATTGGCTCTTGTCCGCTCGGCAGTTCTGACCCAGTTTTGACTTCACTTTCAACACTTATTACTAATGTAAAACTGCATTAAAACGAACAGTGGCTGTATTCAAATAAAAATTGAAAGCTTTATCTTTACATCTGTGTTGTTTTTAATGCATGTTTATGCGAAATATTCCGAGAAAACAGCTTTTGAATACGCCCCTATCCGAGCGCTGAATGGCGGTGCGAAAAATTTGTCATCGTCCTTTGCCGAGAGGTGGCTCGTTTCAAACGCTAAGCGCTTTGAGATAGTTCATTGGATGGCCTAAAAATAAGAACCAATGAGAAGTTCGGATACTTAGCTTCATTTACATATAAATATGGTGGGCTCTCATGTAAAAAAAGTTTTGTTACGAGCCGAACAAAGTGGATAAAGCGGTTTTGATGTAAGTTTGATTTTAACTAGAAGTTTAAAAATTAGCAAGAAATAAAGAGCAGACTTTCCTTTATAAAACTAGGGTATTTATTAATTTGTGCATTACTCTATCGCGGAGCGTTTTGCAGTAGAAAAGTGTACCCAAACGGTGTTCGGTTTTTCTTGCGGCCATGGCCAACTCGTAGGCCTATTCAGCGACACGAATGCTGAGCTTAGTAGCACACTAGTAGGCCTATCATTTGCCGGCACGCACTGCGAATTTGATGATTTCCCAACTTTGAAGCACCAAAACGGCTGAACATTACATGGGATAGGCCTGAAGAAAATTGGGCTTGGAGTATAACATATGAAGGGGTTGCCTGTCAAAAATCAGCTTTCTGGTATCAATATTGGCTTCACTTTGAGACTCCAAAGTTGTCAATTTCTTCAATTCCAAAACGTTGCCAAAAGAACACCAACATTCGGCATTTTCAAACATTATTAACTTTTTACCTATTTGTCCTATGGGGGAAAAAATATATACCACTGTGTTCAGAATGAAAAGCTCTTTAAATCTATGTCAGTTTTGTGATGAGGAAATCATTTTTAAAAAATGGCTTTTGACTACCTATTATAAGATCTTTATTGATTACACCAATGGAAATGCTGGTTGTTGTTAGCCAGCACACACTAAAATGTATATGAAGACAAAGATAAACAAAAGCTCAAACTCACATCAATTAATTCCTAGCACACCCTACTTTCAGGATGTATACAATGTTTTAGAAGATAAAAGTAAAAAATTAAAATGCGTCCCTGAAAATATGCACTTTATTTATTGTCATGTTCCAACCTCTGCTCTACACTCTTCTCCTCTCCCCTCCCCCTCTCCTTCTTCTCATCTCTCTCTCTGTCTCTCTCTGTCTCTCTCTCTCTCTCTCTCTCTCTCTCTCTCTCTCTCTCTGTCTTTCTCTTCTCTCTCTCTCTCTCTCTCTCTCTCTCTCTCTCTCTCTCTCTCTCTCTCTCTCTCTCTCTCTCTCTCTCTCTCTCTCAGATGTCACATTCAGCTCTATCACCCTCTCTCATTCGTCAGCGCATCTGTGAATATTTTTATTATGGCTATGGCAAGAATCCTAGAAACATCTTGAATGCACCAGACAATATTCTTTTATTAGAAAATGAAGCTGTGAGTGAAGTCAGCCAGCCCTGGGCCACTTTGAGTGCTATGTTAGTGGTTGTTAGATGTGGTTATCATTGTTGCTTTTATATTCCTACAATTTATTGTAAACTAAGTGCTGGAACGCATGCTTGGCTTGTACCTGGAATATACCCTGCTTGTAGATTGCATGTACTTAACACCGCTATTCTGTATATAGTAGCTCTTGCTCCTAGTATTGAATAACACAAGCTCTACATTTATGATTTTATGTTATTTTTTGTTTTATTAAAATAGGTTTTGGCATCACTTAAAGTAAAATGAAATATAAGACAAAGTAAAACTACATAAAAGAACATAACATTGTTTTAAAAACAATTACAGAACATTGTCAGATTCTATGAAAATGAAATAAAACTCGAATGAAGATTGAAAGAAAAGTTGTATAGGTACAGATACAAAAATTTAAAATTAAAAAAATCGGTAATATAAAAATATAAAAATAAAGTGACAATAAAATTGACCACTGGACTCAGTTAATAAACAGTCAAACAGAGGATGTCCCAAATGTTAAGGGGAAAAAAAAACTGTTTTAGCATTGTAAAACTCACCAACGATAATATTAATTATTGGTAGATGTTATTTTGTTTTCGCAGAATGTTGACCATTAACAAAATGAAAATTTATTGAAAGCAGACTTGGTTTTGCATTGCCTATGAGCATTGTACCCCCATCAAAATCTTTCTTCCCCTTTCATCACAGTACACTGTGCTTCATCATCACCTGAGCATAATACTTGTGAATATCTTGCTATTGTCTCTTTCGTTCTAAATAAAAACAGAGGCTGCAATCACATCAATCAACCCTCATATCAACCCATACTTGCTTCTTCTTCTACTTCCGATTAGTAACCATGATCATAGTTGACATCATTAACATGGCTGTCGTTGCATTTGTGGCAAAGGTCTGAAACTGCCATTGTAAAAAAAAACTGAGGAGGCGTTGCAAGTTTTAATTTTTTAAAAATCTGTTGAAGTAAGTGAAATATCTTGTTTTTTGAAGGAATTAAGCTTATTTTGAATGCTCGGCAAGGCTGCACCTGCTTAATTAGCTGCTTCGGATAGTCATGATCTGGATCAAAACTGGAAGAGGTGTCCGTTGCAAGATTTCTCTAGTCCTAGCAGAGAGCTCTAAATTTTGGTCATGGATATTCCTTTAGCACTGTGGTAATACTCAAGTTTTATGCCATTTTATATTAATCTTGCATTTGTGGTTCGTACAAAACTGCATCATTGATCAACATTTTTTTTATGCAAATAACACAACATGAATTCATAAAGCTTCTTCCATCGTAATTAGCTTTAACCTTTTTTTTTTTCATTTAATATTCGTTACAAGTGTGTAGTGTATATATTTTAACATGTATCTAAATAAATTTAACAAGAGGTTAACAAGAGCACTAATTGAAGAACTATGTAAACACAGTTTATAATCTTCATGTAGCTCATATGTAAACAAGATGATTAAAAAAAAGTTGGCAGATTCCAAACCAGTTTGTTCGTATTTACAGGTGTAAAAGTACGCGTAAGGCCCGGTGCCGAGGTCATCAAGTCCTCAACGCAACCTCCTGGACTTATGGCTCCAGGCCGAATCAAGTAGACTGCCAACCTCTTCATAAATTTACATTTCTGCAGAACACGAGTGCTGTAGTCACCAAACTTACACATTTATAACATTGTGCAGAACCTTTACACCATTGTGCAGAACATGTACGCCATTGTGCAGAAAATGAGTAACATTCTGCAGAAATCGAGTGCTGCAGTGACCAACCTCATACATTTACAACACTCTGCAGAAACCAAGGGCTGCAGTCACCAACATCATACATTTACAACACTCTGCAGAACATTAGCGCTCTCAGTCAGCCTCATCCTAAATTTACCTTCCGCTGAAAATGAGTGGTGTAAGTCACCCGCCTAAATTTACAACATTTTGCATACGAGTGATCAGCCAACCTATTCATAAATTTACGTTCTGCAACCACCTAACTTTTCAGAGTGCAGATAAAACCAAGTTGTTTGTTGTAGGTGATTGTTGATGCTGTGCTTTAGCTTTGAACATTTTCTTTCTGGCGCTGGTACGTTGCCTAATGTGGTCACTTTTTATTTCAATCAAATGAAACAATCCATTGACTAGATCTAAACTATAACTACACTGTTCAGTATCAGGTTTGATAGAGCGTGTCAGATGGAAAATTACAGGTGCTGTGAATTGTCAGTAAAACGTTGTGTTACTTGTAACAAAAGGGAATGTAAGAATATTGTAAGTTAATTATATACACTTATTTTCAGTCTCTGACAACATTTGTACAAACACAGATACTATACTGAAAATAATATCTGCTCTTTCTAAAGACAAAAATTAGTTAAGAAAATTACTACCTTCATCCAATAAAATTCTGCAAAAAGAGCGTAAAATTGTGTCATCTACTTTAAAATTAGAGCTTTGTAGAGAAATATTAAATGGACACACAGTAGGAACATTCTGCAGGAATCTATTATGAAGACAAATACAAATGTGACAAAAATATCTTGGTACAAAATGTCAAGTCATGAAATTGCTTGCATGCAAATTGGCAAAATGGTATAAATCTGGACTTGCTATAGCTGTCTTGCTGATGACAGGAACTCAAATTTTGAATACTCAAAGACAAGTGTGTAATTTTGAAATCGGATGGCAATTAAAATGTAACATAAGGAAATGCAGATTATTTCCTTCAGATTTTTTGTAAACCTTATTTGTTTTACAAAATATTATTACCAATTTATTGTATACATGCAGACCCACATATTTGTTGTAAGCTTATTGTTTGAGAACTGCCATTTCAGCCATTATAGCTTTTAAAACATCGTGTTCAATTATTAGACAACTATCGAAATAATGTTCCAGCACTACATTTTTATGAAGATATTTTTCTTTATATGCAAGTCATCTGTATTCATAAATGATTAGTGATTATTGCACTACAAGGCTTTCAAAGGAAAATAATAATAATCATAATCGTAATCATCATAATAATACTAATAATAATAACAACAGATTTATGCCACACACATCTATTTAAATTTGAGCAAATCATTGAGGTGAGGTTCCTATCATATTGGCTTTGATAATGGAACTACTTTACCTCAGAGTTACGTGTTCATAGTTAATCAAACTTGTACATATTGCATGCTGTTCATTCCTGCAAAGATATGGATAATCGTCATGAAAGTCTGTTGGTGGAACAACAGTTACAAACAATTTATTATTAATCAAGACATGTTTGTTATCATGGTCTGTAATCCAGAATGCTATTACTTTGTAGTTGTTGTGTACACTACAAACACAGCTATTTCCATACTACAAACCTTCTTCTGTAACTTGTACCTTGAAATAAAAAAAAAACACCTAAATATATCATTTAATATCTTGAACATAATAAGAATATTTTATGTGTTCCACACATCTTTATGAGCATAATAAATGAAGAAACCGTGTCAGTATAATAATTTGTTGTGATTTTTAGTGATTGTACACCAAAATAATTACATTCCATATAATTGTCTGTAGTTTAATAATAACATTCAGTTTAAAAGTTTGTATTTCATTGTTTGCTTTCCATAATCTCTTAAAATATAGCAACTTGAACTAAAGTTTGCTTACTTGCATAACTAAATCCCCCCCCCCTCCCCCCCCCTCCTTGAGAGACCAAGTTTGTGAGGCCAATGTGCACTTTATAAAACAAATTAGACGTCCAGTGTTTCGGTGTTTATATTTTTATTTGTTTATCATCATTTATGTCTAATATCACCTAAATCAAAGAACAAACACTAAATGAATTATTGATTTTTTAACAAATTATTTTTCTTTTGCTGCTTCTGTTCCCTTTGTTTTTTCTATATTTTTCTATTTTGTTTTGTTTACTATTTCTAACTGATGTTACTTTTACAGTGTCATAGATTCACATATCTTGCTGCTGTTATGATTTTTTGTTCTCCTTGCCGAATGGCATGGCACTGTTAATATTCCTCTTTGCTGCAAATGATATAAACTGCATGTATTTAAAATATCACAGAATGTAAGCATCTTTTCTCCGCGTTCTCTTTCCAGCCAACACAGGCATTTGGTCCTAAAGCATGGACATTGCATGTTTTCCAAATATCTTGCGGGCATCTTTTCTCTTCTCTTCCCAACCTACACAGGCATATTGTCCTAAAGCGTAGACATTGCATGTATTCAAATTATCAAGGAATCTTTTCTCTTCTCTTCCCAACCGAAACAGGCGTACTATCCTAAAGTGTAGGCATTGCATGTATTCAAAATATCAAGGCATCTTTTCTCTTCTCTTCCCAACCGAAACAGGCGTACTATCCTAAAGCGTAGACATTGCATGTATTCAAAATATCAAGGACTATGGGCATCTTTTCTCTTCTCTTCCCAACCAAAACAGGCATACTATCCTAAAGCATAGACATTGCATGTATTGAAAATATCACAGACTATGGGCATCTTTTCTTCCCAGCCAACAGTGTCCTTAGTCCTGAGTTGCCTTGTACCTCAAGAGCTGGTACTAACACGTTCATCTTTACACCTCAACAGACAATAATACTATTGCAATGGTGGACTTCAATGTTCACTACATTAGGGGGTCGGACTGACAGGATTATCTCTTCTCCAACTGTCGCTCAGTAGTGGTCAACTTAGCTGCAGTAACGTCCCTTTACTCTTGTTTACAACCCACACCTACATTAGGGTCAAACGTTTTACAGGGTTATCTCCCATCCAAATTTCACTCATTGCTGTTATTTCAATTTGCCCAACAACAACCAAAAAAATAAATAAATAAATAGCTGTAAATGCATGTATGCACATTTTGCCACAAGCATGTGTACATAGCTGTTGAACTATTCATGAAATTGCTGTCATTAATATTTGAAAAGACGTAGATGCTTAACTGCACATGAAAATTGTATTTGCTGTCATTAAAATTTGCGGGAGATGTAGATGCTAAACTGTACATGAAAGCTGCAATTGCTGTCATTAAAGTTTGAAAAAGGCGTAGCTCTTTAACTATACATGAAAATTGCTGTCATACAAATTTGCAAAAAGAGTAGATTCTAAACTAAAAATGAAAAATGCAAACTATAAATGAAAATTGCAGATATTGTCATTAAAATTTGCAAAAGATGTAGATGCTAGACTAAACAGATAAACTGCAATTGCTGTCATTAAAGTTTGCAAAAGGCATAGATGCTAAATTTTATATATTAAAATTGCAGTTCTGTCATTACAGTTTGCAAAAGATCCTGTGTGTGCATATTGCAGTTGCTGTCATTACAGTTTGCAAAAGATCCTGTATGTGCATATTGCAGTTGCTGTCATTACAGTTTGCAAAAAGTCCTGTGAATGCACATTGCTGCTGCTGTCATTACAGTTTGCAAAAGATCCTGTATGTGCATATTGCAGTTGCTGTCATTACAGTTTGCAAAAGATCCTGTGTGTGCATATTGCAGTTGGTGTCATTACAGCTTGCAAAAGATCCTGTTTGTGCATATTGTAGTTGCTGTCATTACAGTTTGCAAAAGGTCATGTGTATGTACGTTGCTGCTGCTGTCATTACAGTTTGCAAAAGGATCTGTGTATGCACATTGCAGTTGCTGTCATTACAGTTTGCAAAAGGTCCTGTTTATGCACATTACTGCTGCTGTCTTTACAGTTTGCAAAGGGCCCTGCATATGCACATTGCAGTTGCTGTCATGACAGTTTGCAAAATGCCCTGTGTATGCACACTTTGCCATAATCCTGGAAGCATGGCTGTTGAGCTGTATGTGAACATTACAATTGCTGCCATTGACATTTGCTAAATGTGTACATGCATTTATCCAGTTTTCCATATGTGCGATCTTTTATTTCACTCAATAATAATATATATGCTCACTTACAGATTTTTTTTTGTTATCCTTGTCTGTTGTTGGTTGTCTTTTCACATTTTCAAATAGTAGTGAATAAGAATTGTGTTAGTTATATTGCATTGTGATTAATTCTGTTGAATTTTCACAATGGCACTAGTATACATTTTATTTATTTTTTATCGTTGTGTAGCTTTGGTTCATTCTAACATATCATGCAGAAACGATGACATTCCATTTTCGCAATTAATTTTGTTGGAATGCCTTTTGCATAAAATGCATGTATGCTGTTTTGATGTGTTTATACTGTGTTCAGAAGTTTTGTAAAAGTTTTTCAATTGGAAACTTTTTATTCTTGTATGACTTTAATGGGCAATAAAACCATTATTTTCTGTACGTTGTTGATAATTAAATTGTAGCACATGTCTCAGTATATTCATGAAAAATAAATCTCTTTGTAATCACTTTTGGAGATTATACATGTAATATACTAACGTTCAGTTCTTCTCCCCTCGCTCTCTCTATTTCTCTCCCTCCCTCCATCCCTCTCTTCTTCCTCCCACTCTCTCTTTCAGTCACTACACATGAGTTGGACATGACATACTCTTTGAGCATATGTATTCTGTTTATTTACTGTTTCAAGTAGTGCTCGTCTCTTGAATTACCTCAAAATCGAAAACAAATGAAAACAAAACTACAAACATAAAATTAGATAACTTTTATTCTCATGCGCAAGAACACACGCATGCGCGCACACATGCATTCGCATACACACACACACACACACACACACACACACACACACACACACTCACTCTGTAAAACTCCGTTAAAAAATGCATATATATTTACAATTTGTTGTTGTTGAGCTGCTCATGCTGCTGCCGCTGTTGTTGTTGTTGTAGTCTTCTTCTTCTTCTTCTTCTTCTTCTTCTTTTTCTTTGTTCTTCTTCTTCTTTGTTCTTCTTCGTTCTTGTTCTTCTTCGTTCTTCTTGTTCTTCGTTCTTCTTCTCTTCTTCTTGTTCTTCTTCGTTCTTCTTCGTTCTTCTTGTTCTTCGTTCTTCTTCTTCTCTTCTTCTTGTTCTTCTTCGTTCTTCTTGTTCTTCGTTCTTCTTCTTCTTCTTCTTCTTCTTCTTGTCCTTCTTTCTTCTTTCAATTGCCAACTCCCTTCATCATAGTGAAGATTTTGTAAACTTGTCTGGATTGGCTGCACACTGAATCAATAGTCATAAACTGCCAACTTTGGTCTGATCATCAGTGATTTTAGCTGTGAAACACGCAGACACCGACAACACTGAGGTTTGTGTTGAACCAGTACAATTGAACAGATAAAATGACATCTCACAGCTCACACATTCCAAATATTGAGACTTCTTGCATGTCGCAAGATCTGGGCTCTCGGGATAGCCATACTGCTAATGGACACATTGCAAACAAAACCTCCTTGAACAATGTGTACCCAGCAACTTCTGTCTTTTATGTCGTATTTGTGACCGCAGTTGTCTTTCCTGCCTCGTTTTCAGATGCCCCAGCACTACCGCACAGCGCTCCACCACCCATGACCTTCCGACCGCCTACCCCACCACCACCACAACACAGCGCAGACGACGAGCTAGATGAGCCCCCCAGGTAAGTGTGTATATAAGCACTGTTTGTATTGCGTGTGTGTGTGTGTGTGTGTGTGTGTGTGTGTGTGCGCGCGTGTGTGCGCGCGCGTTTTACCTTAATCTTGTTTAAAACATGAGATCTCCGGCCAATAAAACATTCATTAAAAGGATATATGCCGTAATGACATTGGAGGTTTGTGGGGGGAGAGGGGTGGAGGGTAGGGAATGTGTGTGTCATTGTTGTTGTCTGTGTGTGTGTTTATTTTTTTTCCTGGTAAAAGGACAATAAAGAGATTTAAAAAAGTTAAAAATAATTATATTTATTTTTGTTTATCCAAGGGGGGAGGGAAGGGTTGGTGATCTGTGCTCCATGGGACCCCCCTATAATCTGCCCCTGGAACCTTATCGCCCAATCATTGTCAATGATTTTTTTCCCGTTTTGCATGGCTGGAAGTAGCTTTTCTAGTGTGATCTTTGAATGAATACATTTCTTGCATCTTATTTGTTAATTAATAACGTTGGTAGTACAGTGGAACCTCCGGTATCCGTCTCTCTGGTATACGACTCCCTCTGTTATGTGACCTAAAAACTTCTGACGGATTCACTTCCAATAATAAATGACCTCTGGTATACGACAACCTCGTTTATGCAACCAGCGACCGTGTCTTAAGCCCTTTATACGACCGTCTTAGGGAATTTAAAAGAGATATCAGTAAATTTATTGTCTGTACCTTCGTTTTTTCTCTCATGTTAGTGTACTATTGTCTGCTATTTCCGGTTGGCAAGTAAGGGACATTACTCGCCTACACTGGCTTGTCAAAATGGCGTCGCGCAATAGGAAAGTTTTGAGTTTGGCAGAGAGAATAAAAGTGATTGAAAGAAGTGAAAATGGGGAGAGTTGTTTGTCTATTGCAAGAAGTTTAGACGTTGGGAAGACCCAAATTCAACTCATCATAAAGGATAAGAAATCTATGAAACTACGATGGTAGAGTGGAGAAAGTGGTGAAAGGAAAATATCGAAACTGAGAGCTTCTGCACTGACAGACTTAGAAAGGACCTGATTAATCGAAAAAAGTCTTCAATTTCAAAGTTTTTTCCCTGTTCAAAATGTCTGAAGACCCGAAAGTTTTCTATTTTTGAAGTTGTGATTGTGACTAAAAGACAAAGCTAAAAATGAAACATGTTTTACGGTTTTCTTTGTCAGAGAATACATGCTGTTGAGTGTGAAAATTATGACTACATACCCCTCCGAGCCTGACCTCCCCCCCACCCCCCCCCCCCCACCCCCACCCCTTGTTTCCGGTATAAGACCACCTCTATTATT
This sequence comes from Oncomelania hupensis, assembly GCA_036898135.1. NCBI lineage: Eukaryota > Metazoa > Mollusca > Gastropoda > Littorinimorpha > Pomatiopsidae > Oncomelania > Oncomelania hupensis. The sequence continues at coordinate 7,168,667 of CM072523.1, read as the reverse complement.
AGACCGTTTTTTCTCAGATTTTGGACGGTCGTATACCGGAGGTTCCACTGTACTATTGAGTGAAAATGAACCATTTACCTATGAGTCTTGTCTGTGTGTTTGTGTTTCTCAGTCGGTACCTAACAATTTAGAAGAAGAGCAGGATGATTGAGCTACCAAAATATGACATGTAAATATTTTATGTTTGCAGAGGTGCCAACCAGTACGGATTGACCGTACTTAATTCCGGTGAAGTGAATTAAATACGAAAATACGGTAGCTTTTATAAAAATACGGAGAAGTTGCCGATCGTTTATCTTTGCCAGCGGTGCTTCTGTACTGGTTTCTGGTCTCAGAATAGTACTCCTGCACTCACTGAATGTCGCTGTGTTCAACAAGCTGATTTTCATGGGGATTTTAGAGTAAAACAAGTGTGGTGTTCAACAAGCTGATTTTCATCGTGATTTTAGAGGACTGAAAATAGCCTGCTGTTTCAGAGAGAAGCCTGTCGTTACTTTATAGTGTCATAGGCTGGGCTTTGCGAGAAAAAAAATACTGACAAGTTAAAAAATACTGACAAACGGGTCCGGAAATACTGACAAGAAGTTTAGGGGGTTTGCACCTCTGTGTTTGTCAGTGTGTTGCCCTTCTATCTAACCTTCATTCATTCCAAGCTCAGTTTATGACACTTAAAAATAAAATGAGTGATGTTCCTTTTAATTTTTGTTTGTGTTTTTTTAATATAGCTCATCTCATTAAATCATTGAAGTGCATTATAAAGCAAGCAATAATTGAACAATCATCTTAGTCCATTTGTTCATATCAGAAAAAAATGACAAAAACAGTCATTTTGGTATGGTTCTTTTTTTTTTTTATTTCATAACAAAACCGAATATCTTTCTTGCCTAAAAAATAAACATTTTAAGCGGGCGAGGTTGTAAAACTGATTTAAAGGGAAGAAAAGCTTGAAATTGAATTTCATTTCTTCAAGACTGTACTTATGTCCAGGAATGTATGGACATAAAGCCTTTGTTGCATTCATTCCACCGGACTTGGGCCTCATATTGTACTTCCACCTATATGACGGCGGCAATCTCCTATCACTCAATTTGTGTAGGTTTTATGTTAACGTTAGCAAAAAATAATAATTTGATGCAATGCTGTAGTCCATTCCTATGTCAGTTTGGATTTGAGATCGATGTTACCAAAAGAACAGTTATATAAGGGATATTACTCTTAAAATTGCAGGTATTGACATCACATTTTCCTGGAAGGATTTAGCTCCCTTTGTTTGATGGACTTCGGTTCAAAAGTCAGTTTTGACAATTTTGGACTTAGGTGCACTCTTGAACTGACTTCTTCAATTTGTGATTATCTTTTTACATTGTGGGGTTAGTGATTTGTGCAGTTATTGGATTGTGACTGTGCGGTGGGCCTATATTTCTATAGTACTTGCTTTCACTATTAAACTTTTCTTGAGAGAGAGAGAGAGAGAGAGAGAGAGAGAGAGAGAGAGAGAGAGAGAGAGAGAGAGAGAGAGAGAGAGAGAGATTTACGTCCCCCAACATCTAAGCATATTGGGGACAGAGAGATCCTCATGCTGTTGAATATGAATAGCAGGGGAAGCAACTGCTGGGTTTTTTTTTTTTTTAACTTTTAAAAAAAATGAATGGGAATGTTCTCAGTAGGATTCGAGCAAAGATTATCGATTAGCTTTGCGAAGACAAGCGTATGTGTTTAATGTCACACACTTGCCGGCGTGTATGTGCCAACAAACGCACCCTTGCTGTGGACTGCACTTTGCTGTAATTTATTTTTGTTGAAAAATACCGGCGTCATATTGCGACGAGCATCCAATCAGCGGTGGCGTTACAAACGCTGAAGGTTGGATAAGAAGACAAACATGGCGGACGAGAGATAAGCAGATTGCGGAATCTCTCTCCATTATCTTCACTCTATTTTGGTTGAAATCTCGCCAGAGCGTATTTCAGGATGTGAAGTGGTGTTGTAAATAGTTCGTCGTGTAAAAATGAGCAAGCAACCAAAGAAAAACGAACCGTACTTCTATGATCATCGTGTTCGGAGGTAAGCGTCTGCTACAAAACAATCATTGCATTTGCAGGATCCACTCTTCCGGGAAGCAAGCAGCAATCGTAAAATATCTTGGATTTTATTTAGTTTTTACCCCCACAGGTTTTATGTCGCAACGTCGTCGATCCCAGCCAGGCGTCATATTTTATTGAATGAACTAGTCGTCTTGCTGGGATTTTCTGGTTTGGATTTGGTTGATGTCATTGACCGGACGATTCGATTCTGGCACTTGCTGTGGTTGGAAATGGAATGCAACAACTGTAGAAGGCTGATGTTCTTTGATAATTACCATTTCTTTGTAGAACTATAAGCTTTATTTTTTGTAACACGTTATTCGTTCTTTGTTGTTTACAGTTATGTAACAATCCTTTTTAGGAAATTTAAGGAAATAAAGTTTAGCACATCCTCACACTTCACAGGAACTTTTACTAAGTTTATAGGGGGTGTGGCCTGTCCCTCATAAATGTCAGTTGGGTTGTTCACTTGTTGACCAAATTTTACACAGTAGTTTTCGTACAGTTCACTGCTTGGATACATTATATTCTAAAGACTAGTTTTTGAAAATCGTCTGTGGTGCCCCAGCAACTTTTGAGTTGCGAAATAGGATAGGATAGTTTTTTAAAAAAGAAAAAGATGATGTGTGTATCTGGTTTTCTTACTACCAGTGTCACATTTCTTAAGTCTGAACTGTATACTAATATTTTAGGGAAATGTACAAATAAAAAAAAGAAAAAAGCGCAAGATAGAATACTTAATAACATTCTTGCAGCCAGTGTGAATTGTTCTGAAGCCAGGAAACAGGCACGGTGGTCTAATGGTAGTGCTTCGGCTTGTGGATCTGAAGGTCCCGGGTTCGAGCCCCGTCCGGGCCATTGTGCTGTGTCCTTGGGAAAGACACTTTACTCCCGTTTCCTACTCCTTCGGATGAGAGTATAAACCGAGGTCTAGTCTGTGTGGCATGCACTCCATCATAATGGACTTTAAAGATCCTGACGCTCATGTCCTAGACGGGTGAGTGCCGGTAACAAGAATATACCCAGCATTTGGCTGCAGAGTCCTCAATAAGCTGAGGGTGGCAGCCCCCAACAAAAGAAGAAGAAGAACTGCTTTCGATGCAGTGGCACTTGTTGTACATATTAGAAAGTGGTTGTCATCAAAAGTGACATTTATCCTGTCAAGCTGTCACATGTCATTGCGACAGGGATGGCAAAAGGTCAGCTGGAAAAACACCAGCCTATTCATCAAGTACTTGATAAGTCTCAAAGAACTTTGTCCTTCACAAGTACAAGGTTTGTGTACAATTTATGCTCTGTAGCAGTTTGTGAATAACACACACACATACTGAAAGAATGTGATCCACATATTCACATATGTATTATTAATACCAAAGGCAGTCTGTTCCAGCCATTAGTGAAACTTTCTTGATGGTTATAAAGCTGCTTGCTAATCTGACAAAAGTGACATTTAGTTGTGTCTCTGGAAATATATATTAAAATTATATGGTTTAGATTTCTGGCAGAAGATATAAACATTTGTAACTCTTACAGTAAATGAGTAAACATTTAACACCTTTCTCAAATGTAAAACACTGTCCAAATGTAAAATAATAGATATCAAGCAGCCAAATTCATATCGATATAAAATTAATTAAAAAGAGGTAGGCAAGAAAGGGCTTGGTAGCTCAGTTGATGGTGAACTTATTTCCTATACCAAATGACGTGGGTTCAAACCCCGCTTGGGGTGAACTTGTGTGACTTGGAGTTAGATATAAAACTTTTCAGGACACAAGAGGTTTTTTTCACGGTTATTCTGATTTCCTCTCTCCTTCAGATCGCTGTGCTTTGAGTGCGAAGAAAAAGCACCTGACACTGACAGCATCCTGTATTATTATTATTATATAATATTATTATTATTATTAATATAAAGAGATTGCTGATTCAGTTGCACTTCTGTTAATCCGTGATTATCATGGGATATGTTTTTGAAGGTTTTCCACAAGGATTTGCTGAATTATATTGAAAGATTCCTTCCATAATTTTTTCATTAAAAGAAAGAAAGAATGAAAGATGTAGGTCATAAGAAATTACACGTGGCAGTCATTTTCACAATGTTGTGCATTATTTACACACTGTGAAACACTGTTTAGTGCTTGAATGAATTAAAAATACAAGAATTGAGATGAGAACCATACAATATGATTCCAAAGCCTGTAAGCCTACTCAGTGCCACAATATAGGCAATGATACCGCAGGGAGTGTATTCAAAGATTTTTTTTTTTTTTACTATGCTTTATCATTGTATGCTTCCCCCTTCTGGAGAACAAATGGCTTTGTCAGTTTGTGTTACTGAACAAGGCAGTATCATGAGACTCACTAGTTTCAGTTCACAAGTTCATTGTGACTTGCGTTTGGTCGAAAAATTTATTTATGAACTTCCTTTAGTTGTGGCTTGGCGTGCAGTGTCTTTTAATTTTACGGATCAGCAACTCTGATACACTTACAGTGTTATATATGCACTTAACCCTTGTAAGTCTGTGTGCTGTTATTCAAAGCAGGTGACTTCCTGTATGGCTTTCAGACTGGAGTAAAGATGTGCATTTTATTTGGATGATTCATTTAGTGATTTACTTATGAATTTCCTGCAGCATTTCGGTCTTAAATTTTGACTTCTAAAATGTACTTCTGAACTGAAGTGTCCTTTTAGTGATGAATGTAAATTGATGCATTTCCCTTGAGTTGTATTATTGCCTTTAGTCCTAAGGGTCAAGTATTTGGTTGACTCATGCTGGGAATGGGATTGTCCATGTTGTTGGTTTGAATGGATTCATGGTTTGTTGTTTTCTGTGTTGTCTCAAAACATTGTCAACTTGTGACTGTGTGAGACTTAATCCCCCTTATTCACTTATTGACACTGAGAATCCAATTACGCCTAATCATAATAATATGCTGTGTTGCCAGACCTTGGGTTGTTTTGGTTTTTTTTTCTCTTACTTTACTACAGCAATCAGTTATACCATACTCCATTGTGTTATTGAAAGGGGTACCTTGAGCTGAGAAGCTTGATGAAGCATTGTAGATCCTATACTATAGTGATTTTTATACCATCATGCCATGGTAACTCTCACACTAGCTCTCATAAACACACACTCTCTCTCGCTCTCTCTCTCTCTCTCTCTCTCTCTCTCTCTCTCTCTCTCTCTCTCTCTCTCTCTCTCTCTCACACACACACACACACACACACACACACACACACCCCCCTGTGGCTCACTTTTTGCTTCTGTGTCCATTGTATTGTGATTTAAAATCAAGGTTTTTATATGATTTACAACAGCTTACCTTGTACACAATACTTCATTATAATAATGCAGACATTGAGCCTCGTGCTGCCACCTTTTGTCTTTTGTGCAATTTAATAAAAAGAGCATTTAACTTAAAGCTAAAATAACTTTTTTCTTTCATACTGTTTTTTTTCGACACTCCACTTCCTTTTTGTGTATATTTGTGTCAATGCAGCATTTACCCCATGAGTAAAACAAAAAATGTCAAAATCTCTCTCTCTCTCTCTTTCTCTCTCTCTCTCTCTCTTTCTCTCTCTCTCTCTCTCTCTCTCTCTCTCTCTCTCTCTCTCTCTCTCTCTCTCTCTCTCTCTCTCTCTCTCATGTTGAGTCACATATTCATGTATTCACTTTAATTGAGTAATTCATTATCATCACCCCCTCCCGCTCCCATGAATTTTCTTCATCTTCTTCCTCACTGTCTACTTTCTTGCAGCTACCCCCGTTGGGGGTACCGGGGTTTTCTGTATAAATAGTATCCCAATTTTGTGGAAATTTAATGCTTTGAATTGCCAGTGTTTCTGACATTCTCATTTGTTCTTTCTCATTCCTAATCTGTTATATCAATCTACTATCTTTTTTATCTTCTTTGCTAGACCAGTCACTTACCTTTTTTATTGAAAACTCTCCCCAAACTCGTTGTCTGTTTATAATGATAGGGTTTGTTGACCAATCAGCTTGGGGATATTGGACGCTTTCTGCCAAATGAAATGGTCATTAGGGCTTTCTATGGCCAGTATTATTATTTAAGCATTTTATATGTGGGTGTTTTGTTAATATTTTATAATGATGTTTATATTCTATTTTGTTTTTGTAAATGGGTTCGATAAATTAGAGTACAGCCTCAACATACCCTGCATGGAATGCCTTTATTGTAAACTGACCAGCTGGTGGAGTGTCTTCTGTGTTACCATTAGGGTTGCTTCAGCAGAGTTTTTATACGGATAGGGGGCGAGTCCTCTTTCAACCAAGTTGTGACCATGATTTGGCTCTTTGCAATCCGCTGGACCCAATAAACAATGACTAACAACTAACTTACTACCTAACTTCTCGCAGCTTTTGGTGTATTACTCATGAAAGTTTCAAAGAAGGGTTTCACACATACTTAACAGTTTCAGTCATAAAAAATAATTCTAGCTGGTTTACTGTGTAATTAATTTTGTCAGATAGGGTATGGTCCTGTAGACTGTAGTCCCAAAGTCGACCTGAATGGCTCTATTGTTCAGTGTAGGCGTTTTAACAGACATGTACCCTGAATTGCTGTAGCATATTTATCCTAGATGTTATTTAGTATTCTTTGATGCAGGCTTGAGGTCTGAATGGATGTGATCATGCTTATGTGGAAATATTTTCATTTCTTCAATGACTGTATTGTTTAGCCTAAGTGTTTAGGAATACTTAAAAATACTTGACCTGTAAGTTGTTCAGAGTTGTTGATAGCAGGGACTGTAGGTACCTTTAGGTTTTGTTTGTTGCAGACCTGACATACTTGAAGTTGTTTTAGCAAGCCCAAAGAACCCATCCTCTTTTTCTGGGCTGATTAGTGATTACCCAAACTCCCCCAAGTCAGGATGAAGAGTATTATCTGTATTTCATCAACTTGAGAGGTCTCGGTTTTCCCAGCTGGAGGTGTACATTTCTACACATGGCATTTGCTGTAGTGGATAACCACATTTCCAGATTACAGATAGGCTTGATAGTCTTATCAAGTTTTCTTGTTTCTTTACCCTCCCCTTGCTCCCTCCTCCACACACACACCCACCCACCTGTATACTGGATATGGTTTGCCTGGAGCATATTTTAATAGGGCAGAGCTCTTGTAATTTTAAAGTGTAAAACTAGAAGTCAGCCCCAGTCATCAACATTGTCATCATCGTCAGCATCCCCATCATCACCCACCACCATAGCTCATTTGTAAGAGTGGTTGACCCAGGTGCAATTGCTGTGGTAGGCAAGATAAAAGTGTCCACTTTTCACTGTCCATCTTAGCAGTATCAACCAACTTAGCAGTATCATTGCTCTGGTGGGTCAGTGCTGATTCTAGGCATTTGTGTATTTTATCCATTTTTAAATCATTGTTATGTACTTGTTGGCCCCACCATCTCTGTTGACATAATAAAGTATTGGTTTTTAGGTCCCTACCTCCACCCTTCCCCCCCCCCCTCCCCTTTTCCCTGGGATGGTTAGCCCTATCTGCTGTATCGCCAATGTTCATTCTTTTCCGTTTTTTTCATCATCCTCATCTCATTCTCCTTCTTCCTTTATCACAACTCTCAGCACCACCATATAAAAACCATTGCCCTCTGGTACCCCACAGTTTATAAAATGCCAATTTTTATGGGTATTAGAGTGCTTTAGAAAGCCCAGAAACTTGGTTGGTAGTTCTTTTTCGTAGGAAAACCCTCAGTCTACGTCATAACTTTTGCGCTTCCGCAAGGTCACGACTTCCTCATTTGCATTACGCAAGAAACTTTGTTGAAGGAAAATGGGCAATTTTTATCATTTTGACGAATTGTGGTTCTCATGTAAAAGTATAAGCTTGAATAAATGTTTTGACTGTATCTCTTACCATTTGTTGTTGAATCATTAAAATAGGTGTACTTTGCTCCAAAAAAAGGGTGCTGTTCTTGGACTGCTTTTGGCCGTTGAGATTTTCAATATAAGTTTTGCATTTTGTCTAGCCTTGTCATACATGCCTGTATGACAAGGCTACCAGTGCAGTCCTCCATAACAGCGTCATCGGGAACTGGTTCAGAACAACAATCGGTGTGCGTCAAGGATGCCTACTCTCTCCAACACTCTTCAACATCTTCCTAGAGCGCATCATGTCAGATGCTCTTGCAGATCACGAAGGCACAGTCAGCATAGGGGGCAGAGCAATCTCCAATCTTCGTTTTGCGGATGATATTGATGGATTGGCTGGAGAGGAACAAGAACTTGAACAGCTTGTACAGAGGCTTGACACCACCTCCAGAGCTTATGGAATGGAAATAAGTGCAGAGAAGACCAAAATGATGACCAACAACACCAATGGCATCAACACGGACATCAAAGTACAAGGCCAATCCCTCAACACAGTGCACAGCTTCAAATATTTAGGAGCCATTGTGTCAGACAATGGGTCTCGACAGGAAGTCCTCTCCAGGATCGCACAAACAACTGCTGCCCTGACAAGGTTGAAGCCCATTTGGAAAGACAGAACCATCAGTCTACATTCCAAAGTAAGACTGCTGCGATCTCTGGTCATCTCCATCTTCCTATATGCTTGCGAAGCATGGACCCTCACAGCAGATCTCCAACGAAGAATACAAAGCATGGAGATGAGGTGCTACAGAAGACTTCTGTGCATTTCCTATACCCAACACATCACCAACGTTGAAGTCCGACAGACCATCACACAAGCCATTGGACAACACGATGACCTGCTCACAGTGGTGAAGAAACGGAAACTCCGATGGTATGGCCACGTCACCAGATCATCAGGCCTTGCAAAGACCATTCTGCAAGGCACAGTGCAAGGAGGTAGAAGAAGGGGGAGACCGAAAAAGAGGTGGGAGGACAACATTCGAGAATGGACTGGTTTGACACTGAGCGAAGCCATGAGGGCTGCTGAGGACAGAGAAAGATGGAGTATGCTGGTTAAGCGATCATCTGTGGTGCCCCTACGACCTTCGGGTTATGGGACAGGATAGGATAGGATAGGATTTTGTCTAGGTTTCACATGTCTCCTATGGGCATGGTAAAGATGTAAAAATGACTTTTCTGGTGTATTCTTATTATTGTGCACGAATAGTCCTTGGTTTAGATAAGCCCTATAGGTATACTACTATGTTCGTAGGCCTAAACATACTAGTTAGTAGGCTAGAGTAGGCAGTGAACAAAATTATCAATGTTCTATCCTAAACTTCAACTAAACTTTTTTTTGGGGGGAGGGGTGGGGGAGGGGGGAGTGTCTGTTTTAGCCAGTGATGAACCAAATCTAAAGACTCATGCATTTTCAAGGAAAACAGCCTCAGCAAATTAGAGTTATGATGGCATTTACCTCCCCTGCATAAGGACAAACAAAATTTTGTCTGGAACTAAAGGTGCTGCCGCTTCAGATCCCCAGGCACGAAGAAAAGTTCTTTCTTCGTAAGGATTTCACGATTGCATAACTGGAAACAAAACTAAAAGGATTACTACGAACCAAGTTTTGCTGGTCAATCTAAAGACAAAGTTCTCTAGTGCTTCGTAGTTTATTTGTATACAAACTTTGTCAACCTTACTTCAAGGTTATCATTAATGCTAAAGTTGGTGTGTGTTCTTCTGGGCTTCCCTTGATGTTTCTTCCAGGGTTTTTCTAATGATGACCTGAATGTTACCCTGCTTCCAAGAAGGCGAATCTCATCTTTCCTGTGGAGTAATGTAAATTTTGCCTTTGAGTTTGAGAGTGTGCTGCATGGCCACTGTGGAGAAATCAACTGCCAGAGATTCTTTGAGCTTTTGAAGTTGACAACTTAAATGTTTTCCAACAGCATTTGCTCACATTTCCTCTTGCAATGAAATTGTTCTACTCTTTAGCTAATTCGTTGATAGGTTTTCAGAATTAAAGTATGATTTGATTAGAGTTTTGAGAATGTTTCCTTGACCCTATTCATTGAGACCTTGCAATAAAATTGTTCGTCAGCTAATTTGTTAATAGGTTTTCAGAATTGAAGTTTGATTTGATTTGAGTTTTAAGACTTTCTTCGTCCCTTTTCATTGCGAACAGCTGTATTCCCGTCTGTCATCTCCATGAGCTTCTTTGTGAATCTAGTTGTCTAGTTTGTTTATTTTGGCCATTTTACATACAGAATGACATATGTGTGAACTGAGCTGTTGGAAAAAGGAGAACTCTTGTTCAGTTTCTTCTTTGACCAAATTTTCTTGGTCTTCAAATGATGCAGGCTATGGCATTCTGGTCACTTCCCTAACTTATGGTCTGTCTCTAAATTGTGTGTGTTGATAGGGATCCACGCAAGATCATCCTCAAGAAGGGCTCCACTGGCCTGGGTTTCAACATTGTGGGTGGAGAAGGGGAAGAAGGCATCTATGTGTCCTTCATCCTGGCTGGGGGCCCCGCAGACCTCAGCGGAGAGCTGCGACGCGGAGACAAGATCCTCTCGGTCAACGGCGTGGACCTGACGCGAGCCACGCATGAAGAAGCCGCCCAGGCGCTGAAGAGAGCTGGCGACACTGTGGATATTGTAGCCCAGTACAAACCTGAAGGTTTGTTCGTACACAAACGAGTTATTATAAATAAATAAATAAACAAGAGGTGTGTTCATTATAGGTACATTAGTTTTACAGGAAGACTGTTTTCTGTTGATATCTCTCTTGTTAAAATGACAGGAGGCCATCTGGGTCTTGGAATTATGAAAACAATTTTTGCTAAAGCTCGTTATTCTGTGGTTTCAGACTATAACCGTTTTGAAGCGAAAATCCAAGACCTGCGAGAACAGATGATGAACACCAGCACCGGAAGTCTACGTACCACACAGAAACGAACTCTATACGTCAGGTAGGTCTCTAAACAACGAGTGCGAACTTGTCACCCTGTGCCACGCAAGCTTACATTATCGTCAATCATCATCATCATGCATAATTTTTCTGGAAAAGTTTATTATCACAGGCAATTTGATATAGCGCATATATCCAACAGATCTATGCGCTATACAATGATACTGCACTCGACAGAATCACAACGCAGTTTATAATAGCGTTTTACAAAAAAGCAAGCCAAAAAACTTAAAGCAAGCACACACACACACACAATCGCACGTACCCACACACAAATGCATCTTCTCTCCCCAACAGATGCCTCACGCTCTGAACCATTAAAGTTGTACCATATTAAGTGAGCACAGCAATGTAAAATAAACAGTCTCACATATGGGTACAAACACACTTGAAAAATAATAAATACAATAAGAATAATACATACAACATTAAAAGTACGTACACAAAAACTGCTATAAAAATATTGAATATTAAATCACTAAAAGCTGCTAATCCAACTGATGTAAAGAAACTTTTTTTAAAATTTAGTTGTTGGAGCACTTTGCTCCTGTTTCAGAGACCCAATAGCAGGGTATTGTTCGTCTATGATCCCCAACTACAGAAGAGCAGACTGGCCGCAGGACAAGCTTTTCAGCTATTGCATGCGATAAATATCCTGTTGATAGTGAATGATGGCTTGCCAGTTTCGCTATTACATTATATAATCCAATTACTCCTGCGTCATTCCAGTGACTTGTATTTTCCAGGGCCCTGTTTGACTATGACCCCAGCAAAGACAGCGGACTGCCAGGTCAAGGGCTAGGGTTTCACTACGGGGATATTCTGCACGTGACAAACGCTAGCGACGATGAGTGGTGGCAGGCCAGAAGAATCACGCCTGAGGGAGAGGAGGAAGGCATGGGTATCGTCCCCAGCAAACGCAGGTTGGTCGCATTTTCTTTGGATAGATTCTGCCCTCAGAGGACTTACAAGTCCGGGTTCTGTGCAGAATACAAGTGAAATGAGTACGTTCCCAGCAAACGAAGGTTTGAGTTAGTTTGAATGTACGGGCGGTGTTTTCAAACAGTTGAAAATCAGTTGCAGGATTTTGAAGTCTAGGTGTTGCACTGATGAGTAGCGAGCATGGCAAAATAACCATGTGCAGTTACTATGGCAAGCAAATATGCAGATGGCTGCTGAAACCTTGAAATAGAATTATGAATTTATTGAGTTGGTCAAATGGATCCTTCAGCATTTCAGGTGCAGTAGGCTGCCACGTTTTACTCTGTTAAGCTTTACTTTGCCATTTCAACGGTTTTACGTTTAGCCATGGCAAAACTGCAACAAATGCATATATACTCTCTAATGCACAGGAACTATAAAAGCAAAAGGGCTGATTACCAATGGTACAGGTGTTACAATACTCTATGAAATTACACAAATGGCAGCAGAGGATTGATTCTAATGAGGTTTGTTATGCCAGGAATAGTTACACTACCTTTTCTAACTGTTTGGATTTTTTTTAGGCAGATGAACACTGTGTAATGTTTAGGGGGGCAATGAAGGATTCAGTATTCCGTCTGTAGAGCTTCGCTAGTTAGCTTGTAGTGTTGCCTCATCCTAAGTTTTACACTTTGTAGTTTTAGACTTTGGGTTAGGGTGGGGGGAGGGGGTATTTTTCACATAGAACAGCATGTCACTGTTTGTGTGTGGATTTTACAGAGTGGAGAGGAAGGAGCGATCCAGGTTGAAAAATGTCAAATTCCAGGGAAAGAACAGTACCTCCACAGACAAGGTACTATCTCATTGTAGTATGGCCCAAACAAGTGTTTACAAACAAATTAGTTGTCACCTTTTGGGGTGGCATTTTGATTGTTTTTCTCTATGAATGCATTGTTGCCGCAGTGCTGTGTCAACCAAAGATGTTGAGGTCATTCCAACTTCAGGTTTGAATCTACCTTAGACTGACCCACTGTGCTTTGAAATAACCACCTCACCGATTACAGAAAGTTTAATGGACATTTTTACTGTTGTTGTTCTGTTCTGTTTTTACATTGTGTTTGTACATGAATTGCTAATTGCTTTAGGAAAACATCCTATACAATTATCTTTAGGTTTACACTTTTTGTTATTGTGACTTAAGATTGTCTTATGTTACTATCATCATCATCATCATCATCATCATCATCATTTGTCTTATTATTGCTATCATCATCGTCGTCCTCTAATCATCATCATCAGTAATTTCATGTTCCCTTTACAGCAGCCGCACAGTGGCCACGCTGCAGGCAAAGACAAGGACAAAGACAAGAAGAAGAACTTCTCTTTCTCTCGACATTTCAAGTTTGGCAAGAGCAAAGACCAGAGCGGCAGCGAAGATGTTTCTGCTGATGAACGTAAGTAGATTGTCATTGTATATGGAACAGTCTAGATAGAAAGTCGAATGGACGTAAATAGTTTGTCATTTCCTGTGAAATGGCGTAGATAGAAAGTCGGATGGAAATATCCCAGCTTAGTCTTCATTGGTATACTGGACAGTAAAGTTCCCGGTTACTCGCTACAGGGTGTGTTTTGTGCACACATTTGGAATTTCAGTTTATTTTAATTGGCAAGTTTTTCATGACTGAAGCTTTTAAAATGTAATTCTTGGAACACTGCTTGGGGTGTGAGGTAGAGATGCATGTGTGCGTTACTGAGGATCCGATGGAATTGTCTGGACTAGTAGTTTTCTGTCTTCATTTCCAGAAATGTCATAGCAGCATGCGTGTGTTCTAAAATTTCAAATTGTGCATTGCAGCACATAACCAACATGTTTGCATTATTAATGTTGAACTATTCAGCGAAAAATTTCAACTTACATGCATTAGTGAAATTGTTGTTGCCTGTGAGTGCCACGTTACTAGAAGCAGTGCATGTTTTGAAAGTAGCAATTATTCTTGCACTGCTTGAGAATGTGCAGCTGTTGGTTATTCTTAACACTCCTTGACAAAGTGCATTTTGCCAGTACTTGGTCTCGGCTATTAGTGCAACACATCATACACGAAGTTCTGTTGTTGAGATAATACAGTGTAGTGATCCTGATACCAACATTTTCTGAACGCAAGCAGAAGTGTCACTGTAAAGATATGGGAGCATGAAAAGTACAAGACTGAACTGAAAGAATTAGTAGTTTGATTGCTTGTTGTTGTTGTTTTTAAGCATTGTGTGCCTTTTGCCTGAATATATGTATAACGAATGTTTTAACCATTAGCATGGGTCTTTTGCCCCCAACCCCTCTTCCATCTCCCACCGCTTCCCCCTTTCTCCTCTCCTTCCCCTATTTTAAGCACAAAAATTGTACATCATTTAACGACTGTTGTTTGAAATTAATAACAAAAATGTTAATAGATTGGCGCAATCTGGCTGCATTGAAATGCTGCCAGCTTATAGTGGCACAGCTGGCCTTTAACCCTTTACTGGGCACATGTTTGTCTATTTTTGAGCCCTAAACAGGCAAGAATGTTTCTAATTTTAGAGATATTTAGGGGTACGTTAGTAAAAACACCACATCTTAGGTATTGGTGCATAGATGTAAATAAAATAAAATGCAAAATGAACAGAAATAAATTCTCTTTTGATTATCTACCTTTTTATTCTTCTCTTGTCATGTCTTGTTTTTGATTACTCCATGTGTATACAAAAACAAAGTTTTAAAAAGTCTAAACAAGCCCCCTCCTCTTCTTCACTTTCCTGCCAGTCTGAAAGATCGGATGCATGCACGCTACGGACACTAATGTCAGTACCGATCTCTTCGTCCGACTCCAAGTCCATTTCTCTCACTTTAATGTCTGATAAATGGAAGCCTGTAAACTCCCGTACATCAGTCGAAGAATCCAAACCATCCATTTTAGACCCTCACACAAGAAAAATTGAAAAAAAATCGAAAAAACGCATCACAGAGAAAACTTGTGGAAATGCAGTCGAATGTTTTCACAACAGATTAAACCGGAAGTCAATTGCAGGAAGTCTCACAATCTTTCAAACAACACGAGAATATAACCACATGGTTGATATGGACGCTTTCAGGCGTTTTGCCTGTTTAGACCTTTGGCCGCTATGCCCAGTAAAGGGTTATGGTACGCCACCCCTGTTTGGGTGTCAAAGGCTGCTGAGGTCATACACCTACACACAGCCTATGATTGATAAATCTCAGACTCTCAGCTAGCATCGTGGTCACCTGGTTAGTGGAAATTAGCCTATTAGATAGTAGAGTGCTGTTGAATAGCAAATTTTTGTGATAAGTATTAAAAGTATTAAATCATTTAATGGTCATTTAGACCACAGAGTTTATGATTTCCTCGTGTAATAATTTCATTTGGCAAGTTCTCCATTGCCATTGTGATAATGACATTTTCTTTTTGTCCCGGCACCCTCTTTCCACGGACAGTTGAAGGTAACTATGTTGCTTTACTTTTAACATTAGCAGCTAATTATTTATTTTATCATTGGCCAAACTGTACAGTTTCTAACCTTGTCCTGAAAGCGGATGCTGGGTGTATAAACTGAGATGTTGGGCTTCTAATTGTGTAGGAATTGGTAGTTGTATGCAGAGTTGATATTATATGTATGTTATTATTATTTTGAGGATTAGTGCTTAGAACGGTGAAACAGTGCAGTAATATTAGAGGAAGGGGAGAGGGGTGAGCAAAGGCAGGGAGAAGTGGGGGGGGGGGGTAACTTTGCACGTATTTTTTATGTTTGAGAAACCTAATGAAAGTAAAATGGTATGCCGTTTCAAATAGTTGTATCTGTTAGACATTATGTTTTCTGTTCATCTAACAAACTACTGGAACAAAGTATTTGTTGTAAAGAATGGTAGATATTGCTGTTAAGCTGTGCATAATAGGCATATCATTTGTTTTATTCAGTGCAACAATATATATATTATATATATTCTTCATTCGGTTCAGTACAGAACTAGTCTAGTGCAAATGAGTTTTGTGTACAATATAAGTGTGTATTTGTTTCAGTGCAGTAATGTTTATAAATTAAATATATATATTTTTTTTAATTAATTGTATGGACTGTGTGCATGCACAAAGGAATCCAGTGTAACTTTGGTAAACAATACTAATGTGTTAATGCCTTTTCTGTTCTTTTCCTTTCTGTTGTGCGTCACAGAAGGTAAATTTTACATACACGCTCAGATTCAAACTTAGCTGGATGTTGCTTTTTATGCATAGCAAGCTTTCCTCATTTCATGTTGGCTTTTTTGGTGGTTGTTTTATGTCTATTTCATTGCTTTCCATTATTTTGTTATAACAAAGTTTGTTTGTTTTTAGTTTATTGTAATTATTATTTTTTTATTTTTATTTATTATTTATTTATTTATGTTTATTTTTTTGTATTGGTAGTTGCTTTTTTTAATACTTTATTTTATTTTAAATGTTTGTATTGTTTATGTATCTGTTAATATTTGATTGGTAGTTTATTTATATATTTATTTGTAAGGACCATTCTCCTTTGAGGAGTAGTTTTTTTAACAATTATTATTATTGTTGCTTCCCTCCCTCAAACCAAACCCACTCCCACCTACACATTTCATGCCTGTAGGTTAATTTAGAAGGGAGGTGCATTTATTTTTCATTTTCTTTTATTGCGGTGTAAGCTATTTTGCTTTGCTTTAACCTTATTTTTGTTGTTTGATCTTTTGTTTGTTGTGTGAATTTAGCAATGTAATCATTGGTTTATAAATTTGTCATAGTATATGTATTCATTTTTTATATAGTTTGTACCTCGCTTCGTTATAGGAAATTGAAATTGGGAAACGTTTCAGACAAGTGTCCTCTTTGTTTACTTTCATGTGTGGCGGTTTTATTCTTGTGAAGACAAAAGATATTTTTTGTGGCCTAGCGAACATTTGAAAACCTTCAGATCTTTACAGTCTGCTGGACCCTACAAACGACGACTAGCAAACTAACATCTAGCTTTTCTAAGTTTCAAAGCAGCATTTTCCATCTAACACCAATAATATCCTTCTCTTTTTAAAATTATTTTCTTTTTCTTTTCTTTTCTTCTCTTTTTCATCTTGGCATAAAGAACTTCCTGTTGTCCCGTCTTCCCAAACCCCCTTTGTCCACCCCTTTACAACACCCAAACTTCCCTCCTAACTTCCATCATTGCCTGTAATAGCATGCGCTGTGTTGTATGTTTGCAGGTTATTGGCCTAACCATTTTGAATTGTGCTAGTAGACCGAAAATAATAGTAGCATATGCTCCTTTGTCGTTGTGCTTAAAAAATTGTTTTTGTTTCACTTCTTTTCGTATATATTTTGATGTTAACTAAGTATAAATGCATGAAAACTGCTTTTTGAACTGATATAATTAGGGAAAAAGCGCTATATAAATGCCCTTGTTATTATTATGTTTCTTCTCGTACTACATAGCAGAATTGTTACATTTCGTTGTGATCGTTTCTGCAACAATTTTTATATTAAATGCATGCGTACGATAATGTTGCTAATGTTTATATTAACTTTCACTATTCCATGAACTGTTGACCAAACTAGTAGCATTAAGAAATAGGTTAAGTGAAATATTAACTTGTTTGTTTTAGTTTTGTAATACTTTTTTTTTTTTTTTACAGTTATGTAGAATTTATTGCAAGGCATTAATTTTTCATTCAGAAAAACAAGCAACCTGATAATGGAGAACTTATTAAATCCTCCCTTAAAACTCATTATTTTCCTTTTGCAAATAGGTGCATAGTGGTAGTGTGGGACAGTGATAGAGATATTAGTTTATATACAAGTTAACTGTTAATAGTTTGGTTTTGTTCTGTATTCATGTAAGCACTTATAGTTACCTTGAGATCAGGTGGAATAATAATATTAATAACTTCAGAGGTAAGGAAGGCTTTAACCTAATACAGATATTTCTTCTTTGGAAGGGCACTGGAAAAAGTTGAACTGTAGAATGTGTTGCATTCATTATTAGTGTATGTCAAACTAAAATTGTATCTTTTTGATGCTGCTTAATTTGGGGAGTAGATATCCAGGGTATCATCTTTGTGAATTATATAGCCTTAATAGCCTATATATTAGGAAAGAGCTACTTTAAGAGGTGAGACAATCCTGTCAAAATGCCAGACCCTAAGGTAGATAAAGGGTTGCAAAACGAGAGTCAAGGGACGTAACTGCAAAGTTGACCAAGGGACATAACTTGAAAGTTGACCAAGGAACATAACTGCTAACTCGACAATATCAGATAACGTTCGGACGTGAGACAGTCCTGTCCGTTTGACCTGAGGAACCAATTTGACCATTATTGTAGGTTTTACATGTATAAAGCGCATAGAAAGGGGTCAAAATGCAATGGTCTCAAATACTTGTATGGAGGGCTAACTATGTTCAGTGTCTTGTATGTTGGCTTGGGTATTATTATTATTATTAAGGATTTTTATAGCGCACATATCTCGCCATACTTGACAAGACTCAAGGCGCTGGCAGATACGGGATCTAACTCAAGCCGCCCAAGGCGCCAACTTGCAGCCTTTGGGCGCATCGTAATAACGCTCCAGACAACTGAGCACAATCCTGGGCAGCCCGGGCTGGGGAAGAAGGATCTATGTGCATGCTGGGTGTGTTCTTGTCACCGGCACTCACCCGTCTAGGACATGAGCGTCAGGATCTTTAAAGTCCATTATGATGGAATGTATGCGACACAGGCTAGACCTCGGTTTATACTCTCATCCAAAGGGTATTATTCACTTGCTCCATGTTATTTTTACTGATAGGATTATTTCACTGTTCTCGCGTTTTAAAAAGTTTTATTGTGCTGCCTTTTTTTCTTACTGTTGATTTTTATTTTTATTTTACTATTTTCTTTTCCTATTTATTGTTGATTTTATATTTATTTTACAGTAATTTTTCTTTTAATTTTAATATTAGATTTTCTTATGTACTGTTGATTTTTAAAAAATTTTACTGTCCCTTTTTTTTTATTTCCTGTTGATTTGTATCTTTGTGATACTATTTTCTTATTTACTGTTACATTTATTTTACTATATTATTATTTTTGTTATTTACTGTTAATGTCTATTTAATTTTACTATTAAAAAAAATTCTGTTGATTTTTATGTTTATTTTACTATTTTCTTATTGTTGGTTATATTTTATTTTGCTGCCTGTTTTTCCATTTTATTTTTTGTTTTTGTTTGGTTATTTATTTTATTGTCCAATTTTTCAGTTTCACTTTTAATTTTAGTGGTGGATTTTCCAATTGACTGTTGAGTTTCTTTGTTCTTATTTGCTGTGCATTTGTCTTGGTTTGATTTTGGAGTTTTCTGTTTCTGCATGTGTGTCCACCCCTGCCAGGCAACCACCCAAGTGATACTGACTCCAATAGTAAGTAACCATGACTTATGCATGATGTATGATCACAAATATCAGGCTAGAACGCTAGTACTCTCTCTCCTGAGTTGCCTCACCCTGACTAGAACTAAAAATGTGGTAATTTTAATAATAATGATAAAAAATAGTTTTTTTAAAAGAATAATATTTAATAAATGACGAATGCTTTTAACAATAATTATAATAATAATATTAATATTAAAAAAATATTGTAAAATGATTATAATAATAATAATAATAATGAAAACATTTATTGTGCTCAAGCCTAGATGATTTTGGTGATACAAGGCAAAACATTCTTGCATGTGCACACGCTTGAGCACATAAAAACTCGTTACTTATTATTTATGAAGAAGAAAAAACATTTTTTTATCAAGAATCTTATGATCATTCAATAAAAGGCTGTGGCTTTCTCTTTCGAATTTTGAATAACATGTGGTACATTGCACAAATAAAATATTCTGGAGTAAGGCATTGTGGTAGCTGAGAGGTTTTTGACTGGTTATTGATAAATTGTCATCTTGCTAAACAATCCGTGAGTGATTCAACCAGTTTTACTGAAGAAAATCTAGAGATGGTAATGATTATAGTGGGTTCAGATATCGCTACCTCGGGATTCCCAGACATCTTCGTGGGTGACATAAATTTTGGTGGGGAGAAGATCTTATTTACTGAGCAAGGCATCACCTTTTATCTTGATCAAGCTTGTAAAAGATGGCACGAGAGAGAGAGAGAGAGAGAGAGAGAGAGAGAGAGAGAGAGAGAGAGAGAGAGAGAGAGAGAGAGAGTACTAGTAGTGTTTAGTATTTTCAGATTTTTGTTTGTTTACATAGACCATCTCTTAGACATTGGTCTTTGTATCTTTTTTTTCACAAACCTTCATTATTAGATTTTAGATTTGTATTGTCTATTCAGAAAATCAAATCCTTGTTTTAATCCATTTTCCCTTTGACCCTGCATAGTTTGGCATGGGATAAAAGCTGCATTTGCTTGTGGTTCAAATGGTGTGTTGTGCATCAGACATATTGTTTATACTCAGGGTTTTATTGATCATCAGTAACTGAATAATTTTAAATTGTTAAATTCCATACTGTTGCGTTTTTGTTTCGGAACAAGTTGATATTTATGCAAACATTTCAGGCGAACAAAATTGTATACTCATGTCCTGCTCCTGTGAGCTTTTGATATTGTATGTGAAGTCATTTGTGTGCCAAAACATTGTTGTGACTTGGTAGTTTGTTAGTAACTCCTTGCTTTTGTTTAACTTGTAAAAGAATAATGGAAAATCCTGGGATCCTCTATTATTATTGAAGATCGCAAAAGTAATAAAAAATGACTTATTATTCATTAAGTTTGTTCATTTAAAATTTCACAAGCTGGATAGTTCATTGTTTTGTAAAGTAGTCAGTTTTGTATTTTCTCCCTGTGAAGTTATTACTTAAAATTGACATTTATTTTGTAAAGGTTAGGCAGACCTGATAGTGATAACTCAGTTTGATTTGCTGTGAGCGGAGTTAGCTTTCTTTGCATTGCATCTCGTTAAATCATATAATTAATTAGGAGATGTAGTGTGAATAATTCAGATGTCATCGTGTTTACTAACTGGGCACACAGTTTGAACTCTTGAAATGAATAAATTAAATGAACAGGAATGTAACCAGGTAACTTTAACTGCGTGGTCAGATTTCTTCCACCAAGTTTTTTCCCAAGAATTATTATGACAAATTCTAGTTGTGAAAATTTGAGACAAAATATATCTTAAACGTTTTACTTTGTTACAGTTGACACCTATGGAAACATTTTTCAGTCTTTGCATTTGCTTGATTTTCATTTTTATTATTGCTTTTATTTTTTATTGATTTTTTTTTTTTTTTTTTTTTTTGCAGGAGGGGAAGAACCCATTTTGTCCTACGAACTTGTCGTTCAACAGGAATGTAAGTGGTGTGACCGTTTATTGAGTTGCTATTATTATAATTTGTATTAATAATTGCCTCAGGTCTCCATCAATGGCCATCGGTGTCGGTAAAGTTTTAAACTATGTGTTTAGGTCCCAGCACCGTGGCACGCAGCTCTGAAACATTAGAACGAAAGTGTTGCATAGTCAAATTAGGTTAACTGTCTATTTCTTAAGACTTAAAAGGAAGATTCACGGGATCTGGATTCCTGCCATAATGTTTGTGCCAGAACTATAGTGCTGTATAGTAACATTAGCTTGTCTTTTTTTCAAGACTTAAAGGGAGGATTCACAGGATCTGGATTCCTGCCATAATGTTTGTGGTGGGCAACTACACCCTAATTGAAATATTGTTAAAACATTTACAATGTTTATCCCACACCAACTTGTCAAGATTTATGTATTTATTTTATTTTTTATTTGTTAAAAAATCACTCGCTTTGAAGTTATATTGTTGAATTTGATTTTGTGTTAATACATTAAGTTAAAAAAGTATTTATATAATAATCCTTAACCAGTACTTGAGTGAAAACTGAAAGATTTGTCTTTTTTTTTTTACAGTGAAATACACACGACCAGTCATCATCCTAGGGCCACTCAAGGACAGAGTCAACGACGACCTCATCTCAGAATTCCCTGACAAATTTGGCAGCTGTATCCCACGTAAGTGTCCCTCTTTAACTCTTGGTGACCTATAATGTTTTCTGTACATTTGTGCCTATATCCTGTAAGGATTTCAAGTTTATTGCAATAAATTGGGTTATGAAATTGAAAAAAAATGCAAAAAATTTATTTATTGTCACATTGACTTCATATTTTAGGATATGTTTACAAAATGGTTATTATATATACCCAAAGAACCATTTTGACTTTAGTATTATTTTTACCTGTTGGAATCTTGTAATTAATTCATAATTACAGGTATTTTATCACTCGGCATTGCCATCAACATCATCGGAAGATACACTTTCACGATCGCTCAAATCACTTGTGTGTACAGATGAGACTGAAATATCACTCTGGTTGTCTACACCAAA
Source organism: Oncomelania hupensis (assembly GCA_036898135.1). Lineage (NCBI taxonomy): Eukaryota > Metazoa > Mollusca > Gastropoda > Littorinimorpha > Pomatiopsidae > Oncomelania > Oncomelania hupensis. The sequence continues at coordinate 7,146,365 of CM072523.1, read as the reverse complement.
TCCTTGTGCTCTTTCAGCAATAAGCTGGTCGATAAGGTTACCAAACTCACTTTCACTGTCAGAGCTATCCCCTGCCATAATGGCAGAAAATTTTGCAAACTCAAACCTCAAACAAAATCGTTAAAAAAGTACACAAAACCACGTAAAACTTGCGAAAACAACAGAGGAAAACACACGTGAACCTTTCCGGAAGTTGACTAAACCTCTCACGCACTGGAGAGTTCCTATTTCCTAAGATGTCATGATTAAAAGGCGCGCATCACTGCGCTTCAGGTTTTGGGCGAGGCCCGCATTACCGCGTTATAGGGCGCTAGAAGTTAAATAGTTTTTTTTTTTCTCCGTTTCTTTGTGAATAAATGTTGTTATGTATGAAAGTGGTTTCCATTCTGTTATCTCCCAAAGTGCAGACTACTGTGATGTATTTTTTACATACCTGTGACATTGCTAAGTGGTTATTCAAAATATATAATGCCTGATAAAATAATTATTTAAAGTAGATAATGCCTGCTAATTAATTATTGAAAATTGGCAATTTCTGCTCATTAGTTACTTAAAATAAACATTGCCTGCAAAATTAATTATTGAATATAGTCCATGCCTAGAAATTAATTATTCCAAATAGATAACACCTGCTAATTATTTGTTTAAAGTAGACAATGGCCCAATTTCAGACACAACAAGAGAGCCGCGGCCGAACGAAGTTCCAGGGCGGGATTATCACTTTGTGGAGTCACGACAACAGATGGAGCGTGACATCACCAATCACCTCTTCATCGAAGCTGGCGTCTATAATGATAACTTGTACGGAACCAGTGTGGCCTCCGTCAAAGAAGTGGCAGAACAGGTGTGGCCTTGTTTCTGGGCTAAGGAAATTCATTGAGAGTTATTTTATGGTTTTTATTTATTTTTAATAACATGTCCTGTGCACATATTGCAGTCAATGATGCATACATTATTTCAAGTGGATGAGTTTGTTTCCTAGACAGTGATGATGTGTTGGTTGGAGTAGAAATGAATAACAACAATCAGAAACATAAGCTTGTTGATGGTATGCACACAAACTTTTCATTCCTTCCAGAGCTCAGGCAGTTGGTTTCTATACCCCTGTTTAACATTTAATGTTAATATCTCAGACAAGACATAATAAAATGGTACATAATATTTCCAGGTGGTGATATGGTATTTGAAAATGGTTTTACCGATCAAACGGCATTTCATTGGGTTGTAACACTTTGCAGGGTCGGCATTGTATTCTGGATGTCAGCGGCAACGCCATCAAGAGGTTACAAGTCGCTGGGCTCTATCCCATCGCCATCTTCATCAAACCAAAATCTCCTGAATCCATCATGTAAGTTGGTGCTCGTGTAAGGTACATTTTATGTTGGAGTACTAGAGCTGGTGTTGTATATTGCTTCAGCTCCTCCACGATATAACATTCCTGACCAAAACATTCATTCATTTCTGGCAGTTTATAATAAAGCCTTTAAAAAAAATTCTCTCCAGTATGAAGTAACACATTTATTTTGTGTGTTTTGTTTGCGACATGTCAATGAATAATTCTGTGTCATCGTTGTGCACGTGTTTCTTGCACACAACATTGTTCATCTGTCATAGACCTTTTGCCACTTTCAAGCTGCGTTGTTTGGAATGCTACTAGTTTGTAGAGGCAGGCAGAAAAGATAGCACAAAAGTCAAAAGCAAGGCTGACCCCCTTCCAAGTGCCAGAGGCTGTTTATACTTGATAGATTTCTGTCACTGGGCTAGTGTCACAGTCACCTATCTAGTGCAAGCTGGCCTATTTTGTTTGTCTTGTCAATATTTTCCTCCATTTACCTTTCGTCTCTCTCTCTTTTTCCCTATCTAACATTCTCTCTCTCTCTCTCTCTCTCTCTCTCTCTCTCTCTCTCTCTCTCTCTCTCTCTCTCTCTCTCTCTCTTTTTTTTTTTTTTTCTCTCTCTTTTTCTCTCTCTCTCTCTCTCTCTCTCTCTCTCTCTCTCTATCTCTCTCTCTCTCTCTCTCTCTCTCTCTCTCTCTCTCTCTCTCACTTTCTTCTTTTGACATGTGTTGGTTTTGAGGATAATTGGCACATGGGGTTGTCCACAGGGAAATGAACAAGAGGATAACAGAAGAACAAGCAAGAAAGACATATGAACGTGCCCTCAAGTTGGAGCAGGACTTTGGAGAGTACTTCACAGGTTGGTACACTGAATGATAACCCACCGTTTAATCCAATACCTACTGAGTGGCCTGCTGGCACCCTCTAGTGATAGGCCTAAACAAGCATACGTTCATTTTTAAATCAGGGGACAGAACTCTTTCAAACTGGATGCACTGTGCACTTCCATCCCTGCGGCCAGTTTACAGCATGCGTGGGGAATTTTCAAGTGTGCAGTTGTTTCACAGGATGGTCTTTGCAAGATGTGGCCATACCATAGGAGTTTCCGCTTCTTCACCACTATGAACAAAGGCCATCTTGCAAAGACCATCCTGCAAGGCACGGTGCAAGGAGGCAGAAGAAGAGGGAGACATAAAAAGAGGTGGGAGGACAACATTTGAGAATGGACTGGTTTGACACTGAGCGAAACTTGAGGGTTGCTGAGGATAGAGAAAGATGGGGTACGCTGGTTAAACGATCATCTGGGGTGCCCAACGACCTTCCACTTACACAATAGGATAGTTATTTCACATTGGTTTTTCAAAGTTTGGCCCAAAAATCGATGATTTTGGTCGCCCAAAATGGCAAAGGAAGAAGACATCAGTTAATGAAAAGCGAGGACGATCTAGCTGATTTTCATGACTTTGAGTTGAAGCTAGTGAAGGATATAAACAAGGAATCTCATCTCTATCTCCACTTTATAAAAGTAAGTTGTCAACAACATTTTTTTGATGGCTACATTTGAGTCTTCTTCAGAGAGACGAATCGGATAGTCATCTAGCATCAGCTCGGTAACATTTAATGAAAGACACATGCTTGTGAGAACAGAGACATCCTGTGCATAGATTTCCAAACAGAGAAGTGTTAAGAAGAAGACTAACGTTTATTTATTTTCTGTGCATTTACAAGTACACAAGTGAACTAAAATGAACACAGAATGACCTATAGCAGTTTATTGATCTTTTTGACATATTTTCACCGTCATAACAAAAAGAAAAAACGTTCACAAAAACATGTTTCAGAATGACTCTAGGTTAAAACCGAGTGGGTGTTATGCACTTTGCACTTTCTTGACTATTTGTGAGTTCCTTGCAAAGATATCAAACTATTGTGTGTTGTTGGGTTTCTTCAAACATCGTGAGGTTGGCTTCTATCGCCTCCCAACCAAGTATAAGGCATACTTAATAGCGTCAGTTGTTGTTTTTTAAAAAAAAAAAATTTAAACATAGATTTCATGAATAAAACTGAAGCCTGTGGATTATTAATCAATTTTATTTGGGGTGTGTGTGTGGTTGAACGCAGGAGTTACTTTCCTTGCATCAGGATTCAGAAGGCAATTGCGTGATGAGAGCTCAGTTAGGGTTAAGGGCCATAGTAGTATCAAAAAATGGTTTTGGTTTTGTCTAGGTGACAGTCATTTTACTTGGAAAATTGCGTTGTTGTCATATTAAAAGATGATATACTGGGTAATCATCGCTCAAACCATCTGCTTGGCTGTGAATTTTAGGGGTCTCTTCTTTGCTATGTAAACAAACAACTGTCTACTATACACACATTTACTGCGGTTGTATGTTTAGAATCAACCGTGATGCTATTAGTAGGCACATGAACCAATGAAATTCTCAATTTATATCAAAACCATACTTTTTTTTTTCACAGTGATTTTGAAAAGGATTTGTGATTCTGAAATGGGATCCGGGGGCCATTTAAGAATAATTTGTTGAAAGGTTCCAGTACTGGCACAAGAAGTAGCTACTGCATGTTACAAAGGCAACCTGTAAGTAGGAGTAATGTAGCAAGAAGTACATGTTTTTTTTTCTAAATAAGATCAATGCACACAGCCGGCTGTTTGATCTAAAATCTAGCAGTGACAGAAAAGGGATTTGTGACTCGTGCATAGCAATGTGAGTCTGTGTAGCCCCCTCCCTCCTCCCCTCCCCTCACACATACTTTGCAAATTTGGTCAACCTCACTACAAGGTCAAGGTCACTGGAGCTGTCCAAAGTCAGTTTGTTTGGGTACTTTGAAGTGACCTTGACCCTTAACTATAAGAGATATAAAGTCAAAACTTGTTGCATTATAGATGATAGATTGCTCTATAGATGATAGATTGCTCTTTCCTATCGATTCCATTTTTGCATTGATCTTGAAGGTCAAGGTCATTTTGAAGGTCAAGGTCATTTTAGGCCTTGCAAAAACATACCAAAAATAGGTCATTATACATAGAATGGCTGTATAATCCATAGTAAGCAACAACATTGGGTTATTTGATTGGACGTTCATGAGAGATCACATGAGGGTCAAGGTAATCCCAAGGTCAAGGTCAAGGTCACTGAAGGTCAAGGTCATCCCAAAGGTCACAGGTTTTTGTTGGCTCAATACATCTGTTGCTGTACTTTATTTGATAACACATGAGTGTATTTGGAGCTGGAGATCAATGTCATCTCAAGAACATGGAAAGATCAAAGTCGGTATTACTTTGCATTTTAATGACACAATATCATTTGGTTTTTCCTGGGCACTCATTTTCATGTTAAATATCGAGTTTCATAAGGAGCATGTGGGTCATGTGGGCTTTGCACTTCAAGATTTTCTATGTAACATTAGTTTTAGTGAGGTTAGAGATGTGTACTTTATGCTAAACTCTTATTCCTTCAAGGACGAGTTTAGCAGATAGTACAGGTCTCTTAACTTAAATATGTTGTTAAAACCAAAACATTACTAGGCAATGTCAATAAAACCTAAACATTTTTTCCTGATTTGGATTCAGCATGAAGCAAAAAAAGTAATTAAAAGAAATAAGAAAATAAAATTCATTTGTGTTACAGCGGTCGTGCAAGGAGACACTCAGGATGAGATCTACGCTAAAGTGAAAGAAGTAATCCGCGACCAGTCAGGTCCCACCATCTGGGTACCGGCGAAGGAAAAACCCTGAACGACGAAGTGTGACTGTAGTTACCTCTTGACTACTGATGCAGTACAACCTGTTTGGATTCAGGCAGTTTGTGCATGAAAGTTCTCCCCAAAGGCAGTTTCAGCATTTCAACTGGCAAAACAACTATTGTGTTGTGAATGTGAAGTGTGCGAGGGTTAATGGAAAGAGGAAATGTGTATTGCCGTTGATTTTGTTTGTGGAGATAGAAAGTGAACAGATGAGAAAATGTGTTTTTATTCATGTCTTTGTGTGTGTGTGTTTGTGTGTGGCTGAAGACCATTGTGAGGTATTTTATGATTAACGTTTTGTTTCTTGAGCTGACAGAAATGATGGGCTAATGTTTATTGTGTGGTCAGGTATGTCGTTTTGGCTGGTTATGACAGACAGCTAACCTTGAACACAAATGAAAGAAACGCGTAGAGAAAACAGATAACGTTGCATAGCATAACTAATAACAAACAATGCCTCAGCATCGGTCGGGACACTACTGGGCACTGTAGAAGAGAAAGGACAAGGTTGGATTCCAAGTATGTGTCAAACTAAGTGTATAGCTGAGCATTTATTGTATACAGATGCCAAGAGTATTGCCAGTTTTATAATAATGTTTGTGGTACTGACACTGGCTGCTGGATGACGCTTTACGACGATGAAGTGAGCAGTTAGCTGGTCTACGAGAGACAAGATCAAATTGGAAGTTTTTTGGTTTCTTTTGCCATAAATCCTGAACAGGAATCTGCAATGTTGAACTGCACAGCACAGATTGAGCTGAAACTTGTTCAAGAGAAGGTGAAGCAGAGAGAGTGGTTTTGTTTGCATGCACCTGTGTGTACATATTTCTTTGTGCGTGTGTCCCTCTAGGCCTCTAGTTTGCGTCTGCTCAAGAACAGGTTTTACTGGATGACTGTGGAAGTAAAAAGAAATGAAAGTTACAAGGAGGTTTGCGTGTGTTTGTGCACGATTGTCGTGATTTTTCCAAGTGGTATTGTTGAAGTTTTAGGATTTAAAAGTTTCAATTCACTGCCCCCTCCCCTCCCCCTCCTCCTCCCTCCTCTTTTACCCCCCCCCTTTTTTTTTTTTCTTTTCTTCTTTTTTTTTTCTTTGTATAAATCATATTTGCCCCTGAAGTAAATATACACAACACACATGATGTAATACTATTACTAAACTAATGTGTTTCACTTGTATACATGTAGCACTATTCCATAGAAGAATCCATATTATGTATATTAGTCATTTGGTATGTCGGCATTATGCAACAGTGTATACAGCCTTTTCACATAGCTTTCAGTCATACTTCCACAGGCATTGATTCTGTTTAATTTTACTAACCTATTGTGAAGTAATCAAATCGTAAGCGGATCAGTACAGGCATGAACAGAAAAGTGTGTTAGAACCAAAGATGTCATTAAATAGTATATATATATATATATATATATATATATATATATATATATATATATATATATATATATATATATCAAGTATTATTTTATTTTTGTAATGTCCCATCTTTGTTTCCCACTTTGATATGTATTTTAGTTTTTTTCAAGGATTTAAAACAAAATTCCTTTTTATCTTGATATTTTCTTTTGCCTATGCATTGCTTTCTTCATCAGAATTCATGATTATTTTTTTTTTCAATTTTATTCATTACACTTCATAACATTAGTTAGTTCATATATACAATACAAATCTATGCTATTTTCTGAAGTAAAGAGTAAGAGTACCCAGTTGCAGCACACCAGCATTTATTTTGCCACTACGCCTGTTTTTATTATTCTTTTGCTAGCATTAGATTTCTGTGTCCAACAGACCTTTCCACTGCTGCTAATCTTATGTAGGCAGCTGGCCCTGACAGCACCACTGACTCCCAATCCGAGTGTCAGAAGACGCACCTACACACAGCCTATGCTTGATAGTGTCCGACACTCGTCTAGCATCAAGGTCGCCTGTTTAGTGGAAATTTAACCTATTTTAAGGTTAAAAACAATCTAATTCAATACTTATTACTTATTATAGTAAGTAATCAAAATGTATTTATATAGCAGAGAAAATCCTACTTTCTTGTATGTCTAGACATCACTAATTAGACCACCCCACCCACCCATCCCACTCCCTCAAAAGATGTCTGTTTACGGTATCCTGACCGACCCACATTTTTTGGCCCAAACCTAAACTTTTCTTAAGATGCTGTCTTTCTCCTTTGTTCTTTCTCATTCCTGCTCTGTTCTATCAATTTACTGTACTATCTTCTTCTTCGCTAGACCAGTCACCTACCGTTTTTCTTGAAAACTCTTCCGGGACAAAACTCCTCATGTATGTGAGGTCTGTTGGATCAGCTTGGGAATATTGGACATTTTCTGCCAGGTGGTCACTAGGGCTTCCTATGATGTTATTATTTAGCAATGTAGGCATTTTATATGTATGTGTTTTGTTGATATTTTATAATGATGTTTATATTCTATTTTGATTTTGTAAACGGGGGTTCGATAAATTAGAGTATAGCCTCAGCGTCCCCTGCGTGGGATGTCTTTATTGTAAAGTGACTGGCTGGTGGATTGCCTTCAGTGTTACCACTAGGGTTTTTTCAACAGATCTTTTATGTGGATCAGGGGCGAGTCTTCTTTCAGCCAAGTTGTGGTCTTGATTTTGTGTTCCTGATTCGCCTCTTTGAAGTCCGCTGGACCCTGTAAGCAATGAATAACTAACTATAAGCAATGAATAACTAACTTTTCTTGAGATCGTTGGTAAGTAATTTGAAAAAATCAAATTTCCCACCCCCCCCTTCCCACCCCCCTTCAAAAAAAAAAAAAAAGCCCACCTACTGACCCTTTTTTTTCCCCTACGTTATTGTAAACATTGGGGGGGAGGGGGAGGAGGGAGGCCTTGGCTAAACTTAGGGGAAAAAATTAATTGCTGAATATTTCTAACTTGCATCAATTGCAAAGACCACTGCTTTCCTCATTATGGCTGTTTAGTTGACCATAGTATGGCAATTAGGTATTCCTACTATTTAAGTGCGCTTGGCTCAGGAATGACTTTTGTGTTAGTTCATTGTAAGTAATGTTTTGCAATACCCTGGTTTTGTGTACAGTTGTCCCAATTTTTTTGTTCAAAACTTTCTTTTTTGATTTACCCTTGGATTGAAAATATTTCATCAATTACAGATGAATAATGAAGAGATCGATGACACGTGCTGTTTTAGTAACTTTTTAGTACGGTCAAGACTTCTAAATCTCTTGACTTTTTCCAAACAGTTTAATTTTTTTAATTTTTTTTTTACAGAAACAAATACAGTATGTGGTGCATCAATTGAAGTTGAATTTCCACAGAATGTTATTGTTATGCATAATCTGATTTTTGTAAAATGTTGGACATTTTCTCATATCATTGGTCTACTGTGTTTGAGGGTTTGGTCTTGTCTGCTGCTGCCACTGTGTTATTTCTATAGAGCTGGTTTTGCATTGCTAGGAAAAACAGGGTTGCGCTTAACCTCCAAGTTTTTCAACGTCACAAAGTTCTACAAATGGTAAAATGAAACACTGTAATTTTTGTGTCACAAAGTCTGTTTGAAGAAATTGCATTTTATCCTATCGCGTGTGATCAGTGGTAATTGTAATAACGGTACTAACGTAATAACAGTGTTTTATTCTTATAAAGAACATCCTGTATGATGTACAGACATTCTTTCTGTCGGGGACTAGGCAAAACTACTTTAGGGTAAAAGAAGTAGAATAAAGCTGTTTTGATGTAACGATATTTATTTGGAAATGTTTTCCGTGAGCTGTGCTTGTATGAAAGATTTTTCAGTGAAGCGTGACTGTTCCGGTTTCACTTGCGTTGTGCAAAAGCGTTTGTTGGTATTTTCTTCTTTTTGTTTCTTCCTGCTAAAATTAACATCTGTACAGCAAATTACTTACTTTCAGCTTTTTTTTCTGCAACAATTAAACTCTGTGCAGCTTTGTTTGCACCTCTAAACGCTTTGATATTTTATCTTTTGCAAGTGCTTGTTTCATGCACTGATTGTTGTAATGGGCCATCACTTGTTTAAATCAAAGGCTATTCTCTGCTGTTTTACTTGTTCATTGTCAAAACATAAGGAAGGGGAATACACATTTTCTAATACCAGATGCTAAAATATAACTTTTGGGAAATGGACTCGTTTGATTCAATTTAAAAATATTAGTGAGTGGTGAAGATGCTGTGAAATAAGAAAAAGAAAACCTCAGTACCTTGGGATTTTTCTGAAACTAAACTCACTGTAAAATAACGTGCACTACTTACTTTTTTTTTAATTCCACTCAATTTTTGATAGGTTGGGCACGTGTTGAAAGTCCCCCCCAAAAAAACGCGGTTTTCAACAACAAAAAATATGGTCACTGTAAATTTAGGACCGCTTTTCTTCCATGCAATTTGAATTTCACTTGATGTGGACATCTGAAATATAAGAATATATTTTGTAGATGTGTGTGTCTCTTTAAAGCATCAACACAAGAGTTTTGCTTTCATGACAGTTTTAAATTAAATGAAATATTAATTTAGAAGAATGTGCCCCTTGGGATGTATAAAATGGGATGCCAAAATAAATGTGAACTCTGAATCACAACATTGTAAACTTTCACTTGTAATGCATTTGTATGAGAAAAAATTAATCGTTTGAAAAGAAAATGACTGAACAATTACATCTGTGGCATTACTGAAGTGATTATCATATAGAACCACATTGTGCACATCACAGCAAAAATCGCCCTGTGTTAAATAAGGGACAAACCATAATTATTATTATTTGCCTGTATGTAAAATGTAGTCCCTTAGTCCAACGCTAAATAGGGAAACAGAAACAGGAGGGAGAGAGGCGGGGTGATATATATGCCAGTAAGCCATGTTAAAACATGATATTTCGCCCAGATGTGGTCAATGGTATGTGATGTTAGCAACAATGATGTCATGATCACCTGCCTTTGGTGATGTCATTACTACTGACAAGACATGCCACTAAAACAGTGGGGGTTGACTTTTCATTGATGGTGGCAAGAAACCACCTACAGACTGATGCACTTGATAATAATGTCAGGTATGTGATGTCATTGACGGAATGATGTCATTGAGGTGATGTCATTACAGTTTAAAACTTAGTTTGGCTGAATTCACTGCTGCTTTGTGTGTGTTTCAGTGGTACAGTGTGTTTTCTTATTCATTCTCCCATACCCGCTCTTTGATGCAGATTCCAAATATTCTACCAGTATGAAATTTTTTTTATTTTTTTTTTGTGGAGTATATTTGAGCGAGAAACTGCCAAAATATGAAGTACTATGAAGTGTATATTTTATTTTAATTTTAAGGATGTACAAATGTAATGGTTTGTTCGTATAGTGTACAGTACTTCATTTTTTGCACGTACATACATACATTATATATTTATATATATACGGCCATAAAGTATCAACTGTACTTTTTTACCTTTTACGGTTATGTTAGTCTTAAAACCTACAATGAAAATAAAATTAAAAGCTTTTTTTTTTTTTTATCCATCTGATATCATTTATAGAAAATGAAACATATATTTCACTAACAATTTATTGTAGGATTTGATGCTTTAGATATATATGTATTTATTAATTTTAAAAAAAAATTTCTTTGGTATTTTTGTAGCTGGCGTCAAAATGCTATACACTGAGGTTTCTTCTGGGGTGCTGCACAAAGAAAGAGGGTCATTTTGTGGTGAATTCTTGAAATTTTCTTCTTTTAAAATAACTTTCATATGATCATTTAAATGCATTTATTCAATGTTTATCCGATATGTACTTTTCTCAAAAACCTCTCTGAATATTTTATTTTTGACCAAATAAGTTTCAACTGTACTATTTTCATCTAGTAGCGTAACATTTTTGTTGCAATTTACGTTTATGCAAAAGTATTTTGACCTGATGCTGAATAAAGTGATTATAAAATGTAGGTTGTGTTTCTTCATTTGGGCTTGGCTGAATGACCAGTGTTGGCAATATTTTAAAATTATTTTGTTGTGGTAATTTGTTACTGATATTGTGTGCATTTCAAGGAGGAATCTTTTACATAAATTTTGTATGTACAGTATAATAATAATAATAATCATAATAATAATCATACTAATATGAAAGGGTTCAGGTTAGAGACATTAACCCTTTGACTGCTTATGACAAGACAAGTCCTCATACAATAGTGTGACAAAATATGCCAATGACATGTCATCTAGTTGTCATCATTGTGGCGTGTTTTTTTCTCAGTATAGTTAAATGATCATCATAATATATACATGCAGTTTGGAAAGCTCAGAACATTGCCTGTTTCACACTTATGATAACCCTTTTCATTGGCAGATAGCAGCGTGATTCTAATTTATATATTTTATCGAGTTCGAACTTAAACAGGGATTTAGACCATAAACTTAACTAAATAATAATAATAAATTTAGAACATGCAGCACATCAGCAAATAATAATTAGAAAAATAAATAATCAGAAAAAAATGTGAAGCTTAGGAATTAGAATATAATATTAATTATTAGTATTAATGGATTAATATGCACCAAAAATTTATCATTCAATTCATTTCATCTTCCATCGTCATCCTCGGTGTATCTTAAGTGAAATTTTAGTGTCCCCACCTCCTTATACGCAAGCCCTTTTCATTGGTTCACATATTGTGACATACTAAACCACTGACGTAACCTTTGACCCTGTATAGAAATGGCATCATTAGTTTTTGTTGACGTGGATACATCATTTTCTTTCTTACTGTTATGTGGATGTCCTAGGATGATGTAAACTGTATGATGTACATTGTTATTTTGGATCAGGGCCACCGGCTGTCCTGAGAATGCTTATTCATAATAAATAAAAGCTGATGACTTCTTGACCACGTTGTGCGTGTTTGGTATCAAGATGTCTGTCGCTTTGCCTCTGTTTATTTGTATCCTAAAGTATGTGTTTGTCTTTGTGTTATGAATAGGCCTCTCACTTTGTGTTCTTGTGTGTTTTTTCAACATTGCATGGTGGTTCCCCCTGTTGGGGTGCTGGGGTTTTCTGTATAAATAGTATCCCCACTTTGTGGAAATGTTGTGCTTTAAATTACCACTGTTTCTGTGATACTCATTTGTTCTTAATTTTGTTCATTTCTTCCTAATTTGTTCTATCAATCCTTCTTCTCTAGACCAGTTACTTACCTTTTTTTCTTGAAAACTCTCCCAAAACTCATTTGTGTTTGGAATCTATTGGGTCAACATGGGGATATTGGACGCTTTCTATCGGGGGATTGTCCGGTCCTGATTTGGCTCGGAAGAGTCCGCTGGACCTAAAGCAACAATTATGTAATGTAATGTAATGTAATGGACGCTTTCTGCCAAACAGTCACTAGGGCTTTCTATAATATTATTTAGCAATGTAGACATTTTATATCTATGTGTTTTGTTAATATTTTATAAAGATATTTATATTCTATTGTTCTTTTGTAAACGGGGGTTCAATAAATGAGAGTACAGTCTCGGAGTCCCCTGCATGGTATGCCTTTATTGTAAAGTGACCGGCTGGTGGAGTGGCCTTAATGTTATCATTAGGGTTGTTTAAGTAGATCTGTTAAACAGATAACGGGTGAGCCCTCTTTTATAAAACAAGTTGTGGTCCTGATTCGGCACTTTGCAGTCCGCTGGACCCTATAAACAATGACTAACTATGGTGGTTAAACTTTCTCTCGCTCTGTGTATTATTATGGTGGTTAAACTTACTCTCACTCTGTCTAGTATTATGGTGTTTAAACTTACTCTCACTCTGTCTAGTATTATGGTGTTTAAACTTTCTCTCGCTCTGTCTATTATTATGGTGGTTAAACTTACTCTCACTCTGTCTAGTATTATGGTGGTTAAACTTTCTCTCACTCTGTCTAGTATTATGGTGGTTAAACTTAATCTCACTCTGTCTAGTATTATGGTGGTTAAAATTTCTCTCACTCTGTCTAGTATTATGGTGGTTAAACTTTCTCTCACTCTGTCTAGTATTATGGTGGTTAAACTTTCACTCTGTCTAGTATTATGGTGGTTAAACTTTCTCTCACTCTTTCTAGTATTATGGTGGTTAAACTTTCTCTCACTCAGTCTAGTTTGATCTTCTTTCAGCTCTTGTGTACTGTGTGTGTGTGGGAGGAGGAGGAGGGGGGGGAAGAAATTTAACTGATATATATCTGAAATCTATGAATTGAGAGTGCAAAAGAAAACACAAAAGACTGCAAGCCATTTAATTTTAAATTAGTTATTTATTGCTTACAGGGTCCAGCTGACTGATAATTTTACATGAATTTCCATACTTTCTTTTAGAGATGAGTATTTGTTATAGATTGTAAGTCTGGAAACTCATTTAAAATATATATATTTCTGTGTGTCTGATATATGGGAAACATTGTGTTGAAGCATCCTTATCTCTAGTATAGTCGGTTCATGAATTAGCTAGCTTTATACATGTTCACACTCACTTATAAACGCCCCAACACGTATAGGAATATTGATACCCTACATGTTCGTTTTGCCGTTAATCCTGTCCAGAGTGTTCCCGGCCCATTCCCCGGCACCGATCCTCTATCCAGTTCTCCTTTGCTGTGCGCATGCCTTTTCAACGTTCGAGAATGGATTGGCTTGAAACTGAGCGAAGCCATGCATGAGGTTGCTGAGGACAGAGAAAGATGGAGTACGCTGGTTAAACCATCATCTGCGATGCCCCAACAACTTTCGAGTTGCGGGATAGGATAGGACAGGATAGGGAAGCGTGAAAATGCCAACATCGATTGTGTCTTGTGTGTTTGAGGATTTAAAAAAAATATATTGTCTTTGTATAGACAACGCAATTAATTTTTGCATGATAGTAGATGTTAGACTAAGAGCTTTCAACTGATGCGCTACAGAATGGGTGTTTGCAACGTAACTGAAGATAGTAAGGGTTGTTTACACGTGACGTCATAAAACTTTTTAAAAAAAAATGTTGCAGAGGCTGACAAATGTATAATTTGTGGTGAATGTTGAAGTAGTCTATTCGGATGCGTTGGAATAAAAATACTTTCTGTAACAATTAGTTTTGGGTTTATTAAGCATATTTTTCGACATTCTCCCCACACTAATAGCTAGTTTCTTTGTGCGGAGTAGATTATTTTCCCCCAGTGTGCAGGGGAAGACGTCAGATATACGCTGACCACTGGCGCTTCTATCTGGACACGCGAGCGCCTATTAGTTTGTTATTCATTGCTTACAGGGTCCAGCGGACTGCAAAGAGCGAGCGCCCATGCCTGTGATATAGATACCTAGAGGGAGACGCGTCACAGTCCCAAACTCCGCAGCTAAACTGATCTTCAAAGCACGGAAATCACAGCATTGCACGCCTTTCTTTTAAGAACTACACTGACTCCCATTTGAACAACGAATTAAATATAAAAACCTCATGTCTTTGCTACCACATCATCTCTGGAACTGCTCCTAGCTATCTTTCCGAACTTTTGACTGTCTATGTTCCTTCTCGCTCTCTCCGCTCGTCTGCAGATGAAAGGATGTTCCGTGTAACAGAATACCGCAGGGTGAGATACGGTGGTCGAGCCTTCAGTTTCTTCTCCGTTCAGACCTGGAACTCGCTACCTCGGTCCGTCCGTCACAGTCCTTCACTAGCGTCTTTTAAAATAAACTTGAAGACGCATCTTTTTAGAGAGGCCTTATTTTCTTAGAATAAGAATAAGAATAATGATATTTATATAGCGCTTTTTCCCAATGAACAATATCAGTTCAAAGCGCAGTACTCACGCATTCATTCTAAACATCCGGCTTCATACAAAATAAAATCAGACACTTGCTAACGAATAAGAGACGAGGGAGGGAGGGAGGGAGGGAGGAGGGGAGAGATAAGAATGGGTGATGGGAGGCAAGATCAGAAACATTTAAGGAAGAGATGAGTTTTCAAGTTGGATTTAAAAGTAGATATATGTTTGGAGAGCTGCGAAGAGAGAGGGGAAGAGAGTTCCAAGTTAAAGGGCCAAGTACTGAGAAAGATCGACGGCCAGCAGAGGAGAGTTTGTAGCGGGGTATGTGGAGCATATGAGGGTGTCAGAGGAAGAACGAAGATTTCTAGAAGGCTTATAGAATTGAATGTTCTGGGTGAGGTAAGAAGGGGCTAAGCCATGGACGCACTTGTAACTAAAAATAGGCGAGTGTTTTGGGGTGTTAAGATGTGTATGTGGTTGCGTGTTATTGACCAATGTACGCATGTTGTGATTACATTTGTTTGTGTAAAGCGCTTTGTGAATTTGGAAAACCCCCGTTGGGGTGCCGGGGGTTTCAGTATAAATAGTATCCCCACTTTCTGGAAATTTAGTGCTTTAAATTCCCACTGTCGCTGTCTTTCTCATTTGCTCTTTCTCATTCCTGCTCTGTTCTATCAATCTGCTATACTATCGTCTTCTTCGCTAGCCCAGTCTCCTACCTTTTTTCTTGAAAACTCTTCCTGGACAAGACTCCTTATTTGTGTATGAGGTCTGTTGGATCAGCTTGGGAATATTGGATGCTTTCTGCCAGGTGGTCACTAGGGCTTCCTATGATGTTATTATTTAGCAATGTAGGCATTTTATATGTATGTGTTTTGTTGATAGTTTATAATGATGTTTGTATTCTATTTTGTTTTTGTAAACGGGGGTTCGATAAGTTGGGGTAAAGCCTCAGCCGTCCCCTGCGTGGGATGTCTTTATTGTAAAGTGACTGGCTGGTGGAGAGTATTCAGTTTTACCACTAGGGTTGTTTCAGCAGATCTTTTATGCGGATCAGGGGTTGTCCGGTCCTGATTTGGCTCGGAAGAGTCCGCTGGACCTAAAACAATAATCATGTAATGTAATGTAATGAATTTGGAAAGCGCTGTATAAATTGCCTGTTATTGTTATTATTATTATTATTATTATTATTATTATTATTATTATTATTATTATTATTATTATTATTATTATTATCATCAATAACATTACCAAATATTATCACGATGGAAAGAACATGAAGGATAGAAAAGTCGGTAGTTCCAAAGCAAGGTAAGTGCGCGCTTATTACGAAGTAGAAATATCAAGAAATGAACCACGTGTCCACTGAATGTATCAACAATAACATGTTCATGCAAACGTGAGATTGATACAGATCGCCGCGTTTTGAGTCTGTCACTCCCATTTTCGGCGGTCACTGACCTAGTACTCTACAAATCTGTTTCCCAAAACTTCAGTTTCATCAGACAATAAACACCGCAGATATCCAACCTTGATTGTGAGGAGAAAACAGGAATTCCCTTTTCAGTTAGCATTGAATAAAACGTGCGTACCACGTTCCAGCTCTTTGGGCTCTATGCACAAGTCGGCGCGCGAAAGCGGCATGGTCACGTGGCGCGGGAATAACAAAGCGGTCATGGCTTCTTTTAGCTCGCTCACGTGTACTCCAATGCTGCTTAAAATGTTTAACTTTACCGACATTTTGGGATATTGTGAGGTTTTGAACATAGCACATTCGTGCAAGTTGAGTTGAATAGATTACCGTCCCCGGACACAGAAGCGTATAGGGGACTTATTCGTGCAATAATGATTACAGACAAATTATTATCGGGGGACAGGCTTTTTTTAAAGGGCGATTTGTCACTGATATTCAGTTTAGAGTTCATCAATATTTCATCTTTCAGTGGAATTCGATGAAAGGAAATGTTCTTTTCTTTGCATAAAGGTTTTACGTCGGAGTTAGAGCATCCAAAAGCAGCACAGTACATCACCATTTTCAAACTCGAGCACGCTGTGTTATTCCCGCAGCACGTGACCGCCACGCCTTTGTGCATAGAGCCGGAGATCAACAACAGGTAAGCGCACAGACGATGATGTCCATTTATAACGCGCGTGTCTCCATCCATTGTCGAATGCTCAAAGCGCGATAAGGAGATTTTTTTTTTAAATATAGGAAAGATAAAGTCCGATGTGGGAGTGGTGGTGGTGGGGGAGGGGGTGGGAGAAGGGGGATTGAGGTGGACAGCAGAAGTGAGAGTGAGACAGACACATTGAAACAGACATTCAAGCAGGCAGGCAAACAGACAGCCCTAATGCAATCTGTGGACTGTTAACCTCTAAAGAGGTAGTGTAAAAAAGAGGATAATGCAGATCATGTCTGCAAAGTTTCAAAACATTTTGATTACCTTTTCATGAAAACTGGTGTTGGCCAAATGATTGTGCCTGCAAAGTTTCAGGCCATTATATCTACTATTCATTGAGTCGCAGATGGGAGTCAAAATTGCAGTGTTTTTAGTCTTACAAAGTATTACTGTCTCACTGAAATATAATTTTCAGTTACAAAAATGTTCGAAATTTTTTCTTTCCATCTGTGCAGCTGTTTACTATTATACTACTTTTCTCTCAAGTTTGCCACCCTTCAATTCACAAATGATGCTCTATCTTGAAAAGTAGCACGGCGTGATATATTAATTGTCTTTTGCAGTTATGTATTAAATTGCCAGAATGTTTGCTTTAAAATAAACCTCATTTTAGGAAGTTCTATTTACTTTGATTTCAACGTACCCAACTACCTTAATTTAAAAAAAAAAAGAAAAAAAAAAGAACTGTTATATCTTGATCTGACGCTGTCAGTCTGTGGGATTGGGTGGAGCTTATGATGACGGGCTCATCCTTCACCCACCCATCTCACCCCTCCTACCCTTCTCACAATGACAAATTACTTTATTCAAGTTTGTCGAGCAAAATGCGTCACACCCACGTAGGCCTACACACAGAGCCCGCTCAAATTTCGCTGAAGCCAATCGTCGTTTACAAACTGCGAGCCGCAGTAAGGTCATTGTGGCCGCTGAGGTCATTCATATTCGTCCACAATTTAGAACAGCGCACCTTTTTATCACCTCATCCCACCCGGACCGTGGTAGTTAAGTGCACGCGTACTTTTGAGAAAAGGTCAGTGACCCTCTCTCGCCTCATTCACAAGTCTCGGGGGTGATCTTGGAATGGCTTTCATGCACATTTTTGTAGCAGACGACGCGAGGTTGATGATGCAATCCGCCCAAAAGAAAGTTGGGTTGTGGAATTTTGTACAGAGCGGAAAAGAATTTTCCATTTAAAACAAAGTCTACAAGAATCGTTGAAAGATTATTACAAATACATTATATGATAATAATAATTTGTAATAGTATTTCAGACATTTTCGTCTGAATAAGCACCACAAGGAATAAGGAAGTTCTCGTGATATCTCGTTAATTCTCGTACAGCTTCTGCAACTATCATGGCGGCTGCAAAGCTACCACATCATGTTTTAGAAGTCATTTTCTCCTTTTTGGACATTTCGGATCTTCGAAACTGCTCTCTAGTATGCAAAAATTGGTATAAATACTTGAACGACGAGAACAATGATGTGTGGAGGATACATTGTGTTCGAAAGCTCGCAGAGGAGGCGTTGAAGTCGGACATCCTTAGCAATGTGCCAACTTACAAGGCCAAGTTACGCGCATTTTACTACGCCTGGAACCCCAATGATTGTTCCAAAAACGTCTATGTCAAGTCCAATGGCTTCACGGTACATCGGAACCCCGTAGCACAGAGCACAGATGGTGCGAGAGGAAAGATCGGCTTTAGAACAGGGAGGCATTGTTGGGAAGTGTGGTGGGAAGGACCTCTGGGAACAGTTGCAATGATTGGACTGGCAACAGAACAAAGTAGCATGCAGAGTCAAGGTTACACCCCACTCATAGGAGGAGATAGTCAGAGCTGGGGATGGAATTTAGTGGATAATCATTTATTTCACAATGGTGACAATCAAGGAAACTACCCGTTGTTGAACAATGCACCAAAGTATCAGGTATTCCTGTTTGGTTTGCAGCTATAGTAGTGTCCACAAATTGTGTTGGACATGTATACATGTATAATTATCTTGTGTTAGGTTTAGTATACATTTGTTTATTAACAATTTGCTTGAAATTGTAGAAAATATACCTGTTTGCTGCTATTGGGCCACTATTAACATTTGTCAAAATCAGTGGTCAAAACTAGTTAATAAACTTGTATTTAGTACAATTGAGAGTACAAAGTGCAATGTCTAATCATCTGTCATTCTCACATTTGCTAAATGACTAGTATAATATCCATTGTTTGTTTTAAAATTAAATTCACTTCTGTTATGTTCGTCAAGGAATGGGCGTCTTTGTTCATTTCAAGCCAGGCCTGCTCACTACCATAGAATGATGATAGACTCTTAATTTCTCAGAGCTAACTGGAGAAGAATCTTTGTTGTTCCATCGTTTATTTCCCCCACCCATCTTTCTTAGCCCATTCTTCCTGCCAAACAATCTAATAGGTTAAAGGGTGTAATTTCTCTAAGATCTAATAAAAGCTTTCCTATTCATGAATTTTAGTTTATAATACTAATTATATAATGATAGACAGATCATTTGTTTTGCATTTTATATTAATTTCTTACTATTATTATAATTGCTTACAAAATATTAGACTCTTGATCATCAAAAACAGATTTTCAGAGGTATTTTTGTTTGTTTACAGGTTGGAGAGAGGATACGAGTGATATTGGATTGTGAAGACAATACGTTAGCTTTTGAGAAAAATTACGAGTTTTTAGGTATGTATGATCATAGTAATACATTTGCTTATTGTATTTAACTTTTACAATACAGGCAAGCAATCAGTAGCAGTACAACTTAAAAGAGAATGCGCTACCTGATGTAAACGTGTTCTCTTAGTCTCATAATATATAGCAAAACAGCACTTTGATCTTCTCCTTCATGTAAGGATTTGACCAAAACAAGCCAAAAATAGATGCATGTGTTTAAAATGCTAGATCTACTGAACGGTTAGTCAGAGCTTCATGGGACTTAATCAGTGTGTGGATAATTGGTAACTATGCAAATATTGAGTAAGCTTTAGTTCTGTCAGTGTCATTTGTCTGTGCTACCTGCTATTTTACCTGTGATTATAGATAATCTCACAAGTACCAATTCTTCGGATGATGAAAGGTCCGAGCTGTAGTCGGAAAGATCGCTAGTGTGCAAGCTAGACACTGACAAATCACTCTGATTGTCATTCCCTAACTGATCAGCCCTTTTATCTACAAATTGCTGCCACAACTGCCCATATGTAGACTCATTGTTGGAATCACATTCTGCCATTTTTCGGGTATCCCCGCGCCAGAAAAAAAGACCAAAAACTAAACAAAAACTTCGATTAACACGTGTTGTCAAAACAAATGCAGTTAACAGAAAGGAAGTACACTGCCTTTAGAAGCAGCTAGTGCGCATGCACGAATGGACAGGGTTTCCGTTAAGCGAGAGAGATGTGCTAAAAGTAGAAGGTAACTAGGCTCGCTTTCATGAGCCATGACAAGCCGCGCTTTACAGCGCTTCATGAGACGAAGAGTTAAATAAGCATTAGGTGATATGAAATGTGTACAATTTATATCTACTGATAATGACATCATAATCTGACTATTGTTTATGACGTCGTGGTCTGGCTGGACTAAATTCTTTTCATTTTGTTGTTTTACAGGCGTTGCCTTTCGTGGCCTGCCCAATGCCCAGCTCTATCCAGCTGTCTCTGCAGTGTACGGCAACACAGAAATCTCCATGGTGTACCTGGGACCACCTTTGGACGGCTGACACCAGCCTGGATCCGTGCTTCATCTCATCATCACCGACAACGGTGATTCAGTAAACTCTTCAGTCAGAAACTGGCGGTGATACTGATAGTGTCAATCTTTTCTTGAGGTTTGTGTCTCAGTAGCCTCAAGCCAGGATTGTTGACTCTTTTGCCTCAAGCCCAGATTTTGGACTCGGGATTTGCCTCTGGATAGCCAGGAATTTTTGGATTTTCCTTGTCATTGCGATGAAATGCCAGCCTGATACTCCTCTGGCCCTGTCTGGTTCAACAAGTGAGATTTGAAGCGATTCAGTCAATGCTGCACCCAACACTGGGACATTTCCGTGAAGCCTTGTTCAGTATTCTGCTGTAAAGTTGTGGATAAGTAATGCTTTGAAGCAAAGTTTTGTTGTTAAATGGTGACCAAAAAAGAAGCTGGCTCTTCATTGGCTTCTCGACTAGCTTCTCTTCGTAAGCAACTCGTTGAACGTACATGCCCAAGACTTTGTTTCCATGCTTTCGGAAGTCCAGTTTCCTGTTTAGAGCAATTACTGGAGTGATACAAATGTCAGGTTTCCACGGCCGAGCATCAGTTGTATTTTGACTGAAAAGAACTGAAGAAAGAAATGTAAAACAAGTAAGTGATAGTGACTTGCAAGTTGTTTTTTTTTAGGGTAAAAAAAAAATAAGAAGAAAGTTTTAACGGGTTTTGGTCTAGGCTTAGAGTTAAAGTTCATTCACAGGGCAGTCGTATGACACATGTGATGGGATATTTGTTTGTTGAGAGAACTTGTTTGTTCATGATTGTTGTTTCGATTTCGAACATCGTGAGCGATAATTTGCGCAAAAGGAATTAATATCAATTTGCTGCCTCTAGTAGGTAGTACTTTTAGGTCCAGTGATTGTAATTGTGGTATGGGCTGAGTGTAATATGTGCATACAGGCGTTGATTCATTTTTTGTTCCCCCTTAGCCAGTGATAAATTATTACACAAGCAAGAAAGGTTATTCCTTCTTGTGGAAAATCCTATTTAGGCCATTGTGAAGTGACTTGAGCTGATGGAGTGAATACCAGAAGCAGTTCCATCAGACTTACTTGGTTTCATAATGGTGATGTCTTTGGGTATTTATGATGCGGGTGCCTACATCCATTATTTAAAGCTCGGATGGGTGGATTAGCCTGCTGGAGTATGATGATTGGGCACGGTCCAATATGGAATGATCTGCTACCACGTGAAGCCAGTATGAAAGTTGAATGCATGTGCACAGCAGAATTCGCAGTGTCATGGCAGAAATTACGCACTAGTCTGTAAAGCAGCCTGTCAGATTTGATTTCTGTGCGTCATAGTGATATACTTCCATCTGTATGTAATAGCTAACATCGGGTTATCTACAGGGGGTATACTAGCAGTACTTACTACGTAACATTACAATAATCAGACTGTGACAACACCATTTTCCTATCCATATGAAATGCTCAAGGCATTTGTACAGCTGCCAAAGCTTGTTTTATGTGGTCTGTGCCGCTATCCCTGGCTGAGTTCTGATTGGACAGGATTGAACATTCACCTTGGCTTTGGTATTGCTTTACTTCGCCACCAGCAGATCTTGTTTTCAGTAGCAAGCTGCAAAATTGCCATCCTAACAAACCTAGCAATGTCATGGCTAGTGGCAAAAGTGGCAGTGATGACCCGTGTGTTGATGATGTCAGTGGACAGTTACAAATACCCACTTCATTGACGGTGATTTCTGAGGACAGCTGATTTATTTTATTTGGAACATTTTGTACTGACCAGTTGTAAGTTTGTGTCCAGTTGTGCATGCCATGTGACCGTATTATCAGGGTATGCAGGATGTGGATAGAAATGCATTGATTGAGATACATGATAAGGATAACAGAGCGCATGCTTGTTAAAGTCTGTTTGGAAGTGATTTTCAAAATTGGATTGATTTTATTTTGGTTGGAAGGGGGGAGGGGTTTGGAAGGGAGGGTGGAGAGGAGAGGAGTGAGCGGGTTTTCTTGTACCTGTTACTGTGTTAGGCGGTGTTGATTGCTGCTTAGTTGTTGTGTATTATTATTAATAAAATAGATAGGTTTTCTGATATATGGACTCAAGTTGTGATGTAGAACAAGAACTAAGTAGGTTTTATTTATTTAATTTTATTATTATTTTTATAAATCAAAAGATAATTCAATATTAAAATGCGTGAAGAATGCTTACGTAGGAATGTACGTTTGAATTGAATTTTGAGTTACTGTGCTTGTGAAGAAGTAAATATATACTAGCTACAGTAGATGGGACCGTTGTGCTTCCCTCAACTTTCTTTGGGTTCCTGTGCTTTTGATTTTATTTTGGAGAACAATGATGATTGAATAGGGAAAACACAACCACCAAATGCCTAGACGCACCATAGTCAGCATTTCATACATGGGCTTTTGTAATTTAATTCAAAGATGTATTTATTTAATTAGTCATACAACAACAAAACTAAACGTAGATCAGACTCTGGGGTACTTTTTTTAAACTTTTACTCTGAAACACTAGATAGCAAGGATGACCTCATGTCGCAGTGGGTTAGTTGCCAGTTTCCTAAGCTGAAAGCTGTGGGTTCAATTCTTGTAAGGGGTGAACTTTTGTGACTTAGGTATGAGACTATTTCGGTCACTGAGGGTTTTCTCTGGGTACTCCAGTTTTCTCCCTCCCTTCAGGGCTTCCCATGTCATGTCATGTGCAATAAATTTAAGGAGTGGGCTCACTTCCATTTTACAATTTTAAGGATTTTTTTTTTCACTCCTTGTTAAGCGTCTGAGGGAGTGGGGGAAAAACAGTGGAGAAAAGCGTACAGGCACACTTTTCACAAGACAACACACATACGTCATGCACAGGCACACTTTTCACAAGTCAACACACACACGTCATGCACAGGCACACTTTTCACAAGTCAACACACACACGTCATGCACAGGCACACTTTTCACAAGTCAACACACACACACACACACATGTCATGCACAGGCACACTTTTCACAAGTCAACACACACACGTCATGTACAGGCACACTTTTCACAAGTCAACACACACACGTCATGCACAGGCACACTTTTCACAAGTCAACACACACACGTCATGTACAGGCACACTTTTCACAAGTCAACACACACATGTCATGCACAGGCACACTTTTCACAAGTCAACACACACACGTCATGTACAGACACACTTTTTACAAGTCAACACACACACGCCATGTACACGCACACTTTTCACAAGTCAACACACACACGTCATGTAAAGGCACACTTTTCATAAGTCAACACATACACCTCATGTACAGGCACACTTTTCACAAGTCAACATACACACGTCATGCACACATTCATACCAGTGATTCATAAACACACGCTCACATCAAACTATGATGTTGCTTCCTAAGCATAGCGCGACGAATTAAACTTCGAGCTAACTTCTCAGTCGCATGACCGTGCTAATTTTAGATATGATTCTTCTTGAAACAGTAAACACTCTTGTAAGAAGCAGTTGTTCGTCAAACACTAGCTCAGAAAAAAAAACAACTCTTTGCATCGCTTAACGTGGCGTTTACGATCTTCTCAAGCTGTAGGTAGATTTTTCAGCTGTGTTTTCAGCACCAACTGTAACATTTAAGACGCATTCCTCAAGTCTGATTGGTAGTTCTAAGCCGTGATTTTGAGGGTCTAAGGCATGATTTTACTGGGGAACCCTGCCCTGTAATAAATGGTATTGGGTGCAATCAATCTAATATTTTAAAAAGAAACATTTGGTTTCCTTTTCGTCTTCAAATAGCAATGTCCCTGGCTTTACACCACATGTTTGAGCGATAGATCTATGTGTGTGTGCTGTAAGACCAAGAGTGGGTGAAGCATGTGAGCGTGTGTGCTGACAGTATAGGATGCCACGCTTTCAGCCACATTGGTGATTTGAGGATAAGCGCGTAAACAATCTAGTTTTATAGGATTATTATTTTTTATTATGTTCATAGAAGAGTGTTATCAATCCAAATTATTGACGTTAAAGCCCTCCAAATCTTAATGGCGTGTATACAGCTTACAAAATTGGTTGACCAGTGGCCCCTGACAACGTCATGGGGCTTGGCTAGCAAAGGGGCCCATAATGATGTCATTGAGAAGCACTTCGGGCTACAGGCACAGAATGGTTTGCCTTGGCTAACCGATCCACAGCAATACATTGGGGCTTGTTGGTCATGCTCCGCTGTGTTTTATTTGCCTGTGTCTGTATTCTCTCAGGGAGATAAGCCATTTCCTGCTTGTAGCAGGCAACCGTTTGAACGCTCGGGTGTGACATTTAAAATAAAATTTTATATAGGAGGCAAGAAAAAGAAAAGGTGCATATATTATAATAAGCACACAGTCGTCTGCTAGCATTAACTGCATTGGAATTTTGATAGATCTGGATCTGCAAGTAATGACAAACGGTCCACAATGAAATGGGACAAAAAGACCTAAGAATAGTCAACTATCACAGAGGTGAGGATGAGTGTGAGGTATGGGGTGGTATTGAGGAAGCAGTTACCCTGTGGATAGATCCGGAAAGCAGTGGGTAATTCCGTACACTACTGTACAGCTGCCAGGATTTATCCACTGGGTAAATGCTTCCTCAATGAAATGGTCCACCATTTGCGTTGTTCCAGTCAACTGCAAAGTTTAGCGTCTACAAGATTTTGTTAACTTTCATGCTAAGAGCGGATCGGTGCTTTCAGGAAAACTTACAATTAAATCATAAGTTAATGTATATCCTTTTTATTTTTTTATTTTTTTACATTAATATGATGAGAATTTTCCACTTCAGCTTCCTCACCCCTGAAGTTTGTGAACACTGCTCACCAGCTGTAAAATGTCAACCTTATAATGTATACATTTCATTCAGGCAGATACTGAGATAGAGATAAAGATCATATTGAGATTTTTATTTTATAATATATTTGTGTGTATGAGGAGAACTTCTTACTTTTATATCCCCTTCTCTCCCTTTCCGCTTCCCCCTTCCCCCCCCTCCCCCTCTTCCCCTATCCTTCCACCAAACCTCCTGAAGTTGTGAACAGAACAGCTATGAAATATCAACCCAACACATACTATGACACACGAGTTTTGCTTGTGAGTACTTACGTTTACAGTCATGTATGTGAACATGTGGTATACTATGTCAGTATGTTACTGTATAATTGTTTGTGGATCCACACAGATGTGGAATGCTCATGTCTTGAGGAATATGAGTGTGTTTGCTTGCATGTACTATAATCTAAGTCTGTATACATGTTTGTACAGTTTCTGAATAAATGAAGAGGAAGAATGAAGAAGACTGAAGCGGATGATGAACGAACGGGGAAGCAGTGCATGGTTGATAAGAATCATGGTGAAAACGTTCACACCTTTACCAATATCTGACTCATTTTTTAAGAGTGCCAATTTAGGGAGACACGTTGATATAATTCTTGAATAACCTACTGTCCTACACAATGCATATGAACTATAATGTATTATGATTATGTATACTGTGAATGAAAGCTTTCAATGTTTATAGCAATGTGATGATGTCATTGATATGTGTCACTGTGTGTATACATGAGTGACGGACAAATTCATAATGTGTAGATCTGTAAGCATTTGTGTGGCTATGTCAGTTTGCGGTGATAGAATAAGACTGCGTGTGCCTGCGTTCATGGGTGGATATGTGTGTTAGTGTGTGTGTGAGTGGGACAGGCAGATACACACACAGAGATTTGAGAAAGAGAATGTGTGCGAGTCGAATAACTTTGTGCATTATTTGGTTTGGTCTCACATTGTCATGACATGCTTTACTAGAAGCTGTATTTTGTGTAATCATGTTCGTTGGATCATTTGAAGCAAGCGCCATGTTAAAAAAAGTTGTTTTTAGCTGAACAGCAAACAGTAACAGGCCTGCCACACTTTGGATCAAATGTTGTGACATCTTGTTTCTCCGTCTGGCTGTGTATGTGGGTATGTTTTGGTCTGTTTGTGCTGATGGGATTTTTAAACATGTATCAAATAATGCAGTCGCGCTAGTTGAACGAGTACCCCCGTTGGTGTGCCTGGGGTTTCAGTATAAATAGTATCCCCACTTTCTGGAAATTTAGTGCTTGAAATTCCCACTGTCGCTGTCTTTCTCATTTGCTCTTTCTCATTCCTGCTCTGTTCTATCAATCTGCTATACTATCGTCTTCTTCGCTAGACCAGTCTCCTACCTTTTTTCTTGAAAACTCTTCCGGGACAAGCCTCCTTGTTTGTGTATGAGGTCTGTTGGATCAGCTTGGGAATATTGGACGCTTTCTGCCAGGTGGTCACTAGGGCTTCCTATGATGTTATTATTTAGCAATGTAGGCATTTTATATGTATGTGTTTTGTTGTTAATGTATAATGATGTTTGTATTCTATTTTGTTTTTGTAAACGGGGGTTCGATAAGTTGGGTGAAGCCTCAGCCGTCCCCTGCGTGGGATGTCTTTATTGTAAAGTGACTGGCTGGTGGAGAGCTTTCGGTTTTACCACTAGGGTTGTTTCAGCAGATCTTTTTATGCGGATCGGGGGTTGTCCGGTCCTGATTTGGCTCGGAAGAGTCCGCTGGACCTAAAGCAATGTAATGTAAAGTTGAGCGAGTCGAGTCAGGTTGGGAGATGGTGGCTGAACAATTGAAGGTTAATCAATCAGAGGGAGAGAGTGAGCGTTGGTAAAACATGCAGATGGCAGTTCTGACCACCTCAGTGATAGCTTGGTGTGCCGATAACATGGTCCTGAAACTGCCATGCAGTGCCCCTGTGCCCCTACTCCTTCTAACGAGAATATAAACTGAGGTCATTGCAATCTTTGTTTGTAAACGTACCTTCAGATTTTTGAAGTCTGTACTATGGAAGACTTCCATTGCATGGGCTTTAAAGATCCTGATGCTCATGTCCTAGACGGGAGTCAGCCAAATAAACAAATGGCAGCCTAGCAAGCACTGATCCTGTTCCCCCCAATCCCACCCGCACACACACCCACACACCCACCCGCACACACACCCTCACACACCCCCGCACACACACCCTCACACACACCCGCACACACACCCTCGGTTGTTCAGGAACTCGCAGTTGTCTGAGGTGTTAGGCAGTGAACATCATGCAGCGAGTCGACGCCTTGGGTGGTTTAAGTTAGATCCTGTTTTGAAGCCTTGAGCAGCTCTTTGTGGTAGGAAAGTGCTGTAAACAATTCAAACCAATCAAAATACAAGAGGCCAGGGGTTTCTGTATAAATAGTATCCCCACTTTTTGGTAATGTAGTGCTTTAAATTCCCACTGTCACTTTCTTTCTCCTTTGTTATTTCTCATTCCTACTCTGTTCTATCAACCTACTATACTATCTTCTTCACTAGATTAGTCACCTACCTGTTTTATTGAAAACTCTTCCAAAACTTCTTATTTGTGTTTGGTTCCCCCCTCAGGGGTGCCGGGGGTTTCAGTATAAATAGTATCCTCACTATCTGGAAATTTAGTGCTTTAAATTCCCACTGTTGCTGTCTTTCCCTTTTGTTCTTTCTCATTTCTACTCTGTTCTATCAATCTACTATATTATCTTCTTCTTCGCTAGACCAATCACCTACCTTTTTTCTTGAAAACTCCGGTCCTGATTTGGCTCGGAAGAGTCCGCTGGACCTAAAGCAACAATAAATCAATCAATCAATCAATCTTGAAAACTCTTCTGGGACAATACTCCTCATTTGTATATGAGGTCTGTTGGATCAGCTTTGGAATATTGGATGCTTTCTGCCAAATGGTCACTGGGGCTTCCTATGATGTTATTATTTAGCAATATAAGCATTTTATATATGTGTTTTGTTGATATTGTATAATGATGTTTGTATTCTATTTTGCTTTTGTAAACGGGGGTTCGATAAATTAGAGTATAGCCTCAGCGTCCCCTGCGTGGGATGTCTTTATTGTAAAGTGACTGGCTGGTAGATTGCCCTCAGTGTTACCACTAGGTTTTTTTCGGCAGATCTTTTATGCGGATCAGGGGTGAGTCCTCTTTCACTTCTCTGGTCCTGATTTGGCTCGGAAGAGTCCGCTGGACCTAAAGCAATACCCATGTAATGTAATTTGTGTTGGGTCAGCTTGGGAATATTGGACGCTTTCTGCCCAACGGTCACTGGGGCTTCCCATGATATTATTTAGCAATGTAGGCATTTTATATGTATGTGTTTTGTTAATATTTTAAAATGATGTTTATATTTTATTTTGTTTTTGTAAACGTGGAATCGATAAATTAGAGTATCGCCTCAGCATCCCCTGCGTGGGATGTCTTTATTGTATGGTGGACAGCCTTCAGTTTTACCACTAGGGTTGTTTCAGCAGATCTTTTATGCGGATCAGGGGTTGTCCGGTCCTGATTTGGCTTGGAAGAGTCCGTTGGACCTAAAGCAATAATCATGTAATGTAATGTAATGTAATGTCCCCTGCTTGGGATGCTTTTATTGTAAAGTGACCGGCTGGTGGAATGACTTCAGCGTTACCACTAGAGTTGTTTTAGCAGATCTTTTATACGGATTAGGGGTGAGTCCTCTTTCAACCAAGTTGTGGTCCAGATTCGGCTCTTTGAAGTCCGCTGGACCCTGTAAGCAATGAATAACTAACTAACAAGAGGCCCCAGGAATTGCAGTCATCTTGACTCTTTGATGAGAACACTGGTCATGCTCCTATCTCCCTCAGTCCCTGCTGACAAATAAAAGTGCTATTTTCAATTTGTGCTAGTTTTAATGTATTCTCTTGGGTTACACTACACTACTAATATAATGACTCATCCTGTGTCAATGAAATTCACCCAGTGGTTTGAAAGTCCTGTGTGTTTGGTGTTGAGATTGTGTGTCACGGGCTCTAAATGTACTGGTCATTCAGCGTACACTTTAAAACGACAGCCTGTGTAGAAGTTTTAAATTACGAGTCATTTCAATGAATGTGTGTAACTGTTAGTATTAATGAGTGTCTGTACGTGGTGAGATATTCTGCGTGCATGTGTGTTAGAGAGAGAGAGTGTGCATATGCTTGTGCTTACTGTATGCTTATTTTAAATATTTTCTTGTAAGTGCATGTATTTTCTGAGTTTTAATTACATTTGTTGGTGTCGTTGTTGTTGGTGGCATGAGCATGTTTATATGGAAGCAATTCTTCAGGAAATTCTTGACTGTGTTTTAAATGGACTGATAGTGATACCAGTTTAAAACTTAAATACTTGTGACTTCGGTATTGTGATGTATCTGTCATTGCATGCTGAGCGTTTTGAAAGCTAATTAATAATCAGTTGATTGAAATAATGAATGATACGTCACCATGTGACTAATTGTTGTTTGATTTCTTTGATTGACACGTGATAATATACTTGTATGAATAAAAAGCATATTTATAAACTTGTGATTAAGGAATTGTTTCCCTTGAATCTTAAGACCTGATATCCTTTCCTTTTCCTGCTCTCTCTACAAGATTCTGCTTGTGACAATTCTGTGTAAGTGTGTGTGTGTGTTTGAGAGAGAGGGAGAGAGAGATAAAAATTGACCCTCACAACAGATCTACAACGAAGAATACAAAGCATGGAGATGAGGTGCTACAGAAGACCTTTGGGAATTTTCTATACCCAGCATATCACCAATGACGAAGTCCGACAGACCATCACACAAGCCATTGGACAACACGATGGCATGCTCACAGTGGTGAAGAAATGAAAACTCCAATGGTACGGCCACCTCACCAGATCATCAGGCCTTGCAAAGACCATACTGCAAGGCACAGTGCAAGGAGGTAGAAGAAGAGTGGGACCGAAAAAAAGGTGGGAGGAAAACATTCGAGAATGGACTGGCTTGACACTGAGCGAAGCCATGAGGGTTGCTGAGGACAGAGAAAGATGGAGTGTGCTGGTTAAGCGATCATCTGTGGTGCCCCAACGACTTCCGAGTCACGGGATAGGATAGGATATCTGGTTATTGCTCTTCTTTTAAAAAACAACAACAAAACACTAGCCTGGCTCTCTCTCTCACCCCATGTGGGGGGGGGGGGGGGGTCGGGGGTTTCAGTATAAATAGTATCCACACTTTGTGGAAATGTAGTGCTTTAAATTACACCATTTTTGTCATTCTCATTTGTTCTTTCTCGTTCCTAATCCTTAAATCCATAGTTTTGTCAACGATTGCTGGGGCTCAAATGCATTGCGCTAATGCAGCAGCTCCACATACAGCCATGCCCAAACTATCTAGCTCTTTCTCTTTCTCTTTTAAGATTGCACCTTTGCCACCACATAATACATCAGTAACGGTCAATACCTTGACTGAATATTACTGGAGGAAGAAGCAGATATATACATTTGAATTTGTTTAGTCGACCGTTCTAACGCACGAAGGCAGTAGTAGCAGGTTCGATTTTATTGAAGGAGAAACACTGATAGGTCCTTCCGCCAAACCACTATTTGTACATGTGTGACGACCTTGACAATTTGTCGTTCAGTGTTATGCTGTGTCAAATACATTCAAGTTGTGGTTGTAACTGGAACAGTACTGTTGTAGGTTCATAGCAGGTCCATTATAGGTTGATGTGCGACGTATTGTTGACTCGAAATATTCACCGTTTTTCTCTAGACTCTGACCGAGTCTATGATCTAGTACGTAAAGTTCCGCGGTTCTTCCACTAAGGGCGCCGCTGGTATCAACTCCTCCAGGCGTTGTTGTCGTGTGATTGCAGGGACGTCAAGCATGAACATGAAGCCAGTGAAGGAGGAATAGGAAGAATCGAAGTGCATGTCGTCCTTGGCACTGCGCACGTACATTTGCTGACCAGCGCTCAGATATCTGACCGTCTGGGCTGTGACGAAATCGAAGTAACCTTGATGCTTGCTGCAATGGGGAAAAAAAAGCATTGTTTAAGACTTTCTATTAATTATTTAATTTCTGCTGTGGTCTGACAAAATTAGAAAGCAGTTTGTTTTATTAAAACAATAAATATATATTAAAAAAAATAGATTCTAACTTAGCAAAAATCAGGGGCATAATTATGTGCAAATATCGAAGGTTTCGGTTGCTTAGATTCAAATATAAGAACCTGCAAGTCCATGTTTAAAAACAAATTAAGTCCTCAATATTCAGACAAAACAAAACATGTCTACGAAATTCACTTTGGAAATGAAATATTTCCCCAAACCAAATCACTGCCTACAGTGAATTATTGCATGAAATAGTAAATTAATGTTCTGCATGTAATCATCATACATACACAAAACTGCTTACTGCCGAGTTTCTCAAAATTAGCGTTTCTGGACTTTGCTTTAATTTGTCAGACCACAGCATAGTTTAATTTGTCAGACCACAGCATATATATATAGGGTCCTATAGAAAATTTGAAATGTGGTACTACTGTTGCTACTACCACCACCACTACTACTACTATTACTACTACTACTCACTACTACTACTACTACCTACCTACCTACCTACCTACCTACCTACCCACTTACCTTCTTGCCGAAGCGACAGCAACGTCGTCAACCATCATGTAGGCAGAGGCTTCCAGCCCGTCTACCGGCGTCTGACCTATGTGGTTGGGGGCAGTGGTGGTGAAGGTGAAGACGTAGCGGCCTGACCACGGCGCCGTGAACCTTCCTGTGGTTGGACTGTACGCCCCTCCCACGTTACTGAAGTGAGAAAGAGAGAGGCTCCCACTTAATGAATCAGACAGAGGCACACTTAATACTCAGTCAGAGGCACCCTTAATTAACACTCAGTCAGAGGCACACTTAATTAAAACGCATAGGCACACTTAATGTTCAGACAGATGTACACTTAATACTCAGACGTAGACAGAGGCAAACTTAATACTCAGAAAATACTCAGACACACTTAATACTCAGACAGAGGAACACTTAATACTCAAGCAGAGGTATACTTAATACTCTGACAGAGGTACACTTATTACTCCGACAGAGGTACAATTAATACCCCGACAGAGGTACACTTAAGACTCCGACAGAGGTACCTTTAGTACTCAGACAGATGTACACTTAATACTCCGACAGAGGTACACTTAGTACTCAGACAGAGGTACACTTAAGAGGTACACTTAAGTGGTACACTTAATACTCCGACAGAGGTACATTTAATACTCAGACAGAGATACACGTAATACTCAGAGGTAAACTTAATACCCCGACAGATGTACACTTCATACTCCGACAGAGGTGCACTTCATACTCCGATAGAGATACACTTAATACCCTGACAGCGGTACACTTAATACCCTGACAGAGGTACACTTAGTACTCCGACAGAGGTACACTTAGTACTCAGACAGGTGTACATTTAATACTCAGATAGAGGCACACTAAATACTACGACAGAGGTACGCTAAATACTCCGACAGAGGCACACTATATACTCCGACAGAGGCACACTAAATACTCCGACAGAGGCACACTATATACTCCGACAGAGGCACACTAAATACTCCGACAGAGGCACACTATATACTCCGACAGAGGCACACTATATACTCCGACAGAGGCACACTAAATACTCAGTCATAGGTACACTAAATACTCCGACAGAGGTACACTAAATATTCCGACAGAGGTACTCTAAATACTCCGACAGAGGTACACTAAATACTCCGACAGAGGTACACTTAATACCCCGACAGGGGTACACTTAATACCCCGACAGAGGCACTCTAAATACTTCCACAGAGGTACACTAAATACTCCGACAGAGGCACACTAAATACTTCGACAGAGGTACACTAAATACTCCGACAGAGGTACGCTAAATACTCCGACAGAGGTACACTAAATATTCCGACAGAAGTACACTTAATACTCCGACAGAGGTACATTTAATACCTCAACAGAGGTGCACTTAATACTCCGACAGTGGTACACTTAATACTTCCACAGAGGTACACTAAATACTCCGACAGGGGTACGCTAAATACTCCGACAGAGGCTGAGGCACACTAAATACTCAGACAGAGGTACACTTTAATACTCAGACTCTTATTTTACTCAGAGGCACAATGAGATCTCAGAGTGAAGTGGAGCTTCTGGAGAAGTCCACAAAAATAACATCGAGTATTTGGAAACTATTTCCGAGATCTTGATCTATAGTTCTCCATCATCATTTTTTTTTCTTTCTCAGAACAAGCCAGGTGACAATAGACACAACATTAAAAATAGTGACGCAGAGTAGTTCTACACTCCAGGCCAGGTGACACTGCCGTAGTTTTGACCCACCACACTGTAGCTCAGTGGCCTTCGCCTGGCACAAAAATGACCCAGGTTCGAATCCCGTGTTGGGATTTTCACTGTCCATCTTAGCAGTGTGATTGCTCTGGTGGTTCAGTGTTGATTCAGGTCCCTATCTCCTCTTCTATAGGATGGTAATCTGCGTCTGCCGTATCACCAATGGCGATGTTTATACTGACGTCGCATAACATTAAAAATAAATACATAAATAAATAAATAAGTAAATAAATAAATAAATAAATAAATAAATAAATAAAAGTGTCGCACAACAATTCTTCATGCAAGGCAAAGTTACAATGAAGTGGCAGTTGCGTAGTTGTAACTTTGCCTTGCATGAAGAATTGTTGTGCGACACTTTTATTTATTTATTTATTTATTTATTTATTTATTTATTTATTTACTTATTTATTTATTTATGTATTTATGTATTTATTTTTTTTCTTGCCACTGTAGATTGTTCTAACCTATTAAGGGAACAGTGAAAGCCCCAGTTGAAAACCTGTCTTGCCTTTGTAGGCATGACAGATTCACTGCGGCAACAGTACCCCCGTTGGAGTGCCGGGGGTTTCAGTATAAATAGTATCCCCACTTTATGGAAATTTAGTGCTTTAAATTCCCACTGTTGCTATCTTCCTCATATACTCTTTCCCATTCCTGCTCTGTCCTATCACTCTGCTATACTATCTTCTTCTTCGCTAGATCAATGACCTACCTTTTTTCTTGAAAACTCTTCCTGGACAAGACTCCTTGTTTGTGTATGAGGTCTGTTGGATCAGCTTGGGAGTGTTGGACGCTTCCTGCTGGGTGGTCACTAGGGCTTCCTATGATGTTAGTATTTAGCAATATAGGCATTTTATATGTATATGTTTCGTTGATGATTTGTAATGATGGTTGTATTCTATTTTGTTTTTGTAACCGGGGGTTCGCGTAGTTGAGGTAAACCCTTAGCCGTCCCCCGCGTGGGATGTCTTTATTGTAAAGTGACTGGCCGGTGGAGGGCGTTCAATTTTCCCAATAGGGTTGTTTCAGCAGGTCTTTTATGCGGATCGGGAGTTGTCCGGTCCTGATTTGGCTCGGAGGAGTCCGCTGGACCTAAAGCAACAATAAATCAAAAAAAAAGTTGCGTAGTGGGTCTAATTCAAAATAGTGACGAAAAATATAATGTGTGTTGACCTACTTTTGCACGTTGGTAAAGACAAGAGTCTGGCCCTGATTTAGGTGTGACGGCGAGACGAAAGAAGCGTGGAAATGGATCGCGGTGTTCATCTGGGCTGTAACACGAATAAAATAAAGTCCAAGAGGAAACGGTAGAAGAAGAACATGAAGAAGAAGGAGAAGGAGGAGAAAGAGAAGGAGGAGAAGGAGGAGGAGGAGGAGAAGGATAATAATAAGGAGGAGGAGCAAAAGAGGAGGGGGATGGAGGGGGGTTGAAGAAGAAAAGAAGACGGCATCAGTTTGATTCGAAGAAGGCGGAGGAGTAAGAGGAGGAGAAGCAGAAGAAGAAGAAAAAGAGGAAGAAGAAGAAGCAGAAGAAGAAAAAAAAAGAAAAAGAGGAAGAAGAAGAAGCAGAAGAAGGAGGAGGAAGAGGAGAAGAAGAAGAAGGCACAACAGTTTGATTCAAAGAAGAAGGAAGAGGAGGAGAAGCAGAAATCGAGGAAGAAGCAAAAGAGGAAGAAGAAGAGGAAGAAGCAGAAGAGGAAGAAGAAGTAGAAGGGGTGGCCTCGTGGCGCAGTGGATAAGTCGCCGGTTTCCTATGCCGAAGGTCGCGGGTTCGATTCCCGCAAGGGGCGAACGTATGTGTATTTGGTGTGTGTGAGGGTAAATGAGGCAGGTGAGCGTGTATGTTGGTATAGATCGCCGCGCTTTAAGCCTTGGGGAAAGACGCGTACATAGCATCCTGTATTATTATTATTATTATTATTATTATTATTATTATAAGAAGAAGGAGGAGGAGAAGAAGAAGAAGAAGAAGAAGAAGAAGAAGAAGAAGGCACAACAGTTTGTTTGGAGGGTATAGGCTACAATTACACCAGCGTTGTGGAGGATGTGGGAGAGAAGAAGACGATAATGAAGGAGGAATAGTAAGGATGGTGAAAAGAAGACGATAATGAAGGAGGAATAGTAAGGATGGTGAAAAGAAGACGATAATGAAGGAGGAATAGTAAGGATGGTGAAAAGAAGACGATAATGAAGGAGGAATAGTAAGAATGGTGAAAAGAAGACGATAATGAAGGAGGAATAGTAAGGATGGTGAAAAGAAGAGGAAAAGGAGACGACAGGGGAGAGTTAGAAGAGGAGGATTAGGAGGGAAAGAAGACGAAAATTACGACGACGACGACGTGGACGATGATGATGATAATCTCGTTTGTAATGTTTGTATTACGTCTTTGCATAAATTATTAGTGCATCGTTTTTGTTTCACTTCTTTTCGTATGCGTTTCGATGATAACGTTAAGTATAAATGTGTGAGAACTGCGCTTTGAACTGGTGTCAATAGGAAAAAGCGCTATATAAATACCCTTATTATTATTATTATTATTATTATTATTATTATTATTATTATTATTATTATTATTATAGGTGTTGAGGACACTAGCGCTATACAAATACCTTTATGATGATGATGATGATGATGATGATGATGATGATGATGATGATGATGATGATGAATTGATGATGATGATGATGGTGATGATGATGATAATGATGATGATAGTTGTTGAGGACGAAGAAGAAAAAGAAGAGGTAGATCAAGAGATGATGATTATGATGAGTTGAGATAACGACGACGTTGATCTTGATAACGACGGTGTTGACAAAGTCGAAGATTCTGAAAATTGAAATGACGACGATAAGCCGTTACTGCAGCTAAGTTTACGTACGATGACACCGTCTCTGAGGCTGATAATAATAACGATGATGACGAAAACTTACTTCGTAGCAAGTTGAGCTCGCTTGTTAGAGCCTTGTTCTTGGCGTCCAAATCTTCTTGTTTCGCGTCCAAAATGATGACACGGGCCGCAACATCGTCTACATACAGAGTGCCCTCCCCTGAAACACATCAGTCATTTTCATTGTCATCCCTCGTTTACTTATTATAAATTTGATTGCGATTTTTCCTTGTTTTTCTTCTGAACAAATAATTATTAATTACTGAATTTGTTTACTTGATTAATTAATTCAGTTTTTAAACGTACCTTGCGATCCGGGACCAAGGCAGACAACGTTTGGCGAGCTCTCCAGACGACAGATGTAGTTACCTCCCTGCACTGGGTTTTCTAGCTGGAGGTAGAAAGTGCCGTTGTTCTCAGTGCTGGTGCTGCTCACATTTGCACCGCTCGGGGTCTGCGCATCAACCACGTCATTATTATCAACGTCATCATCATCCTCGTTGTCTTCGACGTTGTTGAGCTCAGAGAAAACAGCGCTAACGTCGCCATCATCGTTGTGTTCGAGGTCGAAGTAGTAGCGGTAGCGTTATTGTCGATGTCGTGGTCATGCATATTCTTTATTATCGCCGTTTTTATCCTCCTCCTCCTCCTCCTCCTCCTCCTCCTCCTCCTCCTCCTCTTCATCCTCCTCCTCCTCATCATCATCTCCATTATCATCATCATCATCATCATCATCATCATCATCATCATCATCATCATCATCATCATCATCATCATCATCATCATCATCATCATCATCATCATCATCCTCCTCCTCATCATCATCATCATCATCGTGAGGAATAGAAAAGAATAATTTTTTTTAAAATTAATTAGAGATAAATATTAAAATAAACTAACAAGTAAATAAATAAATAAATAAATAAATAAACATTCACCTGCCAGACCACTTGGATACTTGGTGGAAATGCTGCAGTTGTTTCAACGTCACACTTGAGTACTACGTGGTAACTTTTTGTGCTTTGGTCATACACAGCTTTGGGCATCTTCTTCACCACAAAACCGACTGACCTGGACACGAGTGGCTCTGTTTTGACAATAAATCTATCACTGAGACATATTTATTTTCATAACCATAGTGCACATTAGTAGTAATAGGAGAATGTCACTCTCAAAGTTTTGGAGGAGGAAGGGGAGAAGTGGAAGAAGAAGAAAAAGGAGGAAGAGGAGGAGGAAGAAGAAGAAGAAAAAGATGATGATGATGATGTAGGGGGAAAAGAAGAAGAAAAAAAAAAAGAAGAAGAAGAAGAAGAAGATGATGATGATGATGATGATGATGATGATGATGATGATGATGATGATGATGATGATGCACCCATTGCACATAACTACGATCGAAAGAAAGTATACTCCAGGCACGCGCAGCGCAGCAGGCCAAAGTATGTCCTCTGTCCCTTGAAGGGATACTTTGGCGAGGTTAGCAGCCTGCTCAGTTACAGTGTCGCTGAAAGACTAGAAACGGAAAAGTTTCGTCTCTAGGCGACGAATTAGGTCACGCTGTATTTGTTTCTAGGTCAACTGAGAATCTTTTCGAACCGTTTATTGACGCCGGATAGTGTCCTCACTTGGTTTCATACAATTTAAGAATCCAAGAAGGCAAATGGGTTTTTGGGACGGAAAAAGAGCATTTTTGTAGAGAAAAGGGTTAGGGCAAAGGTAGGGATAGATCTACGACTAACCCTTACCCGAACCCTTCTAGCAATATTCCGCTCTTTCCGTCACTTTTAAACAGTACTGCGGTTCGCATCCGCGGCTAGCAGCGAGCCCAAAGTATACTTTGAAGGGATGGAGGGAATACTTTCACCTGCTGCTAGCGGGAATTTTGGCGATACTTTCTACCGATCGCAGCAATGTGTATTACCTCGATGATGATGATGATGATGATGATGATGATGATGATGATGATGATGATGATGATGATGATGATGAAAAAGAAGAAGAAGAAGAAGAAGAAGAAGAAGAAGAAGAAGAAGAAGAAGAAGAAGAAGAAAAGAAGAAGAAGAATGGAGGAAAACTGTGAGCATAAAACAGCAGTTAAGACGGTGAAAGCTTACTATACAAAATAATTATAACGTCAGGTTTGTCAAGTGCTGAGCGTGACCACAACAAATAAAGACAACTTGAAGCTAGGGATAGCAATAGTAAAGTCACTCACCAACAACGGTCACCACAACGGTATGGACGATTTCAGTCAATGACCCCAGTCCGTCCAAAGCGCTGGCTTCCACAGTGTAGTTGGCCGTGTCACTTGTGGTGACGTCTTTAAGCGTGATGCTTGCGTTGCCTTGATACGTCACACGCGTCGCGAACGCCGGCATGGCGGCAAAGTCGCCCTCGATAGAAATGGCGATGGTCTGAAGAAGCATGAATAAATGAATAAAGGTCTCCAAGATAAGACGACGACGACGACGACGACGATGATGATGATGATGATGATGATGATGATGATGATGATGATGATGATGATGATGCCGACAACGATGACAAGAAAGATAACTCACCTCTTTGGTTCCTCCAGGTA
Source organism: Oncomelania hupensis (assembly GCA_036898135.1). Lineage (NCBI taxonomy): Eukaryota > Metazoa > Mollusca > Gastropoda > Littorinimorpha > Pomatiopsidae > Oncomelania > Oncomelania hupensis. The sequence goes on along the minus strand of CM072523.1, from coordinate 7,106,821 downwards.
GGGTTCTGGTCCATCGCTTGTCTTGGACGAGCTCTCCAGCACTGAGGGTGTACTCCAGCTGTAGGTCTAGCGGATACCCAGTGCAGGCCGCCATGCTTGTTTTCTGTGATGTGGCCCATGTCCACTCCAACGATTCGGCCACTGACCACAGAAAGGGAGATTTAAAATACGTAAAACCTAGGAAAGTAAGTTAACTTGCCTCCCTTGCAGTGTTGTATAAATTACGGTTTCTGTCGCGACCATCATCTCGCTCATCTAAGTTGTCTCGCTGTTGGAGACGGGGCTGCAATCTTTCTCTTTTTGTCATACCCCAGGTGGGGTAGGGTGCTATGGGGTAGCGAGTGGGGAGGATTGTTGGGAGGGAAGGGGGAAAAGAAAGAGTGACTGAGATTTCAAATTAAAAGCTTAATATGGAATTAGTGTTCTGGGCAATTTATTTATTTAGGTAGTTACATTCTATATTGTGCATTGAATCGCTAAAACGAAGCCTTGGCCGTTATAAATCAATGTATACTACTAGGCTACTACTACTACTATTACTACTACTACTACTACTACTATTACTACTACTGTTACTACTATTATTACTACTACTATTACTACTACTATTATTATTACTACTACTGTTACTACTACTACTGCTACTATTACTACTATTATTACTATTACTACTCCTACTATTACTACTACTACTACTACTACTACTACTACTACTACTACTACTACTACTACTACTACAATTACTACTACTACTACCACTACTACTACTACTATTTAAGAACTGATCTCTCCGCAATACCGACTTTGTACTAGCATTTTTCTTTCATTTCTAATATTGACTTAAAAGTAAGTTTAAAAAAAAAAAAGGCTTTTTGGTGACCCTGGTGTACCAGTTGAGGTCTTTAGGTCGTTCAGTACGTGACCCATTGTTCTAGTTAACTATCTTTTCGTTTTACCATAGTACCAAATACTGAAAGACCGAACTTTGCTCGTGTTTTTCTAAACTGTATTTAAAGGTACCCATTTGAAACAGCCCCTCGACAAGAGAAAAACCCAACAAAACAACAACAGCCAACAACCCAAAACAGAAACAAACTCTTTCGAGTTATTTTTTAAAATCGATAAATCCTGTAGTTTTGCTCCTATTAATAGAAACCGTTAGCTACCTTCCCAACGCTAAATAAATATCATCTAATAGATCGTGGAGTGTATTGGTGTAGGTCTACCGTTAAACAGGGGAAAGTCGCTACCCTTTCAGAACAGAGAAGGAAAATACATTGAAATTTTACCCGCTGGTTTGAGCAACGAAAGTCACTTTATCATTATTTTATGTAATCACAATACGAATTTTAGGTTAAACTCATTTTGTCCAAAAGTAAACCAAAGATTTGAAATTATGGCCCTTTACTGTTGTGACGTCAATGTTGCGCATGCACAGTCACGACCCCACAGCAGAATAGCACAGTATCTTACTCGTGTGGCGCGCAGAAGAATGGGGTCCGATAGGACTAGGACTAATTCTCACAGGAGTCACATTTGTTTTGTTTTGTTTTGTACTGACTCTTTATACGGTATTCTTATAATATACGTACACATTTACAAGTCGAGCAGGATATAATTAAATACGTGTAGATTTTAATGACAAAAGCTGCTTTAATCTCCTTGACCAAAATAACCATGTACGCTACCTCATTTCATAACAGCGTAGGTGTTTCATAGTCTCTGAAATGTAAGTAAATACGTAGCTAGATAAAAACTCAAGATATCAAACTGGATAAATAAATAATTTAAAAACAAAGAAATAGATCTACTGCAAACAAGAGAAAAATAGTTCAGCAGTTTGTGTCATCTCCCTTCCTAATACGATATTTGGAATGGGGTTAATAATTTTTTATAATTTGATCAAGGGTGTCGGATAGCGCAGTGGTTGGAGCACTCGCTACTGTGTCGCAAGTTAAGCACCGTCCAGTGCGGTTAGCACTTGGATGGGTGACAGCAAAACGTGAAGCAACAAATAACAACGCCCCCAGTTGACTCAACTGTGATTGAGTTCCTACGCTCTTAAGGGTGGGGAAGGTAAAGCAGCGAGGGAGAGAGATGGGCATCACCCTCATTACGCTGGCCCAAGATAAGTGTGATCTCCAACATCACACTCCCCTACGGCAACAAGGCCCTCCCCCCAGTAAGGAAAACAGGCTCCAAGATTCAACCTTCCTCTCCGAGCTTCCTGACCGCCTCGACTACTGCAACCTGCTGCGTGGCAAGTTTGTGATCGTGGGTGACTTGAATGTTCATTACGACGTCCCCACGAATCCCCTCACGAGCAAGGTGCTTGAAGTTCTTACGCGGTTCAGCCTGATGCAGGGCGTACGGGAGCCCACCTTCTACAGAAGCGGCCACATAATCGACTGGGTGGTCTACCGTGACGATGATCAGCTGGTGAACTGTTGCACTGTGAGTCACATGCTCTCCTCAGACCATGCAGCTGTACTCACCACTCTCAACGTGATCCCGCCACACATTGGGTGCCGGGGGTTTCAGTATAAATAGTATCCCCACTTTCTGGAAATTTAGTGCTTTAAATTCCCACTGTCGCTGTCTTTCTCATTTGCTCTTTCTCATTCCTGCTCTGTTCTATCAATCTGCTATACTATCTTCTTCTTCCCTAGACCAGTCACCTATCTTTTTTCTTGAAAACTCTTCCGGGACAAGACTCCTTATTTGTGTATGAGGTCTGTTGGATCAGCTTTGGAATATTGGGCGCTTTCTGCCAGGTGGTCATTAGGGCTTCCTATGATGTTATTATTTAGCAATGTAGGCATTTTATATGTATGTGTTTTGTTGATAATATATAATGATGTTTGTATTTTATTTTGGTTTTGTAAACGGGGGTTCGATAAATTAGAGTACAGCCTCAGCGTCCCCTGCGTGGGATGTCTTTATTGTAAAGTGACTGGCTGGTGGAGAGCTTTAAGTTTTACCACTAGGGTTGTTTCAGCAGATCTTTTATGCGGATCAGGGGTTGTCCGGTCCTGATTTGGCTCGGAAGAGTCCGCTGGACCTAAAGCAATAATGATGTAATGTAATGTAATGTAATGATCCCCCCACAGAGGCCGCCTGTCTACAGAACTGTGCGGGATATTAACGCTATAGACAGGGTGGCCTTCAAAGCTTACATCATGGAGATGCTACTGGGGCTTGGTGCTGAGCTCACTGCCCAGCAGCTGGACGACGGCCTCCGTGGACTATTAGACAAGCACGCCCCGGCCACTGAAAAACGTGTGCGGGCTGGTCGCACGTCTCCATGGTATGCGGCAGTTGATGATCAGCTCCGTCAGGCTAAGCTTGAGCGACGCCGCGCTGAGAGACGCTGGTTGAAAACAAGACTGACTGTTGACAGACAGAGTTTTGAGGTGGCGAGGGTGGTGGTGGCTGAGATTGTTCAGAAGGCCAAAGAAAACTACTGGAACTCAAAGGTTTCCTCCTGTGCGTCGACCAAGGCTCTGTTCAGCACCAGCAAACGTCTACTTGGCAAAAGCAAGGACTTAACGTTGCCCACTAACATTGCTCCACAGCAATTCCATGATGAATTTGCGAACTTTTTTATCACCAAGGTGCAAGCTATCAGGGAGGAGTTAGACAGCGCGACCCCTACACCTTCCTCGAAGTTCACTGAGGACGTTGAACAGACGGCGTCCTTTAGTGGATTCAGGCCTGTGACCGAGGATGAGGTTTGGCGCGTCATCACCAGGTCAACTCCCAAGTCGTGCGCCCTGGACCCCATCCCCGTCCCACTGCTTGTGGAATGCCTTGACGTCCTCCTCCCTGCACTCACCTTCATTGTCAACTCTTCCCTCCTCTCTGGCACGTTCCCTTCCATCTTCAAACAGTCAATAGTCCTCCCACTCCTCAAGAAACCCTCACTCGACCCTAACACGCTCAAAAACTATCGCCCCGTCAGTAACCTCTCTTTCCTCTCCAAAATCACAGAAAAAATGGTTCTTTCTCAGTTTTCAGACTATCTTCATTATTACAACCTCTTTCTTTCTACTCAGTCTGCCTACCGTCCAGGTCACAGCACCGAAACTGCGCTTGTCCGAGTCATGAGCGACCTCCTGCGCGCGATGGATGGTGGCAAACTCTCCCTTCTCACTCTCCTTGATCTTTCGGCTGCTTTCGACACCATTGACCATCAAATTCTCCTGGATCGTCTTCACCTTTCTTTTGGTCTTTCAGGCTCAGCTCTTAACTGGTTTCAGTCTTATCTGTCTGACAGAACTCAAACAGTCTCTACTTCCAAACGCTGTTCTAGACCTTCAGCTCTTTCTCTTGGGGTTCCACAAGGATCGGTCCTCGGACCGGTTCTCTTCATCCTTTACACCAAACCTCTATCATCTCTCATCAGCCATCACTCAGTTTCCAGTCAGTCATTTGCTGACGACACTCAAATCTGTGACTCTTGTCTCCCTGATCAGCTCGAAGCCACCGTCCTTCGTGTGCGGGATTGTGTTGACGACGTCAGGAGTAGGATGACGTGCAACAAACTTAAACTGAATGATGACAAAACTGAAATCCTTCTCATCCACTCCCAAAACAAACCTCTTCCTCCATCTGCTCCTTCTGTTATCTCTATCGGCAACTCTGACATCACACTCTCCACCTCGGCCAGAAACCTAGGAGTCACCTTCACAGACACCCTTTCCATGGACAAACACATCACGAATATTTGCAGATCTGCATACATTGAACTTAGAAACATCAGTACCATCAGACATCTCCTCTCCTGTGACGCCACCAAAACTCTTGTCTGTTCACTCATTCTTTCAAAATTTGATTATTGCAACACTCTTCTAGCAGGTATCCCTCAGCACCTCACAGACAAACTTCAGAAGGTACAGAACTCAGCGTGCAGACTCATTTTCAAAGCAAAAAAGCGTGATCACATACAACCACTCATGCTAAAACTCCACTGGCTCCCAATAACCTTCCGCATCAAGCACAAGACTGCCAACCTCTGCTTCCAATCGTTCACTGACCCTCACTTCCCTGTCTATCTCTCTGAACTCTTGTTTCCATACACTCCCTCCAGACGTTTACGCTCCTCCTTCGACAGAAGAATCCTCTCCATCCCACGCACTAGAACCAAAACCTTCGGTGACCGCTCTTTCTCCTTCCACGCGCCTACATTTTGGAACCAGCTCCCCTCCCACATCCGTCATTGTGAAACCTCCCCCACCTTCAAGAGGTCCCTGAAAACTCACCTGTTCAAGTGTGCTTATGACCTTTGACGTTCTCGCCTTGCCTCGTTCTCGGCCCGGGTGTTGTATCCTAACTGTCTATGTGACATTATAAATTGTGTTCATTATCTTTCTGACAGAAAGCGGAAAGCGATCATGTACAGCCAATCGTTTCATTATTCTTGTTTAAACTTGTTAATTGGACTTTGTTAATTCACGTATTATAGTTAGACTTGTGTTGTATGCGTGCTGTGTGAGTGTATGTGCGCACGCGTGTGTACTACTGTGTTAGTCAAATTAATTATATATGTGTCTTAACTTACTTTTTACATCATTATTTGATTGATTTTAGTCGCAGTTATAGTTCTTTAAAGGTTTTAAAAGTAAATTGTTAAGCGCTTAGAGCTAGATTGATAGGTAAGCGCTATATAAAAAGGCCTGTAATAAATAAATAAATAAATAATATAGGACCACCTTTACCTTTACCTACCAATTTGATCAGTTTCTTCAATAGTTTAATAAGTAAGCAGGCGCTTGAGTCAGATCGTGTTTCGGATCAGCGCCTTGAGCAACTCTTAAGCTGGTACAGCGCTATATAAGAACGACTATTAGTAAACATTTTGTGAATGGAGTTAGTCCTCCAGCAGCAGTGGGTATAGGTCGAGAGGTCAGGGATGTTTATGATAAGAAAAATAACAAAGTCAACAGGCTTACGGTATAAGGTAATACATTAATAAATTATGTTAATTTGCGATAGGTTAGAACTACTAATAGTTAATTATTTTAATAGGTGAATGAGCAACTCATTGTATGGTGACTTCATAGCTGTCAAGTTAGTATTAAAGTTGTGGTCCATGCGTCATGAAGATTTTCGTGTTGCATTTGCCACCAACCCTTTTAAAATCGTCATATTTGTGAAGACAACGAGTTTCTTATTAGGGTCGGGAAGTCAGGTGGAAGTGGAGGTGATTTGGGAGTTGGTGAAGGCGGGGAGGCGGGGGAGGGAGATTGTGAAGAGAGGGAGTTAGATGGGTAGAGGCTGGGGGCACTGAGAGAGTATGTGAGATCACGGACCGATGTTTTCGTTTAGCTTTTTTGTATTTTTGTGTGTGATGGAGACTGTGGTTGTGTTTATGTACACGCGCTTGACACACGCTCTGTGTGTGTGTGAATATGTGTGTGTGTGGGTGTGTGTGTGAGTGCGTGTGTGTGTGTGTTGGTTAAATTCCATAATCCAAACCTAAGTTCACAAAATGTTGATTCATTACATAGTTTCATTATGACGACATAGTTTTAGTGTGTCTCATACCCTGTTCATTGTGTCATTTAAGATATTTGTAGATCTTTGAATGCATGCTTGCGCGTCTTCACTGATGTTGCGTTTGCCTGTTTGTGTTCATGTTTTATTTTAGAAGATTGAGCCTTGTGTCATAGTGCCTTGGCAATATTTTTAATTAAATTGTTAAAATATATGTACGTGCATGTGTGCGCGCGTGCATCCTCTGTGTGTGTGTGCGTGTGTGGGTGTATCTGTGTGTGTATCTGTGTATGTGTGCGTGTGTGTGTGCATGTATATGTCTGTCTTGTCTGGCGGTGTCATTTATTGTGTAATATAATGCTGTTTAGACATTTCATCCCACAACGTTATAAATTTCGCAAACTCTCTTGTCTTTGCGTGTCTTACATTCTTTCTCTAAACAATAACAAGGTCAGTACAGGGGTCGCACTCACCATGTCCCAGGCTCCACAGACTCAGAAGCGTAGGGTACAGAAGCGAGAAGCCCATAGTGAATTTTTCCACCAGAAATGGATGAAAGTTAATCTTTGAAACGGAGACTGCTTAACGAATCAGGCCAAGGCAGTGGAAAGCACAACACGGTCTGCAAAAAGCGCACAGACGTAGGTCCACTCTCAAGGGAAACGAGAAGGGACCTGACTCACCTAGATAATCAACCCCACACTTGGGCCAACGTTTTACCAAACACTGGCCCAGTTCTTTTTTTTTTCCTGTTAAAAAAAAATCATAATTAGTTTTTATTTGTAGAAAGAGACAGCGTTTTGGAACACTGCATGATGATGTAGAGAGAGGCTAACAAATCATTGTTCTCGTCAAATCTGACAGGAAGCTAATCACGCTGCCTGATACTTTGAAGGTAAAGTGAACACGAGTTTAAAGAAAAGAAGATCTTTCCTCATCTTGCTTCATTTTATGAGGAAGCATCTTCTTTCTTTGAAACTGGGACGAAGTTTTAGAGCTATTTCCCTGTAGGCACATTTCCTACAACTAGGCTTACTTCGGCACAGTACTTATTGGATGTTGGACTCGAGCCGTGCAACACTTCAGCAGAGTGACTTTAGCGTGTGCTTTGTGAAGACCTTCAAATTTCGAAACCCCTGTAACAGACGCTCTCAACCAACAGTGGTCGTCCTATACAGAGTGATTGGAAAGTATTGCAGAAAGACAAATCTCACCTTACCTTGAAAGTGTAAGACATTGTGATACTGTAGACTTAGACTTTGATGGGAAAGGTTCATTGTTAACACCGGGTTATTGTTCCTTTCTCCTATTTATTAATAAAAGACTGCTACCGCTGTGCTATCAGAGATCCATTCTACTTGGTTAGTGCCCCTGTGAGGACCCTCATAAGGAGACCCTAGTTCGTTGTTGACGCTGTCTGCTTGATTACCAATTCACTGACGTCCCAAAGTTCTTCGTTCAAATCGGCTTTACAAATAAGTCCCACTTTAAATCAAAGTATAATAAAAATCACTTTCCTTCCAGAAAGGATTAGTAACTTTTCACAAACATGGATATCCAAATACTGAAAGCGCCTTTGGTTCATAATTTTGTTTGCCTAGCCAACCTACTGCACAAGAGCTACGTCCCACGTCTACATGACCCATAGTGTCTAAAGTAAAGATGGGATGTGACATATGACAACGTCTACATGACCCATAGTGTCTAAAGTAAAGATGGGGTGTGACATATGACAACGTCTACATGACCCGTAGTGTCTAAAGTAAAGATGGGGTGTGACATATGACAACGTCTACATGACCCATAGTATCTAAAGTAAAGATGGGATGTGACATATGACAACGTCTACATGACCCATAGTGTCTAAAGTAAAGATGGGGTGTGACATATGACAACGTCTACATGACCAATAGTGTCTAAAGTAAAGATGGGGTGTGACATATGACAACGTCTACATGACCCATAGTGTCTAAAGTAAAGATGGGATGTGACATATGACAACGTCTACATGACCCATAGTGTCTAAAGTAAAGATGGGATGTGACATATGACAACGTCTACATGACCCATAGTGTCTAAAGTAAAGATGGGATGTGACATATGACAACGTCTACATGACCCATAGTGTCTAAAGTAAAGATGGGATGTGACATATGACAACGTCTACATGACCCATAGTGTCTAAAGTAAAGATGGGATGTGACATATGACAATACATGACCCATAGTGTCTAAAGTAAAGATGGGATGTGACATATGACAACGTCTAAATGACCCATAGTGTCTAAAGTAAAGATGGGATGTGACATATGACAACGTCTGCATGACCTATAGTGTCTAAAGTAAAGATGGGATGTGACATATGACAACGTCTACATGACCTATAGTGTCTAAAGTAAAGATGGGATGTGACATATGACAACGTCTACATGACCCATAGTGTCTAAAGTAAAGATGGGGTGTGACATATGACGTCTACATGACCCATAGTGTCTAAAGTAAAGATGGGATGTGACATATGACAACGTCTACATGACCCATAGTGTCTAAAGTAAAGATGGGATGTGACATATGACAACGTCTACATGACCCATAGTGTCTAAAGTAAAGATGGGATGTGACATATGACAACGTCTACATGACCCATAGTGTCTAAAGTAAAGATGGGATGTGACATATGACAACGTCTACATGACCCATAGTGTCTAAAGTAAAGATGGGATGTGACATATGACAACGTCTACATGACCCATAGTGTCTAAAGTAAAGATGGGATGTGACATATGACAACGTCTACATGACCCATAGTGTCTAAAGTAAAGATGGGATGTGACATATGACAACGTCTACATGACCCATAGTGTCTAAAGTAAAGATGGGATGTGACATATGACAACGTCTACATGACCCATAGTGTCTAAAGTAAAGATGGGATGTGACATATGACAACGTCTACATGACCCATAGTGTCTAAAGTAAAGATGGGATGTGACATATGACAACGTCTACATGACCCATAAGTGCCGGAATGGGAGGCGACTGGTTCAGGGTTGGAGAGAGGTTGCTTACCTTCCAGACTAGCCTTGGGTGGCTCCTGCTGTGCAGAATCTTTTGGAGTGGTCATTGGGTTATTCAGGACAAGGCGACGCGACATGTGTTCTTCCCGGCTGACCATTCGTCTTCTGCTTTTGGTGGTGAGCAGGACTACATTGTCGGCAGGCATTTTATGCAAGTCAGTGGCAGTGACTTTGCAGATAGTGTCAAGGCACTAGTATCCGGCAAACCGGATTACTATCAACATGCTGCACCGCCTTGCAGGGCAAATATTTTTTATGTCCCTCTTACGAGGGATAAATGAAAATAACAGCTCGGGTTTGGCCGTGTTTTCAAGGTTGTAGTCGAGAGGTGGGAGTCAAATACTCCGCTCGGCTACACATAGTCTTTCAGGTAAAAATGGAATGTGACATATTTATGACAACGTCTACATGACCCATATCATTGAAAGTAAAGATGAGATGTGACGCATTACAAATCCTCCTCTTCTTCCTTGACCTCCAACTTCTCCATTTTTGCCCTTCTTTATTGCCTGAAATACAGGATGAGTGTGCGTGCGTGTGTGTGTGAGAGAGAGAGAGAGAGAGAGAGAGAGAAAGAGAGAAAAAAAGCACGCGAGGGGACTCTGCACCCGTTAACGTTTAGCATTTGTTAGGTTTTCATATTCTATACCTATAAAAAATATTCCTCCCCGGCACCGTTCCATAAAAAGAACCCATAGCCTGCTGACGCGCGTCGCCTCTGCCAAACTGCAGCTCGTCTAATAGTTTTCTTCAAATACCCCCCCCACCCCTCCCTTCATTTTCTACCCCTCTACCACCCACCCATCACCACCACCCACCTTTCCCCCACCCCACCATTGCAAATTCCTTCCTTTACTCGCAGTCCCATGTCCCTGATCTGGAGCAATAGAACATCCCTCACCCCCCCTCACCCCGCCACCTCCTTTCCCCTTCCCTGCCCCAATCCCAGGCCAGCGTAATATTGAAAGTAAAGATGGAATGTGGTATAATTAAGACAAAGTCTTCATGACCCGTAATATTGAAAGTAAAGATGGAATATGACATGTACACATAGTGTGTAAAGTAAAGATGGAAAGTAATATATTTAAATGTCTACCTGACGCATAGTATTTAAAGTTAAGATGTTTATTTTCCTGTACATAATGGTCCACAAGGATAATTCTAGTCCGTAAAACTCTGGTAATCGCCGTCTTCTAAACCTCTGTATTGTTCTTTACAGACCCTGGTCCACATTTAGTCCTTCTGGTCCGTCTGCACTTTTAAACATAGGCATAATATACTAGAACAGCTATAGACATCTACATCCTCCCACACTGCAAGGCATCAATTATAATTATTACTATGTTTTACTTTTAGAATATTTTTTAAACCATACATTTGAATTAATTGAATAGATTTAAAATATTGCCTGCTCCGGGAACTAAAGATTTAACCTATCAAGGGATTATCTTTGACATCGAAATATTTCTGAACAAATATTTTCCACTCATTCATCCAACATGAACAACAATGGAAAGTTATTTCTTTAAACTAAACAGTTTATAACATTTTCAATATTTCTCACATCATAGAAGTAGTTATAAGATGTCTGGTTGTGGTAGTAGTAGTAGTACTTAGTAATAGTAGTAGTAGCAGGGCTGGATCTGGGAAAACATTACATTACATTACATTACATTACATTACATTACATTACATGATTATTGCTTTCGGTCCAACGGACTCTTCCGAGCCAAATCAGGACCGGACAACCCCTGATCCGCATAAAAGATCTGCTGAAACAACCCTAGTGGTAAAACTGAAAGCTCTCCACCAGCCAGTCACTTTACAATAAAGACACCCCACGCAGGGGACGGTGAAGCTGTACTCTAATTTATCGAACCCCCGTTTACAAAAACAAAATAGAATACAAACATCATTATAAATTATCAACAAAACACATACATATAAAATGCCTACATTGCTAAATAATAACATCATAGTGACCACCTGGCAGAAAGCGTCCAATATTCCCAAGCTGATCCAACAGACCTCATACACAAATAAGGAGTCTTGTTCCGGAAGAGTAGTTATCAAGAAAAAAGGTAGGTGACTGGACTAGCGAAAAAGAAGATAGTATAGCAGATTGATAGAACAGAGCAGGAATGAGAAAGAGCAAATGGGAAAGACAGCAACAGTGGGAATTTAAAGCACTAAATTTCCAGAAAGTGGGGACACTATTTATACTGAAACCCCCGGCACCCCAACGGGGGTACCTGGGAAAAGTCGAGGTGGAATGGGGGGGGGGGGGGCGGTTACAGATTCAGCGAATGCGCGAAGCGCCGAGCCTTCTAGGGGGGGGGGGGGTAAGAAGGGGACATGCCCCTCCACCCCCCTCCCGGATTTTTTTTTCAAGGATGCAAAATGGTGCAATCTGGTGCAATCTGACCCTTGAAAAAGCCATTTGTGATGGTCTGGGATTTTGAGCTTTTTGAACAATTGAACTGACAAACTCTGGGGTACAGAAAGTATCCTCTGCCCCTCCCTTAAAAAAAACCACACACACAAATATTTATTTATCAGCAGAGATGTTTTGTGTACTATTATTAGGCTTATTTACTACTTTTTGTTGATCGTTAACGGTATAAAGCTTTACCTTGTAGTTTATGAACATCACCGCCCTGCTTTCACTTTCAGTCTTGCTGCACTAGGTTCCTCGGCATTAGTACCATTTGTGAATTGTATCTTCTGGCAAAACAGTTCACTGCCTCTTTGAAGTCAATATCAACATCCCTGTGCACTCTCAGTAAAGCAAGTCCATTGAGTCTCTGTTGCCCCATTGTAGACCGCAGGTAGTTTTTCAGGTTGCGCAACTGACTGTTTGAACGCTCACACTCGGCAGTTGTGACAGGCAGGGTGCAAAGGTTCTTTAGCATGATGAACAGTTGGGATAAAAATCCCTGTCACAATGTTTCAGTGCTTCTGATGCAGTGGATGGGATGATAGCTGTCGCATTCTCAGCAGCACTTCGCCATTTGCAAACCCACTGTTGGTATTCTGCATCAAGGGTAGCGTTGTCTGGTAGGTCAGACTCCCACAACATTGCCAGTGTCTTCACCCCTTCTGGAACCTGCATGAAACCATCCTGGTTGTCTATTAAAGTGCTTGGCACCAGACAGAGACCATCAAAAGACTAGGTCAGCATTTTTTAACCTCGAGTCCAATTCGGTTGACAGGTGTTCCAAGAAAGGAATGGCAATGCTACTCTTGAAATATTCTTCTGGAGTGGCCGCAGGTTGGTTGTCACGGAGAGTCTGTCGGGATGCTTGACGAAGAACAATAACATCAGTTGTCAAAGCATTTGCCATTTGTTGACTTCACCAAACCAAGCAACGAACGCTATGTCGACATCTTTTCTAATAGAAGACATGCAGTTACTGACCTCTTTGATTTCCCTGTAGGACAACATCTTTTGTCCTTTTTTGCAGCTTCACTGTCAAGGGTTTTAAGTAACGCAAACAATTGCGGACGACAACGAATGCAACGAGGAAAACACTACTGCTCAAGGTGTGGAGAAAGCCAGTTGCCTTGGTCAGTGTCTCACTGTCCCAATTGTCACTGTCTTCACACATTTGTCCCAAACAGTCCTGAACAACCAGGAAGAGCGATGTATAAACCTCCAGAGCTTCATGTTTTTCTACCCATCTTGTTCTGCACAGATCAACAAGCTTTGTCTTTGTCGTGTCAGGCTGAGATGCTTCGATGGTATCTTCAAGTTTTCTTTGTCTCTTTGGAGAGTTTGAGAAAAACAGTGAGTTCCCTCAATGCTCCCATCATGTTCTTCATTGCAAACAAGCCGTAGTAGTAGTAGTAGTAGTAGTAGTAGTAGTAGTAGTAGTAGTAGTAAGCTTAGTAGTAGTAGTAGTAGTAGTAAGCTTAGTAGTAGTAGTAGTAGTAGTAAGCTTAGTAGTAGTAGTAGTAGTAGTAGTAAGCTTAGTAGTAGTAGTAAGCTTAGTAGTAGTAGTAGTAAGCTTAGTAGTAGTAGTAGTAGTAGTAGTAGTAAGCTTAGTAATAGTAGTAGTAGTAGTAAGCTTAGTAATAGTAGTAGTAGTATTACATTACATGATTATTGCTTTAGGTCCAGCGGACTCTTCCGAGCCAAATCAGGTCCGGAGTAGTAGTATTAGCAAGTAGCAGTAATAGTAAGTAGTAGTAGCAAGTAGTTGCAGTAGTAGTAGTAATAGTAGCAGCAGCAAGTAGTAGTAGTAGTAGTAGTAGTAGTAGTAGTAGTAATAGTGGTAGTATTATTAGCAAGTAGTAGTAGTAGTATTAGCAAGTAGTAGTAGTAAGTTTAGTAATAGTAGTAGTAGTATGAGCAAGTAGTAGTAGTAGTAGTAAGCTTAGTAATGGTAGTGGTAGTATTAGCAAGTAGTAGTAGTAAGTAGTAGTAGCAAGTAGTTGTAGTAGTAGTAGTAGTAATAGTAGCAGCAGCAAATAGTAGTAGTAGTAGTAGTAGGCTTAGTAATAGTAGTAGTATTAGCTAGTAGTAGTAGTAGTGAGTAGTAGTAGCAAGTAGTTGTAGCAAGTAGTAGTAGTAGTAATAGTAGCAGCAGCAAGTAGTAGTAATAGTAGTAAGTAGTAGTAGCAAGCTTAGTAATAGTAGTAGTAGTAAGCTTAGTAATAGTAATAGTAGTAGCAGTATTAGCAAGTACTAGTAGTATTAGAAAGTAGTAGTAGTAAGTACAGTAGTAGTAGCAAGTAGTTGTAGGCCTAATAGTAGTAAGTAGTAGTAGCAGTAGTAGTAGTAGTAGTAGTAGTAGTAGTAGTAGTAGTAGTAGTAGTAGTAGTAGTAGTAGTAGTAGTAGTTATTGGTAGTGGTTGTGGCAGTAGAATCAAATTGAAAATTTCATTGTATCTTAGTGAATGCTATGAAACTGGTCAGCTAATCTAACCTGAATTAAACTAAAGTGACCTAAACTAAACTAACCTGTGATGAACTAAATTCAACTAACCTAATCTTAACTAAACTAAACTAACCTAAATTGACCTAAACTAAACTAACCTAAATTGACCTAAACTAAACTAAACTTAACCTAAACTAACCTAACTTAACCTAACCAGGGTGGCACGGTGGCACGGTGGCCTAATGGTAGAGCTTTGGCTTGCGGATCTTAAGGTCCCGGGCTCGAGCCCAGGCCGGGGCATTGTGTTGTGTTCTTGGGAAAGACACTTTACTCCCGTTTCCTACTCCTTCGGCTGAGAGTATAAACCGAGGTCTAGTCTGTGTCGCATACATTCCATCATAACGGACTTTAAAGATCCTGACGCTCAGGTCCTAGACGGGTGAGTGCCGGTGACAAGAACACACCCAGCATGCGCCTTGGCTGCGCACGCCAAAAGTTGTGGAATCATTTTCCTCGAATACGGGCTATCCACAGTACTACGAAGAAGAAGAAGAGCCTCCTAAACAGACCTAACTGAAGCTGTTGGCTTAATTTTACAAACCCTGTATCTATACAAGGGAGGCGATAACGTCAAGCCCAAGTCTCATCTTGGACAGAGTTATAGCGCTTAAATGTCTATCGATCTGCTGGGTCTTATTTCTCAAAACAACGAGCTGTCAGATTTACTCCAGTCCTTGAAGCTCAGAATGCATTTTCGATTAGCAGCGTTAGATAAAGACATTCATAAAGTGTCCATTCAAAATTCTTGCTAACAAGTATGATAAAATTGTAGTTATTAGGTGGTTCTATTTTTAACCATTCAATTCAAAATACCCGTTACTATTTTTAGACACTTTTTCTTTACGAGGAAGTTGTTGTTTTTTTTCCTGGAGCGAACAGCTTTTTGAAAAATGTCCATTCGATCTAGTCAGCGACATAAAATAGAAATTGATAACTGCATTTTCTAGATAGCTTGGGTACTATTACATTGGTTACTGAAACTACATTTCGGGGACTTGTCTTTGAATTTAAACAGTTGCGAAGAGGCACAAGAAAAACCAGACCAAGAACTTGAACCGAAACAAAGTCTTTGTGCTTGAGAGACATCGCCGAGTCCACAACAGGTGCTTAAGTTCAGGGTATGTCTTGGCTAATATAATTAGAGTTAGAATAACTTGAAAATAACAAATACAAATTAACAGTCAATTGAAAATAATTAACTATATTTTTTTTTGTCCCTTTATTAAGATAATGTTTCTGTTAAAAAAAACATTGTGGAGGTTCCATTGACATTACTAGCCATAATGGGGTTTTTATGTGATTTATTTGCTGCATATTTCCCCTTAACTTTGATTTAATTGTTATCATGTTTATGTATTAACAAAAAATTATGTAATTTGTAGTGCAGTTTTGTTTATCAGTTCTATATATATAGCAGTTACGTATTAACCCAAGAGCAAAGCTTCTCAAAAACCTATAGGTCGAAGTCATATACCTTAGTGTATTTGTGTTGGTGTGTGTTGTATGTCACTATGTGTATTTGTATGTATGTGTATGTATGTGTGTGTGTTTGTGTGTGTGTGTGAGTGAGTGAGTGTGTGTTGCAACTATATTTGTGTGCATGTATCATGCGTCCTCTCTTAATTGCTTTGTGCGTGTGCCTAGCAAAGTATTGCAATGACCACGTAATATGATTATAGGCACTCGCGCTTGTAACGTCCAATTTCTAAAACGAAAAGTAATTGTACCGGAAAGTTGTTGACCTCTAAAAAGAGTAACTGTTTATTTCTATATATTTATTGCGTAATTTGATCTTCTACTATCTTGTGATAAGAAGTATGTCTAATATCACCTAAATGTGTAAACAGACATTAAATTAAAGATTGATTGATTGATTGATGTGATAAGAAGGTGTGTCGAGTCATACAAATAACATTGGTCTGATTTATATCTTCTAAAACGATAAACGGTGTCGAAATTATTCAGCATTACTTTTCTTTCATTTTTCCTTGGGTTGTTTACTTTCTTTCTTTCTTTCTTTCTTTCTTTCTTTCTTTCTTTCTTTCTTTCTTTCTTTCTTTCTTTCTTTCTTTCTTTCTTTCTTTCTTTCATTTTTTTCTTTCTTTTGGTTTTCATTATTTGTTTCCCTTCTCACGTTGTGTGCGTTTGATCCTTTCCTTTTTCTGTTCTTCTTGAGTGTTTCCTTCTTTCCTTTGTTTCTTTTTTTTTCTCCCTTTCTTTCTTTCAAATTTTCTCTCTCTTTCCTTTTTACATTGTTAGCATTTTATTTTCCCCTGTTCTTTTTTCTTTTTTCCTTCCTTTCTTTATTTTCCTCACTTAATTTGATTGAATTTTGTGTTCTTTCTTTTTCTTTCTGTCTGTCTTTCTTTCTTTCTTCTTTCCTTCATTTTTTTTCTTTCTCACTTTCTTACTTTCTCACTTTCTTACTTTTTTTCTTTTTTTGTTCCCTCCTTTCTTTCTCACTTTCTTACTTTCTTTCTTTCTCACTTTACTTTTCTTACTTTCTTTCTTTGTTGTTTGCTTGTTTTTTTTTTTAAAATAATAAAATTCGTGTGATTTTTTATTTACATACTCATAACCACCACCTAGCCCTCTCCCCCCAACCCCCCACCCCAATTTTGTTCACCAGATTTTTGCAAATCTGTACGTGATGAATCCTCTTTCAAACAAGTTGTGATCCTGGCTCGGCTCTTTGCAGTCCGCTGGACCCTACAAACAATGACCAAGTGGAATGGCCGTTTATTTAACCCATAGTATATAACAACATTGGGTTATTTGATCAGACATGCATGAGAGGTCATGTGAAGGTCAAGGTCAATCCAAGGTCATGGTCACTAAAGAAGGTCAAGGTCGCAAGGTCACTTTTTAAAAATAAAAATTGTACATGTGTTTTTGCTTAGGTCAATGTCATCTCAAGGTCAAGAACATAGAAAAACCAAAGTCGGTATTACGTTGCATTTTAATGCCAGCGTTTTATTTTATTTTTTTCTGGGCACTCATTTTCATGTTAAATATTGCGAGTGCCATACAGAAGATTTGAGTCATATGGGCTTTGCCCGTCTTGATATTTAATGAATCGCTTCCTGTACTGATTAACAGTGCACAAGTGTTTGCTTTTAGATGTTTTATTTTAGTAGCTATTGATTTTACTTATATTCTTCCGTTTTCTTTTTAATGTGCATGCATATGTATTAAAATATTTTAAAATGTATTTGTGTAATTATGTATTTATGTAATTATGTATTTCTTTATTTCAGCAAGTGAAAAGATGGGAGTAAAATCCAGCAGGTGAGTAAAGCAGATTAGTCATAGAACGTTGTTGTTGTTGTTGTTGTTGTTGTAGTTGTAGTTGTAGTTGTGGTTGTTGTTAGTGGTGGTAGTGATGGCGTCGACGGTGGTGGTAATAATGACCAAGGTGGTTTTGGTGGTATGTTTGTTGGTGTTGGTGATGATTATCGTGGTAGTGGGGAAGGTGGCGGTGGTGGTGTTTGAGTGTTATTTGTTTTGTGGTTGATGTTGGTCGTGGTGAGGACGATAGTGGTGTGGTCGCCGACATTTTGGATATCCGTCATCATCACCATCATTGTCATTATCATCGTCGTCCCCATCACGTTATCTTTTTTTTTCCTTCTGCTTCTTCTCCTTCATTTAGGTCATGTTCATTTTCTCTTCTCTTTCTTCTCTTTCTTCTCTTTCTTCTCTTTCTCCTCTTCCTTCTTATTACGTTCTACATATGTTTTTGTGTAGTGGAAAAGCTAAGGAGTCCGAAACGCGTGCATGCAGATAGGAGAATATAATATAACGTATAACGTATAGCTTTTGTGAGAATGTAATTTTGGTAGTTGTTATTTTGTGATCTTATGTATTACTTTTACTGTTATTTGTTTAAAAAAAAACCACATTTCTTTTATTTGCTTAGATGAAGTTTGCTGTATGAATTGTCCATTTGTAAGTAGATAAAGGTTTGTCGAATTGGCTTGTTTACAAAGCAGTATTTCGTCGTCTATTTTCGATCCAACAGAATTGAACTGAAGAGGGTGCCGATTTCGGAGAAACCGATTTATAAACCTCCACACGGCACAGAGAATTGGTCTTTGCTTAACGCCACCACCACCCTGAATGGACCAACACCATCCACGTCACCACCACCACCATACTCAACGGACAACCCCATATATCACAGCTACAACAACGGCCGCAGCGAGCCCAAGAAGCAGAGGAAAATAAACTTGAAGAGAATTCCACAAAGCTTTCCCACAGAGGAGAAAGATGTCTTGCACAATGGAACTGGCGCCAAGGCTGCAGGAGCGGATCGTCCAGCGAAGGAGGAAATTGGAGCGGCAACATCAGAGAACCGATTCTGGTGGCTGAGCTTGGCGGTTTTTTCTGTTATCGATGTTATTCTCCTGGTCATGATAGTTGTACTCTTGCCGGAGCTGAAGCGCATCATCCAGGGGAAAATGCCGTCCAATAGCACGTCATCATTCCTCACGTCAAGTACCGTGTCGCCCATGACGTCAACGCTCAAGGCGGAAAAAGGCCCTGCGCTGCCGGAGGACGCCCCGTTCTGCCTGCCCTGCTCTGACGTGTACCTGACGCCACTGGAAGTGACGCAAAATCGCCACGGGCTGACCCAAAAGATGGACGCCAGGGGCGAGAACCTGTGCTGCGCAGAGAGCCATGATGATCTGGAACTTTTGCTGGGCGGAATGGTACGTCTATGATGATGATGATGATGATGATGATGATGATGATAATGATGATGGTGATGATAATGATGATGATAATGATGATGATGATGATGATGATGATGATGATAATGATGATGATGATGATGATAATGATGATGATAATGATGATGATGATGATGATGATGATGATGATGATGATGATGATGATGATGATGATGATAATGATGATAATGATGATGATGATGATGATGATGATAATGATGATGATAATGATGATGATGATGATGATGATGATGATGATAATGATGATGATGATGATGATGATGATAATGATGATGATGATAATGATGATGATGATGATGATGATGATAATGATGATGATGATGATGATGATGATGATGATGATGATGATGATGATGATGATGATGATGATGATGATGATGATGATGATGATGATGATGATGAATGATGATGATCACAGACATTCAGTTTACATCATTCTGTGCTTCCGCTTTGAGTTTCATACCATGTCTATTATTAGTTTGTAACGCACACTCGGCCTTGACCTAGATTTGTTAGTTTAAACGCTTGCTTCCTCATATTGTCGTATAACAATAAACTTCATGATGAAAAAAAAAAGTCATGAGAATTTAAAATCCTAAGGTAATATTTTATCTCTCCCAAATTCTAAATTGTATTATTGTACTAACATCATCTGGTTAATAATAGATCACAGGAAGTTTCATAGTTATATCTATTAAATCCTTGTTATATGACCAACCGACGTACGTATAATTGTTTGCCCATTAGTCTCTCTCGACCTCAGGCGCCCTTTTTGCACAGGGACAGATAACTCACACAGATAACTCACACAGATAACTCAGAGCTCCAGTGATGTTTTCCAACCAGAATTGACACAATCAGTTGCCCTTTAAATGATATATCTATAGAGTACGATAACAGCTTTTAATGTTTGTTTAATAATATATACTTCTTATTTTGTGTGTATAATCCTTATCTAATGTAGTTTATTAAAAAAAAGCAATCTTGCCACTGTAGATTGTTCTAACCTATAAAGGGAAAAGTGAAAGCCCCAGTTGAAAACCTGTCTTGCCTTTGTTGGCATGACTGATTCACTGCGGCAACAGTACCCCCGTTGGAGTGCCGGGGGTTTCAGTATAAATAGTATCCCCCCTTTCTGGAAATTTAGTGCTTTAAATTCCCACTGGTCTTCCTCATTTGCTCTTTCCCATTCCTGATCTGTCCTATCACTCTGCTATACTATCTTCTTCTTCGCTAGATCAATGACCTACCTTTTTTCTTGAAAACTCTTCCTGGACAAGACTCCTTGTTTGTGTATGAGATCTGTTGGATCAGCTTGGGAGTGTTGGACGCTTTCTGCCGGGTGGTCACTATGGCTTCCTATGATGTTATTATTTAGCACTATAGGCATTTTATATGTATGTGTTTTGTTGATGATTTATAATGATGTTTGTATTCTATTTTGTTATTGTAACCGGGGGTTCGAGTAGTTGGGGTAAAGCCTCAGCCGTCCCCTGCGTGGGATGTCTTTATTGTAAAGTGACTGGCCGGTGGAGGGCATTCAATTTTCCCACTAGGGTTGTTTCGGCAGATCTTTTATGCGGATTGGGGGTTGTCCGGCCCTGATTTGGCTCGGAAGAGTCCGCTGGACCTAAAGCAACAATCAATCAATCAATCAGATGAAAAAAAAAACCAAAACAACAACAACAACATACTTCTAGATTAAAAGCTTGAAGAATTAAAACTGAATTGCCAATAATGATGTTAATTAATGAATGATTTGTTTTTGTGCGTTTGTATTTTCAGTACATGCGAGTGCAGTACCTAAGAGACAGAGCCGATGGTATGTATTTGTACACTGCTCTTCTTTCTTGTAATATATTCTGAAATACTTTCAAATAGTCGGGAATCAGAACGAACCAATATTAAGTCGGTCTGGATGTCGGTCCTTTGCCCGCCATATCTGAAGAACCACTGAACAAACTTCACTGGAACATTAGTGATCAACCTCCAGTTGCTTGCTTGCTTCAGGTTTGCTGTACTGCAAAGGTAACGGTTGCTTGGCTCACTTTGTTGCTAAGCACGTTTTGCTCAATATCTCAAGTTTGTGGATTTTGGGTATATACAATATTTAAATACATAAAATTTATGTTTACAGGAAAAGTGAAGGGGCTGAAAGAAGGGGAAGGAAAGAAACCAATGGATCACAGTTTGCAGCTTACCTACGACACCAGCAAGCAGCCCCAAGGTATGACAGAGAGAAATATAAGAGAACGCCGATCTTCCTTGACCTCGGTTTTGGGCCCGATGTTGTTTACCAAGTAGAAACTCATCGCGTGCTTGGAGTTATTATGGATCATAAACTTAGATTACATGTAGATTACGTTTGCAAACTTGTCTCCAAAAATCAGTACCTGTTACGTAAATTAATTTTTTTTTTGGGTCAGTCCAGACGCGAGAAGAATTTTTTTTTCCACATACCACGATCTTTCTCATCTCAATTATGCGTCATTATGATGGTTTGGTGCATGAGAAGTGGATATCAATAAACTAAACTCATGAATACGTGGAAGCAGGATTTCGATATACAAAACCGATCAAGATAGCGGTGTCAACAGGACTACTTTTGAATTGAAACCACATGCTCTCTAGTTCAGAGCGCCGGGTTACACACTGAATTACGTCATTATGTATATAGATGCTCATACCAGTGTGAAGGACACGTAAAGGGCGTCATACGAAAGAAATAGTAGTTTGTAAGAGCCAGCTGTTCGTCAGACTGAGGGCTTATTAGTTAGGTGATAGCCTACACATTGACATGGCCAATGTGTAAGCTATCTCTATGTTTATGGCAATAGAGGACTTTGGTGCAGTGAAAACCTCCATTTTGACAATAAGGGCTTTCAATGTGTGCCTAATGTTGTCATTGATGTTCCTGCCGATATTGTTTGTGCCCATATGAAGAACTGTCTTCTCCACATGGGGGATGGGTGCCGTTGATGTCTTGGGTTAATTAAGTCCTCCACACCCGCTCCCCGTAGCTTGCAGACTTCAGTGAGGCCAGACGTATCCAGCCGGGGTGGTATCACCTTACACATGTTCGAGTCGCCATTGATAAGTCTGCAACACCTGTTGTCCAACTGCAGTTCGTTCTTGACAAGGTCACGCGGGCTGGTGCTGTTGCCGATGACCTGAATTGGCGTTACAGATCGGGAGGCTGTTTCATGTCCATTGGTTTGTTTCGGCGTTGCTGACATGGGCGATCGTGGCTGTCGTCACTGACTGGAACGCTGTTTTGTCATCTTTGATTGGCTTTATTGCAGCATGCCAGTTTGGTTTAGGGGTGGACTCTTTGAATGACTTTATTGCAGCTTGCCCATTTGGTTTTCTTTCCCCCCGTGAGGTTCAGGGGGTTTCATTATAAATAGTATCCCCACTTTCTGGAAATTTAGTGCTTTAAATTCCCACTGTCGCTGTCTTTCTCCTTTGTTCTTTTTCATTCCTAATCATTCTGTCCTATCAATCTACTATACTATCTTCTTCTTCGCTAGACCTTTTTTCTTGAAAACTCTTCCGGGACAAAACTCCTCATTTGTGCGTGAGGTCTGTTGGATCAGCTTTGGAATATTAGACGCTTTCTGCCAAATGGTCACTGGGGCTTCCTTTGATGTTATTATTTGGCAATGTAGGCATTTTATATATATGTGTTTTGTTGATATTTTATATTGATTTTAGTATTCTATATTGATGTTAGTATTCTATTTTGTTTTTGTAAACGGGGGTTCGATAAATTAGAGTATAGCATCAGCGTACCCTGGGGGGATGTCTTTAATATAAAGTGACCGGCTGGTGGAGTGCCTTCAGTGTTACCACTAGGGTTGTTTCGACAGATCTTTTATCCGGATCAGGGGTGAGTCCTCTTTCAGCGAAGTTGTGGTCTTGATTTTGTGGCCCTGATTCGGCTCTTTGCAGTCCGCTGGACCCTGTAAGCAATGAATAACTAACTAAATTTGATTTTATTTCAGACCCCGGCGTTGGATCGGGACCAATGGTTGGTGCGAGTGTTGCTGCCTTTGGCGAGAGAGAGAGAGAGAGAGAGAGAGAGAGAGAGAGAGAGAGAGATTTAAAATTACAAATTTGATTTGTAAAATTTAAATGCGTTCGTTTTAGAATAATTTCATGAACAAAGTATCTTCCGTTTTCTTTTCGTTGGAACTTATTCGAAGAAACTCATAGAAAGTTGATCAATGTTCATATTTTTCCCCAGAGGTAAACGGAAAATTCGCCATTCCACTGACAACACAAAGGAGGCAGTTCTTCAGCTCTTCCATCACGTTCCAAGATGGCGTCGTCAGGGTGAATACAACCGGACATTTTTACATCTACTCCCAAGTCCCCTTCCAGTTTTTTCCCCCACATTTCTCCTCCTCCGCTTCCCCCTCCACAACATCCCTCCCCACCACATCGGGTTTCCTCCCTCTTTCCCAGCAAGTCGTCAAAATTCGAAACAGCGGCGAAGAAACGGTTCTGCTGGAAAACTCAGTGTTTCCCTGTGACATCAACGCTAAACAAAGCGGGCAGCACAGTTTCGTAGCAGGGATTTTCCATCTGGTTGAGGGTGACGCGATAGCTCTGAGGGTGTCGGATCATCGCACGGTCAGGAAGGGGGAAGAAGTGCAGTTTGGAATTCACAGAATTTGAGGAGGAGGAGGAGAAGGAGGAGGTGGATGGAGCAGAAGAGCAGCAGGACCATTCTGAGTGCTGATGTCCTGCTATTTTTGTGGCAGCTTATTATGTGAATGTTATTTTCATTTAGATCCGACGAATTTTCATGGTCACGACAAACCAAGCAAGCAGGCAAGCAGGAGCCCAAAACATGAACCAACAGAAAACTAAACAACCAACAAATCGATGAACTACAATTTTTCTAATCGACCAAACTAACATAGCAAATCAACCAATTAACTAAGAGGAACGTGGACTGGAGTGGCTGCGGTGTTGCATTCACCTAAGTCATTCAGTCCACGGCAATCCAATTCAGTACAATGTCCACTTAATGCAATTTAAACTCTCCCCAGATTTCCTGCTTGGATACACCACTACTTCCTAAACCGGGCACCATCCCTCATGGAGGTGTCGGGGGTTTCTGTATAAATTGTATCCCCATATTCAGGAAATGTAGTGCTTTCCACTGTCGCTGTCTTTCTCCTTTGCGCTTTCTCATTCCTACTCTGCTCTATCAATCTACTATACTGTCTTCGCTAGACCAGTCACCTACCATTTTTCTTGAAAACTCTCCCCAAAATTCTCATTTGTGTATGAGGTCTGTTGGGTCAGCTTAGGAATATTGGGCGCTTTCTGCCAAATGGTCACTGGGGCTTCCTATGATACAATCTTATTTAGCAATGTAGGCATTTTATACAGTATGTATGCGTTTTGTTGATATTTTATTATGATTTTTATATTCGATTTTGTTTTTGCAATCGTGAGTTCGATAAATTAAGCGTGGGTGGGATGCTTTTATTGTAATGTGACCGTCTGGTAGAGTGCCTTCAGTGTTACCATTAGGGTTGTTTGAGCAGATCTTTTATACGGATCAGGGGTAAGTCCTCTTTCAACCAAGTAGTGGTCCTGATTGTGTAGTCCTGATTGGGCTCTTTGCAGTCCGCTGGACCCTATAGGTGTCGAGTACGGTAAGAAACTGCTGGACAAGCAAACATTTTGTCTATGTCTATGGATATTCTTTGCCTTTTTGAAATTATAAAAATGACGGTAAACTATCGCTTTGCTCAGCCCAAAGAGGCAGACCTTAGGAGCGTACTTTTTAAAAAATCTCTTTAATCCATAACAACAGTTCATTATTTGTTGTGGATCTAGGATTACATTTGACATTTGCCATATGACCCAAACACTGACCACTGAATGCCCCTAAGCAAACAAACTCACTTTTAACCCCTTTTGTCAAAACCACCACCACATCACCACCACCACCATCACCACCATAACAGCAACAACAAAGTACTTTTCATAATTCATTCTCGTTATTTAATTATTTATTTAGTGTTTTGACATTGGGAGATATTTTGATTTGTTGCCATGATGCAAATCGTGCTTTATGTTGCTTTGATTGACCTCTGAAACACATCAAGCTTCTGGAGTGATTTGGTGTAAACAGGAAATAAATGATTTGCTGTTCTTCTTTTGTTGTTGTTGTTGTTGTTGTTGTTGTTGTTGTTGTTGTTGTTGTTGTTCTTCTTCTTCTTCTTCTTCTTTTTCGTGTTCTTCATTTTCTTGTTCATCATCATCATCATCATCATCATCATCATCATCATCATCATCATCATCATCATCATCATCATCATCATCATCATCATCATCATCATCATCATCTTAATCTTCTTCTTGTTCTTCTTCTTCTTTTGTTGTTGTTTTTATTGTTCTTGTTCTTCATCAACTTGTTCTACTTGTTCTTCTTCATCTTCTAATTATTGTTCATCATCATCATCATCATCATCATCATCATCATCATCATCATCATCATCATCATCATCATCATCATCATCATCATCATCATCATCATCATCATCATCATCATCGTCGTCGTCGCCGTCGTCAATTATCATCATCATCATCATCATCATCATCATCATCATCATCATCATCATCATCATCATCATCATCATCATCATCATCATCTTCTTCTTCTTCTTCTTCTTTTTCTTCTGTTGTATTTGTTCTTGTTCTTCATTAACTTGTTCTACATGTTCTTCTTCATCTTCAAGTTATTGTTCATCATCATCATCATCATCATCATCATCATCATCATCATCATCATCATCATCATGACTTGGCTCGGAAGAGTCCGCTGGACCTAAAGCAATAATCATGTAATGTAATGTAATCATCATCATCATCACCATCATCATCATCGTCATCATCGTCTTCTTCTTCTTCTTCTTCTTTTGGTTCTTCTAGACCTTGTTCTTCTTTTTTACTCCCTTTTTTCTTCTTCATGCTCCTTCGTCTTATCATTGTCAAGGGACTATACTCCATTAATCGATACCGTGGAGATTGTCAACAATAACGAGAGTGACGTCCCTTGTTTTGTTGTACTCTTACGTAACGTCTGCTATGACAGACATGCCTGTCTTTGAGTATAATAAATGTCAGTTATAACTTCTTCTTCTTCTTCTTCTTCTTCTTCTTCTTCTTCTTCTTCTTCTTCTTCTTCTTCTTCTTCTTCTTCTTCTTCTTCTTCTTCTTCTTTCTCCTCCTCCATCTTCTTGTACATCCTTCTCCTTCTTCGCATTCTCCTCCTCCCCCTTCTCCTCTTTTTCTCATTCTACGTCCATCATCTTCTTTTCCGTTTACATACTCCTTCTCCTCCATCCTCTCTCTTCTCCTTCTTCTAAGTCCTTCTATTCCTTCTCCTCCTGCTTCTGCCTTCTCCTTTCTATCTCTTTCTCCACCTTCATATTGTCCTCCTTGGTCCTTCTGCTTTTTGATCTTTTCCTCCACCTTCTACTTCTGCGATCATCTTCTTGTCCTTCTCCTGCATCCTCCT
>CM072523.1:6937513-7077513 GCA_036898135.1 Oncomelania hupensis | reverse complement strand
GAAAAGTCGAAGTTCAAACGTACAGACGTGTGTCAAATCTCTATGTATAGCGTTTGATTAATAATGTAATGATAGTGTGTATGTAATTCCGTTCCTGTATGTTTCGTTGTAAAATTCTATCTTCCTCTTCACTATGAAGTCGTACATCGTACATCGTACAGTTATCGTACTGTAGCAGACATGATTTTGTTTATTTTGGTGATCAAGTGCCTGTCATAGTTCCTTGTGAAATGTAATAAAGATTTGTTGAATTGAATTGAATTGATAATGACCTGTCTTCATTGGAACGTTCGTGGAAGTCCGGGGAGGTTCAAAAACATTTTATTTTGAGGTTCTCAGATTTTTGTGTGTGTCCAAAAGGTTTAGCAACCTAGGTTCGGGATCTGAGACCTGAAAAAAAAGTGTTTGAATTGTCCCGAACCTTACAATTAAGACATGCCAAAACGTGTCTCCATGACCACTGTTCTACACATTCAGCAACAATTAAACTAAATGTGTATGTTCCTCTACTCCTCCAATGATGCTTACTGCGGCTGTGCCAACTGGTGGTAACCATGGAAAGGACAAGTTGGCGCCGCAGTCTTCACCTGTGCCGGAAGTGACGTCACTTTGGACTGGAACTTTACAACCAGTTCCAGTGATCAAGTGGTCGACGTGGAATGGTATTTTCAGGTAATAGGGTGATGATGAAGATGTAGAAAAAGGGAAATACAAACTCCGTGTTCTTAATGAAGATTTGTCACCAACGTTGACACTATCACACGTTCCTTAGACTTCCATGGTGAGGTGAAAGTCTGTCTGCAATACTTCCTTCCAGTCTTTACAGGAGGACCTCTATTGTTTGACAGCAAAGGCTGTTTCGACTTTCTTCACCAAAAACTCGCTTTGTCATTCTGTTGGAGTGGTGTGTGGCTTCTCAAGAGGCAGGAGGAGCAACAACGCATCGGGTTACACTCTCGCAGTGTGATGTTGTCAATTTCGATTTGGAAACTTCATTTGGGACCAGGAGTTATAGTTCTTGTTTTTTCATGATCATCCGGTGTTTTGCTATCGAATCTTTTTCTAAGATGATTATGATGATGTTGTTGATGTAGATGATGATGTTGGTGTTGTTGATAATGAGGATGATGATAATGAGGTTGTTGTTGTTGAAGATTATGATGATGGTGGTGATGAAGATGATGATGCTGTCGTGGTTGTTGTTGCTATTGATGGTGATGATGATGGGGATGTTGATGAAGATGGCGATGATGATTTTGTTCTTGACGATGATAATGATGTTGTTCTTGACGATTATAATGATGATTTTGTTTTGTTGTTCTTGATGATGATGATGATGATGGCGATTATGATGGTGATTATGGCGTTGTTGTACTTGATGATTATGATGATGATAATGATGATGATGATTTTGTTGTTCTTGATGTTGATGATGATGATGATGATGATGATGATGAGTAACAGCCAGAAGGCGGGCGGGAGAACACAATCGCTGGGTTGATCCACGGTCACTTCTTCACTGACCTTGACCGAATTGAGCAAGTGCCCTTGACGGGTCTCAAGATCAGAGAGTTCAAGGTCAGCGATGAGGGGGTATATTCTGTGCGGGTCAACTACCGCAACGACTCGGGGTTCTTCACCTTCACCGCGTCGACACGAGTCCAGCTGATTGGTAAGTGAATAGCTCATACAATACTTAATGGAGACATCTTATTTATTACCTAATAATACCTTCTCATTCATTACATAATGACTTAATTGGAAACATCTCATTATCATTGATATACTTCAGTGCGTCAAACTTTAGGGACCGTTGGCTAAATAAACAATAACAAATATATTCAACACAGAACAGTATCTTTTATATATATATATATACAGGGATGGGCAAACTACTTTTGAAAAGTAGTCCGCTACACTACAGTTACATTAGTCTGAAAAAGTAGTTCGCTACTTTACAATTACATTTTAAAGGAATGTAGTTCGCTACTTGTACTCTACTTTAAAAAAGTAGCTAACTACTTTTCAAACTACTTTTTTTTAAAACTGTAATCACATGTACAACTGGGACTGCTAAGTATTTTTTTAAATGTAAGTAAATTAAAAAAAAAGACAAGAAAAAACAAACAAACAAATAAAGAAATACTTTTAATGATATATTCTCTTCATCAGATTACACAAAAAAGATACAAAATATATTACAAAATTTGTTATTGATAACATTGCAAGTCAAGATCATTATATAGGAGCACACTTAATACATTATGTATGGTATAAATATACCATTTGCAAAATACAAAAAAATAATATTAATAATAAAAGTCAAAAATAGAAGAAAAAAAAGTTATATTGCATCCGTACTTGCATTTAAATATAAATGCATTGTCCGTTTCTTCTTTGAAATGAAAAAATTCTACATACGGTTTAAACAAAGTTGGAAGTTTCTCCATCTTCTGCGGTCTAAAATTTGTGCGTTCTGTGCTTGATTTGCCCGAACAAAGACTGAGATGACTGACGCGCGCTTTTGAAAGTCACGTGGCTGGCTTTTGCTTTCAGCCTATCACAATCATGCTTCCGTTCGCTGAGCGAGCGATCAATCTCGCGCAAGACAGCACTCGCTTTGGCTTGACTGAAAGTGCAAGTCACACGGCAAGGAAAGTAGCGTAGCGAAAAACACATTTTCGCTACTTCGCTAGTTCGCTGCTTTAAAACTACTTATTTACAATATGTAGTTTGGATCGTTACAAACTACTCCAAATAGTAGCGAAACTACAAAATGTAGTCGCTACTCTCGCTACTTGCCCATCCTTGTATATATATATATATATATATATATATATATATATATATATATATATATATATATATATATATATATATATATATATATATATATATATATATATATATATATATATTATATATATGTTGTCGTTGTTGTGTGTTTGTTTGTTTCTGAGCGAAGCGGAGGAATCATTGTTTTTCTCTCATTCATTCCACCACGAATTCATTCATTGTTTACCCGTCAGCTGCCCCCGTGTTGCTGGGAGCCGGGCTGAGCGTGAAGAGGACTGCTGGGGCAGTGCTGGACAGGAGAACCAACCAGTGGTCAGTACAGCTGGAGTGCGGTCACTTCCAGACCCTAGGCCACCCGCCTGTAGCCGTGGAATGGACGGTGAGAAAATGACCTCCAGCCTGCTGAGATTGCTGCGGGCGCTGTGTGCAGTGTTAAAGCACGATACTGAATGTGCATGCCACGCTGATACACGGTGCCGATCAGCATCTTCGGCAGCGAATATGTTAAGATTGTGCACAGAGCCAGTTACTATACATGGATTTTTTTCATGATGCTGCTGCTGCTGATGATGATGATGACAGCATTTGTGGGATAGTCTAGAAATGGGATAAACAAATGTTACCGTTGTTGTTGTGGTTGTCTTCTTCTTCTTCTTCTTCTTCTTCTTCTTCTTCTTCTTCTTCTTCTTCTTCTTCTTCTTCTTCTTCTTCTTCTTCATCATCATCATCATCATCATCATCATCATCATCATCATCATCATCATCATCATCATCATCATCATCATCATCATCATCATCATCTTCTTCTTCTTCTTCTTCTTCTTCTTCTTCTTCTTCTTCTTCTTCTTCTTCTTCTTCTTCTTCTTCTTCTTCTTCTTCTTCTTCTTCTTCTGTTGTTGTTGTTATTGTTGGTCTACTACTACTACTACTACTACTACTACTACTACTACTACTACTACTACTACTACTACTACTACTACTACTTCTTCTTCTTCTTTTTGTTGTTGTTGTTGTTGTTGTTGTTGTTGTTGTTGTTGTTCGTCTCCTTCTTCCTACCATTTGCCAGATTACAAAGGTGTCACAAGATCGTCATGTGATGTGCACACCTTCAGTTTGGTGAATGCCAGCTGTCTGTCAAGAAAGGGTCAGTCAACATCACGTCTAATGAAATTCTCTCTGTCGTCAGACGCCTTCTGGAAGGACCATCAGCAGCAGCAGCAGCAGCTTTCACAACGGCACCTTCTACCTCCCTCTTACAAACCTCACTCAGTCTGGTCACTACAGCTGCGCCATCGCGGACACCAGTGACGCAATTTCCTGTCTGACGATGCACGAGTTACGTCCTCTTCTGACGTCATCCACAGTGTCGGTGGACGCCAAGGACGTTGAGGTGGACATCTTGTTGGCGGAGAGAGCGGAACTGGAGCGACAGGTACTGGGCTCTTCTTTTGTTGTCGCCAGAATATAGGTCTATTTTAACCTTGGCACGTACAGATAATGTAAAATGTTATTTTATACAGCGCGATTCCCAGCTTAATGACTTTCTTAAGGTGCTGAAAGCCATCTTCCGAATCATGTATACTTAGGATACAATCTTTTGTTCGATGGATACGCAACGACAACAAGTAACATAAAATGTTGTCCTGTAAAACTGTTATGAAACTGTTAATGTCGTCCTAAGGCATTTTTATAGTGCTTGTTACACAAGCTCAGTTTGTTTGTTGTTTGTTAGGTAGATTAAAGTCCCCGGACACCTAGGCATATAGGGGAGCAAGCTCAGTAAACCTACATCGTTTATATAAGCTCGCTCTCGTTACACAATTTCAATACACCTATCGTAACGCGACAGAGTATCGGCAAATCTGTCAGTGATATTTACTCGTTTAGATTTTGTTGTTGTTGAAATTATGATTTTGTGAATATACTGTAACATAGCAAAGTTCAGTTCAAGCCAGGCAAAGACTATGAATGTTAAATACGGCCCTTGTGTCAGACTTTTTGATGTTGTTGTTGTTGTTTGTAGATTATAGTCACACGACACTTTCGCATATAGGTGACTACTGGACCGATTTATACTGACACCAGCGGGCCAGTTGTTGGTAAAGGGGAAAATAATATGATCACACGTTGACCAATCCGGGATTCGAACCAGCGACCTTTCGGTTACTAGCAAGACGCTCTTACCAACTGAGCTACCCGGCCCCTCAAGACTTTTTGAGTTAGTGTCTTGTCACCCTTGTGAAAGATGACAATCGCAAATTTCGGTTTCGCTGTCTCTGTGTCAACGGACATCGTTTTTATCGTCGCCTTCGTCTTCCTCGTCTTCCTCTCCACTCCCCATCCTCTTCTTCATCATCTTAGTGTGTCGCAATGTTTACACAGGTTGGGGAAATGACGCAACAGAATCAGGAATTGACGCAGATGACGCAGCAATTACGCAACAATATGACGATAATGACGTCAGAGTTGCTGGAACTGCGTAGAAATGCATCCGATCTGACTTCAAATCTACAGAGCCTGGGTAACAACGTGGCCAGCCTGACGACACAACTGCAGCAATGTAATGCCCGGATGGCACTTTGTGTTACAACTCCTCTTCCATGTAGTAAGACCTTCTTTTGTGGTGTGTGTGTGTGTGTGTGTGTGTGTGTGTGTGTGTGTGTGTGTGTGTGTGTGTGTATGTGTGTGTGTGTGTGTGTGTGTGGTGAAATGGGGTGGATGGGTGGTGGTGATAAGGGGGAATGTTTGTGAGTGTTGTATGATGTATGTGTATATATAGGTATGCATGTCTGCATGTATGACTCATGATTGTATATATGTATGTATGTACGCATGTGTGTTTGTATGTATGTACGTATGTATATATAAATCATATAATAGTATGTATGTACGTATGTATGTATGTATATACGTATGTATCATATGATAGTATATATGTAAGCCTATGTATATGTATGAATCATATGATAATATGTATGTACGTTTGTATGTATGTATATATGTATGAATCATAATGATTGTATGTATGTACATATGTACGTATGTAGGTTTGTATGTATGTATGTACGTATGTTTGTAAGTATGTACGTATGTATGTATGTATGTACTATGTATGTATGTATGTATGAATCATATGATTGTATATATGTATGTATATATGTATAAATCATATGATTGTATGTCTGTATATATGTATGAATCATATGATAGTATGTATGTACGTATGAATCATATGATTGTATGTATGTCTGTATTTATGTATGAATCATATGATTGCATGTATAAATGAATCATATGATTGTGTGTATGTAAGTATGTCTGAATGTATGTATGTATGCATAAATCATATGGTTGTATGTATGAATAATATGATTGTCTAAATGCATGTATGTATGAATCATATGATTGCATGTATATATGAATCATATGATTTTATGTATGTATGTATATATATATCCTATCCTATCCTATCCTGTCCCGTAACCCGAAGGTCGTAGGGGCACCACAGATGATCGTTTAACCAGCATACTCCATCTTTCTCTGTCATCAGAAGCCCTGATGGCTTCGCTCAGTGTCAAACCAGTCCATTCTCGAATGTTGTCCTCCCACCTCTTTTTCGGTCTCCCTCTTCTTCTACCTCCTTGCACTGTGCCTTGCAGAATAGTCTTTGCAAGGCCTGATGATCTGGTGACGTGGCCATACCATCGGAGTTTCCGTTTCTTCACCACTGTTAGCAGGTCATCGTGTTGTCCAATGGCTTGTTTGATGGTCTGTCGGACTTCGTCGTTGGTGATGTGTTGGGTATAGGAAATGCCCAGAAGTCTTCTATAGCACCTCATCTCCATGCTTTGTATTCTTCGTTGGAGATCTGCTGTGAGGGTCCATGCTTCGCAAGCATATAGGAAGATGGAGATGACAAGGGAGCGCAGCAGTCTTACTTTGGAA
Organism: Oncomelania hupensis; assembly: GCA_036898135.1. NCBI lineage: Eukaryota > Metazoa > Mollusca > Gastropoda > Littorinimorpha > Pomatiopsidae > Oncomelania > Oncomelania hupensis. The sequence goes on along the minus strand of CM072523.1, from coordinate 7,070,772 downwards.
TGTAGACTGATGGTCCTGTCTTTCCAAATGGGCTTCAACCTTGTCAGGGCAGCAGTTGTTTGTGCGATCCTGGAGAGGACTTCCTGTCGGGATCCATTGTCTGATACAATGGCTCCTAAATATTTGAAGCTATGCACTGTGTTGAGGGATTGGCCTTGGACTTTGATGTCCGTATTGATGCCATTGGTGTTGTTGGTCATCATTTTGGTCTTCTCTGCACTTATTTCCATTCCATAGGCTCTGGAGGTGGTGTCAAGCCTCTGTACCAGCTGTTCAAGTTCTTGTTCCTCTCCAGCCAATCCATCAATGTCATCTGCAAAACGAAGATTGGAGATTGCTCTACCCCCTATGCTGATTGTGCCTTCATGGTCTGCAAGAGCATCTGACATGATGCGCTCTAGGAAGATGTTGAAGAGTGTTGGAGAGAGTAGGCATCCTTGACGCACACCGATTGTTGTTCTGAACCAGTTCCCGATGGCGCTGTTATGGAGGACTGCACTGGTAGCCTTGTCATACAGGCTTTTGATGACTTCAATAATTTTAGGGCTGATGTTGTACACTTTCATTGTTGCCCATAGAGCTGCATGCCAGACTCGGTCAAACGCCTTCTTGAAGTCTATGAACACATGATATAGATGTTGTTGGTGCTGTAGATATTTATCACAGATTATTCTGAGGTTGAAAATCTGCTCAGTGGTACTTCGCCCTGCCCTGAATCCTGCTTGTTCTTCAGCTATGATTTGTTCAGCTTGGGGTTTCAACCTGTTGAGTATTATTTTCAGGAAGACCTTGCTGGGATGGCTGATGAGGCTGATGGTCCGGTAATTTTCACACTCCTGAAGGTTACCTTTTTTGGGAAGAGTGATGACAAGCGACTGGGTCCATGGTATAGGCCACTCCCCACTCTGCCAGATCTTGTTACAGATAATGGTGAGGGCATCAATCATCGCTTCTCCTCCTGCTTGTAGCAGTTCCGCGGGTATGTTGTCCACTCCCGCTGACTTCCCTTTCTTTATCGATTGCACTGCTGCCTCAACTTCTTCCCGGAAAATTGGGAGGATTTCTTCTTCTTCTCTGTTCTCGGGACATGCTAGAACTGATGGGTCTCCATTTGGTGTATGGTTGTAAAGGTCAGAGCAGTACTCTGTCCATCTGTCCAAGACTTCTTGTTCTTCTGTAAGGCATATGCCAGACTTGCTTTGGATCGTGGAGACTTTGGGCTGTTTGACACTTGTCAGCCGCTTCACAGTCTGGTAGGCCTTCTTGCTGTTGTTCTTGTTCAGACTGTTCTCTATTTCCTGGCATTGATCTTCTATCCAGTTCTCCTTTGCTGTGCGCATGCCTTTTCGGATGTCATTGTTGATTTTTCGGTAGACATCAGCTCCCTGTGAGGTGTTCTTTTTCCTTTTCATCTCTCTTCGTTTGTCACACAGATCGAAAAGTTCAGGTGTGATCCACGGCTTCTTCTTTGGTCGGTGCTTGCCAAGGATCTCAGTGGCGGCATCTGTCACAGCTGAGTTGAAGGTGGTGGTCATGGTGTTGACATCTACTTCACCAGCCCCCAAAATGAGCAGTGGTGCAAATTTCCCTCCAATTGTGGCCTGAAATAGTTCTGCCACCTCCGGGTCTTGCAGTTTGTCCAGGTCGAACTTCAGTCTAGTGCACTTTGCTGTATTTACTCTCTTCAAGTGGAGCCGGAAAGACATCATCACGAGATCGTGGTCACTTCCGATGTCTGCTCCTGGAAAAGTGCGTGTCCTGCCAATGTTGATGCTTGATCTGAAGCGTTTCTTGACCATGATGTAGTCTATTTGGTTGTGATGCTCCCCGCCAGGACTGTGCCATGTCCATCGTCTGGAGTTTTTGTGGAGACCAAGCGTGTTTGCCAGTACCAGATTGTTGTATCTGGCAAACTCCAAGAGTCTCAGACCCTGTCATTTGTCTCGTTGTTGCAGTGGGGTCCACATGTGTCTCCCCAGTTGTGGTGCGCATCTTGGCCAACCTTGGCATTCCAGTCGCCTTGCACTATGACTATGTCCTTCTTCGGCACTTGGTCAAGGACCGCCTGTAGATTTTCATAAAAATCCTCCACTTCGCTGTCGTCATAGTCTGATGTTGGGGCATAGGCCTGGATGATGGTGATGTTGAAAGGGGCTGCTCTCAGGCGGATGGTAATGAGTCTACTGGAGACTGGGCGGCAACCCATGACAGTGGCTAGAATGTTCTTGTGGGCCAAGAATCCAACGCTTGTTCGTGCCTGTCATCTCTACCGCTGAAATAGAGCTTGTGGCCTTTGTCGGTCGTTGTTTCACCTAGGCCTTTCCAGCGCAGTTCGCTGATGCCTAGAACGTTCCATCGATAGTGGTCCAACTCGTGGGCCAGTTCTTCTAATTTTCCTTCCGCAGTTAGGGTCCTGACATTCCAGGTTCCTATGACGATGTTGTTTCTCGTGCGGATCTTGCTAAATTGTCCATCAGTAGCATACTTAACACCTCCGTCCTGGTGGCCAACGGAAGGCGCGGTCCTTGTGCCGGGCGACGACCGATCCGGAATGGAATTAGTGGATTGTGTCATCATGTAGTGTGTCTTAGGCAAAAAAAGACCTGGCGGTGCCCAATCCTCTCCAGGCTGTTGGCCACACCCGAAATCCACGAATACAGTGTGGCTCGCCTTGGCCCTGAGCACATGGTCGTTGAACCTGTAGTAACGTGAGGTTCCTCCGCCCTGGCCGGTGACTTCTGTGTAGAAGACTTTCGCCCAGTGATGCCGTGCTAACATCACCCCTGTTAGTCGCCTCTTACGACACGCCGGGAAACGTTGGGTCTATTCTATTTAATGCCCGAACCCACAGATATATATATGTATGTATGTATGTATGTATGTATGTATGTATGTATGTATGTTTGTATGTATGTATGTAGGCTTATGTATGTATGAATCATATGATTGTATGTACGCATCTTTTCCATGTTTATCTTATTTCATTCACTCATTAACTGACGGACTCTTATTCACCCGGTGACTGTATGGTTTATTTGTCTCTAGCGCAATTTTTACCTCTACCTGTTGGTCACGCTTGCACTCCTGGGGATAGGCCTAACTGTGGACACAATGCCACGTGCCGTGTTAACGCCCTGAGCACTGGGTCACCATACCACGTCTGCACATGCATCGACACACACTACCGAAGTCCGGGTAGGGATGTGTGTCTACAAAGTAAGACTTCAATTACTTCATGGAAGCTAATTAGGAGAATACGTAATAAGGACCCAATGGAGAATACCCATAATAGCAGGCACGTACTATGGGCAGGCCACTTTTACGACACGTTATGCTGAGAACCCTACTCGGTTAGTACGTTGATGGTGGCGGTCAAACTTGCGGACGAAGTTGTTCTGTATTCATGTAAGCGCATAGAGCTAAGTCTAGAATAGGCGGATACCTACTACTACTACTACTACTACTACTACTACTACTACTACTACTACTACTACTACGAAACGAAATATAATATCGCACAACAAACTAGCCAGTCTACCCAGGTGTGAATGGGCTTTTGGTTTTCGAGAGAGAGAGATAAGTTATTCAACCAGAGAGAGAGAGAGAGAGAGAGAGAGAGAGAGAGAGAGAGAGAGAGAGAGAGAGAGGGAAAGAAAGAAAGAGAGAATACTACAGAAACTATGGACTATGGTCTTAGCATAAAATGGGAGAGAGAAAAAAAGAGAGAGAGAAAGAAAGAAAGAGAGAGAGAGAAAGAGAGAGAGAGAGAGAGAGAGAGAGAGAGAGAGAGAAAGAGAGAGAGAATACTACAGAAACTATGGACTATGGTCTTAGCATAAAATGGGAGAGAGAAAAAAGAGAGAGAGAGAGAGAGAGAGAGAGAGAGAGAGAGAGAGAGAGAGAGAGAGAGAGAGAGAGAGAGAGAGAGAGAGAGAGAGAGAGAGAGAATACAACAGAAACTATGGACTATTGTCAAAGCATAAAATCAACTTTGAAACAGAACAGCAACGTTGTTTTGATTGACCTGTGTGCAGGCCTAATTGGACGCCCCTGCCTATTTGGACGCTGGCGTCCAATTGGGTCTGACATAGATAGGCCTCTATGTCAGACCCAACTGGACGCCGGCGTCCAAATAGGCAGGGGCGTCCAATTAGGCTTGCACAGACCTGAATATTCTAATACGATATCGCATGCGCGCCCATGTGTGTGTGTGTTTGTTTGTTTATTTGTTTGTCCATTTGTAGAAATAGAACCAGGCCGACCTTGTGTCTTTAATGGAGCAGTTGATCAATGCGTACAATACGCAGGCTGTCACCCATCTAACAGCACGTGTGTTTGCATAACTACAAAAGCATCAGACGGACGAAGTTGCACATCACCCGGTAAGTATTATTACATGGATCTGTATACACCAACGATGCTCCCCCGCCTCATTCCTTTTTCTTCCTTTCTTTCTCTGTTCTCATTCTTTCTCTGTTCTCTGTTCTGATCCTTTCTCTGTTCTGATCCTTTCTCTGTTCTGATCCTTTCTCGGTTCTCATCTTTTCTCGGTTGTCATTCTTTTTATCTTCTGATACTTTCTGTTCTGGTCCTTTCTATGTTCTCATTCTATCTCTTTTCTCATCCCGTATATATTCTCATCCGTTCTCTCTTCTCATCCTTTCTCTGTTCTCATTCTTTCTCTTTTTTAATTGTTTCTCTCTTCTCATCCTTCTTTCTGTTCTCATCTTTCCTATACTCTCATCCCTTATCTGTTCTCATCCTTTCTCATTTTCTCATCCTTTCTATTTTCTCATTCTTTCTCTCTTTTCATCCTTTCTATTTTCACATTCTTTCTCTCTTCTCATCCTTTCTATTTTCTCATTCTTCCCCTCTTCTCATCCTTTCTATTTTCTCTTTTTTTATCTTTTTTCATCCGTTTTCTCTTCTCATTCTTTCTCTCTTCTCATCCGTTCTCTGTTCTCATTCTTTTTCTCTTTTCATCCTTTCTATTTTCTAACTTTTCTCTCTTCTAATCCTTTCTATTTTCTCATTCTTTGTCTTTTATCATCCTTTATCTCTTCTCATCCTTTCTATTTTCTCATTCTGCCTCTCTTCTCATTCTTTCTCTGTTCTCATCCGTTCTTTGTTCTCATCCTTTCTCTGGTCTCATCCTTAATCTGTTCTAATTCTTTCTCTCTTCTCATCCTTTCTATTTTCTGATTCTTTTTCTCTTCTCATCCTTTTCATTTGCTCATTCTTTATTTTCATCCTTTCTTTTTTTCTCATTCTTTCTCTCTTCTCATCGTTTTTATTTTCTAATTCTTTCTCTCCTCTCATCCTTTATCTCTTCTCATCCTTTCTATTTTCTCATTCTTTCCCTCTTCTCATCATTTCTATTTCTAATTCTTTCTCTCTTCTCATTCATTTTCTTTCTCACTTCTCATTCATTCTCTCTTTTCTTCATTTCTATCTTCTCATTCTTTCTCCCTTCTCATAATTTTTATTTTCTCATTCTTTCTCTCTTCTCATCATTTCTATTTTCTCATTCTTTTTCTCTTCTCAATCATTCTATTTCCTCATTCTTTCTCTATTCTCATCCTTTTAATTTTCCCATTCTTTCTCTCTTCTCATACTTTATCTCTTGTCATCCTTTATCTCTGCTCAGTCTTTCTCTCTTCTCATCCTTTCTACTTTCTCATTCATTCTCTATTCTCGTCCATTCTATTTTTTTAAATTTTTTCTCTCTTCTCATCCTTTCTATTTTCTCATTCTTTCTGTCTTCTTATCCGCTATCTCTTTACATTCTTTCTCCCTTCTTATTTCTTTTCTCTTCTCATTCTTTCTCTCTTCTCATCCTTTCTCTGTTCTCATTCTTTCTCTCTTTTTATCCATTATCTGTTCTCATCCTTAATTTCTTCTAATCCTTTCTCTGCTCTCATCCCTTCTCTGCTCTCATCCATTATCTGTTCCAATCCTTTCTCTCTCTTCATCCTTCCTATTTATCATCTTCTCATCCTTTCTGTTTTTTTAATTCGTTCTCTCATCTCATCCTTCCTATTTTGCCATTCGTTCTCTCTTCTCATCCTTTTTTCCCATTCTTTCTCTCTTCTTATCCTTTCCATTTTCTAATACTTTCTCTTTCCTCATCCTGTCTATTTTCTCATTATTTCTCTCTTCTCTCATCCTTTCAGTTTTCTCATTCCTTCTATTTTCTCATCCTTTCAGTTTTCTCATTCTTTCTTTTTCTCATCCTATTCTATTTTCTCACTATTTCTCTTTTCTAATCCTTTATATTTTCTCAATATTTATCTCTTTTCATCCTTTATATTTTCTCATTCTTTATCTCTTCTCATCCTTTCTATTTTCTCATTCTTTCTCTCTTCTCATCCTTTCTATTTTCTCATTCTTTATCTCTTCTCATCCTTTCTATTTTCTCATTCTTTCTCTCTTCTCATCCTTTCTATTTTCTCAGTCTTTTTTCTTCTCATCCTTTTTTCGATTGTCTCATTCTTTCTCTCTTCTCATCCTTTCTCTTTTCCCATCCTTTATCTCTTCTCATCCTTTCTATTTTCTCTTTATTTCTCCCTTCTTATCCTTTCTATTTTCTCTTTCGTTCTCATTTCTCATCCTTTCTTTTTTCTCTATTCTTTCTCTTTTCTCATCCTGTATATTTTCTCATTTTTTCTCTCTTCTCATCCGTTATCTCTTCTCATTCCTTCTCTCTTCTCATACTTTTTGTCATTTTTTTTCTCTTCTCATCTGTTTTCTGTTCTCATTCCTTATCTGTTCTCATCCTTTATCTGTTCTCATCCTTTCCCTGTTCTCATTCTTTCTCTCTTCTCATCCTTTCTCATTCTTTTTCTTTTATCATCCTTTCTATGTTCTCTTCCTTTCCATCTTCACATTGTTTCTACTTTTTCATTCTTCTGTTTTTTTCCTTTATCTCTTCTTATCCTTCATTTTTGTTCAGTCTTGCTCTCTTTTAATTCTTTTTATTTTTTCATTATTTTTCTCTTCTCATCCTTTCTGTTTTCTCATTCTTTCTCTCTTCTAATTCTTTCTATTTTCTCCGTCTTTCCCTCTTCTCATCCTTTCTATTTTCCTGTTCTTTTTCTCTTCTCATTCTTTGTCTCTTCTCATTCTTTCTCGCTTCTCATTCTATCTATTTTCTCATCTTTTCTTTCTCCTCATTCTTTATCTTTTTCCATTGTCCTCTCTTCTCATCCTTTTTATTTTCTGATTCTTTTCCCCCGTTGGGGTGCCGGGGGTTTCAGTATAAATAGTATCCCCACTTTCTGGAAATTTAGTGCTTTAAATTCCCACTGTCGCTGTCTTTCTCATTTGCTCTTTCTCATTCCTGCTATGTTCTATCAATCTGCTATACTATCGTCTTCTTCGCTAGACCAGTCTCCTACCTTTTTTCTTGAAAACTCTTCCGGGACAAGACTCCTTGTTTGTTTATGGGGTCTGTTGGATCAGCTTGGGAATATTGGACGCTTTCTGCCAGGTGGTCACTAGGGCTTCCTATGATGTTATTACTTAGCAATGTAGGCATTTTATATGTATGTGTTTTGTTGATAATTTATAATGATGTTTGTATTCTATTTTGTTTTTGTAAACGGAGGTTCGATAAGTTGGAGTGAAGCCTCAGCCGTCCCCTGCGTGGGATGTCTTTATTGTAAAGTGACTGGCTGGTGGAGGGCATTCAGTTTTCCCACTATAGTTGTTTCAGAAGATCTTTTATGCGGAATGTGGGTTGTCCGGTCCTGATTTGGCTCGGAAGAGTCCGCTGGACCTAAAGCAACAATTATGTAATGTAATGTTCTGATTCTTTCTCTCTTTTCTATTTTCTTATCCTTTATTTTTTCTCAGTCTTTTTCTCTTCTCATACTGGCTATTTTTTCATTCTTTCTCTCTTCTCATTCTTTCTATTTTCTCATTCTTTCTCTCTGCTCATCCTTTCTATTTTCTCATTATTTGTCTCTTCTCATCGTTTATCTCTGGTCATACTATATCTCTTCTCATACTTTATCTCTTCTTATCCTTTATCTCTTCTCATCCTTTCTATTTGCTATTTCTTCCTCTCTTCCCGTCCTTTCTATTTTCTCATCCTTTTAGTTTCTCATTATTTCTCGCTTTTTATTCTTTCTGTTTTCGGCTTTTTAATTATCATTCTTTCTCTCTTCTCATCCCTTCTATTTTATTATTCGTTCTCTCTTCTCTTCCTTTCTACTTTCCCAGTCTTTATCTTTTCTCATCCTTTCTATTTTCACATTGTTTCTCTCTTGTCATCCTTTCTATTTTCTCACTCTTTTTATTTTTTTTATCCTTTTTCTCTTCTCATTCGTTCTCTGTTCTCATCCTTTATCTGTTCCCATCCTTTATCTGTTCTCATCCTTTATCTGTTCTCATCCTTTCTCTGTTCTAAACCTTTCTCTGTTCTCATCCTTTATATTTTGTCATCTTCTCACCCTTTCTATTTTCTCAGTCTTTCTTTTTTCTTGACCTTTCTATTTTCTCAACCTTTCTCTCTTCTCATCCTTTCTAACTGCTCACATTTTCTTGTGTTTTCATGGGGACAATAAAGATGCTGATTCTGATTATATCTCTCTTTTCATCCTTTGCATTTTCTCATTCTTTCTTTCTTCTCATCATTTCTATTTTCTCACCCTTTCTATCTTCTCGTCCTTTCTATCTTCTCATCCTTTGTTTTTTCTCATTCTTTCTCTCTTTTCATCATTTCTATTGTCTCATTCTTTATCTCTTTTCATTCTTTCTATTTTGTCATTCTTTCTCTCTCCTCGTCTTTCATCTCTTCTCATCCTTTATCTGTTCTCACCCTTTCATCTCTTTATCTCTTTTTACCCTTTATCTCTTCTCATCCTTCATTTCTTCTCAGTCTTTCTCTCTTCTAATCTTTTTTTTATTTTTTTCATTCTTTTTCTCTTCTCATCCTTTCTATTTTAGCATTCTTTGTCTCTTCTAATCCTTTATATTTTCTCAGTTTTTCTCTCTTCTGATTCTTTGCCTCTTTTTATTCTTTCTCGCTTCTCATCCATTTTTTTTCTAATTCTTTCTCTCTTCTCATACTTCATCTCTTCCCATTCTTTCTCTCTTCTCATCCTGTCAATTTTCCGATTCTTTCTATCTTCACTCTTTTCTATTTTCTTGTTCTATCTCTCTTCTCATCTTTTATCTCTTCTCATACTCTCTCTATTCATCCTTTCTATTTCTCATTCTTTCTCCCCTTCTCATCATTCTTATCCTTTATCTCTCCTCATCCTTCATTTGTTCTCAGTCTATCTCTCTTCTAATCCTTTTTATTTTTTTTCATTCTTTTTCTCTTCTGACCCTATTTTATCATTCTTGCTCTCTTCTTATTCTTTCTATTTTCTCATTCTTTCTCTCTTATCATCCTTTTTTTCTCATTCTTTCTATCTTTTATCTCTTCTCATCCTTTATCTCTTCTTATCATTTATCTTTTCTCAGAGAGGCTCCAATGCAGGCCGAATGTCAGTGTGGACTCTTAATGGTCTTCCTTCTGCTTCGGGCCAACGATGCCTGCTCGTCTGCAAAATATGAGACGAATTTCTGCACCACCGTGTTCACTAAGGGTGTGCAGAGCGTCTCACTGATGGCAGAAACAGCCGTCAGTAATAGCTCCACACACACCCCCACACACATCCACACACACCCACCCACCCACCCACCCACACACACACACACACACACATATATATATATATTTTATATATATACACATATATATATTTTATATATTCTGCTAAGTCCGTGGTCCACTGGAATCTCCACTCTAATTCCTATACATATATAGATATCCTGGATAAACTACACACATAGAGAAGTAATTAATACTATACACATTCTCCGGTACAGCCACTGGTCTGCAATAATACACATAGGCTAAACAACAGTTGGTCCGTAGGGGATACTTCATGGTGGCGAAGCCGGTCGCGTGTCCACCACGTGGTCAAGCAAAGTTTGACTAACATTCACAATTCTAAACATGGCAAAACTTCACAAACATAATACAGCAATAATATCAATAAATCGTGGTGAAAGAAAAGATAGATCATTTACCTTTGTAACAATGTCAGGCTGTTGCTAGCTATGTTGAATTGAATTTCACCAGTCCTTTAGTCTTCAGGTAGAGAGATCTTTCAGAGCTTAGCTCCTTCTCCTATGCGGTTCAAACAAAGTATTTACCATATAGCCCTGTGGTCAGCCGGAAGCCGGGAAATCTAGACCACAAGAGGCTTACTCTGGCGTGGGTGGGTGTTACTGGCTATACGACAGCAGACTGAGGTCACTGCCTAACTGAGCCAGCGTCAGCGTACATATGCTTAGCCCACAATAGACTTGCGTCGTCTGCTGTACATCGACTTTAATTTACAAAGGCTACAGGCTGACGATTTAAGGCGAGAAGTCGTAGTGCTGTGTTAAAATGGTTATCCTATGACAGTAACTAACTGCCAGTCATTGTGTAACAAACAGCCAGTCATTGTTTTGTCCGCCAGCAACAGCAACAGCAAGTGTTTTAATGCACGTTCTTGCCTACAACCAGCCGATGCTTCTTAAAAGTACAAATCCACAGGACATCAGGATTAGTTAAACTTGAGTATCCCTGCTTCTCTTTTCCTGCAGCTGCCCAGGTCATGTTGAGATGTGAACCTGCCAGTTCATTACCTAAACGATTATGTATCAAGTCAAGACCCTATATTACTTAATAAATTCAAAATACATAGGATTTTCTTTTGGTGATGCGGTAGAACATTCCGTCTTATCCTATCCAACCGAAGTACTCGATTTGGTTAAAACATTCCGTCACTCTACAACAACAAATGTTGGCGAAGGCTGTTTCAGTTTCATTGCTCCATCTCTCTGGAACGCACTTCCTGTCAGTCTGAGGAACTTGGAGGACATTTAAATATTTAAAGCCCAACTGAAAACATACTTTTTCCGCTTAGCTTTTGATTAACTTACTCGCATCCCCCTCCCTACCCTACCCCTCTTTCATCTTATAGGGAGCCTTATGTGTAATAAGCCTATAACAATATTTGTGTTTTATTGTCGATAGAGGTACCTCCTTTTGTAAATTGTGAGTGCATGTGTGTATGTATGCTCAATGAGTCTTTGTGAGTTTTGCGGTATATTATTATTATTATTATTATTATTATTATTATTATTATTATTATTATTATTATTATTATTATTATTATTAACAAACCGATCCGTTTTCTTTCTTTCTGCCTCCATCCTTTCTTACTTTATTTTTATTATTATTTTTAAAAGTAATTACATATTTATTGATTTAATTATCACAATAACATACTATTATTTGTTACGTATTTTGGTTACTTTTTTTACAGATTGACCTTCTCATCACGCGACCCTTTTAAGAGTGCTGCCCAGTTCAGGTGCATTCTGGTTGGTTAGAAGAAGTCAATGGATGTCGCTGGTGTGTTAAAGCCTAATTGATCTTCCATGACCTATGCCTGTAATGCGTCGATCATTATCCTAATCATCATAATCATCCTTTACCCCATCTTGTTGTTGTTGTGTGGTGTTGGTCCTCATCGTCATCTGCCTTTTTACGCCCATCACAAAATGCAACAACAACAGCAGCAACAACAACAACAACAACAATAACAATGTTATTTAAGCAAATGAGTAACACATTTGTTTACACGTACTCTTTTCTTGTGCTTATTTACAATGAAATAAAGCAATTAAAAAATCGTCATTAATGAACAGAACATCGTTTTTTCGTATCCACACACTCCCAAACCCTCCCACCTCTGTCCTACATTCATGAACGTGTCTTGGTGTTGGTAGTGGTCGTGATGGTGGTGGTGCGATGATGTTATTATTGTCAATGTTGCTGGTTTTGTTGTTGTTATTGTTTTGTTGTTGATGGTGGTGGTGGTGGAGGGGGTGGTGATGCTGTTTGCGTCTTGTTATGGTACTGAATGACCGGATGCCTGGTTAACCACCCACTTGACACAAACGTGTAAGAACCCGATCCGGTATGGCGTGAGTGGGCAAGAAAGATCTGGCGGTGCCCAATCCTCTGTTGGCCACAGCCGAAATCCACGAGTACAAGCACATGGTCGTTGAACCTATAGTAACCCGAAATTCCTCCGTCCTGGCTGGTGACTTCTGTGTAGAAGACTTTCGCCCAGTGATGCCGTGCTGACATCACCCCAGTTAGTCGCCCCTTACGACACGCCGGAAAACGTTGGGTCTATTCTATTCAGTACCCGAACGCACCAGTGGCAAAAGAAAGAAAAGGGGACCACACACACACACGCCCACGCACGCACAAACACACACACAACCGTGTAGAAACGACGTTGTGATGACTTTCATGAAACTCTACATATGTTACTTTGACATTTTTACAAATTTGTCCATTTTTTTTAAGCTAACCCTTTCCCTAACTCTAACCCTAACCCAAATCCTAACCCTAACCATAACCCGAACCCTAATCCTAACCCAGCCCTAACCCTAACGAAACACTGTTTTGACGTCAAAATAACGGGGTCCGTCAAAAGAACGTAGGGGGGGGGGGGGGGGGGGGGGGGGGGGGGGGGGGGGGGGGGGGGGGGGGGGGGGGGGGGGGGGGGGGGGGGGGGCGAGAGTATTCAAGAGTATGTCAGAGTAACGGCGTTTCTACCTAGACTTACACACCCACACACACACACACACCCACCCACCCACCCACACACACACACACACACACACACACACACACACACACACACACACCCACCCACACACGCACACATTTTTGTAGAAACGACGTTGTGATGACTGTCATGAAACTCTACATACATTATTTTGACACACTTACCATCATTTTGACATTATTTTGACATTTTGCCATTTTTTTGAAGCTATCCCTAACCTTAACCCTAACCTTTAACGTAAACCTAAGCCTAACACAGCCCTAACCCTAACGGAACACTATTTTGACGTCAAAATAACGGGGCCGTCAAAAGAAAGTACGTAGAGTTTCAAGTGTATGTCAGAGTAACGTCGTTTCTACCTAGCCACAAACACACACACACACACAATCACACACACACACATCGCCCCTCCCCCGTATCCCCCTCCTCCACCGCAATAAATCAACTAACAAAGCAAACAGTCGGGGGATGGGCACGGGAGGTGTCGTTTTCTATCCCCTTCATCAGTATAGCATAATCCGCCCCAGATGATGATGATGATGATGATGATGACGACGGTAATAAAAATGCTGCAGCTTTTGTTTATGATGACTTAATCAGCAATGATTAACATTATCCGCAACGCCGAACTCTATACTCATAACGCTTCTAGTTCTGACTTCGGTGATCACAACTGTAATTACTATTGCTATAATTGATGACGACGACGAAGACAATGCCTAAGACGAGGATAAACAGGTCTACTGACGCGGTACTGCTGGACGCAATTCATGGGCATGCTATCTCCAGTTCCGCTGACGAACATGTACCAACCCGGTGACAGCGTGTGGTCACACATCCCGTCCTGCCCGTGCTCGATGACGTAGTCCGTGCTGCGATGCGTTTCGTTCACCGTGTTGTGGTTCTCAAGCAGGCATGGATCCGGTTTCGCGACGGCCACGCCTGGTAAACAAAATTTTGTCAACGCCGTCGTCGTCATCATCATCATGTTAGTAAGGGTGCATGTGACAAAGCTTAGGAAAATAATTGTGTCACGCGTCCCGTTCTGCTTATTGCTGAAATACCCGTTTCAATAATCGAGGTTTTGAAGTGCCTTTCAACTGCCCGAAACACGGTGATCACTCTCTTCAAAGCTGGTTGACATGGGCGGAACATACCAACACAAAGGATGAACTTAAAATGTAATGACCCAATAGTGGTCCTCCCCTTCCCAGCTATGGGGTGAAACGTAAAGTTCTCCGAGCTCAGTTCATCTTTAACGCTCATGCACTAAGGACGCTAAACGTTGTTTACCATCTGCGTGCATGTTTGGCGGATAGCTGCAATATGACATGTTACGTTAAAGTCTACAAGACAAAACCCCAACTATGTAACCACAAGTATAGTGTGGAAGAAGGTCTACTCAGTGTTTGACTGACTGACTTCAGCTCGTCAAGCAACAGAGACACCTCAACCCGACTTCAAAAGCTTGAAGTCCAGAACTGACAGCATCCGAAACATCTTCCTGCCTTTGCAGAAATTTACCATGAAGACAGTGGGTTTTCTCCAAAGTCTTCTAACATTGACTTGTTTTACTATAAAATCAGTTGTTTTCTTACTGACCGTATTTCAGTCCGAATTATTCCATGCACTCATGAGAACGACGGTACCATTTATCAGCTGACATTCAAAAGCGACTTTCCAGAGATAAGGAACTGATTTAATAGATTTACTAAACTACTATTTTACATTAAAAAAACTAATTTACACAGGAAAAACACGAAATTTTGCCTTTTATTTTCGGTTATTATTTATTACTTGGGGAAAAATGTAAAAAGGACATGATGATGATGATGGATGATGATGATGATGATGATGATGTCTCCTCTCTTATCTAACTGATCGTTTCCAATCTGTCTGCATCAAAACCACTTCTCTGAACCGATCCCCACTTGTCTTCGGTGTTCTTAAAGTGTCAGTTCTAGGACGTGTTCTTTTCATCCTCTACACATCTCCTCTGTCTCACATCATCCAAAACCTGACACTTTCCACCATTTCTACGCTGACCAAACACAGCTAAAAACAGTAACACTCCTCAAAACATTCCATCCATTCTGACCAAAACTTCTGACTGCTTTGAAGACATTCTAACTGGATTGTAGTCAACAAGCTCCAGCTGAATGCCAACAAAACGGAAGTTATGCTCAAAGGTACCAAACACAACCTCTCCTCTTCTTCTATAGACACTGTCACTCTTGGGCAAACCACTCTTCCTATGTCATCTTCTGTCAAAAACCTTGGTGTGGTTCTTGACAACACTCTTCCCTGTCAGAATTTATCCGCAAAACCTGTGAAATGTGCAACTTTCAGCTTCGTGGAATAGGCGTTGTCCGCAAGCGTCTTCGCACTGACGCTGCTGCCAAACTCATTTCCTCTCTTGTTCTGTCACGATTAGACTACTGTAACTCTCTTCTGGGTGGACTTCCTTCCTCTTCTATTTATTTGACTCAATGTGCGGCGATCTGTAACCAACATACACGTTTTCATGTTGCAGACACTCCTACCTACACAGCAAAGTCATATTCATCACTCAAACATGTGGTGTAAAGGACGGTCGTTATTAGAAGACGAAAATCGAACTCGAAATTTAATGTGTTAAATGTTAGCTAGACTGCATCCAATAGCACTATTGATGGCAAAGAAAAGGCATCTATTTAATGGTGCGTTCGAGTCTGCTTCAGTTTAATCCAGAACTGTAAATTATGTACTGAAAAAAATCTCATGTCTGCTTTGGATTTTCTGAATCTCTCTCTCTCTCTCTCTCTCTCTCTCTCTCTCTCTCTCTCTCTCTCTCTCTCTCTCTCTCTCTCTTACACACACACTGAGTCATTTAAAAAGAAGGCAGTTAACTTAATAAAACTACATGTACATTTTTTGTTTTTAAAAATATAGGGTATACTACAAAATAACGTAAAAGTCGCGAAAAACATCACTGAGCAACATGATAGTGCATAATAAACAAAATTTTAAAAAACTCACAGAACTTCGTTGTCAATTAAAACATAAATCCTCCAAACGTTGGCACTGGATAGAGGATTAAAAGTGGTCGAAGATAACAAATTGTGCCACCTTTCCCGTATAGGGCCATACGACTCCCTACCCAGGTACTCGCACCCCTCCCTGACCCTCGTCCCAGTGCTAAAAGCAGCGCAACACCCAAGTGCGGTGTCCCGCAACTATGATCCGGAGATACAAGATATTTTAGTGTCAAGTGACTAATACACAAAGAATGCATTTGGTTAAAGCTGCAGCACCATACACAAAAGCACACATAAAACATAGTGAACAAGTTGACAGCAAATCGCAATAAAAAGATATGAAGAAGAAAACGATATTGAACTGTACAAAAGGGCAAATATTTGCCTGTCAAAACACATACACACACACAAATACACACACACACACACAAACACGCATGTATAGCTATAATTCTAACCATCCAGTTTGCACACTTCTTCCATTCGACATCGTATTACTTTTACATTCGCGCGCAATCACGCGCACACACCCACACACGCAGAGAGCAGGCCTACTTCCCCACCCTTAAGAGAGTAGGTACTCAGTCACAGTTGAGTCAACTGGACGGTGCTTAACTTGCGACACAGTAGCGAGTGCTCTAACCACTGCGCTATCCGACACCCGAAGAGAAAGACTTTAGATTAACAATAAGTGTAGACAAATAAAAAACTTAGTACATTGCGTGCCAGTTACATTAAGGGCATTATATGCCACAGTTACATTAAGGACATTACATGCCATAGTTACATTAAGGACATTACATGCCACAGTTACATTAAGGACATTATATGCCACAGTTACATTAAGGACATTACATGCCACAGTTACATTAAGGACATTACATGCCACAGTTACATTAAGGACATTACATGCTACAGTTACATTATGGACATTACATGCCACAGTTACATTAAGGACATTACATGTCACAGTTACATTAAGGACATTACATGCTACAGTTACATTAAGGACATTACATGGCACAGTTACATTAAGGAAATTATATGCCACAGTTACATTAAGGACATTATATGCCACAGTTACATTAAGGACATTACATTGCCACAGTTACATTAAGGACATTACATGCTACAGTTACATTAAGGACATTACATGCTACAGTTACATTAAGGACATTACATGCCACAGTTACATTAAGGACATTAGATGCTACAGTTACATTATGGATATTACATGCCACAGTTACATTAAGGACATTACATGCTACAGTTACATTAAGGACATTACATGCTACAGTTACATTAAGGACATTATATGCCACAGTTACATTAAGGACATTATATGCCACAGTTACATTAAGGACATTACATGCCACAGTTACATTAAGGACATTACATGCTACAGTTACATTAAGGACATTACATGCTACAGTTACATTATGGATATTACATGCCACAGTTACATTATGGACATTACATGCCACAGTTACATTAAGGACATTACATGGCACAGTTACATTAAGGACATTATATGGCACAGTTACATTAAGGACATTATATGCCACAGTTACATTAAGGATATTACATGCCACATACATGCCACAGTTACATTAAAGACATTACATGGCACAGTTACATTACGGGCATTACATGCCACAGCTACATTACTGACATTGCATGCTACTGTTACATTAAGGACATTGCATGCCACTGTTACATTAAGGACATTACATGCCACAGTTACATTATGGACATTAAATGCCACAGTTAAATCAAGGACATAACATGCCACAGTTACATTAAGGACATTAAATGCCACAGTTAAATTAAGGACATTACATGCTACAGTTACATTAAGGACATAACATGCCACAGTTACATTAAGGACATTAGATGCTACAGTTACATTAAGGACATTACATGCCACAGGTACATTAAGGACATTAAATGCCACAGTTACATTAAGGACATTACGTGCCACAGTTACATTAAGGACATTACATGCCACAGGTACATTAAGGACATTAAATGCCACAGTTACATTAAGGACATTACGTGCCACAGGTACATTAAGGACATTACATGCCACAGGTACATTAAGGACATTATATGGCACAGTTAAATTAAGGACATTGCGTGCCACAGGTACATTAAGGACATTACATGCCACAGTTACATTAAGGACATTACATGCCACAGTTACATTAAGGACATTACATGCCACAGTTACATTACGGACATTACATGCCACAGTTACATTACGGACATTACATGCCACAGTTACATTAAGGACATTACATGCCACAGTTACATTACGGACATTACATGCCACAGTTACATTAAGAGGATTATATGCCACAGTTACATTAAGGACATAACATGCCACAGTTACATTAAGGACATTACATGCCACAGTTACAGTACGGACATTACATGCCACAGTTACATTACGGACATTACATGCCACAGTTACATTAAGAGGATTATATGCCACAGTTACATTAAGGACATAACATGCCACAGTTACATTAAGGACATTACATGCCACAGTTACAGTACGGACATTACATGCCACAGTTACATTACGGACATTACATGCCACAGTTACATTAAGAGGATTATATGCCACAGTTACATTAAGGACATAACATGCCACAGTTACATTAAGGACATTACATGCCACAGTTACATTAAGGACATTACATGCCGGCCACAGTTACATTAAGGACATTATATGGTACATTAAGGACATTACATGCTACAGTTACATTAAGGACATTACATGCCACAGTTACATTATGAACATTACATGCCACAGTTACATTAAGGACATAACATGCCACAGTTACATTAAGGACATTACATGCCACAGTTAGCCTACATTAAAAACATTACATGCCACAATTACATTAAGGACATTACATGGCACAGTTACATTAAGGACATTAAATGCCACAGTTACATTAGGAAAAAACATGCTACAGGTACATTAAGGACATTACATGCCACAGTTACATTAAGGACATTACATTAAGGACATTACATGCCACAGTTACATTAAGGACATTATATGCCGCAGTTACATTAAGGACATTACATGCTACAATTACGACTTTTAAGTTAAGGCCGGATAGCGCTAGTGTCAGTGCACACGGTTATGTAAGAGTCACGCCATGCTGAAACTCTTACGCTGTATAGAAAGCATCTTAACAATACCTATAGTGAATAATGATAATAGTAAATAGTAAACAATAATACCGTAATATAGGGACCATAAGGACACAAAAAAGGTCTGTTTACTGTATCACGACCGACCCTAATTTTGTTGACCTACCTTCAACCTTTTTTGTAATCGTCTGGAAAACTAATGAAAAAAAAAAAGCCAAAAAAATCGCACCCAAGGTGAAAAAGGTTAAAAAAAAATAATAAAAAGCCTACCTTATTTTATTTCCTATGTTGCCGTAAACAGACATTTTTTTTTGCCTAATACAAGGCGATAATCAATATAAACCTCATTCCTCCAATTTAATATGAAATCAAATCTAATTTCATCCATTTTTAATGCACTATCCTATCCTATCCTATCCTATCCTATCCTATCCCGTAACTCAGAGGTCGTAGGGGCACCACAGATGATCGTTTAACCAGCGTACTCCATCTTTTTCTGGCTTCAGCAACCTTCATGGCTTTCCTCAGTGTCAAACCAGTCCATTCTCGAATGTTGTCCTATCACCTCTTTTTCGGTCTCCCTCTTCTTCTACCTCCTTGCACCGTGCCTTGCAGGATGGTCTTTGCAAGGCCTGATGCTCTGGTGACGTGGCCATACCATCGAAGTTTCCGTTTTTTCACCACTGTGAGCAGGTCATCGTGTGGTCCAATGGCTTGTTTGATGGTCTGTCGGACTTCGTCGTTGGTGATGTGCTGGGTATAGGAAATGCCCAGAAGTCTTCTGTAACACCGTCCTCATCTCCATGCTTTGTATTCTTCGTTGTAGATACCCCTTTGGGTCATGAGCAATCTTGCCACTGTAGATTGTTCTAACCTATAAAGGGAACAGTGAAAGCCCCAGTTGAAAACCTGTCTTGCCTTTGTAGGCATGACAGATTCACTGCGGCAACAGTACCCCCGTTGGAGTGCCGGGGGTTTCAGTATAAATAGTATCCCCACTTTATGGAAATTTAGTGCTTTAAATTCCCACTGTCGCTGTCTTCCTCATATACTCTTTCCCATTCCTGCTCTGTCCTATCACTCTGCTATACTATCTTCTTCTTCGCTAGATCAATGACCTACCTTTTTTCTTGAAAACTCTTCCTGGACAAGACTCCTTGTTTGTGTATGAGGTCTGTTGGATCAGCTTGGGAGTGTTGGACGCTTTCTGCTGGGTGGTCACTAGGGCTTCCTATGATGTTAGTATTTAGCAATATAGGCATTTTATATGTATATGTTTCGTTGATGATTTGTAATGATGGTTGTATTCTATTTTGTTTTTGTAACCGGGGGTTCGCGTAGTTGAGGTAAACCCTCAGCCGTCCCCCGCGTGGGATGTCTTTATTGTAAAGTGACTGGCCGGTGGAGGGCGTTCAATTTTCCCACTAGGGTTGTTTCAGCAGATCTTTTAAGCGGATCGGGGGTTGTCCGGTCCTGATTTGGCTCAGAGGAGTCCGCTGGACCTAAAGCAACAATAAATCAATCAATCAATCATTCGTTGTAGATCTGCTGTGAGGGTCCATGTTTCGCAAGCACATAGGAAGATGGAGATGGCAAGGGAGCGCAGCAGTCTTACCTTGGAATATAATATAATGCGCTGCATATTACATAAGATGCAATAGAAAGTGATCTGAGTTAAGTGGTCCTGGTCTATCCCCGATTAGGTACAGTACTGTAGCAATTATAGACCTAATGATTATTGGTTTGTAACTCCTGAACAAGCTTATAGCGAAATACATACATAGCAGACTTAAATAGCAGAAGAATACAAAGCATGGAGAATAAGTTCTACAGAAGACTTGTGGGCAGCTCTGCCGTGATTTGACAAAACCGAGTAAGTCCACCTAAGGTCGAAAATGAGTTTTTTGCGCCATCAAACTTGCAAGAGAATGACGCATCTTACCTGTAAAAATCAAATCCGAACTATGTTTAGATTTGGAGATATCATAGAGTAAGTCCTTGTTAAAAAAATTTTAAGTGGGGGAATAAACTGATAAAACCAAGCAAGTCCCCTGCGATTTTGTTTCGGCGATCCTCTGGCTGATGCTCGAGTTGCCATGATGACGTCATTTTCTACAATAACCTGACAAAGAAAAGTAAGTCCTCCCGACCAATGAGAAAGCGCCTTAAGATGAAGTGGACCAGTGAGAATTCATGTTATTGCTGCTGTGCAATATTATTTTCCTGTGAAAATGATGACGAAATTTCGTTCAGCAAAGGACGTGTTCGGCTTTTTGAAAAAGAGTTTTCTTCATGTACTTTCCTGCCCACCATGAAGGATCCTGTAGATCTGGCGCCTACGCGGCAACTTCCACGAGGTGTGGAAATAAACAAACAAACTATCCTATCCTATCCTATCCTATCCTATCCTATCCTATCCTGTCCCGTAACCCTGAGGTCGTAGGGGCACCACAGATGATCGTTTAACCAGCATACTCCATCTCTCTCTGTCCTCAGCAGCCCTGATGGCTTCGCTCAGTGTCAAACCAGTCCATTCTCGAATGTTGTCCTCCCACCTCTTTTTCGGTCTCCCTCTTCTTCTACCTCCTTGCACTGTGCCTTGCAGAATAGTCTTTGCAAGGCCTGATGATCTGGTGACGTGGCCATACCATCGGAGTTTCCGTTTCTTCACCACTGTGAGCAGGTCATCGTGTTGTCAAATGGCTTGTGTGATGGTCTGTCGGACTTCGTCGTTGGTGATGTGTTGGGTATAGGAAATGCCCAGAAGTCTTCTGTAGCACCTCATCTCCATGCTTTGTATTCTTCGTTGTAGATCTGCTGTGAGGGTCCATGCTTCGCAAGCATATAGGAAGATGGAGATGACAAGGGAGCGCAGCAGTCTTACTTTGGAATGTAGAATGATGGTCCTGTCTTTCCAAATGGCTTCAGCCTTGCCAGGGCAGCAGTTGTTTGTGCGATCCTGGAGAGGACTTCCTGTCGGGACCCATTGTCTGATACAATGGCTCCTAAATATTTGAAGCTATGCACTGTCTTGAGGGATTGGCCTTGGACTTTGATGTCCGTGTTGATGCCATTGGTGTTGTTGGTCATCATTTCGGTCTTCTCTGCACTTATTTCAATTCCACAAGCTTTGGAGGTGGTGTCAAGCCTCTGTACCAGCTGTTCAAGTTCTTGTTCCTCTCCAGCCAATCCATCAATATCATCCGCAAAACGAAGATTGGAGATTGCTCTACCCCCTATGCTGATTGTGCCTTCGTGATCTGCAAGAGCATCTGACATGATGCGCTCTAGGAAGATGTTGAAGGGTGTTGGAGAGAGTAGGCATCCTTGACGCACACCGATTGTTGTTCTGAACCAGTTCCCGATGGCGCTGTTGTGGAGGACTGCACTGGTAGCCTTGTCATACAGGTTTTTGATGACTTCAATAATTTTAGGTCTGATGTTGTACGCTTTCATTGTTGCCCATAGAGCTGCATGCCAGACTCGGTCAAACGTTTTCTTGAAGTCTATGAACACATGATATAGATGTTGTTGGTGCTGTAGGTATTTCTCATAGATTATTCTGAGGTTGAAAATCTGTTCAGTGGTACTTCGCCCTGCCCTGAATCCTGCTTGTTCTTCAGCTATGATTTGTTCAGCTTGGGGTTTCAACCTGTTGAGTAATATTTTCAGGAGGACCTTGCTGGGATGGATGATGAGGCTGACGGTGCGGTAATTTTCACAGTCCTGAAGGTTACCCTTTTTGGGAAGAGTGATGACAAGCGACTGGGCCCATGGTATAGGCCACTCTCCACTCTGCCAGATCTTGTTACAGATAATGGTGAGGGCATCAATCATCGCTTCTCCTCCTGCTTGTAGCAGTTCCGCGGGTATGTTGTCCACTCCCGCTGACTTCCCTTTATTTAGCGATTGCACTGCTGCCTCAACTTCTTCCCGGAGAATTGGGAGGATTTCTTCTTCTCTGTTCTCGGGACATGCTAGAACTGATGGGTCTCCATTTGGTGTATGGTTGTAAAGGTCAGAGCAGTACTCTGTCCATCTGTCCAAGACTTCTTGTTCTTCTGTAAGGCATATGCCAGACTTGCTTTGGATCGTGGAGACTTTGGGCTGTTTGAAACTTGTCAGCCGCTTTACAGTCTGGTAGGCCTTCTTGCTGTTGTTTTTGTTCAGACTGTTCTCTATTTCCTGGCATTGATCTTCTATCCAGTTCTCCTTTGCTGTGCGCATGCCTTTTCGGATGTCATTGTTGATTTTTCGGTAGACATCAGCTCCCTGTGAGGTGTTCTTTTTCTTTCTTTTTTTAAATCTCTCTTCGTTTATCACACAGATCCAAAAGTTCAGGTGTGATCCACGGCTTCTTCTTTGGTCGGTGCTTGCCAAGGATCTCAGTGGCGGCATCTGTCACAGCTGAGTTGAAGATGGTGGTCATGGTGTTGACATCTACTTCACCAGCTCCCAAAATGAGCAGTGGTGCAAATTTCCCTTCAATTGTGGCCTGAAATAGTTCTGCCACCTCCGGGTCTTGCAGTTTGTCCAGGTCGAACTTCAGTCTAGTGCAGTATTTACTCTCTTCAAGTGGAGCCGGAAAGACATCATCAAGAGATCGTGGTCACTTCCGATGTCTGCTCCTGGAAAAGTGCGTGTCCTGCCAATGTTGATGCTTGATCTGAAGCGTTTCTTGACCATGATGTAGTCTATTTGGTTGTGATGCTCCCCCCCTGGGACTGTGCCATGTCCATCGTCTGGAGTTTTTGTGGAGACCAAGCGTGTTTGCCAGTACCAGATTGTTGTATCTGGCAAACTCCAAGAATCTCAGACCCCTGTCATTTGTCTCGTTGTTGCAGTGGGGTCCACATGTGTCTCCCCAGTTGTGGTGCGCATTTTGGCCAACCTTGGCATTCCAGTCGCCTTGCACTATGACTATGTCCTTCTTCGGCACTTGGTCAAGGACCGCCTGTAGATTTTCATAAAAATCCTCCACTTCGCTGTCGTCATAGTCTGATGTTGGGGCATAGGTCTGGATGATGGTGATGTTGAAAGGGGCTGCTCTCAGGCAGATGGTAATGAGTCTACTGGGCGGCAACCCATGACAGTGGCTAGAATGTTCTTGTGGACCAAGAATCCAACGCCGTGTTCGTGCCTGTCATCTCTACCGCTGAAATAGAGCTTGTGGCCTTTGTCTGTCGTTGTTTCACCTAGGCCTTTCCAGCGCAGTTCGCTAATGCCTAGAACGTTCCATCGATAGTGGTCCAACTCGTGGGCCAGTTCTTCTAATTTTCCTTCCGCAGTTAGGGTCCTGACATTCCAGGTTCCTATGACGATGTTGTTTCTCGTGCGGATCTTGCTAAATTGTCCATCAGTAGCATACTTAACACCTCCGTCCTGGTGGCCAACGGAAGGCGCGGTCCTTGAGCCGGGCGACGACCTATCCGGTATGGAATTAGTGGATAGTGTCATCATGCATGTAGTGTGTCTTGGGCAAAAAAGGACCTGGCGGTGCCCAATCCTCTCCAGGCTGTTGGGCACAGCCGAAATCCACGAATACAGTGTGGCTCGCCTTGGCCCCGAGCACGTGGTCGTTGAACAGGTAGCAACGTGAGGTTCCTCGCCCTGGCCGGTGACTTCTGTGTAGAAGACTTTCGCCCAGTGATGCCGTGCTAACATTACCCCTGTTAGTCGCCTCTTACGACACGCCGGGAAGCAAACTTGTTTTTTCCAACTTAGTTCCAGTCATTCGCCGAAAAAGGCAATCACCGAAGTCGAACGAAGCTCTCCGATGTGTTACGAATGATGCTTGCATGACTATGACTAGTTAAACATTAAAAATGGTCACTGTTGCGTCTATTTCTGTCCGATTTACACAGATTAGCATTTCGCATCGGTGTACTTTGTTAAGATGAGCATAATTAATATCGTCCCTATTTAATAGTTGCGTCCATTACTTTGCTTTTGTTAGTTCTCGGCAGTAGACTAAATATTAGCATTCACCATTTCCTGCCTAGAATCAAGTAGACACTGTAATATACATAGGCCTAATCTACATTATATATTAGAAGTCAGTCTCGGCGTTGCGAAGACGCGTCACTAGCTGACTATAATTATTAGACCTGTATTGTTTGTTTTATACGTAAATAAATGTATAAACTATTCTAGTTAATACTATTTAGGCCTATACTTCATAATATTCGAAGCTTTAGATTTCCGGAGAAGGACGAGTAGGCTAAGCGAAATCTTTTTTTTTTTTTTCATTACTCGAGATCAGAGTTAAATTAGTAGTAGTAGTAGTAGTAGTAGTAGTAGTAGTAGTAGTAGTAGTAGTAGTAGTAGTAGTAGTATATTTATTTAGTAAAATCTTTAATAAATTTATTTATTTAGTTTTGTTTGTTATTATAATTATAATTATAATTATAATTATTATTATTATTATTATTATTATTATTATTATTATTATTATTATTATTATTATTATTATTATTATTATTCTTAATGTTATTATTGTATTATTATAATTATTATTAATTTTATTATTTTATTATTGCGAGCGTTGTGGCCAAGTGGGCTAAGGCGGGACTAACTTGCCTTGTCCACAGGCCAGAAACCAATGGCGCCTGACAGGTGTGGGTTCGAGCCAGCATCTGGGCGTTATGTTTCTCCGAATATTAGTTACTTTCGACTCGGGCAACGTCTCGGGGGTTTTCTCCGGGTACTCCGGTTTGCTCCCCCAGCACAATTTCAAAATCAACAACTAATGTTAGGTAGGTTGGGTTTGGGCGCGCCACAGGCGGCGACTACGCTTTCCCCAGGGAAGGCGGCCCAGAATTTCCCTATAGGAAAAGGGACAATAAGGTAAATAAAATAAAATAAAATAAAAAATAAAAATAAAAATAAAATTATTATTATTATTATTATTATTATTATTATTATTATTATTATTATTATTATTATTATTATTATTATTATTATTATTATTATTATTATTATATACATTTTTTTTAGAAAAGTGTACTGCTGTGCGTGCTCAATGGTGTAAATTTGGTTAGTGATGTTTTGTTTGATTTAGCGGAAGTTGGGCGTAGCTCGAAATATTTAGATGGTGTTACTGGTTATTTTTTCTTATCGATTTACCAAAGCTTTCACATGATTTGTGGAAATGTCCGCCTGCCACACAACATTTTTTTAAATACTTGTTTCTCACTAAAATACATAATATCATGAAAATACATATAACAAATTTACTGTATCAGTTAAAAAGAATAATATTAGTGAAATAAATATTTGCTTTGGTGTTTGCAATAAGATGAAGAAAACAAATCACTGAGATCTTTGGCAAGCACCGCCCACAACGAATAAACCGTGGATCACACCTGAACTTTTGGACCTGTGTAATAAACGAAGAGAGTTGAGAAAGAAAACGAACACCTCACAGGGAGCTGATGCCTACCGAAAAATCAACAATGACATCCGAAAGGCATGCGCACAGCATAGGAGAACTGGATAGAAGATCAAAGCCAAGAAATAGAGAACAGTCTGAACACGAACAATAGCAAGAAGGCCTACCAGACTGTGATGCGGCTGAGAAGTGTTAAGCAGCCCAAGGTCTCCATGATCCAAAGCAAATCTGGCCTTACAGAAAAACAAGAAGTCTTGGAAAGATGGACAGAGTACTGCTCTGACCTTTACAACCATACACCAAACGGTGACCCATCAGTTCTAGCATGTCCCCTGAACAGAGAAGAAGAAATCCTCACAATTCTCCAAGAAGAAGTTGAGGCAGCAGTGCAATCGCTGAAGAGGGGGAAGTTAGCGGGAGTGGACAACATACCCGCGGAATTGCTTCAAGCAGGATGGGTAGTGATGGTGGACGCCCTCACCATTATCTATATAAGATCTGGCAGAGCGGGAAGTGGCCTATACTAAAAATCGCAAGTCATCACTCTTCCCAAAAAAAGGTAACGGTCAGGAGTGTGAAAATTACCGCACCATCAGCCTTATCAGCCATCCCAGTAAGGTCCTCCTGAAAATAATACTTAACAGGTTGAAACCCCAAGCTGAACAAATCATAGCTGAAGAGCAAGCAGGATTCAGGGAAGGGCGAAGTACCACTGAACAGATTTTCAACCTCAGAATAATCTGCGAGAAATACCTACAGCACCAACAACATCTATATCATGTGTTCGTAGACTTCAAGAAAGAGTTTGACCTAGTCTGGCATGCAGCTCTGTGGGTAATCATAAGGGTGTACAACATTAGCTCTAAAATTATTGAAGTCATCAAAAGCCTGTATGACAAGGCTATCAGTGCAGTCCTCCATAACACCGCCACCGGAAACTGGTTCTAAACAACAATCGGTGTGCGTCACGGATGCCTACTCTTTCCAACACTCTTCAACATCTTCCTAGAGCGCATCATGTCAGGTGCCCTTGCAGATCACGAAGACACAGTCAGTATAGGGGGTAGACCAATCTCCAACCTTCGTTTTGCGGATGACCTTGATGAATTGGCTGGAGAGAAACAAGAACTTGAACCACCTCCAAAGCCTATGTAATAGAAATAAGTGCAGAGAAGACCAAAATGATGACCAACAACACCAATGGCATCAACACGGACATCAAAGACCAAGGCCAATCCCTCAGCACAGTGCATAGCTTCAAATATTTAGGAGCCATTGTATCATACAATGGGTCCCCACAGGAAGTCCTCTCCAGGATCGCACTAACAAATGCTGCTCTGACAAGTTTGAAGCCCATTTGGAAAGACAAGACCATCAGTCTACATTTCAAGGTAAGGCTACTGCGCTCCCTTGTCATCTCCATCTTCCTATACGCTTGCGAAACATGGACCCCCACATCAGATCTACAACGAAGAATACAAAGCATGGAGATGAGGTGCTACAGAAGACTTCTGGGCATTTCCTATACCCAACACATCACCAACGACGAAGTCCGACAGACCATCACACAAGCCGTTGGACAACACGATGACCTGCTCACAGTGGTGAAGAAACGAAAACTCAGATGGTATGGCCATGTCACCAGATCATCAGGCCTTGCAAAGACCATTCTGCCAAGCACAGTGCAAGGAGGTAGAAGAAGAGGGAGACCGAAAAAGAGGTGGGAGGACAACATTCGAGAATGGAGTGGTTTGACACTGATCGAAGCCATGAGGGTTGCTGAGGACAGAAAAAGATGGAGTACCCTGGTTAAGCGATCATCTGTGGTGCCCCAACGACCTCCGAGTTATGGGATAGGATAGGATAGGATAGGATAGGACTGCAATAAAAATGTCACTGTTTTTTGAGACCAATAAACCTGCCTTGCCTTTGTTGTGTTGAAGGGACATCACCGTGTCCATCGTGCTTTGAAATTTTGTTTATGGTTTTATTGTTGATATAGATGTGAAATATAGTTGTTTGTATTTTTTCTCCAAAAAGCAATGCTTATAGGGGGACATGCTTTGTCTTGAGTCAAGAGCGTCCTAAAGTTGCGGGGTGTAATATCATTGGGGTTACAGCACTGAGCTCTTCAGTGGCTGTGTTTCTGTCTCGCGCTCTCTCTGCTGTAGTCTCCACGCCGCACGCAATGCTGTACCAAAAGCTCCGTACTCACAGTACAGCGATGTGCATTATGTGTAATGTATTATTTTTACTGTAGTATAGTAATCATCATAAAATAATAATAATAACTGCTTCAAATTGCGAATCTGGACTTGACTTACAGCTTGAAGCTGTACAAATCGAAACAGAATTGGATCTAGAAGCAACAGCGGCCTTTTTAAGCAAGGATGTTTTACGTAGTCCTGCAAGCATTCGTTCGTAAAACATCGGATAGCTTTGCTCGACTCGGAGAACTTCGTTCGACTTCGGTGATAGACTTTTTCGGCGAATGACTGGAACTAGGTTGGAAAAAACAAGTTCGCCGCCGGGAAACGTTGGTCCTATTCTATTAAGTGCCCGAACCCACAAACAAACAGCAACAAATATATTACAGACACACAACAAGGGCAACAAAATACAAGACATACACGTGGTGTAAAGGCAGGAAGATCGCTACAATAGGAAACTGAAAGGAAAATAGTTTTGTATTTTTAAAATTAAATTGGCTGCATCTAATGTTATTTTGAAGGGAGAGCAAAAAAGCCCATGACTCCAGCATATCAACCCAGGAATATTAAGTGAAGAATGGCTAAAAACAATAAACAGGCACACATATACACTCACTGTAACTGCCGCACCCACATCTTACAAAACCCAACTTATGTGACTCATCTCGTCAGACTTTTTAACAAAGAAACGAAACGGCCTATGGGACTTACTTGGTTTGGTGAATTTTGAAAACAAGGATTTACTTAATAATAAACTGACAAAACCAAGCGGATTTGACTTACTTGGTTTTGTGAATTTTTTTAACAAGGATTTAATTCAATAATAAACTGACAAAACCAAGCGGGTGACTTGCTTGGTTTTGTCATGTTCTCAACAAAGATCTATCTCAAGAATAATCTGACAAAACAAAGCAAGTCCACAAATAGTCTTAAAACATCAAATCTATCAAACATTTCTTTAACATTCAAGGTATGCACTCTTAAATCGAGGACTTGCATTATAATATGCCATTAAACTTCCAGAAACGATCGCGTAATATAGCGCAACACAAAACGTCAATTTTCTCGAAAGTAGGTTTTGTGGACTTGCTCGGTTTTGTCAGTTCACGGCAGAGCTCCTATACGCATCACATCACCAACCACGAAGTCCGTCAGACCATCACACAACCCATTGGACAACACGATGACTTCCTCACAGTGGTAAAGAAACGGTAACTCCGAAGGTATGGCCACATCTCCAGAGCATTAGGCATTACAAAGACCATCTTGCAAGGCACGGTGCAAGGAGGCAGAAGAAGAGGGAAATAGAAAAAGAGGTAAGAAGACAACATTCGAGAATGGACCGGCTCGACCTCGAGTGAAGCCACGAGGGCTGCTGAGGATAGAGAAAGATAGAGTATGTTGGTTAAACGATCATCTGGGGCACTCCAACGACCTTTGAGTTACGGGATAGGATATGATAGGATAGGATAGGAAAGATATATGGATAACTTTTTAATCTGCTGTGTTGTACTTCATTTGGCTTTTAGCTCTTTGTTTGGTTTTCCAGTACTCCATTAGATACGTTTTGTTGGTATAACTTTTGATAGAAACAATCAAATGTATCGCCATAAGTGTTATATGTAATTGATTTTACATTCTTTGAATTCGAGTTGAGTAAATATTCTCTTTGTGGATTTTTGAGCTTTTCGTACGTCCATCATCTGTTCGCCTGCTTAATCTAGGTCTTTAACTGTGTCGTCTGTCGCTTTTCACTGTCTTGATTTCTGGTTTCCGTCGTTGTCGTCATCATCATCATCATCATCATCATCATCATCATCATCATCATCATCATCATCATCATCATCATCATCATCATCATCATCATCGTCGTCGTCGTCGTCCATCTTTGGTATACAGTTCAAAATGTGTTGTCTAAAATTTCTTTATTTGTACACAAATGGTATGAATAAGTTACTCCTTTAACCCCGTTTTGTGTGGTTTCATAACATTATTAGTCCATTAACTTGGTTTACTTTTAGCAACCAATAATAGGATTTTAATCATTTTGATTCTTATCTTAAAGAAGTTTACAAATGGGGACATCCTTACAATGAGCGGGCTTAGAATGTTCCGGATTAAAACATGAATTCTCATGACCTATCCTTTCCTATCTTATCCCGTAACTCGGAGGTCGTTAGGGCACCACAGATGATCGTATAACCAGCGTACTCCATCTTTCTCTGTCCTCTGCAACCCTCATGGCTTCGCTCAGTGTCAAGCCAGCCCATTCTCGAATGTTGTCCTCCCACCTCTTTTTCAGTCTCCCTCTTCTTCTAACTCCTTGCACTGTGCCTAATTCTCATGACAATAAAATGAAAAATATAACCGTGGAAAATATAACCTAACAGCACATGCTTGCAGAAGGTAAAAGGACTTTTGAAAATAACAAAACAACCAACCATTCTAACCGTAACCTTTGCAAATTTCGTGATCATATTGTACGTAAATGCGTAAAAAGATCCTGACGCTCATGTCCTAGATTGGTGAGTGCCACCCTGTATAACAGTAAGTACTGTAGGTCTACCCTCCAACCGGGGCTACTTTGTTCGGGTCTTGCCTTGCAGACTGTGAGATGTAGTCCAAAATGTTCTCAGTCCGCTAAGACTGCAGAGAGAACTCCACATTTCACCTTACTGCTGGATAGAGAACGGCCACTATGGGGTCGTTACATTTCATTTTCGTCCTTTTTGTCAGTAAGTATTGACTGATTCATTGATTGGTAGATTGATTGATTGATTTGTTTGTTAATTTATTTATTAGTAATAATAATATTTAGTCCCATCTCCGTAACTCAAATGGTAGAGCGTTGACCTGGCACACCAATGATCCAGGTTCGAAGATAAAAGATAAAACTGGCCATTTTTCACTGTCCATTTTAGCACTATGATTACCCTGGCGGTTCAGTGTTGATTTAGGTCTACACCCCTTGTTCCTTGGGATGGTTATTCCCGTCTGCCATATCGCCAATGGTGGGTGCTGACGTTAAAGGTCAATGTAATTCCAGAATATTCATACATAATTCTACACACGCACGCTTTCCTCGATGAATCTGACGGGCGGCAGACTTGACAGATGTCTCGTGTGACTGAAACTGCTGATGTCAAGTTGTTCGTTGTTGACTTGCGAGTGTCTGTGTGCGAGCTTGCGAGCGCCTAATGCTAACTATTAGTGTAAAACTCGCGGTTTACGAAAGAAATTATTATTATTATTATTATTATTATTATTATTATTATTATTATTATTATTATTATTATTATTATTATTATTAATAATTTTTTTAAATTCTTTTATCAGAAAGATTAAATGATAATAAATAATAATAAATAAATGAATTGTATTTAATGTTCAATTTCAAGATGGGCGGTTTCCAATACAATTATTAGGAGAAGGAGGAATCGTTGAGAAACGACGACGTTGATGATGATGGTGATGATGGTGACGACGATGACGACGGCGATGACGAAGACGAAAATGATGATGGTGATGATGATGATGATGATGATGATGATGATGATGATGATGATGATGATGATGATGGTGGTGGTGGTGGAAAGGGGAGAATTACACATTTCAACGGTCGGGGGCTGACAGTATTTCAACTTTGTGAACCTCCGTGGGGGTGCCGGGGGTTTCAGTATAGAGTACGGTGACCATCACGGTGCCAGACCGAGGTTCGGCCAATTCTAATAACTCCTATTCTACTAGCTTTAAAGCTTTGAGGAATCACAATTGCTTCCCTTGAGTCTACCTTAGCCTTTTTGTCGTGATTTCCGGTTTATGGCCGCGCTCTGCATATGAATTTTACTGTCTGTAAGTATTGACCCAAGAAAAGTTTATTTTTTGAGATTTCATGTGGGTGTTTTCATCAATCTTTATCACATCTTGAATATCATCAGCTGCATGTCTTTTTGTATTTATTGGATTTCACATTGCATGCCAATAGACGTAAATATGTAGAATAGTCATAAAATCTAAGGCTGAACAAGAAATACAGGTGGCGTGTAGGCATGGTGGCCGCAGCTGTGGCTTATTGTTGGACGCACCTTGGGCACCTGGCCGCATCATGGTACACTGAAATTGTGCAGAAATCGCTAAGTAGGTCCACAATGTTTCATTTATAGAACCCCGGCCAAGTCAGTGCCGTTACTGCGACCTCGCTATTCAAAAAAATCAAACTTGGATTCTGATTGGTTCGTAAACAAGAGAAGTATAAGAAAGTGTTCGTGGCCGCAAGTGGTCACCCTACTCTAAATAGTATCCCCACTTTCTGGAAATTTAGTGCTTTAAATTCCCACTGTCACTGTCTTTCTCCTTTGTTCTTTCTCATTCCTAATCTGTTCTATCAATCTACTATACTATCTTATTCTTCGCTAGACCAGTCACCTACCTTTTTTCTCGAAAACTCTTCCGGGACAAAACTCCTCATTTGTGTGTGAGGTCTGTTGCATCAGCTTGGGAATATTGGACGATTTCTGCCAAATGGTCACTAGGGCTTCTTACGATATTATTATTTAGCAATGTAGTCATTTTATATATAGGTGTTTTGTTGATATTTTTTTTAATGATGTTTGTATTCTATTTTGTTTTTGTAAACGGTGGTTCGATAAATTAGAGTATAGCCTCAGCGTTCCCTGCGTGGGATGCCTTTATTGTAAAGTGACCGGCTGGTGGAGTGCCTTCACTGAGGCTGTTTCAGCAGATCTTTTATGCGGATCAGGGGTGAGTCCTCTTTCGGCCAAGTTGTGATCTTGATTTTGTGGTCCTGATTCGGCTCTTTGCAGTCCGCTGGACCCTGTAAACAATGAATAACTAACTAACTAACTAATTTCAACTTTGAGAGCACGATGATCAGCTGAGGGAAATGCAGGCAGCATGACACTTGTCCCCTTTGAAAAGACTGGCCATTGCTGCTCGTCCATTGATCGTTGATACTATTGCTAACGTTAATGTTTATGCAGCTGCCGAAAACGATGCTATATGCAGCTACTACTACTACTACTACTACTACTACTACTACTACTACTACTACTACTACTACTACTACTACTACTACTATTGTTGTTGTTGTTTTTGTTGTTGCTTTGCTGCTGTTATTATTGTTATTGATATTGTTTTGACGAAGTGGACTATCCATAAAAAAAGAAGTCTTGGATAGATGGAGAATACTGCTCTGACCTTTACAACCACACACCATTACGGAGACACATCAGTTTTAGTGTGTCCCCAGAACAACAACAAAAAAGACGAAATCCTCCCAATCCTCCGAGAAGGAGTTGAGGCAGCAGTGCAATCGCTGACGAAGGGGAAGTCAGCTGGATTGGACAACAAACCCGCTGAATTGCTTCAAGCAGGAGGAGAAGCTACAATTTACGCCCTCACCGTGATCTGTAACAAGATCTGGCAGAGTTGGGAGTAGCCTTCACCATGGACCCAGTCATTTTTCATCACTCTTCCCAAAAAGAGTAACCTTCAGGAATGTGAAAATAACCGAACCATCAGCCTCATCAGCCATCCCAGCAAGGTCCTACTAAAAATAATACTGAACAAGTTGAAACCCCAAGTTGAACAAATCATAACTGAAGAACAAGCAGGATTCAGGGCAGGGCGAAGTACCACTGAACAGATTTTAAACCTCAGAATAATCTGCGAGAAATATTGATATCATGTGTTTGTAGACTTCAAGAAAGCGTTTGACCGAGTCTGTCATTCAGCTATGTGGGCAACCATGAGAGTGTACAACATCACCATGAGAGTGTACAACATCAGCCCTAACATTATTAAAGTCATAAAAAAACAGGTATGACGAGGCTTCCAGTGCAGTCCTCCACAACAGCGCAATCGGGAACTGGTTCAGAACAATAATCGGTGTGCGTCAAGGATGCCTACTCTCTCCACCACTCTTCAACATCTTCCTGGAGCGCATTATTTTAGATGCCCTTGAAGATCACGAAGGCAAAGTAGAGCAATCTCCAACCTCCGTTTTGCGGATGACATTGATGGATTTGCTGGAGAGGAACAAGAACTTGAACAACTGGTGCATAAGCTTAATACCACCTCTAGAGCCTTTGGAACTAAATAAAGTGCATGTAAGACCAAAATTATGACCAACTATACCAATGGCATCAATGCGGACATCAAAGTCCAAGGCCAATCCCTCAACACGGTGGATAGCTTCAAATATTTATGAGCCCTTGTATCAGACAATGGGTCCCGACAGGAAGTCCTCTCCAGGATCGCACAAACAACTGTGCCATGACAAGGTCGAAGCCCATTTGGAAATACAGGACCACCAGTCTACACTCTAAAGTAAGTATCAGGCCTTACACAGACCATCCTGCAAGGCATGGTGCAAGGATTCAGAAGAAGAAGAAGACAGAAAAAGAGGTGGGAAGACAACATTCGAGAATGGACTGGCTTGAAACTGAGCGAAGCCATGAGTGTTGCTGAGGACAGAGAAAGATGGAGTACGCTGGTTAAACGATCATCTGTGGTGCCCCAACGACTTTTAAGTTACGGGATAGGATAGGAAAGGATTGTTTTATTTTTAATGATGATGATGATGATGATGATGATGATGATGATGATGATGATGATGACAACGATGCTACTGCAGCTGCTATTGTTGTTGTTGTTGTTGTTGTTGTTGTTGTTGTTGTTGTTGATAATGATGATGAAGATGATGACGATGACAGGGATGTTGCTAGGAAATATTTTCTTCGGCGATTTGGCCGAAACAGCCGTGAAACTTTCGGCTTTTTACAGAAAGTTTCGGCTCTCTCTTCCAAAGCAGTCTCACAAGTTTTTTGACTAGATTCACTGCGTTAACGTGCACCTTCCACCTCCATATATTAAAGGTGTTCTGTGGATGCATATATCTTTGTAATAACACATGATTTTAAGAGTAGAATACGAACATTGAAAAGAAATTTTATTTTCTTAAATTTTAGACACACAGAAACAATAAAAATTTTAGACTGTCCCTTGACAGACCACAATACTGTCAGAGTTTCTGGGTTTAACCTTAGTAATTATCGAATCCTCACCTAAACGGTAAGCGTACAGCACAGGAATATCGCAAAAATGGACAAAATTGAGCCGATTCAACCGTGAAAACTTCGGCTCGGCGAGCCGACATGACGGACAGTTTATCGGCTTTTTAATAAAAATTTCGGCTAAAAGCCGAAGATCCGACCCAAACGACATCCCTGCGATGATGATGACGACGCCGTTACTGCTGCTTATGATGACATCAATGTGTTTACCAGGTGTGGCCGTAGCGGAACCAGATCCATGCCTGCCTGAAAACCACATCACGATGAACGACACGCATCGCAGCACTGGCTACGTCATCGAGCACACGCTGGAGGGCATGTGTGACCACACCCTGTCACTGGGTTGGTACAGGTTTGTCAGCGGAGCAGGAGGTCGAATGCCCACCAGTTGCGTCCAGCAGTATCACGTGAGTAGATCTGTTTATCGTCCACTTCGCCAATTCGTGTTAATAGTCGTCCTTGTTGCTGTCTGGCATCGTTGAAGGGACAATTTTCTTCAGCGTTATACATATTGCGATGTTTTGAGTTGCAGTTTGTGGCTGTGTGTTAGTGGAAAGTTTCCGCCACCGTCGTTTTTGTTTTACATCTTCACGAGGAGCGGTAAGGCCGATAATGCTGTTGACGAAGGGAGCTTCTGAAACAGCAACATCCCTTCTTGTCCCATCCCGTTTGTTTGCTTTGTTTGTTCCTAATTTGCGGAGGTAAGATTGCTGCGCTCCCTTGTCATCTCCATCTTCATATACGCTTGCGAAACATGGACCCTCACTGCAGATCTACAACGAAGAATGCAAAGCATGGAGATGAGGTGATACAGAAGACTTTTGGGCATTTCCTTATACCCAGCACATCACCAATGAGAAAGTCCGACAGACCATCACACAAGCTATTGGACAACACGACGACCTGCTCACAGTGGTGAAAAAACGGAAACTCCGATGGTATGGCCACGTCACCAGATCACCAGGTCTTGCAAAGACCATCCTGCAAGGAGGTAGAAGAAGAGGGAGACCGAAAAAGAGGTGGGAGGACAACATTCGAGAATGGACTGGTTTGACACTGAGCGAAACAATCAGGGTTGCTGAGGACAGGGAAAAATGGAGTACGCTAGTTAAACGATCATCTGTGGTGCCCCTACGACCTGCGGGATAGGATAGGTTAGGATAGGATAGGATATATTTACGTATATGTAATTCATTTAGTACGCAAAATTGTGATATGGCAGTTCTTGTCTTTATTTTCTTTTAAATATTAAAAAAAGGATGTTTCCAATGGGCAATCCAGTTGGTATCTTCCCTTTTAAAAGATTGTTCTCAGTTTAGTTTGCAAGCTGTTGGATTGCTAAACTGAATGAGTAATTTGATGATTCCTAAACCTTGGAGCGATGTGTATGTAGCAGTTTTACACTAGAGTGCTGTATTTGTTCATGGTTTGTGTTTGTGAAAGCGTGTTGTTGATGAAAAAAGTTACAAAATATATTTTGGACTTCGAAAAGTTAAAAAATAAAAAGAAAAAAAAAGTATAGGATAGGATTTGCGGAGGAGTGTGGGAGGAGAAGGAGGGAGGGAGATGTGTGTATTGGACAATGAACACCACCCTTCTCTTTACCCCTACCCCGTAAACCTATCCAACATCATCAAGATGATGATGTTCCTCTTCCTCATTCTCACCACCCTCTTCCTAGTCTTCCTCCTGTTCCTCCTCCTCCTCCTCCTCCTCCTCATCATCATCCCCATCATCATCATCGTCATCATCAACATCATCAGCAACATCATCATCTATGTGTGTGTGTGTGTGTATGTGTGTGTGTGTTTGTGTGTATGAAGTGAATGTGTATTTCCGATCGTTTAATGAATTGCGCTTTATAAATAAACACATTATTATTATTATTATTATTATTATTATTATTATTATTATTATTATTATTATTATTATTATTATTATTATCATCATCATCATCATCATCATCATCATCATCATCATCATCATCATCATCATCGTCATCGTCATCGTCATCATCATCATCGTCATCGTCATCGTCATCATCATCATCATCATCATCATCATCATCATCATCCTCGTCATCGTCATCATCATCATCATCATCATCATCATCATCATCATCATCATCATCATCATCATCATCATCATCATCCTCGTCATCGTCGTCGTCGTTAACAGTTTGCTGAATGCATCAACACTTGTACAACTGATTCTTCTTGGTTACCGCCTTGAGCATGTTTGGGAGCTGGTAAGCGAGCTATACATGGACAATCCATATCTTTGACGTTTTTTCAGTGTGGCACACGTCAGCCTCTTTGGCTAGACGGCATCCACCCTAGCCCCAATGACGGCGTGATCACGGGCAAGGCCTGCATGAACACCGGCAAAGATTGTTGCGAACACTACATGGATATCTACATCAAGAACTGCAACAATCAGTTCATGGTTTATTTGCTCAGGGCTTTGCCAGACTGCCCCGCGTCCTACTGCGCAGGTAATGGACATTCAGCTTAGCTGACCGGTTGAGCCCACGCCTTCTTCAGTCTCAGCAGACTACGATGCTATGATCAGGCCTACCCGCAAAATAGTACACATTTGTTAGAAGTGTTTAATCACGTGGTCTCCTTGGCTGTCACGTGGTCAACCCCATTTTGCTCCCTCTCCTTACTGGAAACAGAATTAAAGTGAAGCGTAAGCCTGTCTTAATTGGAATGTTCGTGAAATGTTCGGGAAGGTTCAACAACTTTCTTTTGAGGTTCTTAGATCACGAACCTAGGTTGCTGAACCTCTTGGACAAAAAAAAAGGTTTAGGAAACTGAGATCCTCGAAAAAATGTGTTTGAACCTCCCCGAACATTCCACGAACATTCCCATTAAGACGGGTCATTACCGTATTCGGTTGAGACTGATGAAGGAGTGGATGAGTACCTCTCTGTGACTCTGTATGCATAATTGCCTAATACAAGACATGCGCACCATTTACACTACCAGTCAAACGCGGTGGAAACAGAAAGATCATCCCAGTACAGTCCCTAAGGCTGAGGAATGGTTATCTCGCTCTCTGGACTTGCAGGAGCAACACCGACCAGGGGAGAGGAGATATAATGAACACCACCCCTACAGAACTGGGCCTAAGAAAAAAGAGATCCCGAGTTCGTTTTGCTTTGTAGCGAAGCAAAGCCTAATTAGTGTAGCCAAACCAAGCATTACTACTGAGACTGAGACTTAATTCGACTATGAAATTTACCTAGAAATGTGCCTTTCGGCTGCACAAACATAGTAAATGTAAAATGTAGAATATCTGTAAAAGAATGACATGTAGCCTACAAACACAAAAATAAATAGTGCAACACTTAAAATCTAATAAAACAGCTAAGCACTATCCCACACACCAAACATTCATGCGCCCTACAGTCCCACCTCCACCCCCACACGTCATCACAAACCAACGCCATCACGCACAAACACCAACCACAGGCGCACAACACACGCAACGCAAGCACAGGCAAATCATTTTACTAAGCCAAATCACTAACCAGGGCTGTTAATATTAACACGCGCGCGTACGCACACACACACACACACACACACACACACACGCACATATCTTCACACACATAAAGACCCACAATACACACTTTTCACAAGAACAACACATACTGTATTAGACACTGTGTATACTGTATGCTGGATCATACACACACACACACATACACACACACCCACACACACACACACACACACACACACACACCCACACACCCACACACCCACACACCCACACACACACCGGCACGTCATTTCACACTCACACACACACAAGTATGTAGAACACCCAAACTGGGTTTTGCTAAGAATGTAAGCATCGGAAAGTGATTTTTTTGACGGAAAGAACGCACATTTCTTCTAGAAATGTAAGAATCTAATGCAAAATTGGCTCATTCCGGTTCAAAAGTTGACCTAGTTCGTCTCCTATAGGCGACGAAATAGATCGAACTTTCTTGCAAATTTTCCCTAAAATTGATTGGATTTTCTCCGTCCCAGATAGAGCACTCCCTTGTACTTAAAACACTCTCATGCACTACAACTGCACTCCCATGCACTAAATGAGCACTCCTGTATACTTAGAAAAAAGTGTGTGGCTGGAAAAAAGTGGGTGGCTAATACACTCACCCATTTTCTGCATAAAAAGCAAAGTCAGTGGCCAATTTCAAGGCTTATACCTCCGCACACTCTCTCTCACACACACAAACACGCGCGAAGGCAGGCAGACAAACATTTTGGCTAACTAGCTAAATTTACCAGACTGACTAAAACAGACTGGCTGATCAGATTTTATTAAGTCAGTGAATAGCGTTTGTGAGTGGAATGTCGCTCGGCAGAAAAGACCGGCAGAACCTGTCAGTCCTCGCGCGGCAGCTGATAAGCCTGCCGTATCTGGAGGAGTGTTTATTTCCGGT
The DNA here is from genome assembly GCA_036898135.1 of Oncomelania hupensis. Lineage (NCBI taxonomy): Eukaryota > Metazoa > Mollusca > Gastropoda > Littorinimorpha > Pomatiopsidae > Oncomelania > Oncomelania hupensis. The sequence continues at coordinate 7,030,742 of CM072523.1, read as the reverse complement.
GAAACGATTAATAGTAATACTTCACCTGTCACTTCTCCACCCATTAGTAATTGTTGACAATCAAATGACCATAAATGATCAGTTATTTGATGGCTATTTGATTCACAACCAGTCACAGTTCAACACAAAAGTCCTGTGAATTATGTGTAGATTTATTCCATATAATATATTTCATTTGATCTGAGGTAAATTTATTGAATGACGTAAAAAGCTCTGGTAGTATTATGGTTACCGCTTTCCTTTATGTCCTTGTTATTGTGTTGTGTCCTTGGGAAAGACACTTTACTCCCGTTTCCTACTCCTTCGGATGAGAGTATAAACCGAGGTCTAGCCTGTGTCGCATACATTCCATAATAACGGACTTTAAAGATCCTAATGCTCATGTCTTAGACGGGTGAGTGCCGGTGACAAGAACACACCCAGCATGCACCTAGGTCCTTTTTCTTCATCCCTGGCTGCTCAGGATTGTGCTCAGTTGTCTGGATCGTTATTACGATGCGCCCAAAGGCTGCAAGTTGGCGCCTCGAGCGGCTTGAGTTAGATCCTGTATCGGTCAGCGCCTTGAGCAGCTCTTGAGCTGAAAAAGCGCTATATAAGAACGATTAAATAAATAAAATAATAAATGTCCTTCTTCCGTTTTTTAATTCTGGGTTTATTTCTTGCGTGCGAACGCTAACAAGATGTAAATGTGTGAATCTGATTGGCTGTCGCTAGGTAACAAGGTACCCTGCAAACCAGGAACGGTGTCAGCCACTGGCTTTGAACCAGGATGTGTGGGTAAGTGTTGAGCTCCACCAAAGTAAATGAATAAATAAAGACAAGAAAAGACAAGAAAAGACAAGAAAAGAAAAGAAAAGACAGGAAAAGAAAAGAAAAAAAAGAGAGAGAAAAACAATATAACATAACATGGGAACGCAGAATGCCTTAAGATTATCACTAATTTGTTTTATAATGGAAACGCGTCAAAGTAAGTTTGTTTAGTAAGGAGTCTCCTCTCTGAAAATCCTTACCGGGAACAGAGGGGACTATAAACTGATTTAAAAAAAAAAAAGTTTGTTTTAAATGTTAACAAGTTTAGATAAAAATTAACCATACCCTGACAATCTCATCCCGTCTAAAGGCATCATCTTGGACAAATAGAGTTAGGGTTAGGTTTAGTGCTAGGATCACATGTGTTTGAGAGCTTATGAGGTTCGGGAAGCATCAAACCATGGTGACTTGTCTTATTATTATATGTTCTCTTTAATTGAAACATAAGTCATAACAAAATCTAAAGCTTTGGAAAATAACCCGTTTTTCTAAATGTGTACATATTTTTTTCCAGTCGAGTGTTTCGGGTATGTCATTAGACTGACCTTTGAAAATGTCTTACTCATGTCTTTCTTTCTTTTTCTTTTCTTTTTATTTAAGTAAGTTGGTTAATTAGTTGCCTAATTATTATTAGTTTTCATTTTATATAAAGATCGTGTTTACACTTTTATTTCAAGATACATTTCAATAGGATATGAGCACGCTATTCTAAGATAACTGTTACAACATTGAGCACCCCTGTTGTAGCTTTCGTTGGCTTTTAATACAGGTAACACCAACGTCATCAGAAATGACTAACATCAGAGGAGAAAACGTTCAAAAGCTTAATGGACATTTATAGAAATCACACGCACTGTCAGACAATAAACTGGATAAAATAAGGCTTAAATAATGAACGCAGTGGTTAATGTAAAGTAAGGCCTGAGTCCTCCCCCAATTCTCCCTTGCAGGAATGTAGGACATCCTGTCTGTATTAAAATAGTACTTGTATATAAATAGACTCAATCCAGTAAGCTTATATAATATTGGTGCATTCATGGTACATTTTTAGCACTTTTTTGATACAATATTAATGTGTAAAAAATTTTTTTGTGAGATTAGAATCGTACCAAATATGTACCACAAATGTACCAAATACCAAAAATATACAAAACTAAACACAAGGAGAAAGTCATTGTATACTAAAAGCAAGTTGGTACAGAGCTGAAACAAAACCTATATGTACTGAAAATGTACCCAAGATGTTAAAAAAAAAATGTTACCAGAATCTTTATTGTCGCCATTAAAGACATACGGCATACATTAAACAAATCCAACTAAACCATACTTCAAAAGATCAACATTTTGCAATGCAGGCAATACAATAAGTTACACATGTTATATGTATAGAAAAGAAACAACGCAAATAAAGGACTAAGAAAAAGGCACTAGACCACTCTGGATGGTACCCTTTATTTCATTGAGATTTAACAGTCAGGCACCTTTCTTTGTGATTAAACCGAATACCAAATTACAATAGGCCTTATTACGAAATTGGAAGTCGCTTGTCGTTTCGCTTGTCGTTTATTTTTTTTTTTTAGTGACCTAGATTTATCCCGGCGGACATTTTGTTTCAGAAAACTATGAAAGGTACCCCGAGCTGCAAGCTTTTCTCTCGGGAAAGGGTGGAGGTGGCTGCAGAGTAGTGCATATAAGGCCGACCTAGCATAGCTAGCCAGGATTGCAACTCAAATCAACCTTTCGGTTGATCCGGGAGGTTTGATGGAGGACAGAGAAGAAATTGTAGGCGAAACTGTGTTCATTTGCAAAGAATGTCCGCCCAATGTTAGACAACTCTGAGCGCAACATGCGGCAAACCGGTCATAGTTGTTTCTTCTCGTACTTCCGAGCTTGGTCCATTAGAAGTGGAATTCCACATTACTATATTATTATTATTATTATTATTATTATTATTATTATTATTATTATTATTATTATTATTATTATTATTATTATTATTTTTATTATTATTATTATTATTATTATTATTATTATTATTATTATTATTATTATTATTATTATTATTATTATTATTATTATTATTTAATTGTTCTTACATATATGATATGATAGCGCAGTGGTTGGAGCACTCGCTAATGTGTCGCAAGTTAAGCACCGTCCAGTGCGGTTAGCACTTGGATGGGTGACCGCAAAACCTGAAGCGACAAATAACAACGCCCCCAGTTGACTCAACTGTGACAGAGTACCTACTCTCTTAAGGGTGGGGAATGTAAAGCAGCGAGGGAGAGAGATGGGCATCACCCTCATTACGCTGGCCCAAGATAAGTGTGATCTCCAACATCACGCTCCCCTACGGTCACAAGGCTATGGGACTACCTTTACCTCTTTACCTTTATATGATATATGGCGCATGAGAATACATTTAAACAAATTAGTTTATTACGAAACCATATTACTAGTATTTTATGATTTATGGACATCTACCGTTAAATTTGCATCAATCATTTGAGGCCCTTCTAAAATAGCTCACTGTTAGATAAGATAAGTCTTAAGCAACATGTATGTCGAACGTCGATGAACTCAAAGGATGATTATAGACATTCGTAAGTTTCCACTGGCCCAGACGTATTTATAATTGGCTAGATAAGCTACTGATAACAGCCAATTGCATGTTAACTAGTACTTCTTACGTCATTCCTTTTAAACATGATTTAATTGGAATCCAAGGCTGAACGTTTAGTTTTCCATGCACAACTCAAAGCAAGATTCAGACAGGATTTTGTTTTAGAAAGTTTGTCTCATTTGGAGTTGTTGTTGTTGTTGTTGTTGTTGTTGTTGTTGTTGTTGTTTTAGGGTGCATGTGGTTAGAACTTAAAAAATAAAATAAAAATACAGCCAATGTAAAGGCATACGATTTTTTTTATAGTCAAGATGATGAAACTCCAACATACATATGAATTTAAAATAATAATTCTCAGTTTAAAAAATAAAACCTTAGATGACATCACCAGTAGCAGCAAGATGAATCTCAGCAATGCGATAGCGTGTGTTCGCCGCCACGGCAGTCAGATCACAAGGTACTTAAACTATACCCTACCTAATGGTATTTGTATAGTTGATTTATCTTAGTCACCTTGATTGCTCGTTTTAGCTGTCGGCGCCTCCCCAACGCAGGCAACAACGACGACGCAGCCCTCAACCACCCAGAGACCAACAGCAACTACCCCTTCTCCCTATGCGGGTACGTATGTCCATGCAGGGTCTGAGTGGGCCATGGCCAGTCTGCTGCTCTGTGGTCTCCGCAATAAGAACAAAACGAGTTTGATCAAGATAGAGGATCAGAAGGCTTGTGACGGGGGTTCTTGTGGCTATGGCGATGGTGGCGGTGACGGCAACGATGATGGTGGTGATGATTATGGTGATGACGACGATGACGACATTGATGATGATGGAGGTGATGTCGACGACCACGACGACGACGAAGATGATGATGATCATCATGGAGGTGGTGGTGGTGATCGTCATGATCATCTTGATGGTGGTGCTGACGACGACGACGATGACGATGATGGTGATGATGATGATGATGATGATGATGGTGATGAGATGATGATGATGATAAATATTGTGGTAAACTAAGTGACTGCCTCTGTCTCTGCCTGTCCGTCTTCCTTTCTTTCTCTCCTGTCTGTTTAGGACAGGTTGTAAGATTAGGACTATGAGCCTGTGACTTTTATCCTATTACACGTACCAGTAGTCAGTGTTTAAATGCTCTCTCTCTCTCTCTCTCTCTCTCTCTCTCTCTCTCTCTCTCTCTCTCTCTCTCTCTCTCTCTCTCCCTCTCTCTCTCGTACGCTGCATAATAGTTCTTATAGTTATTTGATTTGTCGTGTTAATATTGTGATTTGTCTTGTCGTTGTCATATTTGACTGAACATGGCAGAATGTGAGTGTGAAGATACGAGGAATGATTGTAAGATTAGGTTCCCGCCTAAAATCTGTATCCTTGTTGGTGAATAAAAAATATCTAAGTCTTCTCTCTCTCTCTCTCTCTCTCCCTCCCTCTCTCCCTCCATCCCTCCATTTATTATTTCGTCTTCTCGTTCTTATTTACCGATAAACTTAGGAAGAGTGCATGTTATAATACTGATTGCCTGTACTCTGGTTTCAGCTCCTCCTCAGTACACTGATACTCCTGTTGTTCAGCCCCCAGAGCAGAATGGACATTCCTTTAGATTTGTCTGTGACGTCAACTATCATGGACCTGCCGACCCTACACTGGTACATCTCGCTGAACATCCTTCATTTTGTATATGGAAATTATTGCGTTATAGCATATATTATATTATATTATATTATATTATATTATATTATATTATATTATATTATATTATATTATATTATATTATATTATCCTTGTCTTTCTGTGAATAAGGATTTGACTTACAACAGGATCTATCTCAAGCTGGCCACAACAGGATCTATCTAAAGCTGGCCTGTTGGATCTATCTCAAGCTGGCCACAACAGGATCTATCTCAAGCTGACCACAACAGGATCTATCTCAAGCTGGCCACAACAGGATCTATCTCAAGCTGGCCACAACAGGATCTATCTCAAGCTGGCCACAACAGGATCTATCTCAAGCTGACCACAACAGGATCTATCTCAAGCTGGCCACAACAGGATCTATCTCAAGCTGGCCACAACAGGATCTATCTCAAGCTGGCCGAGACGCCCACTTGCAGCTTGTGGACGCATTGTCTGATGCCCAAACAACTGAGCGACCGGGGACGGGAGAGAAGGGACTTAGTGTTGGCTAGGTTTATTAATTTGTGTAACCGGCATTGGTCTAGGACATGAGCGTCAGGATCTTTAAAGTCCGCGCCATGGAATGCGTACGTGCGTGCCCAGACTAGACCTCGGTTTATACTCTCATTCGAAGAAGTGATGAATTTGCAGTATATTACTGTACAAGTTTATATGTTAAGTGAAAACTTAGGTAAATACTTTATTAAAATAATCGTTATATAGCGCATTTCCAGCTCAAGAGCTGCTCAAGGCGCTGGCTGATACAGGTTCTAACTCAAACCGCCCGGCTCTCACTTGCTGTCTCAACATCTGGCTCTCCAAACGACCGATCACAATCCTGGGCGACCCTGGAGAAGATAGCGCTTTTCCAGCTCAAGAGCTGCTCAAGGCGCTGGCTGATACAGGTTCTAACTCAAACCGCCCCGAAACGCCCACTTTCCAAGTGCCTGGGTTGCACACAATTGTAAAATAAATGAGATGAACCCCCTCCCAGCGTTGAATCTGGTTTTGGGCGAAAATGCAACGAACCACTTAACGGTTACCATCAGTCGTTCGTTGCTCCAACGATACAAGTTTTCTCGCCTTCCCTGGCATTATTAAACGCTAGTTGTCTGACAACTTGAAACCCCTTAGTTGTTCAAAACAAAGTTCGGAAAGCGTGTTTTTGGCTAACAGGATGCGAGCAGCAGTACTTCCCTTCTCCCCTTATTAACTAAAATCCAGAATTTAAGATAAATTACTCGTCTGAAGACTGTCTTCGACCGTGAGCAATAGTTACTTCCCTTCTTTCGTTGTTAACTAAAAACCAGAATTTAAGATAAATTAATCGTCTGAAGACCGTCTTCGGCCGTGAGCAATAGCTACTTCCCTTCTTTCGTTGTTAACTAATAACCAGAATTTAAATTAATCGTCTGAAGACCGTCTTCAGTGGTCTTCTGAGTATGGTCTGCGATCCCAGTCCTCAATTCTCCGGCGTCACACATATTGACATAGAAGTCCCATTCATTTATTATGATTTGGTACGTCTTACTGACAATTTTAACTCAGGATAGAGTCCTCGTGCTCTGCGTTATTTATTGATTTATTTCGTCGTTCCTTAATACAGCACTTCTCCAGCTCAAGAACAGCTCAGGGCACTTTTAATGGCGACGTGGACATAGCTTCTGCTTCATTATCTCTCTTTGTGCCTACATTACATTACATGATTATTGCTTTAGGTCCAGCGGACTCTTCCGAGCCAAATCAGGACCGGACAACCCCTGATCCGCATAAAAGATCTGCTGCAACAACCTAGTGGTAAAACTGAAAGCTCTACACCAGCCAGTCACTTTACAATAAAGACATCCCACGCAGGGGACGCTGAGGTTATACTCTAATTTATCGAACCCCCCGTTTACAAAAACAAAATAGAATACAAACATCATTATAAATTATCAGCAAAACACATACATATAAAATGCCTATATTGCTAAATAATAACGTCATAGGAAGCCCTCGTGACCACCTGGCAGAAAGCGTTCAATATTCCCAAGCTGATCCAACAGACCTCATACACAAATATAGAGCCTTGTCCCGGAAGAGTTTTCAAGAAAAAAGGTAGGTGACTGGTCTAGCGAAGAAGAAGTTAGTATAGCAGATTGATAGAACAGAGCAGGAATGAGAAAGAGCAAATGAGAAAGACAGCGACAGTGGGAATTTAAAGCACTAAATTTCCAGAAAGTGGGGATACTATTTATACTGAAACCCCCGGCACCCCAATGGAGGTTTTGTGCGTACGAATGCAATGAATTGCTGTCCCCTCCTTCAATCTTTAATTGATTTTCATGTGCTCCTGACAGGAAGGTGATTACTAGCCACATTTTAATTAACATTTAATGTAATATTTACGTCCTTTACACGCTGAGGTGTCTGGGGAACATTAATTTATCTAACGAAAGATCCTTCTGCTATAGATCAAGTGTGGTGTACCTCTGTTGGCAGAAATTCGAGGTTGAATTCACGTTCAACGGACAGACGGACTCCAACATTCCTCACAGGACAGCCACATCTTCCAACCAGCACATTCCCTTGCCCGGAACGCTGCTGGCAGGACACATGGGAGAGAAAGTAGGACGGCAACATCATTGATGGATGATGATGATGACGACGGTGTCTATGATGGTGATGATAATGGTGATGATGATGATGATGATGATGATGATGATGATGATGATGATGATGCCTATGATAGTGAAGATAACGGTGATGATGGATGATGATGACGACGACGATGATGTCTTTGATGGTAAAGATAACGGTGATGATGGATGATGCATGATGATGATGATCACGACGACGACGACGACGACGATGATGATGATGATGATGATGATGATGATGATGATGATGATGATGATGATGATGATGATGATGACGGTGACGACGCCGCCTTACCTTTGCAGGTGGGCTGTAGGGTGCGAGCATATCACGACAATTCTCCCGACCGCACACCATGGAAAGATAGCAACCAGTATCCTGCAGAGATCAAGGCGTGTATTCATTATTTCGTTAATGAAGATTTAATTCAGTTTGTTTGCTTTCTTTCTCACTTTCTGTTTTTCGGTTCTTCTTTCTTCTGTCTTTTTTTTAAAATCTCTGCCTTTCTTTCATTCTTTTATTATTTTATTCAATTTCGTTCGTTCGTTCTTCTTTCTTTTCTTTTCTTTCTTTCAATCTTTCAATCTTTCTGTCTTTCTGTCTTTCTTTCTTACTTACTTTTCTTTCTTTCTTTCTTTCTTTCTTTCTTTCTTTCTTTCTTTCTTTCTCTCTCTCTCTCTCTCTCTCTCTCTCTCTCTCTCTCTCTCTCTCTCTCTCTCTCTCTCTCTCTCTCTCTCTCTTGGTTTGTGCCTTGTTTCTTATTTCTTTCCACCCTTCTTTTCTTTTGTTTTTCTTCTTTTTTCTTTCTTCCTTCTGTCTTTCTTACTTAGTTTCTTTCTTTCTTTCTTTCTTTCTTTCTCTCTCTCTCTCTCTCTCTTTTCTCTCTCTCTCTCTCTCTCTCTCTCTCTCTCTCTCTCTCTCCCTCTCTCTCTCTTGGTTTGTGCCTTGTTTCTTATTTCTTTCCACCCTTCTTTTCTTTTGTTTTTCTTCTTTTTTCTTTCTTCCTTCTGTCTTTCTTACTTAGTTTCTTTCTTTCTTTCTTTCTTTCTTTCTCTCTCTCTCTCTCTCTCTCTCTCTCTCTCTCTCTCTCTCTCTCTCTCTCTCTTTCTCTCTCTCTCTCTCTCTCTCTCTCTCTCTCTCTCTCTCTCTCTCTCTCTCTCTCTCTCTCTCTCTCTCTCTCTCTCTCTCTCGGTGTGTGCCTTGTTTCTTATTTCTGTATTTCTTTCCACCCTTCTTTTCTTTTGTTTTTCTTCTTTTTTCTTTCTTCCTTCTGTCTTTCCTTTCTTTTAATCTTTCTTTCTTCTGATTTATTTTCTCTCACTCTCCCTCGCTCTTTCCTGCCTTCTTGTCTGGTTTTTAAGAAGATGAAGATTTTTACATGGGATACAGTTTCATACACTTACCTAAAATAATAAAGATAACAATTTAATTTAGAATATCTCGCACACATTTCCAATTTGCCTAATTTGCTACAGACAATTTACCAGAAAATATGGATTGGAATAAAAAAAAAACAACCCTAGAAATAGGAAAGGCGTTATCAGTAAAGAAAAAGCAAGAGGCAAGTTGTGTTTTATTTTGGTTGACGTAGATATTGACGTCATAATGTAAATTAATGTCAATCACATGACGTCATGATTAACGTCATGTTGTAGCTGACAGCGACGAACCACACTGTGTCAGAGAAAGGCGGAAATGACACAATCACTGTGACGTCAACCATCCCCATTGTCTGTGACATAGCCACGGGACCTAACTGCTGCCTCCACCTCATGCTGGACGTCAATGGACCCAAAAGTACGTCATGATGATGATGATGATGATGATGATGATGATGATGATGATGATGATGATGATGATGCAATTTGAGGAAAAGATGGGGTTAATAGTGAAAATGATTGAATCATTGGAAACTAGGGGATTCATCTCATATCTCCTTCACAGACCAACTGGTAGTGCCTCACCCGTGCGAGGTGAAGCTTTGCCAGAGCGACTGGAACAACCAGACCCATACTGCTAGCACGACCTTCACCGTCGCCGCCGCCAAGGACCAGATCAACGACGGCAACCACACCATGCACCTGGCCTTCGAGACCATCGGATCCACCGGTAGCGGCCCCTACACTGACGTTTTCCAGCACTACACCGTCGCCCCTATCCCGGTCAGTTTAGTTTGCTCAAGGTCACTGGAGATCACGAGTTTTTAACCATTTATTTATTTAAAAAATATATTTTTAAAGGTTTGAGTGGTTGAAAGGATAAGGCCATATAATTGAATGTCAAACACAAGAGGTGAACCCTTTACCTTTAACCGTTAACCACACTTCAGGCGACGTCCACAACTACGTCATTGTAAACACCGTTTTAAGAGAGCGTTTCTGTGTCAAGGTCACTGAAGGTCACAGTAGTAGTTTGGCTCTAAGGACTGACTAAGATTTACTATTTATTTACCATTTCCAGAACTAGAAATACCTCGATCAGAACAACGGATCACCAAGAAGCCGTCTCTGTAAATTTGTTATGGTAAGTTTTAGATTCACTTTTTTAAGGCTTATGGTAATGTTTTCTAGATTTTTTTTTCGTAATCGTCATTGTCGTCGTCATTAAAGCTCGTTATCCTTATCCTCGTATCGATACTATTTACCTGTTGATTGCAGATTGAGGTCAAGGAGCCAACTGCAACTTGTGGGGGAGTGCTCAACAAATCAACAAGTGGATTGGGATGCATGGGATGTATGCTTGTATAGTGTTGTGTTGTATTGTATTGTATTGTATTGTATTGTATTGTATTGTATTGTATTGTATTATCCTATCCTCCTATATATTAACTCGGAGTCGTGTCAGGAAGTTGATCGTTAGAGCATACTCTAGATTTTTTGAGATGATTGCTTGAAATGAGTCCTTCTGAATGTTGTCCTCCAAGATTGATTGCACTGGTGCAGGATGGTCTTTGCAAGGAGATGATCTGGTGTGGTGGGAGGTCATGGTTTTGTAGGATAAGTTAATCTGTCGGATCGTGTTGGTGTATGTGTTCATATAAAGTGATAAGTAGGGATCTCCATGCTTTGTGATGGAAATGCTGGATGTAGCATATTGTTAAATGTAGGGGTCTGTTTGCTTTGGCTTTCGCTATGGCAGCAGTTGTTTGGTCCTGTCTTGGATTTTTGGCTTTCGTAGGGGGAATTTTGAGGATCTGAAATTATGTCGGGACCCATTGTCTTGAAATAAAACTGTTATTGAATTGTTTTGGATTCATTGATGTCCGTTTGATGCCATGATGTTGTTTGGTATCATTTTGGTCTTCGATGCACTTATTTCCATTGTATTGTATTGTATTGTATTGTATTGTATTGTATTGTATTGTATTGTATTGTATTGTATTGTTTTGTATTGTTTTGTGTTGTATTCATCCTCTCTTCCTCTGCTTTCTCCTCTCTGCCTCTGTCTCACTCCTTTCCCTCCTATCTCTGACTCTGTCTTTCTCCGTCTGTCTCTGTCTGTCTGTCTCTGTCTGTCTATCTATCCCTTTCTCTCCATTCGATCGTGTGCTGTGATTGTGTCTTAAATGTATGTGTAATTGTAATTCCCGATTATTTGATATACCTTTAGTTTTTTGTTATGAACTGTGTAATTGTAGCAGCTATTTTGAGTGTCATATATCTTATAATGTACATTGTTGCTTGGCAGTGAATTTCTATCCAGTTCTCGTTTGCAGTGCGCATGCCTTTTCGGATGTCATTGTTGATTTTTCGGTAGGCATCAGCTCCCTGTGAGATGTTCTTTTTATTTTCATTTCTCTTCGTTTATCACACAGATCTAAAAGTTCAGATGTAATCAACGGTTCTTCTTTGGGCGGTGCTTGCCAAGGATCTAAGTGGCGGTGTTACACTCGATATGATGTTGGTGTTTTCTATCAGTAGTGGATTCAGCCCCAATGCTGAAGTACTGATGAGTGTAGCTCAGATTCGTTTATTCACGCAACCCGCTCAATCAGCGTACAAGTCACAAAGTCGACGTATGAAGTTTTCCACTTTTATTCAGCACACATCAACAACTGCATACAATCGCTCAATCGCCTTTCCACTCTCAAGTTTACTTTCCAACTTCACTATCAACAACTTTCTCAACTTTTTTAACAGTGCGGCGCTTATATAGTCTCTACATACACGGGAACTAACGAGAATAATCCTACATAAAACATCACAACCAATCAAAATTAATTTCATCATCACGTGACTCACGTCATACAACCCCATTTGGAATGGAAGCTTCCATGGTAACCAACAGAACAATCCACACGCTTCGATCGATAGTATACAACTAATTCCCGAAAATTCTCAAACAATATCGACCAACTAGAAACACTAACGTTACACAAAGCCTCTACTAATAACAACGCAAAATCAAATCAAAGATAAATACACTCTATTACTGCATGCGTTGCAAAATAAAACGAACAGATCTATCGCGCGCGTCACACACAAGCCTACCATTGCACGCGCTTCACACATAACATCGTGCGCATTTCATACGCACCATTCGCGTTTCAACGTAACATAACCCCCCCACTCAAGAAGAAATTTACCTAATTTCTTTCAACAACGTTGAAACGTAATGCTCAAACAAAATCAGAAATTAGAACTTATTTCAGTCTTTCTGGATACTGTCATTGTTCTTTCATCCGCAAGGAAACGACGCCCTCGTCCGTTGCGGTTGTCATCGGCCCAGGGTCAAAGACGATGATCACGTGGGCTTCCCTGGAATCAGTGCATCTTCCGTTGTCTCCTTCTTCCGTCTGATGTCCGACGCAGTCGACGTTGTCAGCTCCCAGAATGCACTTACTGGGTCTCACAGTCAGGTTAGCTTCTGTCAGACCTTGAAATAGCTCCCTCAAGGTCTGCAGATGCTCTTCCCAGGTGCGAGTGTGGACTAGCAGGTCGTCCCAGTAACACACGACGTTGTCCATCCCATTGAGCATCTTCCTCATTCCTCTCTTCAGGGTAGCACCGCTGTTGACCATGCCAAACGGCATCCTCAGGCATTCGTACGTCCCATCAGGAGTTACAAAAGCAGTCTTTGGTATGTCCTGTTGACGCACGGGGACTTGCCAATAACCCTTGCTGAGGTCAATTTTTGAGAAGATTTTACTCCCCGATAATTGGCGGAAGAGGTCTGCTGCGGTAGGCATCGGCTCAGGATCGAAGACGGTGATCTTATTAAGCTTTCTGTAGTCGATGCATACTCTGTTGCTCCCGTCCTTCTTCTTCACGACCACGACAGGGGACGCGTAGGGGGAACTGGACTCCCTGATGATGCCCATCTTCAGCATTTCATCGATGTCTTCCTTCAAGGATTCACGGGCCTTGAAAGGGATCGAGAAGGGTTTTGATCGAACGGGAATATTTGAAGTGAGGTGGACTTCATGTTCGACCAAAGTCGTAGAGCCTGGGACATCGCTGAAGTTACGGGGAAACTCGCCCATAAGGTCCTTGAGCTCCATCTTCTGACCTTCCGTCAAGCTTGGTCCTAGCTTAACATCATCGATGCCTTCTTTGCTATGGAAATCTCCCAGTTCCAACAGTTCCTCGCTGTCAAAGCTGTCGTCTATCTCAGCTGCTGTCGCTGCCTGTACAGTCTCTGATGGCCTTTCCACGTACAGCTTAAGGAGGTTGGCGTGGTATATCTTGGAGTGCTGGCCGACCTTCACCTTGTAGTCGTTGATCCCCACCACGGTCTCCACTTCGTAAGGGCCTTTCCACTGCATCAGCAACTTATTATGATCAGTAGGTAGCAGCACCAGCACTTTGTTGCCAGGTTTGAACTTCCTGTTTACAGCCCTACGATCGTAGTAGTGCTTTCCACAGTCTTGGGACTTCTTCAGGTTTTCTCTGGCTATCTCGAGAGTCTGCTCCAGCTTCTCCCGTAGCTCAAACACGTACTGGTAGCTGTTCTTCACCTCTGGGGTGTCCACTTCCTTCGTCCACAGTTCTTTCAGGATGTGCATCGGCCCTCTGATGGTTCTTCCGTATAGCAGCTCGAACGGAGAAAAGCCGGTGGACTCCTGCGGCACTTCTCTGTAGGCGAACAGTAAGGCGTTGATGTAGCGATGCCATTGTCTGGGCTGCTCGCTGCACAGTTTCTTCAGGGTGGACTTCAGCGTAGCATTGAACTTCTCGACCAGCCCGTTGCACATGGGGTGGTAGGGTGTCGTAGTCAAATGCCGGATGCTCAGCAGTCTGTTGACCTCCTTCATACAGTCAGAGACGAACTGTGTCCCGAGGTCTGTCAGGATCTCTTCAGGCACTCCGAGTCTGCTGAACATGTCCACCAGCGCCTCTGCAACAGTTTCAGTGTCAATCTTCTTCAGAGGCACTGCTTCTGGGTACCGAGTCGCATAGTCCACTAAAGTCAGTACCCACCGATGACCTTCTTCTCTCGGAGGTCTTATTTCGCCGATTAGGTCTAAGGCCACCCTCTTGAAAGGTCGGTCGATCAAAGGCATCCTCTGCATAGGTACTTTAGGAACCCTTCCTCGAGGTATGGTCTTCTGGCAAATGTCACATGATCGGCAGAAACGGCTGACGTCCGCATGAAGTCCTGGCCAGTAGAACACCGCCTGGATTCTGTCTGACGTCTTCCTGATGCCTAGGTGACCTCCCATGATAGAGTCGTGAGCTACTTCCATCACTTGGCGCCTTAGGGGTAATGGTACCAAGACTTGACGTAGTGGTTTCCCTCCGTTGACCCTCGGGTGCTAGAAGATTCGGTACAGGATCTTGGCCTTCACCTCAAAATAGACCGTGCCACTGCCCTTGGTCACGTGGTCTTGGCGGTTCCTGTACTTGTTTAAAGTGCTATCAGCTTCCTGGAGCTGGATCAGCTTATCTCTGTCCACGATGGCAGCTTTGGAGTTGCCGGCGACCTTCAGTGGCGTAGTCGTCTTGTCTCTCTTGGCCTGGGCCCTGGTAGTGACAGCACCGACGATCTCTGGTCGGCAGGGCTGAGCCGGAGTAGCCACATTGTCCCGTAGCAGCTCTGTAAGGTCTCCATCGGGAAATGGCAATGGATCCTCCTCCACAACTTCGACGTGTTGGGTTGAGGCAGGACTCCACTCTGGATCGGGGTCGTCGGGTCGTCTCGCGCCGTCGATATTCCCGATCATCAAATCATACAGCGGCTTCTTCAGGCAAACCGCTTCGACTTCGCCTATGTAGAAAGGGGTGTTGACATGAATTTTTGCAACTGGCGCTTTCACACATTTGCTGTCGGCCATGAGTGTCCATTTAGAATCTCCAGTGAATTGTTCTTTAGCGATTAGGTCTTCTCTGACGATGACCCCACTGCAGCCAGAGTCTCTTAAGACAGTCACTTCATGATTTCCGACGCGTCCCTTGGAAACAGGCATGTTCTGGACGGTCACAGCTGCGCTGGCGACGACGGGGATGGATTTTCCGTTGGCAAGGAGAAGCTGGCCGTCAGTTATGCACTCTTGCACGTCCGCATGAGTAGCTGTGCGCTCGGTCTCACTCGGAAGAATGACGCTCCCGCCGCACACTTGATGGTCAGATCTACTGGTTTGCCGTTGATTGGAGAACCGCCTCTGCCGGTTGCCCGCCGCTGAATTGTCCGTACTGCTCCGCTGTCCGCTACTTTTGTTTTGAGGACAGTTAGCCGCCCTGTGGTCTGTAGCGTTGCAGGTAAAACAGCCTCTTGAATGCCCTTCCCTGGGAGGAAGCGTGGAGTCCGTCTGTTTCTGGTTCGTCTGGCTCCCCTGGATCTGGTTCACATGGTTTCCAGTCTTCTGAAAATGTTTCGTCGCGCTGGGTGGCCCCAGGGTCTTCCCATGAGCGATGAGATATCTTTCAGCA
The DNA here is from genome assembly GCA_036898135.1 of Oncomelania hupensis. Taxonomy (NCBI): domain Eukaryota; kingdom Metazoa; phylum Mollusca; class Gastropoda; order Littorinimorpha; family Pomatiopsidae; genus Oncomelania; species Oncomelania hupensis. The sequence goes on along the minus strand of CM072523.1, from coordinate 7,015,119 downwards.
GCCTCAGTCACATCTTTAAGCGTCTGCAGCTTTTGTTCTTCTAAGTGGGTCGCTAGGTCCTTGTGACAGGCATTGAGAAATTGTTCCTTTACGATCAGGTCATGGAGACTGTCGTAAGACTTCCTTTCGCCTGATAACTCCACCCACTTGTGTAGATATGACGACAGGCGCTCCACAAACTGCTTTGGCGTCTCGTCTGACTTAGGCCGGCATTCACGGAAGCGTTTACGGTAGCCCTTCTCTGTAAAGTTGTAGCACTGCAATAGGGCCTCTTTCAAGACGTCGTAGTCTTTAGCGTCATCGTCCGACAATCTGGTGTAGACGTCGAGTGCTTGCCCCGTCAGAAGTGCACTTAGTCGAATCGCCCAGTCTTGAGGTTGCCAGTTAGAGCTTTTGGCAAACCTTTCAAATCTCGCCAAATAACTGTCGATCTGGTCCTTCCCGTCGACAAACGCTGGCAATTTTGGAGCTTTGTTGTCACTGATAACTTGTGGCGCATGCTGATTGTTTTGGATACGCGCCAACTCTAGCTGGTACTGACGCTCACCTTCAAGACGCTTCAGCTCGAACTCTCTTTCTTCTCGGCGTCGTTGCTCTTCTTTTTCTTGCCGCTGCTGTTCAATTTCTAGACGCTTCTGTTCTAGTTCTCTTTCTTCGCGTCGTCGCTGTTCCTCTAATTCTCTTTCTTCACGGCGACGCTGCTCATCCTTTTCTAGACGCTTCTCTTCTAATTCTCTCTCTTGTATTCTCTCCTGGGATTTGACGTACTCCGTCAGCTGTTTGCCTTTTAGTTTCAGTTCAATCCCTTTCTGCCAGAAGTCAGCCATCTTGATGCTTTTCTGGAAAGTTCTTTTCTAGAAAGTTCTTTTCTGGAAAGTTCTTTTCTAGAAGGTTCTTTTTCTAGAAAGTTCTTGACTGTGCTGCACCCTTCTAGACTGTTCTAGAACAGCACGCTTTCTGCAGTAGCGCTGATGCTTGTCACTAGTCGCCTTCGCTGACGCAGGCCCCGCTGTCCTCGTCGTATGCGACGCTGCACCACGCTGGTGTTGATGTACACGCTCCTGTGCTGAAGTAGACGCGACGTCCGCTCGCCGCTCTCTGTAACACTGGCGATGTAGCTCCGAGACTGTCCCTCGACGTAGTCTTACGGCAGCCACGTAGTCCCGATCTGTTGTTCGCTCACGAAGCAACTCTTCAGCGACTACACGCCCTTGCAGTCAACCCGAACCTATCGGTGATGCAGTCCCAGTATGTTGGCCCCTCTCGACGCAACTCGTTGGCGGCTACCCTCGATGACTGCCTCTCGTAACGTTGACTCGCTTGTTGTAGCAGTTGAACCCTTGGCTATGGCGTGAATCGCGGCTTGACCCCCAAAATGTTACACTCGATTTGATGTTGGTGTTTTCTATCAGTAGTGATTCAGCCCCAATGCTGAAGTACTGATGAGTGTAACTCAGATTCGTTTATTCACGCAACCCGCTCAATCAGCATACAAGTCACAAAGTCGACGTATGAAGTTTTCCACTTTTATTCAGCACACATCAACAACTGCATACAATCGCTCAATCGCCTTTCCACTCTCAAGTTTACTTCCCAACTTCACTATCAACAACTTTCTCAACTTTTTTTAACAGTGCGGCGCTTATATAGTCTCTACATACACGGGAACTAACGAGAATAATCCTACATAAAACACCACAACCAATCAAAATTAATTTCATCATCACGTGACTCACGTCATACAACCCCATTTGGAATGGAAGCTTCCATGGTAACCAACAGAACAATCCACACGCTTCGATCGATAGTAAACAACTAATTCCCGAAAATTCTCAAACAATATCGACCAACTAGAAACACTAACGTTACACAAAGCCTCTACTAATAACAACGCAAAATCAAATCAAAGATAAATACACTCTATTACTGCATGCGTTGCAAAATAAAACGAACAGATCTATCGCGCGCGTCACACACAAGCCTACCATTGCACGCGCTTCACACATAACATCGTGCGCATTTCATACGCACCATTCGCGTTTCAACGTAACAGGCGGCTTCTGTCACAGCTGAGTTGAAGGCGGTGGTCATGGTGTCGACATCTACTTCACCAGCTGCCATAATGAGCAGTGGTGCAAATTTCCCTCCAATTGTGGCATGAAATATTTCTGCCACCTCCGGGTCTTGCAGTTTGTCCAGGTCGAACTTCAGTCCGGTGCACTTTGCTGTGTTTACTCTCTTCAAGTGGAGCAGAAGGACATCATCACGAGATCGTGGTCACTTCCAATGTCTGCTCCTGGAAGAGTGCTTGTCCTGCCAATGTTGATGTTTAAGACAGAAAAAGAGGTGGGAGGACAACATTGAAGAATGGCCTGGTTTGACACTGAGCGAAGCCATGAGGGTTGCTGAGAACAGAGAAAGGTGGAGTATGCTGGTCAAACGATCATCTGTGGTGCCCCTACGACATTCAAGTTACAGGATAGTATAGGATAGGATAGGATAAGATAGATAGGGTAGTTAATACAGTTATTTGTTCTGTCGTTGGCATGTATGTCTCAATGTTGGAGAAAGTAAGGGTGAATGATACGAGGAACGAATGTAAGATTAGGCTCACGCCTAAAATTAGGTATACTTGCTGTGAATAAAAGGTCTGAGTCCGAGTTTCTCTCTCTCTCTCTCTCTCTCTCTCTCTCTCTCTCTCTCTCTCTCTCTCTCTCTCTCTCTCTCTCTCTCTCTCTCTCTCTCTCTCTCTCTCTCTCTCTCTCTCTCTGTCTGTGTCTCTGTCTCTCTCTCTCTCTTTCTTACTCTCCCTCCCCCCCTACATCTCTCTCTCTTTCTCTCTCTCTCTCTTCCTTTCTCTCTCTCGTTTTCTCTTAGCGGCTTATGTCTAATATATGTGACTGTGATAAATATCCCAGATTATATTATTAGTAGATGTGATGCTCAAATTTATGGCGAAACTGGTGTTGCAGTTTCATTCACACTTCTATCCTTTCACGTACAAAGGCAAGACTTTGTACACGTCGCTACTAAATGCATTTGTCTTGAGTTCAAATATTCAGCCACAGCCTCACCTGTTTTTGCCTGCTTCCTATACAGGAACCCAGCTAATACTGCTAATTGGTTTGACTATTTTTTCAGACATGATAGACCACATTTACAAATATTAGCCTAATGCAGATATTCTCATTCTTGAAACCACTCGACTGCCTACTTCTTCTCGGAGTCTTAATCAGTTAACTTCACCTACTAGGATTTATTATTATTTTTAGTATTATTGAGGATTTTTATAGCGCACTTATCTCGCCGTACTTGACCAGACTCTAGGCGCTGGCCGATACAGGATCTAACTCAAACCGCCCGAGACGCCCGGAGCCTTTGGGCGCATGGTCTGACGCCCGGACAACTGAGCACTATGGGGGAGAAGGACCAAGTGCAGGCTGGGTGTGTTCTTGTTACCGGCACTCACCCATCTAGGGGACATGAGCGTCAGGATCTTTAAAGTCCGTTATGATGGAATGTATGCGACACACAGACTAGACCTCGGTTTATACTCTCATCCGAAGGAGTAGGAAACGGGAGTAAAGTATCTTTCCCAGGGACACAACACAATGGCCCGGACAGGGCTCGAACCCGGGACCTTCAGATCCGCAAGCCAAAGCACTACCATTAGTCCACCGTAACTTCGTCAACATCTTCTTTAATTGATCACATATACCAAACGCATTCGCAACAATTGATCACGCTTCCCTTTCCGCTATGAGTAGAAGTGACCATTCCCCAGAAGTTTTTATTTTCCCTTGTCTTTTGCTCTTAATATTTAAGACGACTGTCTACCCTGTGGCAATGTAAGTTTTTGGGAATGTGCGAATGTGTGTGTGAGTGTGTTGGAAATAGGGGGTGGGGATGGGGGTGGAGAAAAAAGGAATAGGTATTGGAGGAGTGATGGGGGAAAGTGGGAGTATGTGTATTTAGTGCATTAATATTTTTTGTACTAATTATTTCTTACCATAGTTAAGGTATATGTTTGTTTCAAATTAATGTTATGTTAATTATTTTTAGTTTGTTTATTAGGGACTAGCTGTAAGACAAGTCCATGGGACCTAATGCTATTATCCTATTAAAGGTTTGGACTTCGACTTCTCTCTCTCTCCTTTCCCCCCACCCTCCCACCCGCCCACTTCTCCCCCACCCCACCCCCAAATGTTCGCTCCTACTCACACACACACATACAAACCATTCCACCTCACCTTCCTCTCTCTCGATGACAGAAAGTGACGACATACAAATACAATTGATCGTAAATCACCCCCGTTGGAGTGCCGGGGGTTTCAGTATAAATAGTAACCCCACTTTCTGGAAATTTAGTGCTTTATATTCCCACTGTCGCTGTCTTTCTCATTTGCTCATTCTCATTCCTGCTATGTTCTATCAATCTGCTATACTATCTTCTTCTTCGCTAGACCAGTCACCTACCTTTTTTTCTTGAAAACTCTTCCGGGACAAGACTCTATATTTGTGTATGAGATCTGTTGGATCAGCTTAGGAATATTAAACGCTTTCTGCCAGGTGGTCACTAGGGCTTCCTATGAAGTTATTATTTAGCAATGTAGGCATTTTATATCTATGTGTTTTGTAGATAATTTATAATAATGTTTGTATTCTATTTTGTTTTTGTAAACGGGGGTTCGATAAATTAGAGTACAGCCTCAGCGTCCCCTGCGTGGGATGTCTTTATTGTAAAGTGACTGGTTGGTGGAGAGCTTTCAGTTTTACCACTAGGGTTGCTTCAGCAGATCTTTTATGCGGATCAGGGGTTGTCCGGTCCTGATTTGGCTCGGAAGAGTCCGCTGGACCTAAAGCAATAATCATGTAATGTAATGTAATGTAATGATCGTAAATCAGCTCATATTCGTGTCTTCTTCTTCCAGCCGTTTCAACCTGTTCAGCGTCGGAGACTTCTGCGCCTATAGAACCCATGATAACCACTTTGAGGTACGTGGCTGAATGATTAAATAAATGATTGGTTGGTTTGTTCTAGTTACGTGGATTTTTAATAATAATAATAATGATAATGATGATAATAATAATAATAATAATAATAATAATAATAATAATAATAATAATAATAATAATAATAATAATAGTAATAATAATAATAATAATAATAATAATAATAATAATAATAATAATAATAATAATAATAATAATAATAGGATTTTTTAAAGTGACTTACCTATGGCTCTAGGCCCTTTACAAAGAACATACAGAATAGAACAATTAAATATACCTAAGACAATTCGTCGGCACACAAATATTTTATTTTATTTTTTGTAAATTTAATTTAACGTCTATTCACATGCGTGATATTAGACACAATATTTGTTCTCGGGCATATCAACGCTGCTTTGAAAAAAAAAATTTGTCACCAGATGCACACACGAACAGTGCGTTGCAACGGTCACGCCTCGTGCCAGTGCGGTCTGGCCATCCGTGAGGGTCACGACATCATCCGCATCAGCAACTGCCACAACACCCGTGAGGCTCCCAGGATCGAGATCAACGGTAACCACCTCCGTCACGGCACCAACGTCTATCGCTCCCGATGCGGCCGTCACATTATGGTAGGTGACTGCACACTATAGTGAAATCCTCAGAAAAAGCATCGTCATGCGAAATGACTCGCTGCCTGGCAACATCAGACGTTGCTATTAATTCTCTTTGAGAAAGTTAGCTTCTTCCTGTTTCTGCAGCCAGCACGCCCATTAGGGAATATTTTATTTATTTATTTATTTTATTTCATTTTACATCTGGGATTGCAGACGATCTGTCACTCATTCATCTTCTTCTGTGAAATCACTCACACACTCACATGCTCACACACATGCGCGCACGCACACACTCACCCACACATACACGCGTGGGAATATTTATTTCGCATGAAGATGCTTTCCCTGAGGACTTCGTGCAGTTGTTTTTTTTCCCCTGCTATTAGGAAGTTAGGTCTGCTTCCTATACAGGAACCCAGCTAGTAGATCTACTGCTCATTGGTTTGACTATTTTTTCAGAAATGATAGACCACATTTACAAATATTAGCCTAATGCAGATATTCTCATTCTCATTCTCGGTCACTTGATTTGTGGCCAGTCCAGTTGATACACTGGAGCTGAAAACACAGCAGAATGGCCATCTGTCTATCCATGGCGCAAATCCACACCACTGCTAGCAGAGAACTGGGAGATAGATCTTCATCATCATTCATTTTTCCCCTCGAAGGATAGCGTGCAATACCGAATACAGATGTTATACTAATAAAAATAATGATGCTATATACCCGCTTTTCCCCAAATTATTAATCATGCTAAAAGCGCGGCGATCTGTAAACCCACATTCACACTCGCCTGTTTCACCTACACTCTCACACACAACAAACGCGCGGTGGTGTAAAGGCAAGGGAGATCGCTGTTAGAAGACGGAAAGGGACTCGACATTTTATTTGTGAAATTGTTAGATATGACTGCCTGCAATACCATTACAGAAAGGAGGGAGAAAACTCTGGGTGACCTCAATAGTCTCGTACATAAGTCACATAAGCTCGCCCCTTGCGGGAACCAAACCCGCGACCTTCCGCACAAGAAACCAGCTCAGCATCCACTGAGCTAACAAGGGACATTACGCAAGGAATTTGCTCCGACGTTGGCGAACACACAGCGCAAGCACACAATCCATTCAACATTCCTCTCATGCAAGCACCACACCATTGTAACGTCGCCTGTGGTTAAACACTTAAAGTGACATGCTGTAAACCTAGTTTATCCTATTTGTTTAATTTTAATCTTAATTATTTGTTAGGCGTGGAGTGTTTGAGGTATTTATCGGGATAGCTCAGTGGTCAGAGCGCACGACTTGTGTGAGTGCGTCTTGAGCGACGTGGGTTCGAATCCTGACTTCAGCAAACTATTTTGTGATTGCTGGATATTACGGGCCAGCGCTTTGAGAAGCTCTCTGAGCTTGTAAGTGCGCTATATAAGAAAAATCTCTTTTGCTATCCATGCAAATTGTTACGTGCTCACTCAATTATCATGGACCACTCGGTTCACCGTACCAGACTGGCGCTTTTACTTTATATTTTTAATTTCTTAAACAATAGCATTTCTGGGACTTGTGTTATTGTGTCCCTGCTATTTATGTTCATTTTTGCGCATCTCTATATAATTTTACGTAATTAAGTCTTAGGTGGGTATGGTGTGTGGCTGGCTGTTGCCCTTTTTCCTTCCCTGTCCTGTCGATCTTCATCGCACAGTTTTATCATTGCCTGTTTTAACTGTGGTCCTGAAATGTTAATTGTAACTCTTATTTCCCCTCCCTTAGGTTTCCCATAGTTCGCCTTCTTAGATTCAAGTCCCATATCCGCCTAGGTGTTTAGGGACGGTAATTTACTCACCTAGTAATTAGGCTTAGGCTATGTACAAGATGCTGACATTTAACTGCAGTCCAACGTTTTTATGGGAGACAACATACCCTTGTGTTACAGTCATTTGTCTCCTTTGTAGATCGCTGTGGGTTTGGTAGAGTATTAGCGGTGGCGGGGATGCGACACAAGCAGATGTATACAAGTAAAGCACAATGACTAAGCACGTAGGTTAGAAACCAGGCGGGGAGCAACAGTGAACGGCCTCCTGAACGTTGACGCCTGGAACCATTCAGCAAAATAGACGAGAGTTCTTGTTCCTTGCAAAGTGTCAAAGACGTCGATCATTTTTAATCATTTTATTTTATTCCCGTCGATAAGCTTTCAACGCCCAATCGTTGATACCTTTGCGGATGCTGTATGCAGTATCGCCTTTTATTCCATGGTGCAGTAATTCTATCATCTGCAGCATTACATGATGATGATAAGGACGATGACGACGGAGCTGCTGCTGCAGATGATGATGATAACGACGATGATGGAGAGGATGTTGCTGCTCATAATGCTAGTGTTGATGATGGTATACTAACATCTACAATAATATGCATCATTAGATGATAATGACGATGACGATAGCGGAGGCGAGGATGCTGCAGCTGCTGATAATGATAGTGTTGATGATGGCGTCGTTCATTAATGACGACATTGTGCCAACTTCAGGTGTACTTGCCCTCGGGAAGAGAGGTGAAAGTGGATTGTGGCGACAGCTACCACAACGTCCAAGTGACCTACCCCGCCACCGACACCCATTTGGCTGAGGGCATGTGCGGCAAGATGGAGGACCACCACGATACTTACTACAACAGAGATGGCCACGTCGTCAGTGAGTATAGCTGTCGTTGTGCACAGCTCACCCACCAATTCATTCATTTATTCATTGTATTACATTGTGTTCACAAGTATATCAACTAACAAGTTAGTATCTCGTATTGCCCCAAGTCGACGTGCGGTGGTCCCATTTAGCCACAAGCTGAAACGGGGATATCCCAAACCTAAAGATAGAATAGAGAATTCTGGGAAATCTGTTCTCGCGAAGATGTGCTCGCTGAAATGAAACGAAAGTTGGGAGAGGAACTGCATATTTCTGGTAGTGAACAAAGGCAGAAACTTGTCAGCAGTATTATCAGCGATGGAGTTATAATGGACGAAGTGCTCCATACCTATGAGGTTGCCTTTGCTCGAGCAAAGAAACTAAAGAAGGATTTAGCCGACGTTATTTCAGAAAAGGATTTATCTACCCATAATTCCCCTGGGTTTTGAAGTTTCTAAAAAGTTATTTCAGGCCGATGACGCTCTATGGAGCTCAAAGCATGTAAAGGGAAGCAATCGGTTGTACGCGCACGTCGATAGAGACATAGAAGAGAGATACTAACTTGTTAGTTGATATACTTGTGATTGTGTTGTATTGTATTGTGTTGTGTTGTGTTGTGTTGTGTTGTGTTGTGTTGTATATTGATAGCGATAGTTAAACTTAAAGCATTGTCTGTTGAGGAATAGCCGTACATTTTGTGGTTCGAAGCTGGTTGATAACTCAGAGTGCCTACAACAACAACAGCAACTAGAATGTCAGAGTCCATAGGACTCACATGCTTCTTGTGGAACTTGCAATATTTAACTTGGAAATGACTGTCCAGGTTGCTCAGCAAGAAAAAAAAAAGAAGAAAAAGTGGCATTAACATGCAAAGTAATGCCGACATTGATCTTTCTATACTCTTGACCTCCGGCTCCAAATACACTCATGTAATATCAAATAAACTAACGCAAAAGTTGTATTATGCAAAAATAACTAACAGTGACCTTGAACTTCAGTGACCTTGACCTTGGGATAACCTTGACATTCATGTGACCTCTCATGCTCATGTATGATCAAATAACCCAATGTTGTTGCACACAATGGGCTAAATAGAGCCATTCCACTGTACGATGTCCTATTTTATAAAACAAACGTTTTTGCAAGGCCCAAAATGACCTTGACCTTGAAGATCAACGCAAAATCGGAACGTAATTGAAAGATCAATCTATCGTCTCTAAATACAACGAGTTTGAACTTTATATCTCTCATAGTTTAGGGTCAAGGTCACTTCAGTGTACTTATACTAGAACTACTTAAGACTCATCTCGCACAGATTTACAAACATTTGGAAATTTGTTTGGTTTTATCTTTTTTTTTTTTTTGGGGGGGGGAAGGGGGTGAGGGGAGTGGGTTGTGGAGGGAGTGGGGCGGAGGGAGAGAATACGTATTAGACCCACATTGCCATGCACGTGAGCAAAAAAAACCACCACGGTCCTGACGCACAGGCAAGTGCTCCCTACTCCTTGGGAGGAGAGTATAAACCGAGGTCACAGGCATTCCTTCACACCGGCTTTAAAGATCCTGGCGCTCGTGTCCTACACAACACAAATACAACCCAGCAAGCACTTTAGGTCCCTGTCCCATCATCCTCAGTCACCCTGGACTGTGCGCAGTTGTCCGGGAGAATCAGACGATGCACCTTAATGCAGCAAATGGGCACTTTGGGCGGCTTGAGTGAGACGAGTTACATCCTGCATCGGCAAAACGCCTTGAGCTGCACTTAAGCTGGAAAAGAGAACTATAAGAACGACTCGGGGCCTAAGGCAAAATGTGTCGTCTAGGGTGGCGGCTTCAGTTAGATCGTACCGCCAAAATGGCTTGAACTGGAAAAAGCCACCTAGGAGAACGAATAAATAAATAAATAAATAAATAAACATCCTGTCTTTGATGCTTTCAGCCCAACCTTGTGGTCAGTCTGGCCACAGCAACGACTTTGCGTGGATGACTGGTCACTTCCAACATGATCAACACGGTCATCACCACCGTCGTACCGCGCAGGACAATTGCATGCCTACCGCTTACACCAGCGCCTGGAGGTCAGTACGATCTTGTACGATGTTTGTGTACGACTGTAATAATAATAATAATAATAATAATAATAATAAGAAGAAGAAGAAGAAGAAGAATAAAAATAGGAATAAGAATAATAACAACTTGATATTCATAAGGTGCCAACCCTTCGGATATAAGCGCACTGGATGGGCGTGTATGAAGATGAGATACAAATACAAACACACACACACACGCACACACGCACACACACACAAAAGCCTGTATTCATGGCAAATTGGTGTTTTGGACAAAATTTATTTATAGAAAAGCGGTTATTTTTTTAATGGAAAGAGCGCAAAATTCATCTAGAAATGTAAAAATTAAATCTAAAAATGGCTCTTTTTGTCAGAAAGTTGACCTATTTCGTTTTCTAACCCTAATCCTTTAAATTTATACAGAAAGCAGCCCGACCTGGATAGAGCACTGCAATCAACTTAAAACAGTGCCATGCACTACGAGAGCACTCCCTTGTACTAAAAGAGCACTCCCATGTACTAAAAGAGCACTCCCATGTACCAAAGAGCACTCCCATGAACTTATTAAAAAATGGGGCGCTGAAAAAAAGTGGGTCCGAGCTAAATGCCCCTTTCCTATCCTATCCTATCCTATCCCGTAACTCGAAGGTCGTAGGGGCACCACAGATGATCGTTTAACCAGCGTACTCCATCTTTCTCTGTCCTCCATCTTTCTCTGTCTTCAGCAAGCCAGTCCATTCTCGAATGTTGTCCTCCCACCTATTTTTCTGTCTCCCTCTTCTTCTGCCTCCTTGCACCGTGCCTTTCAGGATGGTCCCATGTGTTGCATAAAAGGCAAGTTTAGCACCCGATATGTCCATGAATACACGTCCCCCCTACCCGCTACACACACACCCCCTCCCTCCCGCCCTCACTCACTCTTTGACTGGCGCCATCTTCCGGTACTGTGCCGACAATTGGTAGCACTGCTGAAAGAGGTCAGTTTTGAGGTTGGACATGAAAGAGGTCAGAGAGAAGCAATGCCTGATATAAAAAGAAAGAGAGTCCCGGAGCTGGGCTCCATAGACAAAAAAGGATCGAAAACCAAGGTCTTGCGTTGAATCTTACTGTTCTGTATCGTTACGTTTGAACGAAATTGTAGAATATTTTTTTTGGGGTGTATTGATGTTCAACACTGTTCGATACTTGGTACGACATGTGTATGGTATTTTGTATGATTTCTATATCTTATCCCGTCTGATCTCTTCTCCCATGTATCCTTTTCCATGTCCTCAACGAACAAGGAGCATTTCATAAGTCATCCAGTCTTGTATGTATAGGATAGATAGGGTATGTGCGACTTTATTATAGAACGTACGAATGTGTACGACGCGTTGTACGTCTTTGTGTGGTATATTGGGCGACTTTAGTTTGAGGTCACAATCACAATCCTCGTTATTGTTGCCTTTCTTGTTGTTGTTCTTTTTCGTCGTTGGAGTTGTTGCTGCTCTTGTTCTTTGTGTGGTGTTAGTTGTTGTCGTTGTCGTTGTTGTTGTTGTTGTTGTTGTTGTTGTTGTTCTTCTTCTTCTTCTTCTTCTTCTTCTTCTTCTGCTTGTGATTATTGTCTTTCTCTCCAGTGTACCGTCAAGCACCAGCTTGTTCTCTAACCCACCAACGACGACACCGACGTCAGCGCCGTCCAGCAACAGCAGCACCCCCGCCAGCGGCGACGTCCACTACTGCCAATGTGATTCTGGCCTCTCCAACACCGACCCCGCTCGCATTGACTGTACGCCTGGTGCTGACGTTACCCAACATGCTCAGAGGGTGAGTAGGAGTCATTATGATCATCATCGTTACCGTTGTTGTAGTCGTCGTCGTTGTAGTCGTCGTCGTAGTAGTGGTAGTAGTAGTAGCGCTTAGAATCAATATGTTTTGTGAGATGCATGCACAATTCTTGTAGTAGTATTAGCAATAGCAGTAGCAGCAGCAGTAGTAGTAGCAGTAGTAGTAGCAGCAGTAATAGTAGTAGTAGTAGCAGCAGTAATAGTAGTAGTAGTAGCAGCAGCAGTACCAGCAGTAGTAGTATCAGTAGTATTAGTAGCAGCAGTAGTAGTAGCAGTAGCAACAGCAGTAATAGTAGTAGGAGGTGGAGGTGGATGTATGAGGAGCAATAGCAGCAGCTAAGCCTTCTTGTTCTACGTTTTCATCTTGGTCTTGTAATTAACATAACAGTGAAAGCGTGTTTTATTATGGCATCCCCTCCTTTGAGCTACGTCACAGTCGCTTGAAATGACGTCATGTTTCAGTGTGGATCCAGCGCGTGTCAGAATGTGACGGCCTCTTTGCCCTCATTCTTGCAAGGTTCTGGCTGGCACAGACGTCGTGACATCATCTACGGGGACTTTGACGAACTCGACCCCCCTATCGACTTCGGAATTGACAGTGAGTAGGAACAAGATGCAAGGAATACAAGATATTAAGAGATTATTTATTGTCGTACTTTTAACAAAACCGTCATTTGCCGACTGACGCCATTTGTGCTACCTGCGTGTATTTCTGCCTCAGAACAATCATTTCAACGGAATTAACGGTGCTTCCCGTGTCGCTAACAAGACTTAAATTATCAAATATTCGTACAGTGTACTGAGCTTGTGTGGTCTATAAGTGAAGAGGGTACTCTTCAGGTACTCTGGTTTCCTCCCTCCCTTTGTTACACTCGATTCGATGATGGTGTTTTCTATCAGTAGTGGATTCAGCCCCAATGCTGAAGTACTGATGAGTGTAGCTCAGATTCGTTTATTCACGCAACCCGCTCAATCAGCATACAAGTCACAAAGTCGACGTATGAAGTTTTCCACTTTTATTCAGCACACATCAACAACTGCATACAATCGCTTTCCACTTTCAACTTATTTACTTTCCAACTCACTATCAACAACAATCAACCACTACTTTAACAGTGCGGCGCCTACACAGTCTCCACACACACGGGAACAAACGAGAATAATCCCACACAAAACACCACAACCAATCAAAATCAACTCCATCATCACGTGACTCACGTCATACAACCCCACCTGGAATGGAAGCCTCCATGGCAACCAACAGAACAATCCACACGCCTCGATCGACAGCAAACAACCAGCCCCCGAAAACTCTCAAACAACATCGAGCAAATAAAAACACCAACGTTACACAAAGCCTCTACTAATAACAACGCAAAATCAAACCAAAGACAAACACACTCCATCACCGCATGCGCCGCAAAACAAAACGAACAGATCCATCGCGCGCGTCACACACAAGCCTACCATTGCACGCGCCTCACACACAACATCGTGCGCACCCCACACGCACCATTCGCGTTTCAACGTAACATAACCCCCCACTCAAGAAGAAATTTACCTAATTTCTTTCACCAACGTTGATACGCAATGCACAAACAAAATCAGAAATTAAAACTTATTTAAGACTTTCTGAATACTGTCATTGAGCTCAGTTCATTCACACAGAGTCAATGCTTCTCGTCTGCACGTCTTTCTGGATACTGTCAATGTTCTCAGTTTATATTCACAGAGTCAACAGTTTTCATCTTCAAATTTGTCTGGATATTGTCAATGTTCACAGTTTATCTACACAGTCAATGTTTTTTCATCCGCAAGGAAACGACGCCCTCGTCATTTGCGGTTGTCATCGGCCCAGGGTCAAAGACGATGATCACGTGGGCTTTCCTGGAGTCAGTGCATCTTCCGTTGTCTCCTTCTTCCATCGAACGTCCGATGAAGTCGACGTTGTCAGCTCCCAGGATGCACTTGCTGGGTCTCACGATCAGGTTGGCTTCTTGAAGACGGTGGAACTGCTCTCTCAAGGTCTGCAGATGCTCTTCCCAGGTGCGAGTGTGGACTAGCAGGTCGTCCCAGTAACACACGACGTTGTCCATCCCATTGAGCATCTTCCTCATTCCTCTCTTCAGGGTAGCACCGCTGTTGACCATGCCAAACGGCATCCTCAGGCATTCGTACGTCCCATCAGGAGTTACAAAAGCAGTCTTTGGTATATCCTGTTGACGCACGGGGACTTGCCAATAACCCTTGCTAAGGTCAATCTTTGAGAAGATTCTACTCCCCGATAATTGGCGGAAGAGGTCTGCTGCGGTAGGCATCGGCTCAGGGTCGAAGACGGTGATCTTATTAACCTTCCTGTAGTCGATGCATACTCGGTTGCTCCCGTCCTTCTTCTTCACGACCACGACAGGGGACGCGTAGGGGGAACTGGACTCCCTGATGATGCCCATCTTCAGCATCTCATCGATGTCTTTCTTCAAGGATTCACGGGCCTTGAAAGGGATCGGGAATGGTTTGGATCGAACAGGGATATTCGAAGTGAGGTGGACTTCATGTTCGACCAAAGTCGTAGAGCCTGGGACATCATTGAAGCTATGGGGAAATTCGCCCATAAGGTCCTTGAGCTCCATCTTTTGACCTTCCGTCAAGCCTGGACCTAGCTTAACGTCATCGACGCCTTCTTTGCTGTGGAAGTCTCCCAGTTCCAACAGTTCCTCGCTGTCAAAGCTGTCGTCGATCTCAGCTGCTGTTGCTGCGTGTCTCTGATGGCCTTTCCACGTACAGCTTAAGGAGGTTGGCGTGGTATATCTTGGAATGCTGGCCGACCTTCACCTTGTAGTCGTTGATTCCCACCACGGTCTCCACTTCGTACGGGCCTTTCCACTGCATCAGCAACTTATTATGATCAGTAGGTAGCAGCACCAGCACTTTGTTGCCAGGTTTGAACTTCCTGTTCACAGCCCTACGATCATAGTAGTGCTTTCCACAGTCTTGGGACTTCTTCAGGTTTTCTCTGGCTATCTCGAGAGTCTGCTCCAGCTTCTCCCGTAGCTCAAACACGTACTGGTAGCTGTTCTTCACCTCTGGGGTCTCTACTTCTTTCGTCCACAGTTCTTTCAGGATGTGCATCGGCCCTCGGATGGTTCTTCCGTACAGCAGCTCGAACGGAGAAAAGCCGGTGGACTCTTGCGGTACTTCTCTGTAGGCGAAACGTAAGGCATTGATGTAGCGATGCCATTGTCTGGGCTGCTCGCTGCACAGTTTCTTCAGGGTGGACTTCAGCGTAGCATTGAACTTCTCGACCAGCCCGTTGCACATTGGATGGTAGAGTGTCGTAGTCAAATGCCGGATGCTCAGCAGTCTGTTGACCTCCTTCATGCAGTCAGAGACGAACTGCGTCCCGAGGTCTGTCAGAATTTCTTCAGGCACTCCAAGTCTACTGAACATGTCCACCAGTGCCTCTGCCACAGTTTCAGTGTCAATCTTCTTCAGAGGCACTGCTTCTGGGTACCGAGTCGCATAGTCCACTAAAGTCAGTACCCACCGATGACCTTCTTCACTCGGAGGTCTTATTTCGCCGATTAAGTCTAAGGCCACCCTCTTGAAAGGTCGGTCGATCAGAGGCATCCTCTGCATAGGCACTTTCGGGACCCTTCCTCGAGGTATGGTCTTCTGGCAAATGTCACATGATCGGCAGAAACGGCTGACGTCCGCATGAAGTCCTGGCCAGTAGAACACCGCCTGGATTCTATCCGACGTCTTCTTGATACCCAGGTGACCTCCCATGATTGAGTCATGCGCTACTTCCATCACCTGGCGCCTTAGGGGTAACGGTACCAAGACTTGACGTAGTGGTTTCCCTCCGTTGACCCTCGGGTGCTGGAAGATTCGGTACAGGATCTTGGCCTTCACCTCAAAATAGACCGTACCACTGCCTTTGGTCACGTGGTCTTGGCGGTTCCTGTACTTGTTTAAAGTACTATCAGCTTCCTGGAGCTGGATCAGCTTATCTCTGTCCACGATGGCAGCTTTAGAGTTGTCGGCGACCTTCAGTGGCGTAGACGTCTTGTCTCTCTTGGCCTGGGCCCTGGTAGTAACAGCACCGACGATCTCTGGTCGGCAGGGCTGAGCCGGAGTAGCCACATTGTCCCGTAGCAGCTCTGTAAGGTCTCCATCGGGAAATGGCAATGGATCCTCCTCCACAACTTCGACGCGTTGGGTTGAGGCAGGACTCCACTCTGGATCGGGGTCGTCGGGTCGTCTCGCGCCGTCGATATTCCCGATCATCAAATCATACAGCGGCTTCTTCAGGCAAACCGCTTCGACTTCGCCTATGTAGAAAGGGGTGCTGACTTGAATCTTTGCAACTGGCGCTCTCACACATTTGCTGTCGGCCATAAGTGTCCATTTAGAATCGCCAGTGAACTGTTCTTTAGCGATTAGGTCTTCTCTGACGATGACCCCACTGCAGCCAGAGTCTCTTAGAACAGTCACTTCATGATTTCCGACGCGTCCCTTGGAAACTGGCATGTTCTGGACGGTCACGGCTGCGCTGGCGACGACGGGGATGGATTTTCCGTTGGCAAGGAGAAGTTGGCCATCGGTCATGCACTCTTGCACGTCCGCAGGAGTAGCTGTGCGCTCGGTCTCGCTCGGAAGAATGACGCTCCCGCCGCACACTTGATGGTCAGATCTACTGGTTTGCCGTTGATTGGAGAACCGCCTCTGCCGGTTGCCCGCCGCTGCATTGTCCGTACTGCTCCGCTGTCCGCTACTTTTGTTTTGAGGACAGTTAGCCGCTCTGTGGTCTGTAGCGTTGCAGGTGAAACAGCCTCTTGAATGCCCTTCCCTTGGAGGTGGCGTGGAGTCCGTGTGTCTCTGGCTCGTCTGACTCCCCTGGATCTGGTTCACATGGTTTCCAGTCTTCTGAAAAGGTTTCGTCGCGCTGGGTGGCCCCAGGGTTTTCCCATGAGCGATAAGATATCTTTCAGCAGCCTCAGTCACATCTTTAAGCGTCTGCAGCTTTTGTTCTTCTAAGTGGGTCGCTAGGTCCTTGTGACAGGCATTGAGAAATTGTTCCTTCACGATCAGGTCATGGAGACTGTCGTAAGACTTCCTTTCGCCTGATAACTCCACCCACTTGTGTAGATATGACGACAGGCGCTCCACAAACTGCTTTGGCGTCTCGTCTGACTTAGGCCGGCATTCACGGAAGCGTTTACGGTAGCCCTTCTCTGTAAAGTTGTAGCACTGCAATAGGGCCTCTTTCAAGACGTCGTAGTCTTTAGCGTCATCGTCCGACAATCTGGTGTAGACGTCGAGTGCTTGCCCCGTCAGAAGTGCACTTAGTCGAATCGCCCAGTCTTGAGGTTGCCAGTTAGAGCTTTTGGCAAACCTTTCAAATCTCGCCAGATAACTGTCGATCTGGTCCTTCCCGTCGACGAACGCTGGCAATTTTGGAGCCTTGTTGTCGCTGATGACTTGTGGCGCATGCTGATTGTTTTGAATACGCGCCAACTCTAGCTGGTACTGACGCTCACCTTCAAGACGCTTCAGCTCGAACTCTCTTTCTTCTCGGCGTCGCTGTTCTTCTGATTCTCTGTCTTCTCGGCGACGCTGCGCTTCGATTTCTCTTTCTTGTATTCTCTCCTGAGACTTGACGTACTCCGTTAGCTGCTTGCCTTTTAGACTCAGTTCAATCCCTCTCTGCCAGAAGTCAGCCATCTTGATACTATTCTGGAAAGTTCTTTTCTAGAAAGTTCTTTTCTGGAAAGTTCTTTTCTGGAAAATTCTTGACTGTGCTGTACCTTTCTAGACTGTTCTAGAACAGCACGCTTTCTGCAGTAGCGCTGATGCTTCCCACTAGTCGCTTTCGCTGACGCAGGCCCCTCTGTCCTCGTCGTATGCGACGCTGCACCACGCTGGTGTTGATGTACACGCTCCTATGCTGAAGTAGACGCGACGTCCGCTCGTCGCTCTCTGTGAAACTGGCGATGTAGCTCCGAGACTGTCCCTCGACGTAGTCTTGCGGCAGCCACGTAGTCCCGATCTGTTGTTCGCTCACGAAGCAACTCTTCAGCGACTATACGCCCTTGCAGTCAACCCGAACCTATCGGTGATGTAGTCCCAGTATGTTGGCCCCTCTCGATGCAACTTGTTGGCGGCTACCCTCGATGACTGCCTCTCGTAACGTTGACTCGCTTGTTGTAGCAGTTGAACCCTTGGCTATGGCGTGAATCGCGGCTTGACCCCCAAAATGTTACACTCGATTCGATGATGGTGTTTTCTATCAGTAGTGGATTCAGCCCCAATGCTGAAGTACTGATGAGTGTAGCTCAGATTCGTTTATTCACGCAACCCGCTCAATCAGCATACAAGTCACAAAGTCGACGTATGAAGTTTTCCACTTTTATTCAGCACACATCAACAACTGCATACAATCGCTTTCCACTTTCAACTTATTTACTTTCCAACTCACTATCAACAACAATCAACCACTACTTTAACAGTGCGGCGCTTATATAGTCTCCACACCCACGGGAACAAACGAGAATAATCCTACACAAAACACCACAACCAATCAAAATCAATTTCATCATCACGTGACTCACGTCATACAACCCCACCTTTGGAATGGAAGCTTCCATGGCAACCAACAGAACAATCCACACGCCTCGATCGACAGCAAACAACCAGCCCCCGAAAACTCTCAAACAATATCGAGCAAATAAAAACACCAACGTTACACAAAGCCTCTACTAATAACAACGCAAAATCAAACCAAAGACAAACACACTCCATCACCGCATGCGCCGCAAAACAAAACGAACAGATCCATCGCGCGCGTCACACACAAGCCTACCATTGCACGCGCCTCACACACAACATCGTGCGCACCCCACACGCACCATTCGCGTTTCAACGTAACACCCTTGAATAATGATATTGGATGCTGCGCAGTCGATCAAGATGAAAACAAAAAAGATTTGTTTACAGTCTTCTATAATAGCGATCTCTTCAGATCACCGCGTTGTATGTAAAAAAAAAAAAGTTTTATTGAAGATAAAGCGCGTGATTATTATTATTATTATTATTATTATTATTATTATTATTATTATTATTATTATTATTATTATTATTATTATTATTATTATTATTATTTAGTAATAGTAGTAGTATTTATTATTATTAATATTCTTATTATTATTATTATTATTATTATTATTATTATTATTATTATTATTATTATTAGTAGTAGTAGTAGTAGTAGTAGTAGTAGTAGTAGTAGTAGTAGTATAATTAATTAATTAATTAATTATTTAATTAATTCTTCTTCTTCTTCTTCTTAGTTAGTAGTAGTAGTATTTTATTATTATTATTATTATTATTATTATTATTATTATTATTATTATTATTATTATTATTATTATTATTATTATTATTATTATTATTATTATTATTATTATGAGTAGTAGTAGTAGTAGTAGTAGTAGTAATAGTAGTAGTAGTATTTAGTATTATCATTATTATCATTATTATTATTATTATTATTATTATTATTATTATTATTATTATTATTATTATTATTATTATTATTATTATTATTATTATTGCTGTTGTTGTTGTTATTTAGAGGGAATTAATTTTAGTAACTAAGTCTTAGATCCGCTTTATTCACCTATATCTATAATTGTTACTTTTTCTTTGTCCACTGTTAACGTTACTGTACACAGATGATCCAGCCAACTGGAACCTGACGTGGCCCACGCCTAGTGGCATCACGGAAGACCAAGCGGCTCAGAAGTGTGTAGAGGCGGTGTCCCAGTCTCAGCTTTTCCAGCATTGCAACTCTTCAACCAACCCATCCTTCGAGGACCTTCACCTCAACAGTCTCGACAACTGCATGGTGGACATTCTGGTAAGTGATAGTATAGTAGAAGAAAAGAAAGGTTAAAAAAAGGGGAGCGGGATGGAGGGGGGGGGGAGGGGGTTGAAGGGAGGAGGAAGAGGAGGATGAGAAAGAACAGACGTAGGACCGGTATGGAGGCAGTATTGGATACTGCATTTAACCCATCTTTCCAGACCTTGCGTATCAACAGTCTTGACAACTGCATAATGGACATACTGGTAAATGGTAGTAGGACAAGATGAAGGAGAAACGGGCGAGAAGTAGCCTACGGGTGTCAACATCAGGCTGACGTCGGAAGGAGGGGGGGGGGAGAGGGGGTAGGGCGGGCCTGATTTGTGATTTGGGGAAAAGCGGGTATCTAGTATTACTTCGTAGTCAGCGACAGAATTGCTTTTCGTTTTGATAAACCCCGCACAATCACGCACTGTTGAAGAACTTCTGTGGGTGTATAGCACCCGACCTACATTACCTTTTGTTGAGAAATAGAATTATTATCACAATAATTATTATGCTCGCAAATTGATAAAAATAGCATGGGACCAAATTAAGGCATGACTTATACAAAGTAATTATAACAGGTTTAGGTTTCTTGCCTATCTTGTCCACAATGAGCTTGATGACAGTTGTAACACTTTGGACACATGTCGAAGCCTGCTGGTCATGTTTAAGTTCTTTGCCCCTATTGATTCAGTTTGGGGACAGTTTCGACATGGCGGAGTCCGCCGTTTCTTCCTTCACTGCAAGCTGTCAGGCGGAACTGGCCCAAAACCCAGCCAACTATGCGACCGATGCTAACGGAAATTTGATCTTGAAGGAAGAGGTCGGTAGAGGTGCTTTCTATATTATATTATCGTCGTCGTTGTCGTTTCCACCACCATCGTTATTGTCGTCGCCTTTGGCATCGTCATCATCAACACCAGCATCAACAGCTGCCACAGCAGATCATCATCATCATCATCATCATCATCATCATCATCATCATCATCATCATCATCATCATCATCATCATCAGCAGCAGCAGCAGCAGCAACAGCAGCAGCTATAACAACAGATTATTATTATCAGCAACTTTATCACCACCACCTAGCAGCCATCATCATCTTCGTCGTCATCGTCATCATTCTCATCACCATCATCACCACCACCACCACCACCATCACCATCATCGTCGTCCGCTGGACCCTGTTAGCAATGAATAACTAACAAAAAAAATCATCATCATCATCATCAACATCATCATCATCATCATCATCATCATCATCATCATCATCATCATCATCATCATCATCGTCATCATCATCGATCATCATAATTTTGTTTCCTGTTTTTCAATTCCCATTATATAGGATATTTATTTAATTCAATAATTTATTTAACCGTTCTTAAATAGCGCTGTTTCAGCTAAAAACAAACTGCTTAAGGCGTTGATCTTGGAAAATAATTGAGCAGTTAAAACTATGAAGTATAAACTCCATTGTTTTAAAGTCTGTTAGATGCATTACACCTAGTTGACTTGTTCGTGGCCTCTTGAATTGATTGATTCGTTGATTGATGGGATCAATATACGGATGGTTAGAGGGGTTAACTGATTGATTGATTGATTGATTGATTGATGTGTGCAACAGTTCTCCAAGGTGTGCGCTACAGCGTGCCTGGACCACGGGCGCTGTGAGAACGGAAACTGCGTGTGTAACCCCGGGTACACCGGCAGCAACTGCCTCCTGAAGGACGGCGAACCCCCACACTTGGACAGACTGCGAGGGTAAGGAGCCTGCGGTGGTCTGCTAGCACAGTTGATAAGGCGCTGGTCTCCTAGGCCCATGGTCGCGGGTTCCAACCCCGCGTGTGCGAATTTGCGTGTCTTAGGTAGCCTTCGAGACATAGCAAAACACCGAGGGTTATCTTCGGGCACTCCGGTTTCCTCTCTTCCTTCAAGAATAGTATTGGAGGCAGTCAATCTAAAAAAAAAATAAAAAAAAAATAAAAAGGAAATGATTTCGCTCCTGCCTTCTGTAATAACGATCTCTTCAGATTGCCGCGCTTTGAGTTCGATGGAGGAAAAATTGATCGAGAGCATGCTCTATTTGTGTAGGCCTATTTAAGTCTGTGCTTCGAGTCTGAGGTCTTCGAGCCCTTGAAAGCGCAGACATAATCCAGGCGCGTATTGCATCCATGGCGATGATGATGATGATGATGATGATGATGATGATGATGATGATGATGAACTAAATATCTAAGTAATTAACTCCTTTGTTTTCAGTTCCCCTCTGTGTGACATCAACAAGAAGCCATGCAAGGTGATCTATTTCGATGCCAGCCATTTTGAGGATTCTGATCACTTCGCCTGCAAGGTTGTCTCGGTAAGACCACGGCGACGACGATATCGACGACGAGAATGATACTGAGGATAATATTGAAAAGGAAGAAGAGGAAGAGGAGGGAGAAGAGAGGATGGCGATGACGACGATGTTGATGATGATATTGATGTTGCTGATAATGTTGTTGTTGATGAGGATGATGATGATGATAATGATGATGATGATGATGATGATGAGGAGGAGGAGGAGGAGGAAGATGTGGATAATATTGCCGATGGTGTTGTTGTTTTTCATGACCATGATGATGATGATGATTATGATGATGATGATGTTTATGATGATGATTTTTACACGGTATTTATCAATAGTCGTTGCAGCCTCGATGCTTGAATCTTGATAAGTATAACTCGAATTCGTTTATCCACGCAGCCTGTTCACTCGGGAACAAAGCAGGAGTCGTTGCATGAAGTTTTCCAACTTTATTCAGCAAACACCAACAACTGCACAAACGATCGCTTTCTGAAAATCACTACAAAAATCATCCTACAAGCAGACAGTGCTTTACTTATATAGCCTCTCTGCAATCAAGAAAAAATTCGAACATTCCAGCATGACGTAATAACACCCAATCAAAATAAAACTCGTCACCGGAACTATACAAACTATGTCTTACGTCATAGAACCTTCTTTAGGTTAGAAGAATCGCTTAGCTATATCATCAGACCTATCTGGAAGTTTCTGTCGATAATAAACAAGTAATTCCAGAAACTTCTCAACAAAATCGACCGACGAAAATTATCAACATTATACAAAGCTTCTTCTAGCAACAACGCAAAATCAAATCAAAGGTAACTACATGCTATTCAAAACAATAATTATGATCGGATCTATAGTGCGCGTCTCAATCGTGGATGATGATGATGATGATGATGATGATGATGATGATGACGATGACGACGAGGGTGTGTTACGTATTCGTATGTTTTCCGTCTTGCCTGTGTTGTTGTTCATCATCGACACATCAATTTTCAGTTACTAAAGTCAAAACATTGTGTAAATGGTGAATTCCTTTGTCAACAGTCGCACGGAGAAACAGTGAATGAGAAAGCGGTGTTTGTAGGAGGCGATCGGCTGTCTTGCACTCTTCCTGCTACCAGTAAGTTTTGACCACAGGCGCTTGTATCTGGACACGCGAGCGCCTATTCCTGTGACGCGTCTCCCTTTGGTTATAGATACAAGCGCCTGTGGTTTTGACATAGCGTTAAACTCTTAACGTTGTGACTGCTTACATTGATGTGTGTGTGTGTGTGTGTGTGTGTGTGTGTGTGTGTGTGTGTGTGTGTGTGTAGTTCAGTACCTAGACTATATTTTTTATTGCTCCATGTTTTAGTGTATTGTACAGTCTCTTAGTCTGCGAGTGTTTGTGTGACAGTACGCGTGTGGGCGCTTTGAGCCGTTTTTTTTAGTTTGAAAATGCACATTATAATTAATAAGTTATTTTTAAAATTATTATTAATATTATTATTATTATTATTATTATTATTATTATTATTATTATTATTATTATTATTATTATTATTTATGTCTATTCTCTGTGTTTGCCAGCTCGCTCCATCACCGATTTTACCGTCTCGGTGACTACCGACGGAGTGCATTACAGCAACACCATGAAAATCACCGTCTACGATTCTACCTGTCGTGACTGTACTGAAAGTGATGGCTGTTCAACTCAGGTGAGTCTTCACTATCACCGTACTCTTCTTCGTCGTCGTTTAGTGTCGTGTTGTTGTCGTCGTCCCCTGCAGGGTTCGAACCAGCTACCTTCGCCATAGGAAACTAGCGCCCTAACCAACTTAAGCAATTCCACCACCCCTCTCTCTCCTCTCACCCCCCCTCCCTCCCCCAATAAAAAAGAAAACTTACTAAAATAAAAAGACACTACGATTGATTTTTATTCAGTTATATCTATTTGTCCATTTGACTACAGACTTGAGCAAGATTTCACCTGGATATGCGCACTGTACGAATTTGTGTTGTTTTGTGATGTTTGGGACTATGTCTGGTGCATGTTTGTTCAAGAATATAACTAAAAATGGACCGGCTTGTTTTTTAATTCAGCTATACCGCGTCTGTTACTGTTTGCCCAAGTCTTTGAGTGGGTTTTTACAGGGATAACTGCGCTGTAGCAAATGGTGTTCTATGTGATGTTTTAGATTCTTCCAAGCACGTGTCTGATCGATGACAAGTGCCATCAGAAACGGCGACCACAAGACGACCGACGCTAGTCAAATGTGCAACACTTCTGTCAGTACCAGCAGCTGGACTACGACTGATAAGGTCAGGTTGTTGTTGTTGTTGTTGTTGTTGTTGTTGAGTGGTGGCGGTGACTACAACTAAGGGTCCAAAATAATAATAATAATAATAATAATAATAATAATAATAATAATAATAATTATTATTATTATAATAAGAATAAGAATAACACAGGATGCTATCATGCGCTTTGGCTTCAATCGAACGCAAAGAGCGGCGATCTGAAGACATCACTATTACAGAAGAGAAATCGATTTTTTTAATTTTTGAAATTTAGATTGACTGCTTCCCAATATCATTATTGAAGGGAAGGATGAAACCGGAGAGTTACATTAGATGTTGGTTTTGTGTGTTTATAGTAGTTGATTCAGCCCCAATGCTGAAATCCTGATAAGTGTCACTCGGATTCGTTTATCCACGCAACCTGTTCTATCAGCAACAAGGCAGAAGTCGTCATATGAAGTTTTCCAACTTTATTCAGCGTACATCAACAACTGCACACAATCGCTCAATCGCTTTTCACTTTTTTTTCTCTTTCTCTACACAGTGCATCAATTATATAGTTGTTTTTTTTCTAGACTCCAGATAACGTCAGAATGTTCCAGCGGGACACATTACAACCAATCAAAATAGACTTCGTCATCACTGTCTTACGTCATACAACTTTCTTCACAGTCCAAGAATTTTCTCAGCTATCTACATTTATATCGCGAAGATTTGATCGATAGTAAACAAGCAACTCTAGAGAATTTTCTAATAATATCGACCAACGAAAATTATACCAAGCTTCTTCTAACAACAACGCAAAATTAAATCAAAGGTAAATACATTCTGTTATTGAATGCTTTGTAAAACAAAACGATCGGATCTATCGTGTGTGTCTCACACGTACCATCATGCGCGTTTCAACGTAACACGGAGTGCCTGGAGAAAACCCTCGGTGTCCTGAACAGCCTGGTTCCTAAGTTACGTAAGTTCGTCCCACGCGGTATTCGAACCCGCCACCCTCGGGACAGGAAACCAACTCACTATCAACTGCGCCACCAAGGTCACCCCAAGATTCCATATTATTTTATTACCTCAAGCATGAGAAATGTACTTAGTCAATGATTTGCGGAAGGGGTACACCAAAGCCACACTCTATGAAAAACACTAGACCCAACATTGAATCCTTCACACGTAAGAATATAAATTGCACAAAAACTACAAATGACATTTACAAAAGGATGTAAGAATTGAAGTGTTCCCAAATGAAGATTTTCCGTCCACAGTTGGCAGTTATCACGCTGCCTTACTTCGAAGGCATGTGAAAGTCTTTGTGGAAAACAATTCCCTCAAAGCTTAAGGTAGTGTGATGATGCTGTTAACTTTGACAGGAAGTCTGAAGTCTTCATCGGAACTCCGGGTTAATAGGTCATTTCTACATCATCGTCCAGTGTTTGGGAAACTCTCTTTCTCTCTTTTTCTACTACAAATGACACGTTTTAAAACGAAATTTCCCATTGATAATTACACATTCCAGGGTAAGGCTGTTTGTTGTTATTCTTGTAACTACAACTTATAGGGAATATTTTTGTTTGTTGTTAGGGCAATTAGCCGTTATCTAAAGTCAATGCGTTTGAATTCATTTCTTCATTTGCAACCAGCTGTATTTGTTTATTTCGATATTGACATGTACTTCCATCTTCTCCTCCCCTATCCAATGAATCAACCTATACATAAGGCAGCCAACACCTCAACTAATCATACAATCAGGACATCCATCGACCAATCAGTCAACGATCACACAAACCAAATAATCAACCTACTTTCCATAGTTCCACTACATTGACACTCAACCTTTCTTTCTTTTGCTGTGTCTGTTCAGGCCTCTACCCGGTCATCATAGGCAGACCGACCATCGTAGTTGGCGGGGCACCCGATTTTATGGTGACGTGCAAGTTCCAATCTCCGGACCATGCGGCCAACGCGCGCTTCCAGGTAGCGTGGTTCATTGACGAGGAATACCCGTTTGGCGTGCGGGTCCTGGCTGGCGATGAGAGAGAACTTTCCCACGCTCTTGAGTCCTTCCCTCATGCGGCTCACTCCGTAAGTTGCTGCGCTAAGCCAAAAGAAGAGGAGGAAGACGGTAGAGGGAGAGGAAGAAGAAAGAGAAGAAGAAGAAAGAAGAGGTAGTAGGAGGAATGAAGAAGACGGAAGTGGAAGAAAAAGAGGGAGGAAGAAAGGAGAAGGAGAAGAAGACGGAGGAGGAAGAAAAAAAAAGGCAGAGAGGGAAGAAAAGAAGAAGAAAATAAATAAATAAATAAATAAATAAATAAATAATCATCATCATCATCATCATCATCATCATCATCATCATCATCATCATCATCATCATCATCATTATCATCATCATCATCATCATAAAACTCTTTGGCAAAGCGCGGTTCCTCGTAAAAATGAGCACAGAAAACATATTTGAAACCCTAAAAAAGGACATGTAAAGATGGTAAGAAAAGTGTTTTACAAAATTAGATAAATAAATAAAACAGTTCAAAATATCCGTGTGCATGTACACAAATCACCAACAATGGGTCACATAAAAAATAGAAGAAGAAGAAAAAGAAAGAGGAGGGAGAAGTAGAAGAAGAGAGAGGAAGAAGAAGGAGATGATGGAACAAGGAGAAGATGGTGAGGTAGAGGAGGGTTATTATGGTTGGTAATGCTGATCTTTCCCCTTCTCTTTTATTTCGTTTTGGAATCTATTTAGAGGTGTACAATTTTTTTTAACTTAGAGCTTTTTTTCCATACAAAGTGTGCTTTAAATGAATTGATTTTTTTTAATGGGCAGGTATCTTGTCGCGTGTCAGGCTTCTATGATGGCCAGTTTCGTTCCAGCAACACCTACAGCAGTTTTCCCATCCCAATGCAGGTACCAAAATAATTAGTGGGATGAGTAATGAATAGCCTACTGTGGATGGATGGATATGTAAATAGCTATTGATGATCG
Organism: Oncomelania hupensis; assembly: GCA_036898135.1. Lineage (NCBI taxonomy): Eukaryota > Metazoa > Mollusca > Gastropoda > Littorinimorpha > Pomatiopsidae > Oncomelania > Oncomelania hupensis. The sequence goes on along the minus strand of CM072523.1, from coordinate 6,987,412 downwards.
TAGATGAAGCAGAGGAAGAAGAGAACAAGGAGAACAACACAAACGCACACCCACGCACATCCACCCACCCACCCACCCACACATAGGCACACCCAAACACACACGCATACCCACACACACACAAGATCTTGAGATTATGTTGACGATCACAATGATGGTGTGTGCTGCAGAAAAATCTGTCAGTGAAAAATTTATAAATTGTCAGTAGATTTCAAATTTTGTCAGTTTACAAGAGGGAGCAAAGGTCCAGAATTGAGATTTCTTATTAAAAATCATATCGGAAAAATCAAAGATGACTGAGCTCCGCAAAAGAATTCTATAATAATCTGTGGTAAAACTTGATCCCGACCGAAGTCAGAAGGATAATCGATGTCAGTTCGCAAAATTTTTAACATCAACCTGCTACGATTCAGAATCATGTACAGCATAATGTTAGAGTTAATTAAAATAAATCGATTTGAGGTTGTGTATCTGCATAAAATTTAAAAAAAAAAGGTACATCTCATTGATTTCTTTGCATTGTTTTCAGCGCAGCTAACAAGGTTGTGAACTACAATATGCAATAGGTTAAACTAAAGCAAGCTTCAATAATTGAAGCTATCATATAGATTTATTACCTTATAAGGTCGTTATATAATATGCTGCATTATTTTATACTGTGATAGTGCCTAAGTGTAATCAGTCTGAAACGTGTAACAGTCCTTTTGCCATAATCATCAGCTGTAAATATATATTCTTGTAAAAATTATTCTCGCCCTAAGAAAAATGACTTCAGCGTAAATCCGTAAAAAACTATTTGCCACCGGAAAATAATACGGCGAAACCGTGAGGGTTGGCATCTCTGTGTGTGTGTGTTCGTGTGCGTATGTGTGGATACCTTATTTGTATTAAAGACCATTAAAATAAAATGAAAACATAATTCATAATCCAACAAACATCAGCCCTCGTTTTAAAACAACAAAACAATACAAGACACAACTTGTAAGTATTTCAATGTGTTTCAATAAAGTAAGCAGTTTTCTGTGACAAAACGAATTCTCCTTTATATAATCCATAGATTTTATATCCCTGTCTGACATTCATTTATTATAATTGCATTATTGTTGTTGTTTCAGCTAACGTAGACAACATCGCACTACGGGAGAATCAACATTATTCTTCTACTAGAGGTTCAGAGCAGAACTCTGTTCGTATCGAGTCTAATCAGTACTTTAAATAAAAATAAAAAAAAATTATTTCGTAATGTAAGTCAACTAAGCAGTATACATGTGTACTGATGGTCAATTTTTACGAATTTTCACATTTATTTTGTTTAATTTATGTACTTTCATTGTGTGCAGATGTTTTTGTTGAAACCGAGAATGTTTCATTTGCTCTTGTTGGATTTTAATGTCATCCGGAGCCTAATTGTAAAAAAATTGATACAATACATCTTTATTGTCCAACTTTCGCATTACAAAAATAAATAAATAAATAAACAGTAATTATTTGTTTATGTTCACGTTTGACATAATTTTTTATTTATTTATTTCTTTAAAATCAGATTTGGAAAACGGAATTCGAGAGTAAACGCTGCCAAATGCCTACCTAACACAATTGCGACATCATCCGGTGACGTTAGGAAACTGTTTGTTTCTAGTTCAAGACAACATTGTGCCCATTGCTTACAACTACAATGGATCTAGTTGTTTCAGCTTTTAACATCAATTAAGTTCCGATCTGTCATGACGCTATGGCACCTCCGTAAAGACGTCATTGCATCACTTTTTTTGGGGGGGTGGGGGGGGGGTGTATTATTACGTCACTTCCTGTCCTGGCGCCGCTTGACCTTGGGCAGGATACAGAGCATTTCGAAGAGGAGATTGGCAGCTGTCAAGGCTGTGTTTCCGCTCATATCGTAGGGAGGAGACACCTGAAACATGCAACACTCAAATAATTAACTGATAATACTGCTTACCTCCCATTATCTGTGCATGCATTTAATTACCTCCCTTCATCTGCGTTGCTGCATAGGGGTCAGTGATAAAGATGGGATTAGCTCATGTTTTCCCAGTAACCTTTGTGTGGCAGTGGAGAGAGAGGAGTCAAAGGCATCTCTTTCCGCGTAGCCAGCTTTACGAGGACGGCGCATATCTCTTCTTAATCACTGCTTTACCTTTACCGGGTTAAAAAAGAGCCGGGTTCCCATTCGCGGCTGGGCAAACACGGTGATTGTTTAATGTTGTGCGCCGTTTCGTGTCTCTGTTCGATGGTCATCAGTTCAAATAAATAAATAACAATGCAGACTGTTTGTTGCTTAACGCTTCTCCACAGCTGCCTCTAGGCGCTGTTGAGTCAAATAATTAAATAACTTTAACGAATGTCGGTTATTGCTCTTTCCTCTCTCAGATTCTTAAATAAACCTACATTTCTCCTACGTGCCACTCTCTCTCTCTCTCTCTCGCTCTCTCTCTCGCTCTCTCCCTCTCTTTCCCTCTCTCTCTCTCTCTATCTCTCTCCCCCTCTGTGATGATATCCTGGAGAAGATAGGATAATCTTACAAGGGGATTTTGATCTGTAGATAGATGAGGCGTTTAGCTATCTCTATCAGTCGTTCTTTACCAAGGTTCCTAAGCGATGTGAAAGACTAATCACGGTGCTTGGTCACATACAAATTTATATTTGTTCTCGGGTTTCAAAGTATCATTGGCTCACTTTAGGAAATGCATTTTGCTAGTCAAATGACTAGTCTACTTGGTCTCCAGAGAAGAAGAGCTAGTGGACACACTACAATACAAATAGAATGACACCAGTCGTATGTATGTGATTTCAACTTTTATATCTTCAACACAAATTCTAATATGGCTTTAATTAAATGTAAATTGATAACTATAACTGTTCAATGTGCTGGGAAATTTCTTTGGCAGTTCTTCTTCATCACTTGCTAAGCATTTCTATGTTTTGATGGTCTAATATTGTTCCGAGTATTTTTGACATCAGTTGCATTTGAGAGGGACTTAGCTCTCAGTTTATGTGAGTGCTTGAGTTGGGTGGTCACTCTGAGGGAGTCTGGTCACTCTCAGGATGATCGGGCGAGTCTGGTAGCGACGGGGCCGGACGTGGCGAGGTAGATTCTAGTTGATCTCCTTCTTTTCCACGGGAGCAAGCATTAGGCATTGACTCCACAAACCGTCCCAGAGCTAAGCTGGAAAATCCAGAACTCTGGCTACAATATTCTGTTCAGAGATATTGGTATGTGGTGCCCTCAGCAAGGAGTCTATAGCATCAGACACCTGCTGAGTTTCCCATGAGCACACTACAATATCTGAATCGTAAGGGTAAGATATATTGAGCAATATACACAACATGTCAGAAAGAATAATCGGTTTCTGTAAATACATATAACACGAACATACATGACAATCATTATAATATATAAACATACAAGTACTAGAAACTACTAGTGTTAACTTTTTTTTTTTTAAAATTTATTTTGAAACATCAACATGATCAGCAATTGTATTTAAACACCTTACTTACTTCTCAATTTACATGTCAAAAATTTTTTTTTTTTTTAGATAGTAAGCAGATAAGTATGTGTCGAGCAAGTTACAACTTAAACCAAGATCACGCAGACACACATACAAACAGAGAGAGGGAGAGAAAGAGAGAGAGAGAAAGAAAAATTCTTGGTAGCGGGTACATCATGATCTCCAACTGCATAAATGCACTGCAATCTAATACATGGCTTGATATTTGAGCTGGAACTAGTGTTAACTTACTTCTAGTCTCTGGGAATCGTGGAAACCATCTCTAGTCTATTACTCTGTTAGTGATGGCTGAGGATTTTTGTTCACTTCAGTTCGCTCCTTGTTTTGACCCTCTTGGTTCTAAGCTTCACATGTGACTACCCGGTAAAAGTGGGGTGTACCGGGGATAGTCAGGAATCTACACGTCATCTCCGACCAATCATCTCGTTCTCGCGAATACGTGAATCTTTTCTCGGTCGTCTTTGTTCCCTTGTCCTGCTTCTGGGACACTACCTGTTACGTCTCAACTTTGTGTGTCAGAGGAGGAACTCAGGGTAGATCTTAGAATGATATGATTCGCGTGGCTACTTAGTGGTCAAGTGACACCGGTCAGATGTCCGAGTAGGCTAACTTACAATCTTCCTTGCGAGTTCTACTTGATGGTATCGGGAGTGACCGTCTCAAGGCGGTTAATTTAATAACGGCCAACATTCCTCTAGAGAGCTGGTAAATTAACGTCGGGTTTTGTTCAATACTATCTGTTTATCTCTAAGCTGAGTTACTACATCTTTGTCGTCAACATTTTTTATCTGTCTGTCTGTCTGTCTCTCTCTCACTCACTCACCTCTACAACATCAGCACCCACGATGTTCAGGCCTGCACATCCGTGGATGATTTCAAGGCCTTGAATAACAGTTAGGCCTGCGATCTCCGGAGTTCCTGTAACCAAGCGTTGTGTGTTATTTGTTTCCAAAGATAAAACTGGCGAATCTAAAATCATCGTATGAAAATAATTGGAGGAACAGACAGTTCAGATTCCAATTCCCATTCTGAAATTTCACTGTCCGTGAAACGCCCCAGATATTTGATGTTTGACCACACGAAGTAACGACAACATAGCAAAAGGTTACATTATTTACCGTTGAATGTTAAGTGCATGAAAGTCAGCACTCGTAACAATGGATCTAGAAACAAACGCACACATTTCGATAAATATATTACAACCAAAACCGTTTCCTGGAAAAACGTTGTAGTCTAATGAACAGCACAGTTCGTCAATTACGCCACCCTCTCTCTGAATCTTCACATCTTCGACGCTCTTCTATAGCCGACCATGCCACTGGTTGACAGGTATCCCGCATGCAAGCACGCGCACACGTACGCACACACACACACACACACACACACACACACATACTTGCACAGACACCGTTAATTGTACTTTCCTCAAACTCCACATACGTTCTGTGGACAATGGGTCGTTTTTCGACCCCATTTTTAAGTACTTTTAAGAGCTCTAACTCTAACCCTAGCCCTAACCCTAACGGATCACTAAATGGACGTCCCAACAATGAGGTCTGTCCAAAGAACGTATGTAGATGTGCACTAGTTTGTCCAAAGAACGCCGTGTAAACATGCGCGCGCACACACACACACACACACACATACACACACAAACCCACAATCTAATCTGTCTTATTGCACCTATCCTATCGTATCCCGTAACTCGAAGGCCGTAAGATGATTGTTTAACCAGCGTACTCCATCTTTCTCTGTCCTCAGCAACCCTCATGGCTTCGCTCAGTGTCAGGTCCATTCTCGAATGTTGTCCTCCCACCTCTTTTTCTGTCTCCCTCTTCTTCTGCCTCTTTGCATCGTGCCTTGCAGGATGGTCTTTGCAAGGCCTGATGCGCTGGTGATGTGGCTATACCATCGGAGTTTCCGTTTCTTCACCACTGTGAGCATGGCATCGTGTTGTCCAATGGCTTGCATGATGGTCTGTCGGAGTTCGTTGTTGGTGATATGCTGGGTATAGGAAATGCCCAGACGTCTTCTGCAGCACCTCATCTCCATGCTTTGTACGCTGGGATCTTTACTTCTATGACTTCAGATAACAGCGACAAACCTAACACCTCTCAATTTATAATAGGCCCTAATAATAATAATAATAATAATAATAATAATAATAATAATAATAATAATAATAATAATAATACATGTAATAATAATAATACTGGAAGCTGCATGCTGAAGTCAATCACCCACCCCTTCATTCCTTCATTCACTGACACCTGGTCAATCATTGACTGAATCACCTGTGCCAGGTGCAAAGCTGGGGTCTAAGGCGTCGATGTCAAATGAGAGATAGACAGGCTGAGTCCCCATCATAGTTCGCACATCCGTCATCAGTGGCTGTAGGCTCTTGTGCCAACATTCCCTGCCTGTCACTACCCGAAAACCCTGTTGAATATATCAATCAATCAACCAATCTTCATCATTATCATCATCAGCAGTATAAACATTGAATACATCAATAAATCAACCAATCATCATCATCATTATCATCAGCAGCAGCATTAACATCATAATCATCAGCAGCAGCGTTAACATCATAATCATCATCATCAGCAACAAAGTCGTCATCATTATCAATAACAGCAACATCTGCATCGTCGTCTTGATCATCATCATCATCATCGCTCTCGAGTCGTCTTAGTCATCATCATCAACCATCATCCTTATCCTCATCATCATCAGCAAGATCAAAGTCGTCATCATCATCAATGACAGCAACAACGGCATCGTCGTTGCGATTCCCAATCCCCATAACTCTGTGGGTTTAACCTGCTGCAGGGACCATTGGAAGTCTTCTAGGGAGTAGACAGAACCTCGCAGTCCAATCTGGATGATTCTGTTCGGGTCCAGACAGCCGTATTCCATTGCTCGACGAAACGTTGTCCCATGAGCTATCTTGGCCCCAAGCATTGTGTCATTCGTATCCGAGTGTGCGTCCACGTGTACTAAGCCCACAGGCCCGTACTTGTCCTTGATATTAGAAAAAAACAACAACCCGGTCAATGTTAAAAAAAGGTAAACAATAAAATGAAACAAACAGCAAAAAAAAACAACAACAAAATAAGCATAAATCAAATAAATAAAATAAAATAAAATCTGGCGCGTTGGTTGAAAAGGTCAAGGTAAAACTATATTAAGGCGTCTATATTCAGCATGCGTTTTGGTTAGAAGGGCCAGCAACATCATTGGCGATCCATCTCATCCAGCCAACCACTTATTTAAATTCCTCCCGTGAGGCAAATGCTTCCGTGTATTAAAAGTTAGAACCAGCCGGTTTAGACACAGCTTCTTTCCGGAGGCTGCCTCTCAGTACCAGTGACCTCAGTTGTTCACCGAGCATGAGTTGTGCACAATGTCTTGATGTTTTAATGCACATCATATTATGTTTATGCCTCAATTTATATACCCACGTAGAATTAGAGAGAGAGAGAGAGAGAGAGAGAGAGAGAGAGAGAGAGAGAGAGAGAGAGAGAGAGAGAGAGAGAGAGAGAGAGTATGTGTGTGCGCGTGTGTGTTTGTGATTTTCTGACTTTTATTATGAGTGTCATAGATGGCAGAAGTTTACATGTGTTATAGGCGTTATACGATTGTGGTTAAGTGTATGTGTATGCAAGAATTATAACTTAATATAAACATTTTAAAAAAATTAAAAGAGAGAGAGAGAGAGAGAGAGAGAGAGAGAGAAATATTTTTAAAAAGAGAGAGAGATATATAAATATTTAAATACCTTCAGTATGGTGATGAACTATATTTTTGGTTTGTGGCATTTGTTATATTTATTATTTAACAAATTAAAACAGAACTGTTGAAAATGGTTGGATAATCATCCTTACTAACTTATATAGCAATTGATTCCTGTCCAAGAAAAATGACTTGTTTAGGGTTTGTGTATTGTTGCAGGCAGAAAGATTGTGTGCCTTTTGATTGCTTGATTGTGAGTTTCCTTTGTTCATGTTTTCGTGCGCCTGTTGGTTTCAACCTTTACATTTCATTATTATCAGAAGACGATGGGTTCTCTTAGATCATGTCCAGTCTTCATGTCCAGTGGAAGCATGTTTGTTGTTGTAGAGTGACTGAATATTTTACCGCATCACCAAAACAAAAATCCCATGTAGGTTTATTTTGAATTCATTGAGTAATAGTGTCTTGACTTCAACTAAAATGCAACCCACATTCAATCATGAATGCGTGAACAAAACCTCGGGCAGTTAGTTAATAATTTAATCAGTTGTAAATCCAAACAAGCACTCAATCATTCAAACACTCACCAAACGCACCAATCTTTCAGTCAAGTACACTCAGTTTTACAAATCAATCAATCACTAGTTTAACCAATTAACCCACTAATCAACTGAACGCACACATTCTCTCTCTCTCTCCCTCCCTCCCTCTCTCTCTCTCCCTCTCTCTCTCTCTCGCTCTCTCTCTCTGAAAAATGAAATTAAAAAATAAAATAGTTTTCCTCCCTCCAGGGGAACCAACCTTGATGGCTTGAAGAATAGGATAAGTGATGGTGTGGTCGCCTCCCATGGTTAACGGCACGCAACCGTTGGCCACAATTTTGTCGAAAGCTTGTTTGATCTGTGAGACGGCCTCGGGTAGATCGTAGATATTCATTGAGACATCACCGATGTCTGCAACTTGAACGTCCTCGAATGGAGTTGCGCCTGAAATATTGCAAGATGTATTGTTGATATTACTGTCGTTGTCATTGCGTCGTCATCGGTATCACCATCGTTATCTTTGTCGTGGTCGTCGTCTTTGAAGATGATGATGATGACGATGACGATGATGATGGGTATAATTATCTTCCTACATTTTTCACCTGAATGTCATCAAAAGCAGCTTGTTTCAGCTTGTTGAAATCATAATTAAATGATAGATATAATGATTGTCTTCGTCGTCCGTCTCTTTCCATTTTGAGCTTCAGACATTCACTTTATTTATTTATTTTTATTTCATTGTTGTTATAAAGCGGTTTTCCAGTTCAACAGCTGCTCAAAGCGCTGGCCGATGCAGGATCTCGCTCAATCTGCCCACTTGCTGCCCTTGCCTTTGGGCGCATCGTGTGACACCCAGACAACTGAGTACGATCCTTGCACACTGGGTGTGTATGTGATGCCGGCACTCACTCGTCCAGGACCTGAGCGTCTGGATGTTGAAAGTCCGTGAGACGAAATGCGTGCGTGCACAGACTAGGCTTCTCACCCGAATGAGATCTTGCTTCCTCACTATAGAAAGCGGAGTGGGTTTGTCGACGTAATTAAAAAACAAAAGGTAGTAAATTTTAAATTTTAAATCTACCGTGCTCTTCGCACCTGCTCTGACTGATCTGAAGGGAGTGTGTGACACATTACGTCGACGTCTGGTTAGAAATCCCTCGTTTGTGAAATACCTATTTTATCTTGTCTTGACGTGACTCCAGTATAGCTTACCTAGTGTCACGTTGGCAGCCCTAATGAAGCAGGATTCCTGACGGATCTGGCGAGGGCCTAGTCTAGTGCCAGACCTGTAGGACGTTCCGTTGTCCATTGGTACCCCCACGAAACACACGTCCAGCCCTGGTAGTATAACACACAGACCAGTGAATTGAAAAAAAAACCAAGAACAACAAATATTGACAATATCAACATTACAAATGGGGTATTTGGCATTCAATATAGCATACAAGTATTACACATAGGTTACATCCACCACCTTCACCCATCCAGCACACATCCTTCTCCTTGCCCCTGTTAATGGATAGGCGTGTGACTGATGCAATGGGTGTCAGGGGCGAGGGTGGAAGTTCGTCTTCTCAATGGCCAACAAGACTCTCTAGAACCAGTAGAAGCTAATATAGTTGGTTTTTTTCTTTTCCTTTTTTGATGCGCTCGATTCTGCGATGGCACCCAAACATGTGGCCTCCTATCTGGAAACGGATTTTTCACATTACCAAGAAGAAGAAGAAGACTACTACAGCAAAAATAACTATACAACTACAATCATTACTACTACTACTACCACAATTCACCACCACCACCAACTTCACCACCAGAAACAACACCATCACCACCACCATCACCTCCAACAACAGCAGCAAAATGGATATAAATAAATAAATAAATAAAACTACAATCTACCCTCTGTGTTGTTCTGCACTGGAAGTCTCATCATGGACGCTATGCCTCCACTTCTGGGCATTTCGTTGCCTGACAGAGGTGCATTGAATTTTTTACCTCCTTTCAAAAGAGTCGCGCTGCTAGAAAAATGGCGGTGGGGGCTTCCAACAGTTCGTCTGCTGCTCACCAGCAAGCACTTTTGTGTAGTTTTGAATAAAATGTTTATCCCTGACATGTTGACACCGTGAAGTGTGTAACCTGCAGAAGAATTTTAGTATTTACTTTAAAAATATAAGCAGAGCAGGCTGTTCCATGATCTAATATCCCTGAGCTTACTCTTGTACTCTTGTTAAATAAAATTGTTATCTTATCTTATCTTATCTTATCTTATCTTGTGTAAAACATAATGCAAACGATTATGGTAATTGCCTGTCTTAATTAGAAGGTTCGTGAAGGTTCACAAACATTTTTTTCGAGGTTCTTAGATCCCGAACCTAGGGTGCTGAACCTCTTGGACAAATGAAATAAATAAATAAATTAATTAATTAAAAAAATAAAAAGGTTCAGCAATCTAGATTCTGGAACTGTAAACCTCGAAAACAAGTTTGTGAGCCTACACGAACCTTCCAGTTCAGACGAGTCACTATCGAAGCTTGCTTCTAGTCTACACAAAGTGCAGGGTTATTTGAAGCCTATGTATGCGTGTTTGTACCCAGACTTAATTGTTATTACACATTGTTGTTGTTGTTGTCGTTGTTTAATCCTTCGTATGAAAAGATCCTGACGCTCATGTCCAGGATGGCTGGGTGCCATCTACACAAATACACCCAGCAAGCGATGTACCCAAAGGTGGCAAGTGGGGGTATGGGAAGGCTCGAGCGCTTTGAGCAGCTCTTGAGCGGGAAAAGCGCCAAATAAGAACGAATAAATGAAGAGTTGTTGCTGTTGTTGTCGATGTTGTTGCCGTCGTTGTTGTTGCCGTTTCGTCGAGATTATGCCGAACGTTACTGCGAGTAAAGAAACTTGATGAAAATCATAGAACTCGAAAGCTGAGACTAAATTTATTCACTTATTCGCGCTCGCAAAGTAGAACTTAAACGCTGAAATGAACTTAGATCAGCAAGCTACATAGAAGCATAAGCTACCATTAAACGTAAACCTAGCCTATCTACCGAGGTCAGTCACATTCAATTCATTCACTAAAATGCAAGAAGCGAGTGATATTATTGTTACGCACATTCGCTAGTGACAGGTACAGATTTTCAACCTGAGGTTACGTTTTACAATTCTGACCTATTTTGATTAGGCCTATCGGACTCGCGTACGTGGTGTAGGCCTTCATGGATTTGGCGAATCGCTGCTATTTAAAATAGATCTGGTGAAACCCATTTTATTATTTATTATTATATAGTTGTCCTATTATAAAGAGAGGAAGGAAGTGTTGCACAAAGACTGTCACCTTACCTCTAAAGTATAAAGCAGTGTGGAATTGTCACCTTTGACGGCAAATTTCCATTGCGAACACTGAATTACCAATTCATTTCTACAGGGAGCTGATGCCTAACAAAAAAATCAACAATGACAGCCGAAAAGGCATGCGCACAGCAAATGAGAACTGGATAGAAGAGTGTCGCGAAACAAAAGCTCGCGAGTATTTTTATTTCTCCAAGTGCAAACTTGTGTGATGCTGACAGGCGCCTATGACAGTATTAATGGCATTACTTCAGTTTCGCTACGTGTCAGTCGCCATTTTTGTTGTTCTAGATTTAGATTTAGGAAGGGTGAAATTAATGAATGTTATTGACAATTCTTTTGTGTGATAGATGCAGATTAGTTTTAGTAATTAATTTTTAGAGAAAATAAGGAATAAGAAAATAAAAAATGCCGTATTTCAGATAACAGTTTTGGGATTTTTTAAAATAAACTTTGCGATGTTCTCATTGGCTCATCCTATCCTATCATATCCTTATCCCGTAACTCAGAGGTCGTAGGGGCACCACAGATGATCGTTTTAAAAAACATACTTCATCTCTCTCAGTCCTCAGCCAACCTAATGGCTTCGCTCAGTGTCAAACCAGTCCATTCTCGAATATTGTCCTCCCAACTCTTTTTCGGTCTCCCTCTTTTTTCTACCTCCTTGCACTGTGCCTTGCAGGATTGCATTTGCAAGGCCTGATGATCTGGCGACGTGACCACACCATGGGAGTTTCCGTTTCTTCACCACAGTGAGCAGGTCATCGTCAGTTGTGGAAATTTTGCTGGTAGCCTAGGAGAATTAGATTCGAGGCAGAATCGGTTGAAAAGCAGTTAAAAAGATCAGTAGGGAAGGAGACCTAGAAGGAATTGGAGGACATGACCCAAGCTCCGGGACAACTTAACGGACTGATGTCAACGTTGGCTTAGTTTGCCGCTGGACGACTTCGAGCGTGGCTGGAATAAAAACTAAGGAATGAGAAAATAATAAATGTCGTATTTGAGATAATAGTTGTTTTTTTTTTTTAAATTTAAAACTTTGCAATGTTCTCATTGGCTCGTCCATGGTAGCTATGATTGGATCTACAATTAGAACTGGGTCAACGGTGACTATGGATATCTATGGTAGGTCTAGACAGTCATAAGTTCAAACAGCTATATCAACGTCAAGTTCTACCTTTAGGGGTCTTTCGGAACGGGTAAAAGTGAAAGTGATTGTGTGTTCGTTTCGTCCAACGAGAGGCACGCCGGGAGATTCTTACGCCGCGTTACGAAACGAAACGAACGTGTTTCTGTGCGCTTTCGATTCCAGCACCTAGTTTCGTTGTGATTTTATTGAGCACACACCGGGCAGGCCCAGAGGCAGAACACTATTATGCCTACGTAAGGCTTCTTCTAACAAATCATGATTTGACACGAATGTAACGATTAGGTTGAACTTTAAAGATGGATTAGTGCTCTAACATTGAAGATATTTTACATTCTAGCTTCGAGTTTCATTTTTGTCACATAAAACAGTTTTTGGACTGCTGATTGGTGATACAGAATAGATAGATTCTAGACAGCCATGACGGCTTTTCAGTAGCTCGTTTGAAAATACGTTTTAAGTCTGAGACCGAGTTTAGATCCCCATTATTCCTTCTAAAATGGTTGAGTAATGTACCATATACAAATTCAAATCATTTTTGGACATTTTACAAACGATTTAATAACCAAAATGTACTCACTAACATTAGTTCGTGGAAATCAGGTTTTCCACGAAGTTTTATTCCTTGTGGTAGGCAGACTTCGTGACCTTTCACCACGGGAAGTTAAAGCGTCACATAAATTGCTGACGTCACAACAATAAGTAGTCCCGATTCACATTCACTTTCACTTTCACCCGCTTTCGAAAGATCCCTTTTGATAGGGCCAAGGCTTCTTCTCCGATTCTCTCTCCACCCGGTTCTTCATTGCCAACGACAACAATGACGACTATCTCCAAAATTAAGTCTGAAATGTAAGTATAACGAAATTTCGGTAATCACGACTGAAAGTAATATCGATACAACATTTCGGTTTCCTCATTCCGAGGAGGAAAAAAGAAAAACAGATAATAAAAGAATTGAACTTGGAAAAACGTGTTATGTGTTTGTGAAGTAGTGGGAAGAAATGGCGTGCCTTAGGTTTTTTTTTAATTGGAATAAAACCACGTTCCGGGGTAAGTCTCGAAAGTCAAGAAAGTCCTTCACGAGCAGTGATCACCCGGCAACATTGTTTTGTGACGAAGAGCAATGCCAGGTAATAAAGAACAGTCTGAACAAAAAACAAGAGCAAGAAGGCCCACCAGACTGTGAAGCTGCTGACAAGTGTTAAACAGCCCACGGTATCCACGATCCAAAGCAAGTCTGGCATATGCCTTACAGAAGAACAAGAAGTCTTGGATAGATGGACAGAGTACTGCTCTGACCTTTACAACCACACACCAAACCCATCAGTTCTTGAATATCCCCAGAACAGAGAAGAGGAAGAAACCCTCCCAATTCTCCGAGAAGAAGTTGAGGCAGCAGTGCAATCAATGAAGAAGGGGAAGTCAGCGGGAGTGGACAACATACCCGCGGAATTGCTGCAACCCGGAGGAGAAGCGATGATTGACGCCCTCACCGTTATCTGTAACAAGATTTGCAGAGTGGGGAAAGGCCTACACCATGGACCCAGTCGCTTGTCATCAATCTTCCCAAAAACAGGTAACCTTCAGGAGTGTGAAATTGACCGCACCATCAGCCTCATCAGCAATCCCAGCATGGTCCTCCTTAACAAATCATAGCTGAAGAACAAGCAGGATTCTGGGCAGGGCGAAGTACCACTGAACAGATCTTCAACCTCAGAATAATCTGCGAGAAATGCCTACAATACAAACAACATCTATATCATGTGTTTGTAGACTTCAAGAAAGCATTTGACCGAGTCTGGCATGCAGTTCAGTGGGATCCCATGAGAGTGTACAACATCAGCCCTAAATTACTGAAGTCATCACAATCCTGTATGACAAGGCTACCTGTGCAGTCCTCCACAACAGCGCCTTTGGGAACTGGTTCAGAGCAACAATCGGTGTGCGTCAAGGATGCTTACTCTCTCCAACACTCTTTAACATCTTCCTAGAGCAAGCGCATTATTTCAGATGCCCTTGCAGATCACGAAGGCACAGTCAGCATTACATAGGGAGTAGAGCAATCTCCAACCTCCGTTTTGCGGATGACATTAATGGATTGGCTGGAGAGGAACAAGAACTTGAACAGCTGGTACAGAGGCTTGACACCATATCCAGAGCCTATGGAATGAAAATAAGTGCAGAGAAGACCAAATGATGACCAACAGCACCAAAGGCATCAACATGGACATCAAAGTCCAAGGCCAATCCCTCAACACAGTGCATAGCTTCAAATATTTAGGAGCCATTGTATTAGACAATGGATCCCGACAGAAGTCCTCTCGATCTCAGGATCGCACAAACAACTGCTACCCTGACAAGGTTGAAGCCCACTTGGATAGACAGGACCATCAGTCTACATTCCAAGTTAAGGCTGCTGCGCTTGCTTGTAATCTCCATCTTCCTATACGCTTGCAAAACATGGACACTCACAGCAGATGAACAACGAAGAATATAAAGCATGGAGATGAGTTGCTACAGAAAACTTCTGGGCATTTCCTATACCCAGCACATCAGCAACAACGAAGTCCGATAAAACCATCACACAAGCCATTGGACAACATGATGACATGCTCACAGTGGTGAAGAAATGGAAACTTCGATGGTATGGCCACGTCACCAGAGCATCAGGCCTTGCAAAGACCATCCTGCAAGACACGGTGCAAGTAGGCAGAAGAAGAGGGAGACAGAAAAAGAGGTGGGAGGACAACATTCGAGAATGGACTGGTTTGACACTGAACGAAGCCACGAAGGTTGCTGAGGACAGAAAGATGGAGTACGCTGGTTGAACGATCATCTGTGGTGCCCCAACGACCTTTGAGTTACGGGATAGGATAGGGATAGGATTCAGTGTTCGGAAACGCAATTTTTTTTTCTAAAACTTTATTATTATAATTTCTTCTTACTTCATTTAAAACAGCTAGTTCTCGTTTAAAAAAACCGGCAACAGAACTTGGAAAATAGAGGCTATTTATAAGCAACCTAGTTTTCTGCACTTTGTTCAGAAGACGTTCAACTTTAAAATGTGTCTGAGAGGTCCACCTCACAATTGCGTAAAAGCTTACTATAAGTGTAATTCACCTTAAGATATAACTATTTGCTTACAAATATTATTTATATTGTTGTTGTTGTTGTTGCGAAAATTCGAAAAACTGGCCAAGATCATTGAACAGAACATGACGGTAAGTTTCACCTCATTTCGTTCCGCCTCATTTACACGAAATAATCATAGTAAACAGTCCATTGAAGAAAAATGGTTCCAAAGCCTCAACTCCGGATCAAGTGAGGTCCAGACTTTGACTTGAAGACTTGAGGCGGGCGAAACTTGACTGAACATCACAGCATTATCTGCAATTTTGTTTTTGCAGTGATTTCATCACATGCATGTAGAAATGATAAGCATTATTCAACTCCATTAATTTTGTGACAGCCTTGTTGACCAGACCTATAATAAGATATTCAAGCAAACGTTGCAATTTAAAGGGACTGTCCCACAGGCGCCTGTATGTGAATGCATTAGCCTTTCGCAATAGAGCTCGTCCTTTTCTCTGTACTGTGTATTATAAGAGGGACGCTTCTCGCAACAAGATACCGGCGCCTGTGGGCTGCCCTACTTCAGAGCTTTCAACCTGTTTCGCTGAATGAGCCATATCACTAGACAGCGCATCTGAGACAGCTACTTGAAACATACGCGTGTGGTTGTACGACCTCATCAAAACGCAGCTACTATGTATGGCTCTATAGTCGCAGCACCACAGGACATGCAAACGCAATTCCTTTTTATTTTATCGTATTTTAAATAGCTAGGAACAGCGCTACGTGACTTTTAACTTATTAAATCAAAACAACAAACCGGTCTCCGTTATATAACCTTTAAGTAAGTCTGAGGTCATTTTGTTGCCGAAAAAAACTTGATGGTAGATAGTATGATCAATGGCAGGCACAGCAGTGTAGGGGTCTGGTCACACGCTAGCAAAGTTTAATGTTAAGCAAGGTCGGCAAGGATTGGTACTCGGGTGGATGACTGTCTTTGGAAGGCAATCACCAAACGACACAAAAAACATTGAAACAAGCGCACGACGCACCCCAGTCCACCCAGCTAACACCTCAGTCCACCAAGCTAACACCCCAGTCTACCCAGCTAACACCTCAGTCCACCAAGCTAGCACCCCAGTCCACCCAGCTAGCACCCCAGTCCACCAAGCTAGCACCCCAGTCCACCCAGCTAACACCTCAGTCCACCAAGCTAACATCTCAGTCCACCCAGCTAACACCCCAGTCCACCCAGCTAACATCTCAGTCCACCCAGCTAGCACCCCTGTCTACCCAGCTAACACCTCAGTCCACCCAGTTAACACCTCAGCCCACCAAGCCAACACCTCAGTCCACCCAGCTAACACCTCAGTCCACCCAGCTAGCACCCAAGTCTACCCAGCTAACACCTCAGTCCACCCAGTTAACACCTCAGTCCACCCCAGTCCACCCAGTTAACACCTCAGTCCACCCAGTTAACACCTCAGTCCACCCAGCTAACATCTCAGTCCACCCAGCTAACATCTCAGTCAACCCAGCTAACACCTCAGTCCACCCAGCTAACATCTCAGTCAACCCAGCTAACACCTCAGTCCACCCAGCTAACATCTCAGTCAACCCAGCTAACACCTCAGTCCACCCAGCTAACATCTCAGTCAACCCAGCTAACATCTCAGTCAACCCAGCTAACATCTCAGTCCACCCAGCTAACATCTCAGTCAACCCAGCTAACACCTCAGTCCACCCAGCTAACATCTCAGTCCACCCAGTTAACACCTCAGTCCACCCAGCTAACACCCCAGTCCACCAAGCTAACTCCTCGGTCCACCCAGCTTACACCCCAGTCCACCTAGTAGTCCACCCACCTAACACCACAGTCCAACCAGCTAACACCACAGTCCACCCAGCAGTCCACCCAGCTAACACCACAGTCCTCCCAGCAGTCCACCCAGCTAACACCACAGTCCACCCAGCTAACTCACCAGTCCACCCAGCTAGTGAATGGGTAACTAGCTGGTTCTGTTTAGAACCGTGGAAGGTAAAACAGCGAGAGAGAGAGAGAGAGAGAGAGAGAGAGAGAGAGAGAGAGAGAGAGAGAGAGAGAGAGAGAGAGAGAAGATAAGATAAGATAAGATAAGATAAGATAAGATAAGATAACAAATTTTATTTTGCAAGGGTAAAAGAGTACGTAAGCGCTGGATGCCTTGCCCTTGGGGCTTTAACAATAACTATTAAATACAACTCAAAGTTATAATCTTCACATCATGGAACAATAACAAATAAACAAAGTTATTATTAGATTTTAAAAAAATCATTTTCAACCAATTGAAATCAAATTAATGTTGTTAATCTCAATCAACAACATTAACAATTAAAGTGTATTTAATTTTTAATGTGTTTTAGGAGACGTGTTCTAAATGAAGTAAATTTAGATGCTGGAGTGCGGAGATCTTCAGGAAAGTTATTCCATAAAGTGGAACCAGAATAAGCTAGACTGGTTTTGAAGAAATCAATTCTTGGAATTGGAACATTTAATTTTGTGGACGATCTGGCAGTTTGTTTTTTTTTTTTAAAAAGAGAAGAAAGATAGGAAGGTGCATTGCCAGAAAGGACCTTGTGCATGAAAACACCTTTATTAAATTTTAGTCTGTCGGTAAGTGGTAGAATATT
This sequence comes from Oncomelania hupensis, assembly GCA_036898135.1. Lineage (NCBI taxonomy): Eukaryota > Metazoa > Mollusca > Gastropoda > Littorinimorpha > Pomatiopsidae > Oncomelania > Oncomelania hupensis. The sequence goes on along the minus strand of CM072523.1, from coordinate 6,969,362 downwards.
GATCTGTTTATAGTCATCTGGAGAGATTTTGTGTTTAAGAATAACTAGTTTAATTGCACGTTTGTGAATTCTAATTAATGGCTTCATTGCATTGCCACTAGCAGAATCCCAAATAGTAGAGAAAAAAATCAATAAATGATTTTGAATATGACCGGAATAAAATAGTTTACGAGAATGTAAATTTAATAAATGTTTTATCCTTGATAATAGGTAAGTCCTTTTAGAAATGTTTTTACTTATATTTGAATTAATTATGTTTCTCCCAGGACAAATTACAGTATTGTCTAAACTTACACCAAGAAGCTTATGATATTGTACTCCAGCAATAATTGTATTGCAAATTTTTAATGGAGGAAGTTTTATAGATATATTTTGTCTTTTCTGTCTTGTTGTAATTAGCATGGATTTTGTTTTGTCTGGATTGAGGGCCATGTGGTTGTATTCAGTCCATTCCTGTAGTTCCCTAGCCCCTTTTTATAATAAGGATGAGAGATTGTGTTACGTTGAAACGCGCATGATGGTGCGTGTGAAGATATTATGTGTGAAGCGCGCGCGATAGATCTGTCGTTTTATTTTGCAAAGCATGCAATAATAGAGTGTATTTACCTTTGATTTGAGTTTGCATTGTTGTTAGAAGAAGCTTTGTATAACGTTGGTGATTTTTGTTAGTCGATATTGTTGGAGAATTCTCTAGATCCGCTTGTTTACTATCGATCGAAGTTTCGGGATATTTGAAAACATTCTTTTGACAGAAAGGATGGTTGTATGACGTAAAACAGCGATGCCGAAGTTAATTTTGATTGGGTAACGCGTCGTTCTGGAACGATCGGACGAGATCTCGAGTTGAGAGAAAAAATATATAATGGACACACTGTGTTGTGAAAGGGAGAGTGAAAAGGTGATTGTATGCAGTTGTTGATGAACGCTGATTAAAGTTTGAAAACTTTATACGACTCAGTGCCTTGTGGCTGTTTGAACGGGTTGCGTGGATAAACGAATCTGAGCTACACTCATCAGTACTTCAGCATTGGGGCTGAATCAACTACTGATTGAAAACACCAACATCGAATGAGTGTAACAGATTGTTCAGGTCTGTATGCTGAGAATGTAATTTAAAGCACTAAATTTCCAAAGTGGGCATACTATTTATACTGAATGTAATATATATTATGAGAGACACTTTGACACTTTGACACTTTAATAATGAACAATGGCCTTTGGCCCACTTCATGGTTGACAATCAACAAGGGAACTTTAAGTAAAAATCAAAATGACACATTTAGGCATATGAAGAAAAAGGCGCATTTCAATCTGATTCCATTCATACCGTATCTCATTCCATTTACATTTTGTCTCTTAAATGTCAACGTCATGTACTCCTTTAACTTGCCCATTGCATTATTGCTAATTTGTAATTATTATACTTTACTCTTTAATTTAAATTTAAGCAATTAACATGTCAATCTCTCCTATTATAATTGTCTGTATGCTCACTCATCTCTTGATTTATTTTCATTTTATTTCCTCCTCCTCCTCCTCCTCCTCCTCCTCCTCCTCTCTCTCTCTCTCTCTCTCTCTCTCTTACTCTCTCTCAATACCAGCTATCTTCCTTGGAGGTTCACACACTACCCACAATGCTGATCGTGCTTCTGGAGGCATTTGTACAGGAACCACGCAAGCTGACGAATCTTTCCAATATCACTGGTGCCCATCAAATTAGCCAAGTGTTGTCTTTGATTGTAATGTTCTACGTTCTGCAAGAGAGCTGGGCGCAGCTGACTGTACTCGCTACAACTATACATCAGGTGCAGTTCATCGTCCAATACACCAGGGCAAAACGGGCAGCTATTGTCCGGTTGTTGTTCAGATTTGGCATATCTATTTTTATGAACTCTTAACGAACTGATGCCCAGTCTGACTTTTATCAGAGTGTCTCTAAACGCCTTAATTGGAATACTATCTAGGTAAATCTCCAAATGCAAACCCTGTTTAAAAACTCTATATTCAGCAAAACGATCACTGCTATCTATACCTGCACTCCATTCCTGAAAATACATATCCACGAGTCTTTGCCTGAAAGCCTTCAGAAAACTCGACATGTCACCAACTCCTTGATGTAGCCACACATGTCCAAACCCTGATTTATACAATAGCGATTTCACCTTCGAAACCCAATTTCTTTTGCCATTTCTGTCCAAAGTTACTAACATTTCGTATGCCTGCCTTGGCAGTCGGGCTTCATCCATATGGATCAGTCTAAACCAAAACTTGACGGCTCTAACGTTGTGCGTGATTGTCAAAGGGTACCTTCCTAGCTCTCCATAAACTAGTTTGTTTGGTGTTCTGAGAGTTACATTTAGGATTCTTTTCCAAGCCAGAAGGTGAATCTTCTCCGTAGGGTCTTTCTCAGCGTCAATCAGTAACCCCCATATTTCTGCTGTGTAAGCAAGCACTGGTTGCACCATAGTGTCAAAAATCTTAAAGAACGATCTCGTGTCCATTTGCTGAAGTTGACTTTGAGCTCTGAGCACCCCATAGACAGCTTTCTTGCCTTTAAGAGCAAAATGTCGAGCAGCTTCCATACTACTCATAGTTGTCGTGAATTTGTACCCAAGATAGATATAGCTGTTTACTACCTCTAGAGGTTGACCATCTACAGACCACTTTTCATGCCGACTCAAGTATCCGCCATGCCTGAATACCATGATCTTGCTTTTGTCCCTATTTATGATAAGGTCCAACTCTTGGCACATGCTGTGTAGTAAGTTGATTTGATTTTGTAAACCTGTGGGTGAAAAGGACATGAGTGCTATATCGTCGGCGAATAGCAAAATGAGAAGTTCTATTAGTCCTGGCATAAGCTGGATGCCGTGTCTACCATAACTAGAGACGTGTTCCGCTACTTCATTTATAATGATGGAGAACAGATTTGGGCTCAATACACAGCCTTGCTTAAGCCCCTTCGGGCAGTCGAACATATTATATTATGAGAGAGAGAGAGAGAGAGAGGAAACGCCCTTATTAAGCTGGCCCAGAAAAAAATGGAGGTCCCAAACGCTTCCCTCCCCAACGACCGAAAAGTTACAGGAACGCCTTACCATTCCAAATGGTAATAGAAGATGTCATTTATTAATCCACGTTATGGATCAAGACCACAACTTCGCTGAAAGAAGACTCACCTCTGATCCGAAATAAACGACCTGCCGAAACAACCCTAGTGGTAACACTGAAGGCCGGTAACTTTACAATAAAGACATCCTATGCAGGGGACACTGAGGTTATGCTCTAATTTATCGAACCCCCGTTTACAAAAATAAAATAAAATACAAACATCATTATAAAATAGTAACAAAACACATACATATAAAATGCCTACATTGCCAAATAATAACATCATAGCACAGGCGGCGGAAGCTGCTCAGGATCATTTTATTCACTGACATCAGGGCCGGCCCTGAAAAAAGTCGAGGGTGGGTGGGGGGTGGGGCGCCGGGCGGGTGTTACAGATTCAGCGAAGGCGCGAAGCGCCGAGTCTTTTACGGGGTCGGGGGGCATGCCCCCCGGAAATTGTTTTTTCAAGGATGCAAAATGGTGCAATCTGGTGCAATCTGAACCTTGAAAAAGCCATCTGTGATGGTCTGGGACTTTGAGCTTTTTGAACAATTTAACTGACAAACTGTGGGGTACAAAAATTATCCTGTGCCCCTCCCTTAAAAAAACAAAACAAACACACACACACACACACACACACACACACACACACACACACACACACACACACCCACCCACACAAACACACACACACCCACACCCACACACACATGTATTTATCAGCAGAGATGTTTTGTATACTATTATTATTCACTACTTTTTGTTGATCGTTAACGGTATAAAGCTTTACCTTGTAGTTTATGAACATCACCGCCCTGCTTTCACTTAATTCAGTCTTGCTGCACTAGGTTCCTCGGCATTAGTACCATTTGTAAATTGTATCTTCTGGCAAAACAGTTCACTGCCTCTTTGAAGTCAATATCAACATCCCTGTGCACTTTCAGTAAAGCAAGTCCATTGAGTCTCTGTTGCCCCATTGTAGAGCGCAGGTAGTTTTTCAGGTTGCGCAACTGACTGTTTGAACGCTCAATTTTCAATTTTCCTTGGTAAGTCGAGAGCTATTTGATCAAACCGGCTCTTTAAATGTTCTTTGATGTTGTCTTTGATGTTGTCAATGGCCTCACAGTATTGCTGTCTGTAGTAAGCAGATGGACAAGAGTAGCTGTGACCCTGTGAGCCATCGTCCAGTCTTCGTGGAGGCTGCTTCTGTCTAGGAACGCAGGGCTCATCACACAAATTTGCAGCTTTCGTTGTGATGTCAGCAAAAAATGTCTCATAACAATCCTCATGCCGCATGCTTTCCAGTGTTCTCAGACAAATGTCAGCAGCGTTTACTGCGTCATCACAAGTCGTTTGTTTTCTTTGAAGAACTGTCGCCAGCTCTTCAGTCACAGCAAGGATCTCATCTTTGAATCTTTTTGCAACTCCTGAAACATGACCCTGAAAATTACTCGCCCCGTCGTACTGGCAAGTCAAGTCTGATCAAGCAGTCCTTCAGTGCTTTGAAAATGGTCTCAGCACAGGTATTGTTAACTTGCATCAGTCCAGAGAAAGGGGGAAAATATTGGTTTGAACATCCAAATAATGTTTTTTAAGGGGCTGAATATTGGGGGGGGGGGGGGCAAATGTATAGGTTTGCCCCCCCCCCATATTTTTCGGGGGAGGGAGGGGGGGGGGGGCGAGTGCCCATTTTACCCCCTCGCTTCCGCCGCCTGTGTATAGGGAGCCCCAGTGACCATTTGGCACAAAGTGTCCAATATTCCCAAGCTGATCCAACAGACCACACACACAAATGAGGAATTTTGTCCCGGAAGATGAGAATTACAGAAACGGTGGTAATTTAAGGCGCTACGGAAAACGATGCTTAACGTCCTATTGCATGAGCGTTAAGGACGATCACCACGTCGCCACCCTGACAACAATGACCATCATCATCATATCAAAAATGAGATCCAACGGATCTTCTTCTTTAAGGCGCTAACTTTCCACAAAGTACTATTTATACAGAAAACCCCGGCACCCCAAAGGGGGAATTACAACAGCCTATATCACACAGGTAAATCATTGTTATATCACACGACTCATATATATCACAAAAATACATATCACTTATCTAAAAGATGTAGTTCAGTTATCTTATAATATACTTACTATAAGGCACACAAAAAATTACACAGTGGTGGCTTAAAAAAAATCACCGTAATTACAAATCCTGTCACATCTCTACCATTCCGGAGCACCCGATAAAAACCCTCGTGACATTGAAAGTATCGTAGACTATCAATGGCACATGAGAGTGTCTGGAAATACATTTGAATGACTTTTCATCTAGTTTTATCCTCGCGGTCCAAGTTTCCCTTGTAGCAGACGACAGAATACCAGCACTGCGTTTCTTTCCAGTTAGACTGTCTCGCTTCTAAGATCTCGCCTCACTGTTGTGAATGAAACGACCCAGCCCACCTTGTTATAGCCTCGTTTCGGATCGAAGCGACATTTCAAACACAAGATGGATTCTGCAATGGAAACGTAGAGCGATTTGAGGAAAATAATTCTGTTGGAGGTGGAAGAAGATGACGACGATGATATTGAATTAAGCCTGGCAGTTGTAGCTGATTTAGTAAATACAACTACACATACTTTGTTGAGGTTGATGCCGAAGAATACGTCTAATCCCAATGCGCACCAGGAAGATTTTGTGGAGAAAGTTGTACCAAGGTACACAGACTACGATTTCAGAAGCCACTTCAGAATGTATCGGGATGCATTCGAAGTAAGCAACCTTACATTCACATTTTTCAAGGGACTGTATAAGAAAGAAGGGGTGGAGGAGGTTAAAGAATGTAATATTATCATTATCATGAGCACCCCTCCTACCGGCACCCCCCCCCCTTCCTCACTTAGTGTAGCAAGTTTCTTCAACAAATTGAAGTCGGCTACCTACTACAAAGAAGAAGAGAAGACTTGTCTAGTGATCATACATATTTAGCTGTCCTTGAGTATAATTCTAGTTGTTTTGTGATCACACTGATCGGTTGTATTTTAATTATGGCCCACTCATGCACGTGCAACAAGAGACGAAGAATCTAATAAAATATAGAATGGAATTTAAACTAAATCTTCAAGTCTTCTGAATTATTTCTACACAAGCCTCGAGGGGTGGAGGGTGCTTAAAATAATGATTTAATCATTCTTCTCATAAAGTACACTAATACAGATTGCCTGTACATTCTGTTCTTCTGCTTGTTTCAGTCTCTGTTTCTATGGATTGGACCCCATATATCTGGGAAAGACACATCCGTCCAAAAAAAACTTTTGGCGACTATCTGGGTGCTGGCCAACCCAGACTGTTATAGAAGTGTTTCTGACAGGTTCCAACTCAACAAGGGCGTGCTGCATCGGACGGTCTCGGAAGTCTGCAACGCTCTTATTGCACAGCAAGGTAGAGAGAGAGAGAGAGAGAGAGAGAGAGTTGCATTTTGCCCTGAGCCCCCGGTTATTTTGAACCCTATAGTATTCTAGGGTGTTCTAGAATACTATAGGGTTCAAAATAACCGGGGGCTCAGGGCAAAATGCAACAACTCTATTTTGGCTTCAGGCTCTATACTTTTGTTTCCAAGGGGCCCAATGTGCCCTCCCCAATGTGCCCTCTTATTTTTTGAGGACCTCCTAGATCCTGAAAGTTAGTTCAATGTAAGCAAAAGCGCATCAAACTATGTGTATACAGTATACATACATTTTTGTTCTATTATTTCAGGTGCGGCCATAGTTTGGCCCAAAACTGGGATTGAACAGAGAAAAAATGCAGCAGAGTTTCAGGCAGCAGCTGGATTTCCTGGCGTGGTTGGTGCCATCGATGGCACGTATATTGAGATCAAGGGCCCAGATGGTGACCACAGAAGTTCATACATCTGTAGGAAAGGCTTTCCGGCCATCCATCTGCAGGTATTTACCAGTTTGTATTACATACAAAACCCTGTACTTGTTTAAATTATATATTACATACATGGTTTAAAGAAAAGAGATTTCTCCTATATAGCGCACTAACAAGCGCAGAGAGCTTCTCAAAGCGCTGGCCCGTAATATCCAGCAATCACACAATAGTTTGCTGAAGTCAGGATTCGAATCCATGTTGCCCAAGACACACTCACACAAGTCGTGTGCTCTGACCACTGTTTAAAGGCAGTTATTTGGAGACATGTGGTCACATCTTTTATAATTGTATAAGGCTACAGAACCCCATATAACTGCAAACAATCTGGAAATGTGCTGGTTGCTTGCACATTCTCAAGCGTTATTTGGAAATGCCAACACATTTTCAATGATCAATGGCTACGATATATAGTATTTCATTCATGTTTTAATTATTATGCTGTATTGCACATTTTGCATTTTTTCAAGTTTAAAATGTAGATTTTTTTCCCACTTGCAGACAGCTTTTAGTTGTTGATGGGAAATGTCAGTTTTTCCTTAATTTTTGTTGTGTAGAAGACCAAGGTTCGAATCCTGTGGTGGCCAAGATAAATGTGGTCAAATTTTCACTGTCTATTTTAGCAGTATGATTGCTCTGGTGGTACAGTGTTGATTCAGTCCCTACCCCTTGTTTTCTGGAATGGTTATCCCCGCCTGTCGCAGCGTCAATGGTGGGTGTGGACGTTAAACTTCAATGTTCACACGTTGTGTAGTAGCAGGGGCAAACCAATGTTTTTCAACGCACTAGTGTCAAGTGTGCATGACTACTGCTTGAGATTTTTCACTAGTCCAAACATAAAACCCCTAACCAAAAGTGACAAGAAAGAAAGAGAAAAAAAATGTCCATGGGACTAGTGCTTTTATATCTTCACCAGTCCAGGCAAAATTTAACTAGTCTAGGACTAGTGGAGAAGTACTTAAAGGCACAACATCGGTAAATTCCCTCCACAATGGTTCACTATAGACCCAATTCTGGATCTGCTGGTCCCTATGTTACCATTGTCTAGGGCGGAAGCCGAAATTGTGCCTTTAAAATACAGCCCTTAGTAGTAGTAATTTATGTAATTTTACGAATGTAATGTTCCAAGTCTTGGTTTTTTATTAATCTTTTTTTTTAAACAGGTCGTGTGCAACAGGCAGTTGATGTTTATCGATGTACATGCTGGAAACGCAGGATCCGTTGCTGATAGTCGAGTTTTCAAGAACTCTGACCTCGCAGTGCTTTTGCAGGACCCAACTAGAAAACTGGCTATGGATCTCCATCTGATCGGCGATTCGGCATACCCATTGAAGGATTACCTCATGGTGCCTTTTAGAGACAACGGTCATCTGAGTTCTGTTGAGGTAAAATACAACCAAATTCTGTCATCTACAAGAGTGGATGTAGAAAGATCCATCGGTCTTCTGAAGGGCAAGTTCCGGAGGCTGAAGTACTTGGACATGACCAACACTGATGACATTCCACGGATTATATTTGCTTGCTGTGTGCTTCACAACTTCGTAATAAAGGAAAATGGCATCCAGGAAGAAGACATTGACATGTGCACCATCATCAGACATGATGAGGTTTTAGATGATGCTAGCAGAAGGAGTGCCATTGACAAACGGATGGCAATTGCCCATATGCTGCATTGACAAGAGTTCCAGCTGATGTGCAACAAGACTGTTGAGGTGTTTGTTGCATACTGGTTTTGTAATGATCCCCCACTCCCCCTGAATCTTTTGTACATCTGGGTAGTTGTATGAACTAGATCACCTACAACCACTAGGTGATGCAATCAGCGTTGTCATCTTCTTCCAACTCCAATAGAATTATTGTCCTCGCTCCACGTATCCAGTGAAGCTTATCAGTTAGGTGCTATTATGCATTATGTTTTGGAATTAATAAAAATGTCATCGCTACCAGTTGTAGCGGCAAATTGGAATACTCTGTTGTACACATTGACTAGCAAAGCTGTCTCCCTTGAACTGTGTTGCATGGTGTGTTGTGAGAATCGAAGTTGGTGTCTGAATGATTTTCTTTTGCATACCCTAATTTCAAAGTATATACAATTTCATGGAGCAAGACATAATATGACAAGTCAGAGAGAACATTCATACAAGGAAAGTCAATTTCACACCTTTCAATGTGTTTATTTACAGTGCCCAAGTTAACAGCCAATCTCCTGGTATCTATTTATATATACGTTGTATACCAATACCACAGAATTACAACTTTTCAAACACAAATTTATATAAGAAACAACTTAACAGGAGGCAATATAAATCATAAGCAGCTCAAACTTTAAACAATGAAAAATGAGTGCTAAATTTAAGGAAATTGAGCACAACAATTTTAAAAAGAAATTGACAAAAGAAACTTGAAAAAACAAATGTACCAAGCCTCTGAATTTAGCGATTATTTGTCCAAATTGTAAGCTCAAATACAGATGAAGTCAAATCAAAACGTGGCAGCTTTTCACGAGGAAAGAATAGTCAACTTACATTATTTTGACAAAATGATGAATTGCATCCAAATTCTATTCTCATAAACCATGTAAACACACTTAAAAAAACAATCAACGGAATGTGAGAATTTGTCACCCCAAAAAACAACACTATAAATGTCCTGTTTACAGTGAAACCTTCCATAATTCAAAGAAAAAGAGGAGAAAGTTGCTGGCGACTATTGGTTTTAGAGAGGCTAGATAAGAAAATGGAAGAATTATCCATGAACTAAACCAAACTTAACAATTCCCCAAAACACCACACTACTTTAGTTGTTTCTGAACTTTCTGAATTTTCTGAAGTCTATTTGTTTGAGGACAGACTTTTTACAAGCTGCTCCAAGAGGGAGTTCTTTTTCTCCAAAAGTTCTATTTTTCTTTCTGTTGCCTCTACTAATCTTTGTAACAATTCCTGATTTTTTGCTTGAGAGGACTGAAACCACTTAGGAGGTTCATTTTTACGATCCCGCTTCCTGCTCTTGTTCTTAGAGGGGCCAGGATCAACACCGGAGGCTGAAGTTGTCGTGGATGAATTTAAAGTTGTTGAGTTCGAAGTAGTAGTTTGCTCAGCATCATCATCATCATCTGGGTCATCTGGCACAGTGACTGCAGAGAAGATGGGAAACCCCCCACATAGTTAATGTGTTTTTGCTTACAAAGCATTGGAAAGAACAAAAATAAATTTAACCCCTACTTTTCCAGGCCAGAATCCTTTATGGCCAATCACATACCATATATGGGGCTTAGACTAATCCACATGTTTTAAATTAAAAAATTAAGCCCCCCTTCCAACAAAAATCTGTTTTCAATCACCAACCAACCCTAAATTTATCACAGCGATTATGTAGCATACTGCGCTGATGAAATCACTGTGTGAGGCCAACACTGCTGTTGTAAACTTTGTTATGTAAATCTTGACTCAAATTCCTTTAAATGGGTTAACCAAAAATAGCTCGAAAAAAAAGCCTTACAGCTATATATATTTTAAAATTTCTATTTTTTAAAATTTATTATTTTAGTACTCTAACACAAAGCTATAGCACATATACAGTCGGGTGTCAAGGCTTTTTTTTTTGAGCTATGTAATTTTTGGTTAACTCATTTGCTGTTATGGAATTTGAGTCAAGATTTACATATATATATATATATATATATATATATATATATATATATATATATATATATATATATATATATCCTATCTTATCCCGTAACACGGAGGTCGTAGGGGTACCACAGATGATCGGTTAACCAGCGTACATCTTTCCCTGTCCTCAGCAACCCTGATGGTTTCGCTCAGTGTCAAACCAGTCCATTATCGAATGTTGTTCTCCCACCTCTTTTTCGGTCTCCCTCTTCTTCTACCTCCTTGCACTGTGCCTTGCAAGATGGTCTTTGCAAGACCTGATGATCTGGTGACGTGGCCATACCATCGGAGTTTCCGTTTTTTCACCACTGTGAGCAGGTCATTGTGTTGTCCAATGGCTTGTGTGATGTCTGTCTGTCGGACTTCGTAATGTGCTGGGTATAGGAAATGCCCAGAAATCTTCTGTAGCACCTCATCTCCATGCTTTGTATTCTTCGTTGTAGACCTGCTGTGAGGGTCCATGTTTCGCAAGCGTATAGGAAGATGGAGATGACAAGGGAGCGCAGCAGTCTTACCTTGGAATGTAGGCTAATGGTCCTGTCTTTCCAAATTCGCTTCAACCTTGTCAGGGCAGCAGTTGTTTGTGTGATCCTGGAGAGAAATTCCTGTCGGGACCCATGGTCTGATAAAATGGCTCCTAAATATTTGAAGCTATGCATTGTGTTGAGGGATTGGCCTTGTACTTTGATGTCCGTGTTGATGCCATTGGTGTTGTTGGTCATCATTTTGGTATTCTCTGCACATATTTCCATTCCATAGGCTCTGGAGGTGGTGTCAAGCCTCTGTACCAGCTGTTCTTGTTCCTCTCCAGCCAATCCATCAATATCATCTGCAAAACGAAGGTTGGAGATTGCTCTTCCCCCTATGCTGACCGTGCCTTCATGATCTGCAAGGGCATCTGACATGATGCGCTCTAGGAAAATGTTGAAGAGTGTTGGAGAGAGAAGGCATCCCTGACGCACACCGATTGTTGTTCTGAACCAGTTTCCGATGGTGTTGTTGTGGAGAATTCCACTGATAGCCTTGTCATACAGGCTTTTGATGACTTCAATAATTGCAGGGCTGATGTTGTACAATCTCATGGTTGTCTACAGAGCTGCATGCCATATAATGGCATATTCTATGTTATATATATATCTGAATATATATATGTAGGCAGTTTAAAAGAATACTATAAATACATACTTGTGATTCCACTCAAAGAGGATACTGTCGTCCTAGGGGTGATGCTAGGATCTCGTCGGAGGATGTCATCCATCAGATCGTAATACACCCAGGTGGAGCGTCCTCGTCCTGTTTTGCCATTCGAGTCTTTTTTCTCTTTGTACCTGAAAATACAATAACAATATTTATTATTCTTGTGCTTCAAATATGTATTCAGCAACACTGAAAATGTCAAGAGTTAAGTAACAAAAGGGACTTTCAAGTGATTAGGGAATCCGTAAACAAAGTCAATGTGGAATACAATTGGTCCCAAAAGCTAACCTTGCCCTCATGTTATCCCATTTTCTTCGCGTTTGTTCAGGCGTCACCTGATGCCCATTTCTTTGTAGAACATCAGCAATTGCCTTCCACATTTGGCGCTTTTTGCAAGCCGGATCATTCAACATCCATGCATGTGTAGTATACTCATTCAACAACAGCAAGACACCCTTATGGGTCCATGCGAAGTTGCCTGAAACAAAATAAATCAACATTTATAAGTATCCCTTTAACGAAACACAATGTCAACATTTAATTTTGCTTGTTTTTAAACGTAGAAGTAAAAAAAAAGAAATAAAAAAGAAGTCCAAGACACCGCTATCTCTCTCTTCCATTTTTTCAATTATGATCACAAGGACCGTAGTATTCCGAACACAATGGAAAATTACTTACAAGGAATAAAACATCAAATTTAGGCACATAGACTAACCTTGAATGCATTACCAAAGGTAGTTTGTTTCCAACCAAATACCCGTATACAAAATAAATTAAAATTTTCCTACCATCGTCCTTGGTTTCCTCATGGGTTTCAGCAGTCAGAGACAAAGGAGGTGTGTCTGGTTGTTGAACAAGCGAAGAAGGTGTGGAAAGCAGTTTCTCTGGGAACAGTTGTTGAACAGAATACAAAACTCCCTCTTCTGGCAACTCTGCGAACCCTCCCTCCTTAATCTCTTGTACGTACGGATTTGTCAGGGTCACTCCAGCCTGGCTTGCAAGTTTACCAATGTAACCTTGCATGCTCCAATCACCACCAACAAGTGCTGCAACCAAATCAGGCGAATATTATATGTTTTAATAATCATGTTGATCACAAAGTAGTCTAAATAGTAGCATAGGTAGATTAAAAACACTTGTTAGATGAAGTAAATTTTCTTTACTTGTAGTTGTAATAGAAACGCAGTGCCGATATTTCAATTTTTCAGCTACTTCAGTATGTACAGTGAGTACTTGGCGGGGGAAAAACAAAAGACCAGCAGAGAGTCAGAGACCCATATTACCTTTCCCTTCAATCACTATAAATAAAACTATACATATGGCATACTATGGCATAAGTCCATACAGCCTACATATCAAAAACAAACAAAACTGGGACGAAACCCATCTTTCGATAAAATCAGGAAAGCGACAACAGAGCAACGACACGTGGTCACAACTAGCACGATTCGGCAGAACCGTGAAAACATGGCCATAACATGCACAAATATAGCATTTTCCCAAATAAAATGCAAATAAAATAATGTCCTACTTACATGCTTTAACCGCCTCCCAATCCCCTGTTCTTGTTCGTAGATTACAAACTTTGTTGTCCAAAAAACGAACACCCAAAATTGTCCATCTCGTTTGAGCCGCCATGTTTTTTCGTTCGCGAGTGACATTCAAAGCTGCCTCGCGATGCCTCGTCTCGTCTACGAGTGGCCCGCCGAAATGAAACGACCAATGAGGCAGATTCTTGAAGATTTCGCGAGTCTTCGCTATTTTGAAACCCAGCCCAGCTAGATCAGAGAAGGGCGATAATGAAGTTGCTTCCGGTACAGTTGCTAGACGACACTGATTTACCGAAATGGCCGCCGAGAGAAATCTCTGATTGTTTGGTGGATCTTTGTGGCGCTGTTTTTGCGTATATTTCTGGACTGACAACATCCGCAAAATGACATTGGAATCTTTGAAACGTTCCAGCATGGAACCGGTAAGTTCAAATGGACATCTTGATTTGAAATGTGCCCTCGCCAAAGCTCCAAAAACTTGTTGGCTGTAGACTAAGTACTACTACTACTACTACTACTACTACTACTACTACTACTACTACTACTACTACTACTACTACTACTACTTGTGATGGGATGATAGGTGTTTCTCGAATGCCGTACTTTTCAGCAAGAGGAAGAAGAGACAAATAAGTTAATCAACCTTTCTTTCTCTCTTACATCATGATTGAGCTATTGGTATCAATTTAATTCTAAAGGACCTCTCAAGCAGTTGCAATGCAACCCTAAAATAAAACTGCCCAAATTCACTTGGACACAAAGCTAATTGGCTGGCATAAGTCTACATTGAATTAATCATATTTCATATATCACTTCACATCAAATCTTATCACTTCATATTATATATGATATGATCATAATACTCAAGTCATTTTGATTTGTTTATAATATAAACTTTGTCTTGACTAAAATGGCCTGCTGCAGGTGGTGATACCAGGCCTATCCAGCTTCGGCATGAAGAAAAGAGCTGGAGTGGGAAAGTTGCTGCGTAGGCCTCGAGCCCCTCGCAAACTTCCCCCTCTTACTCCCGATAACAGCGAAGATTCTACTAAAAGCAAAGACCAAGTTTTATCATCGGCTAACCACAACCCCTTTGCTGATGTATTTGATATGTTTGACTTAAAAAGCGAGGACGGTGAAGATCATTACTCTACCTTGCCTAGTGGAGCCCCCAGTTTAATTTCTCCTCCTCCTTCTGAGTCAGTGCCAACAAGAAATACCTACCCTTTCCGATCTCCTGTCAGCAACGTAACATCATTTGTGTCTCGCGATGATGAAAAGTATGTCCTGGATCCGATGTTTCGTGGGCGCACAAGCCATGGCACATACGTGGATGGGAAGAGTTTGGTCAGGCCTTTCAAACCTCGAGGTCCCGATCCTTTCCCGCCCAGAGCCCCCAAGCAGATTCCGGACATTGTGTTGGATTACGATTGTGATGATGTCCGATTCTTCCAGCCCCCTGCATTCACATTGGAACATTTCATGAATGCTGTGGCAGAGAGGAGTAACATCCCTTTGCACAGAGTGCGGCAAATCATGACGTCCAGACACAATGTGAAAAAACTGACCGACCTTCTGGCTGTCGAGAGAATTCATCCCAGGACGCAGTCCAAGGTCAATCTTCTGCATTTTGACCCTGAAGGTCAGTGAAGACCAATCGGTGCTGTGTATGTTTGCATGCTTGTGGGAGAGTGGTTGTGTAGGAAAGTGGGGGTATGACTATGAGGTTGTGCTAAGGGTGTGTATGTGGGTATGTGTAGAAAATGGAGGTGGGAGGGGTGGTGGTTAAAACAACAAATATTACTCCGTAAAAAAAAAGTATATTACAGTGTTCCCAATTATACACACTTGTGCGTCAATCACACACAAAATACAACAAAATGACTAAAAAATGTTTGCATGTGTGCGCCATGCGGACGTACACATTTTTCCCAAATTGCTTAAGTCTAAAGCATGACCAATGAGTGGCCAACTAATTCACAGCAAGCCCCCAATGAAGCCTTCCATAGCACATGATTCAATTTGTGTAACCAGTTGTTGTCCTTTAAAATCACATGCGAGCGCTTTGTATACTCCTATTCTTTGTAATCATGAAGCTGCTCATCAATATGGGGACTCTCAAAATTTGCAAAAGAACTCTTAAAATTTGATAACTGAGAGTCCCGTGGATTCCTATAAAATTTTGGAGATGGAACACTGATATTATCTTCCTAATACCATTTCAGAGAAGAACATTCCACCTTGCGACCCTCGCATCCCTCAACATCAGCTTCTGCTGGAAATGGCGGCCATGATCAAGCACCATATGCGCATGCACATGCAGACAGACATACGCACTGTAATCAAACCCGCTTGCAAGTTTTCTCCATCATATCACGGAGATGCGGTCTCTGTCCCCCACACGGAGATCATCCTTTACGAAGATGACACTGTGCGTAAGGAGCGTGCTTCCACGGCTATGAAACAGTGAGTGGGGGATTATTTTGGGCTGGTTGTGACATGGTAATTTGTTTTTATTTAGATTTTGTTTTGTTTTGTTTTATTCTAACCCTGACCCTGGTATAAGTACAACAGTAACACTCAAAGAAAGAGTATTTTGAAAATAACGCTTATAGGTCTTCAAAAGGTTAAAATCAATCTTTCAGAATCATCTTCATAGAAAGGAAGCCATTTCAGATTTGTTTCAGATATATAATAAAAGGGAAATAATTGCAATTAATAGCACCAGAATTAATGAATTGTATAGTGTGACTTTTTTTGTTTGTTTGTAGATTATAGTCACACGACACTTTCGCATATAGGTGACTACTGGACCGATTTATACTGACACCAGCGGGCCAGTTGTTGGTAAAGGGGAAAATAATCTGATCACATGTTGACCAATCCGGGATTCGAACCAGCGACCTTTCGGTTACTAGCAAGACGCTCTTACCAACTGAGCTACCCGGCCCCTCATGTGACTTTTGTCGTGACAACCAGCTTAGGTTTTAATTGTTTTGTAATGTTTTTTCCCCCTCATATTTTATTTATATTGAACATTATTTCCTACTGTTTTATTTCTTCATTATATATATATTATTTATTTACTTATTTATTATGTTCCATTTCATTTTATGTTATTATTATTTTTGTATTTTATTATATTTTATTTCATTTCAGTTTTCTTGTTTTACTATTTGATTGACCTATTTCATTGTCTGTCTTGTTTTTTTCTCAGGGAATCAGAGGCACCTGGCACAGATGCAATCATCCACTCTGCCAGGTCACGCTACTTCCAGGACTCCGCTGTTGAACGCAGTCATTCTCCATTTGGTAAGTAGTCATAGGAATTATTAACTCTTAGAGAAATCTCCATATATACCATATGTGCTTCTGTTGGCAACCTGGGATGCCCATGCTTGTATCATGTACATATTAAATTCCTAAATGAATCTCTTGATAGTATCAAGGGAGGTAATATTTTAACCTATTGTAGAGTACCTATTAAATAAATAAATAACTTAATTAATTACGTATGTAACCCTATATCAATAAATAAGACAAGATGTATTAATAAATACATTTATATCTTTTCTTGTAATGTTCTTAAATAAACAAATAATTAAATATAACAACAATAACATAGAATAAATAAATATTCCAACATACGGCCAAACGTGAGCTTTTGCTTTATTGACTAAGTGCTTTACAAGTCTCTTTCATCCTCATCCTCCTCTGCCTCCTCCTGCTCCTCATTAACATCCTCATTATCATCCTTCTCCTCCTCCTCAACATCATCATCATCATCATCATCATCGTCATCATAATCTTCGTCATCAATTTTCAGGATCGTATTTTGTAATGACTGCCATCTTCCTCTCAGTAAGTATGAGAGCGTAGGATAGCTGCACTGCACTGCACTTTTGTTATAGATAGTTAATTTCCCTTGATCTTTCCTTGTTTGTCTGACTAAATGACTTAATTCACTGACTGACTTGTTGGACGGGTTTATATCATTGGTCCTCTCTTCCCTTCTGCTCATCCTGAGTGTTTGTGATTGACAGCGCCACCAGAAGATGGGTCGATATCACCATCAGAGCTTGCCATTCTGGACTCCCTTATTGCTGGCGGTACTGCTCTCAGTCTGAAGGTAATGTGCACACCATTTTTGTTGTTGTTGAGCATGTGTGTGCAATGAAAGCGTGAGTGTCTGTTATAGCATGATGTATGGCGCCATGGCATGTGTGTGTGGGTGTGTGTGCATCCATGTGCGTGGGTGGTGGTGGAGGGGGGGGGGGGGTAGGTTGTGCGTCAATTTGTGTCTATAACGGGTAGCTGCAGGTTGCAGCGTTCAAAAGGAGAGTTTATTGCTGCCTTTTAAACCCTTCCCTTGCTATCATTACGGGTGGTTTTAGGTTCAGTTGCTTCTAAACAATGCTTGATAGTCTTAATAATAATAATACTGGGTGCTATATGCGCTTTATTCATAAATCAGACTCAAAGTGTGGCGATCTGTAATCAACATACACGTGTTGCAGACACTCCTATAAACACAACAAACATACATTCTTCACTTAAACATGTGGTGTAAAGGACAGTCGCTATTTAAAAAACGGAAAGAAAAATGAATTTTTATTTGTGAAAGTTTAGATTGACTGCATCCAATACCATTATTGAAGAGAGGGAGGAAACCAGAGTAACCGAAGAAAACCCTTGGCGACCTCAATAGTCTCAGACTTAAGTCACATAAGTTTGCCCCTTGCAGGAATTGAACCCACGACCTTAGGCATAGCAAACTGGCTATAAGCCCACTGCGCCATGAGGCCACCCTCAACAACTAAAAATCCATGCATAGGCCACTTTTAACCTAGGGTCTCTTTGACTGATTATTAGCAAAAACATGGCCACTAGGAGAAATCACCATAGTAACTACAATAAATAGTAAACTCTTGACCCCTTTCAACGCCAGCTGTCTGGAATGGCAGACAGTGTTCGCGCACCTACAAACAATACAACATAAAATATTCACTACAGTGTGTCATAGAAATGCACCTTCGATATTGTGCATTATAGTCCCTTTACATGCACCATTGGGGGTGCACGGGTATAAATGCCTCTTAGGGTGGTACAACTAGCTAAAGGATGTTAAATGTAGCCCAATCACTCCCAACCCTGCCTACTACCTTTTTTTTTCCTGGTAGTCTGGTTTTTCTTTTTCTTCAAAAAGGGGGATTATAATTTGAGTGAACTGAATAATTACAAAAGATTTTATTTATTCCATTTTGTAGGATGTCAATGTTTTTGCTGCTTGATTTGTTATGTAATAATTTGTTATATATTGTATGGTATTAATCAATCAATGAATACATCCATTGTTAATTAATTATTTGATTAGTTGATTGAATTAATAATCTTTTATTGTATTAATGATTATTGTGTGTTTCAGGCTCACTTCATTGATGCTCTACCAGACGTCACCCCCCTCGCTCACACTCTGGTCTACCTCAACTTGTCCTTCAACAATTTCAAGGTATTGGATCAGCTTTTGTTTATTTTTTTGCTTATTTGGTGCCCCCCCCCCCACACACACACCCACACACACACACACACACACACACCCATACGCACACACACACATACCCACACTCACACATACATACACAACACACACACACGCACACTCACATACACACACCCATCCCCCTCCCCCACACACACACAACCACACTACCAATTCATGATATTTTAATCACACAATACTACTTCATTATAGTTAACTACCATTCAATTTTTGGATTCATTCTGGGGGGGATCATGCCATACAAAAGCCTTTAAAAATATTATTATTATTATTATTATTATTATTATTATTATTATTATTATTATTATTATTGTTATTATTATTATTATTATATTTTTATTATTATTATTGTTACTTATAATAATAATAATAATAATAATAATAATAATAATAATAATAATAATAATAATAATAATTATAATTATAATTATTATTATTATTACTTTCTGACTGACGTTTTTGACAGTAACAATGTAGACACTCACTTTTAATTTTCTTTGTTTTTCTACGTCATTCTTTGGATCAAAATAATAAGTGAAATGTCTATGCTACCACTGAACCTATATTGTCTGTATTACCGTTAATGTATTTGACTTCTTGTTTTTCTGTTGACTATTGCTCTTATCGCCATGAAGACTGTAGACTGGGGTTTCGTGTTTAGATTTGGCACTGTTGACTATTGCTCTTATCGCCATGAAGAATATAGTAATCAGTCAGCTGAATGCTCAGGCATTGGCATTGCTTTATGTTGCAGTATGTACCAGCAGAAATCCTGGATCTTTGGCAGCTGGAGGTGCTGAAACTCAGGGACAACCCTTTGGTGGAATTACCCCAGGACATCGACAAGCTTCGCAATCTCCGTGTCCTCATTGTGTCTTACTGCCTGCTGACTACTCTTCCACTTGGGTCAGTCATCTTTTGTTTATTTTAAACAGTAATAATAATACTTAACTACATTTTGTTAAAACAGTCATAATAAGCACAAACACTTGTAAATGCACATTCAGCAACAGAGTTGCATCTTTAGGGAATAATATACTGGGCACTGCAGCTCAGAAGCTGCGGTCTAGGATGGAAATAAAAATAGACTGTCTGACCACTACTACACCCACCAACCACTCCCATACTCCTCAGTTCCCCTTTCTCTCTGGATGCTACTTGCATTCCAGGCAGTGTAGGCCACACTATCAGACCTCTTTCACAGCATGTGCAGAGCGTGTAGCGTTAGAAAGTGGATTCCAAGTTTTAAAAAAATTTAAATAAAATGTTGCAGTAGATTCAGTCTGACAGTCTTTACACTTCAAAGATTTGATAATATAATATGAATTAGGCCTCACAGAATTCAAGACCCTTCTAAACTGGTAAAAAAAAAAAAAGGTAAGGAACCGATACACGCAAAATACTATAAAACAAAGAGGAGAATCTTAAACAAACACTGTCTCGTTCAACTTAATAAAATTAAAAGAAAAGGTATTCATTCAGCATCACCCAAAACTCACAGCATAGAGATTGATTATCTAGCTAACTAAACACACAAACTGAATCAAACAAAGTGTAGAAATGTTGCTACACAAAGCAAAAATGAGAAATGCACATCGCCCTCTCTGTTATTACTATACCATTGAAGCAAGATGGAACCAACAGCCTAGCATGCTGGCTATCCGAGGTCAAAACAGGCTATTTTTATAAATCAGGCAGCGTGCTAAACCGCCTCTAAGTGCAGGCTGTATGGTGTGTGGAATTCGCTGAACCAGCACCCAACATCAACCATTTCAAAAATCTCATTAACAAACGAAAGTTTTTGAAGGATATGATCTATGAATATGATTCATAATTGATTGTCTCGAGCCTGCTAGACCTGACTACAAATAAGTCACACAAAGATGAGGCACTAAATAAGCCACAAGGCTTCAGGATCAGTGGATCCAATCTTCTACTACTACTACTACTACTACTACTACTACTACTACTACTACTACTACTACTACTACTACTACTACTACTACTACTACTACTACTACTATTACTACTACTACTACTACTACTACTACTACTACTACTACTACTACTAAAGCATTTTTATATAGTGCAATTCCATGTAACCAGGCCCAACACACAAACACACGCAAGCCATGCCAAACTACTTCCATTCAAGACATTGTTAGCACAAATTACAATGTGTAAGACTTAATAAAATGTCACTTTGTCACACTCTGCAGGAGTAACAGTTAACGCTAATTGTAAACTATAATAATTAACTGGTTTACAGAGCATGCATAGGTACTAGGTTGGAGTGATTGAAAATCAAACTAAACAAGAAACCATGTGGGTATAGGCCTATATATGATGGATGGATGGAAGGCTCCCTCATATACATTCCTGAAATGTATAACACACACACACAATTTACAGAATGACTTTTAGTATTGAATCCAGGATTTTATAAAATGTTATTGATTACTTTATGGATGTATTTTTTATTATTTTTTATTATATGTTCTATAATTGTTGGGAAAGTTGATGGGGTATGGGTTAGGTATGTTTAGGTATGGTATGTTTTGAAAAGGTTTGATTACTGTTATAATGTGCACAGTCTAAGTTCTCAGGAAATGTAGCATCTTCTTTTTTAAAAGTTCAAATATGACAGACAGGAAAGGTTTGCCATGAGGCCTGGGAGAGATGTGGCCTTGTTGGTTTAGTCCTAGTTATAGTTGGAAACGGTTTTGGCTGCTCAATGCATTGAAATACTGACATTCTTGCTATCATGATTTTATTGCAGACTGTTTGGACTGCCCAGTCTGCAGCATCTGAATGTTGCTTACAACAAGTTGTCCTACTTTCCCAATGAAGTCAAGTACCTGCAGTAAGTAAAGTCTCATGGTTATTAGGTTTTATCTTTACGTTCTTCTAGCTTTGTGTGTTATCTACCACTACTACTACTACTAGTACTATTACTACTAGTACTACTACTACTAGTACTACTACTACTACTACTGCTACTACTATTACTACTACTACTTCTACTGTACAACTTCTGCTGATGCTACAACTACTGCTGCTACTTATACTGATATTACTACTACTGCTACTACCACTAATACTAAAAACTAAACTAGCAGTAGATGATGGTGGAGATCATGATAGCGGTGTTGTTGTTGTTGTTGTTGTTCTCAGAAAACTGGAGGTATTGCATGTGGATGAAATAATAATATATTGATGTCAGTTTTGCACATATCAACAGCACATAATAGTATTGTTCCTTCAAAGGCTGATGCTGATGCTGATAATCATAAAAGGATGATGATGGTGATGATGATGATGATGATGATGTGATGGTGGTGGTGTTGGTGATAAGAGAATGGTTGCTGCTGGTTGAAGATGACGATGATAATGATGCTGCTGATCCTGATTGAAGATGACAATATTGATGATAACAATAATAATAACTGATGCTGCAGCAGCTGACACTACTAAAGCTTGTCGATGATAATCATGATAATCATGGCAAAAGTTCTGTTGTGGCGGATCTGTGACGCCATGGAAAGTGCTGCTGATTCTGATGATGTTTGGTGTCCACAGGAAACTGGAAGAACTGGACGTAGAAGGAAACATGCTGCCAGCCTTGCCGGCAGGCATCCTGTGCTTGCAGCTTGTGGGCATCAGAGTGAAAAACAACATGCTGCATCCTTTGTTCTGGAAAGAGTACACCCGCACAGCGCCACAGGTACATTGTCTATGTGTGACTCTTCTTACAGTCATAAGGGGTCATAGGGTGGGTGCCGTAGTGTAGTGATTTGGGCACACGTAGCAATCTCTCATGTTAAGCAATGCCGGGAAGGGTTGATACTTGGATGGGTGGCCGTTGTCGAAAGACCACCACCAAACTACTCAAAAAGATTGAAACAAGCGCTCCACGCACCCCAGTTGTGAATGGATACCTGGACCTGTTGAAAACCAGGAAGATAAAGCAGCGAGGGAGAAGAGAAAGGCTCCCCGTTCTCATGAAGCTGGCCTTGAGAAAAGGGAGGTTCAACCTCCATGCTTCCTTCCCCAACGACCGAAATGTTATGGGGACACCTTTTTAGCTTTTATGAGCCCTACATTAAAATGTGGGGAATTTTTAAAAAAGAAAATGTACATTTTACATTAAGAAATTATTATTTTCTTATAGTATTGTATAGTATAGTATAGCATAGTATAGTATATTATAGAATAGGTTAGAATAGAATAGTATAGTATGGTATAGTACAGTATAGTATAGTGCAGTATAGTATAATATAGAATAGTATAGTATAGTATAATAGTATAGAAAAGTATAGCATAGCATATCATTAGTATATTATAGTACAGTAGAGCATAGTCTAGTCAAGTATAGTATAGTATAGCGTATAGAATATAGCGTAGTATGGCATGATGTGGTATGATATGGTATGGTAATGGTATGTTATAGTAGAGCATACTGTCTGTGCACAGAGACTGATGGACATCAGCATGCTAATGCTGGACAAGTACAAGCTGATCCCCACTGACAGTGCCTACATTCCTGACGTGGTACAGCGCATGATCAGATCGTGAGTCTTGCTCTCTCCTTTTTTTCCCCTATTTTTTGTTGTTGTTTCTCTGCACAGCACCCTGAGCATTCTTCTAGCATGGATAAGCTGCACATTACAAGTAGACATCACCATCATCCTCCTCTTCCTCATCATGTTAGTCATCATTATCACCCCTACCACCATAATTGTCTCTTTCCTAGTAAATCAGAAGTACATTAATAATAAACCCAAGCTCTAAGTGCCTACGTACCAGCACGTTTTACATGGAACAGTCTGCCAGGGGTTGTTGTCAAAGTTTGTACCACAAATGTATTTAAAAATGGTGTAGATAAGTTTTGGCCTAACAATGGAGTATTCCACTGACTTGGGTGGACATTTCCTTGCCCCCCCCCCCCTCCACCTTCCTACCCCCAGACCTCCCTCACTCCTGCCAGTGTGACAAGTACTATGTGTGCTCAGAAATGCATGTTTGTCTAGAGGGCAAAACACTGGTAGACTACATTAATGCCATCACGGCTATACTATACTATACTATACTATACTATACTATACTATACTATACTATACTATACTATACTATACTATACTATACTATACTATACTATACTATACTATACTATGCTATGCTATACTATTCTATGCTATGCTATGCTACACTATACTATACTATACTATATTACATTATACTACACTACATTATACTATACTATTCTATACTGCACTGTACCATACTGTACTATACTATACTATACTGTACTATACTGTAATGTACTATACTCTAATGTACCGTACTATACAGTACTGTACTATACAGTACTGTACTATATTCTACTGTACTGTTCTGTACTATACTGTAATGTACTATATTCTACTGTACTGTTCTGTACTATACTGTAATGTACTATATTTACTGTACTGTTCTGTACTATACTATACTGTACTATACTCTAATGTACCGTACTGTACTATATTGTAATATACTATACTGTATTGTACTATACTATTCTATACTATACTGTATTATTCTGTACTGTACTATTCTGTACTATACTATTTTATATTATACTATACTATACTGTACCATACTATAGTGTACTGTGCTATACTATACTGTGCTATTTTATGCTATACTGTACTGTACTATACTGTACTATACTATACTATAATATAGGATTACAATACTGTACTATTAATTAATTTTGTAAAATTATAATGATGCTGAGAAAATGTGGGAATTGAATAGTCTTGTCCTGCATGTACATTCTTTTTTTTTTTTTCTTCTTCAGACAAGACGTGTGTGACTGCTGTCAAGGCCCCCGCTATGGGCCAGGCTTGCGGATGATTCGTCCTGTGCCCCGTTTGTTCGGAGTGAAGCATCTTCCCATTATGTTCAAAGCCTGTTCCCCATCTTGCAAAGAAACCTTCAGGAACATGAGCGGCAAGCAACTAGCACAGTTACTGTATGGCGTGGAGACCAAGGAATGAACTGACAGTGGCCCCAAAACTTTTTAAATGGGAAAGAAAAGGAATTAGAGAAGTTTGTTTCCCAGTTCTGGATTCCTGATTGGCTGTCAGCTTACTAAGTAAGTAAACAGTTCAGTATTTTAATTTTATATCTGTTCACTCTGGGTGATATGAGACCAGTGGTGTTTCTAGGATTAGAGGGCAATAGAACAAAATGTCCTAAATCATAAAACTAATCGGACGTCATGTCCTGACTACATAAAAGCAATAGGACATTCAGATTATGACGCGAACCGATTAATGGTGCTTCTTTAAGATCGTTGCAGAGGAAGTATGGTGTCGGTTATTTCCCTTTCAAAAGTGTCGAGAGTTGCGGCCCTTTTGTTGTTCGACGGAATGTACTAAAGAGGATAATAGTCTAGCATTGTCCACTATTCAAACTCGTTTTAACGGCTTTGACACTCCAGTTTGTACAGATGTTTCTTGCAGTGACCGCTCCAGTCATAATACTATCGGACAATGACTGCTAATTTCGCAATAGAATCGGACATTTGACGGGACACAGGTGTTTGCATTCGGTCATTTTCCAAACGTATCGGACCATGACCGATGTCCGAGGCCTCGGGACATCACTGTTAGACAACAAAATAAAAATGACCAAAATTTAAATAAATTTAAACCAAATAAAAATAAATAAACTAAATTTAATACTATCTACCAACTGGTGATTTTAAAATAATATGGACACTGCACTATTAATAACGTCTGGATGATATAATATTGCTTCCTTTAATTGGCTGTATTTCTTGGTATTAACAACCTGTTCTAATTTTGACATTATAATTGAGCCTTCAAACAAAATATGTTTTACAGACATTTTTCCCAAACATGCCCGAAGAATATTTTGTAGACCAAGAACGTATTTTTGATTTAATTGTTATCTTGATATGTTTCTTTGACAGTCATGTGTCTTAGATGGCAGTATCTTGGGTGATAGTAGACCTACTCCTATTAATGATGAACAGTCCAACAATCTCTTATCATGCTAATGCTGGTCCTGCTGCATGGAATAGTCTTTTTTTTTTTTTAAAGAGCCTCCCGAACTATGACTAGATACAGAGATCTAGCTCTCTATGGTGTAGAAAAAGAGGATTAATGAACACTAGTTGATTCCCGTGTTAGAAAAAGCAGTTGGACCATACTGATAATTGCCCAAATTATGGAAAGGATTGGAAACCATTTTAACCAATAGGTTTATTTCCGTCATTGACAGTGAAGCATTCTGTGATAGCTACATTTAATGACATTTTGTTACATTAGATGTATTTGCATAACTCATGCTGTGTGAGGTTACAAATGTGCTGGCGCTCGCACACGCGCGCGCGCGTTTTGTGTGAGTGTGTGTGTGTGTGTGAAAGAGAGAGAGAGAGAGAGAGAGAGAGAGAGAGAGAGAGAGAGAGAGAGAGAGAGAGAGAATACATGCAATGCAAATTCGCTAACAATGTATTGTTCACAGTTGCTACAATTGTACATGTTTGTTCACAACATTTGCACAAACTTAATTGTGTGTGTGTGTGTGTGTGTGTGTGTGTATATGTATGGGTGTGTGTGTGCGCGTGCGTGCGTGCATGTATGTGGGTGTGTGTGTGTGTTTCTTTGTGAAAGAAGAAAAAAACCAATAAAGGTTTTGACAGTTTATTTATCGTTTTCAATTCCGCATTGGTTTGTTACCTTGCATTTTTGTGTGAGTTGTTATTGCAAAGATAAAGTACAAGGGGGTCAAAACTTGGAGATGGAATGGGGTGAGGGTGGGTCGTGAGCCTTGTTGTTCACGTAGGCCTAGACTCAAGACTTCCTTTGGTATAGTAACGCTTGTGAGATATGGCCAAATTACATTGAAAATAATAGCTCCTGGATTTTCGTCGCCTGTATGTTCGATCCTCAGCCCTCCCATTCACTTCCACCTCCCTCCCTTCCCCAAACAACCTTTCCAAGGTCAGGTGTGCACTGCACTGGTGACATAACATCGAGCCTAAAGGTGCGGTCTGACGGGAAGTGAAACAGAAGCAAAACAGCCAGTAAAATACGAAACATCGTAGTTTTGACTATGTTTATTGTGTGACTAGACCTAAAGCATAACAGCAGCTAAGCGCCGAAGTGAAGCAAAGCCGATGCTTTCAGTTTAGAGCGTGCTCTAAAAGTTTGGGTTGCTTCGCTGAAGCATTTGAATGCCAGCCAATCAGAAGAGCCGACGTACGAAAACGAGGTTGTTATCATTTCAGCGATCATGACAGCATCAAAAGCTACTGGGCCATTAGCAAATCTGAAACAAGACGATACGTTTATTCTCCTCGATCTAATTCAAAGCCACGAGGCATTATGGAATGTTAGAAGTCAAAATTACAGAAACCAAACCCTGAAAAAGGCCTCATGGACTTCTTCTGTGAGGGTCAATCTGACGGAAAGGGAGGTAACTGATTTACAACTTATTGCGCATTGCTTCCACGCAGACTGCTTATGCAAAACTTCTCATCGTGTGACCGCTTCACAAAGCAAAGCATTATAAACGCACTTGCTTCTAGCAGCATATGCTTTGCTTTGTTTACCGCTTTGCGTCTGTTTCACTTCACGTCAGACCGCACCTTTAGAGTTTCTGTGCGCTTTGGCCATGTGATCCAGCTGTCTGTTAGTATGGAATTACAGTGAAACGATGTCTAGTGGTTACACAACCTTGGGGCTTACCAAACAGCTTATCTGAGGCTTCTGAGGACTACTCCCTGATATAAACAGTGAATAGAATCTCAAAGCTGGTTCAGCCACGCCGTTTGGTGAGGAACACTATATGACTCGGAAAAAACTGCTTCTGTTGACTTACGAGGTGTGCCCAGAGCTTAGTCCGAGAACAAAAAGACATCGCTATAGATTATAATAAAAGATATGTACGTATATAGTACAATCCCGAGTATGCAGACTCGACGGAATCGCCATCACCTTTTAATACAAATTTCCAGATGTGGAATCCAGTCTGTCCCGCTTGGCGTTGAAAGAAGTGGATACTTTAAGCGGTGGGTTGGGGTCCCCGAACATATGTGCTGAAGTCAAATGACAAACCCGGTCGGTTGGATCATCAGCACACAGCAGATGTAAAATTGCCCTGGAAGACAGATAGCTTGCATATTTAACTGAACATTTGAACGAGCTGGGTTTAAATCTGAAGACAAACCTGAAGAAGAATAGCTGAAACAGTTGTAAAGTCCGAGTTTTTTGCTAGGATAAAGCGTTGTGGCCAAGTGGGCTAAGGCGGGACTAACTTGCCTTGTCCACAGGCCAGAAACCAATGGTGCCTAACAGGTGTGGGTTCGATCCTGCATCGGGGCGTTATGTTTCTCCGAATATTATTTACTTTCGACTCGGGCAACGTCTCGGGGGTTTTCTCCGGGTACTCCGGTTTGCTCCCCCAGCAAAATTTCAAAAAAATGTTCAAAAATTTAAAGAATTTCTAAATTTCAAATATCACAACTAATGTTAGGTAGTTTGGGTATGGGCTCGCCACAGGCTGCGACTACGCCTTCCACAGGGGAGGCGGCCCAGAATTTCCTGATAAAAAGGGACAATAAAGCAATAAAATCTAAATCTATATATATATATATATAAATGGAAATAAATAATGTAATTGCTACACTGTAAATTAAACAAATTGCTAGTTTTGTTCACTACCGGCGGCAGGGATAGCTCAGTCGTCAGAGCGCTCGACTTGTGTACGCGCGTCTCGGGCGACGTGGGTTCGAATCCTGACTTCAGCAAACTATTTTGTGATTGCTGGATAGTAGTGGCCAGCGCTTTGAGAATCCCTCTGAGCTTATAAGTGCGCTATATAAGAGTAATCTCTTTCTTTCTTCTTTCTGAAGTAGCCTATAGGTTGTACCAATACCAAGTCAAGTCAAAGTTAAGCGTTTTATGGAACAGAACCCCTTGGGGACGTTGATGCAATACAATCTAACCTTGACCTGACCTTAAGATTTTAACCTTAACCCAAGCCAAAGATTTTAACCTTAGCCCAAGCCTAAGGTCACTTACTGAGGGTCATCAACGCAAATGAATTTGAAGCCCTGAGCCGTCACGTCCTCTTTCATCATCGCCAGAGAGCCGTTGTCACAGGTTTCTCTGCACACAAAGATGGAGATCAGCCAATAGGAATAGGAGCGAAGCATGTGCACAGTTTCTTGTTGTTTTTGTATGTCTAGACTTCTTTGTGAGAGAAGAAAGAAAAGCATGCTGGGAAGCTGGAGCAGCAGAGGCGCTCGAAACGAAGAGCGAACATTGAAATTTAAATTCTACACCCACCATTGGCGATATGGCAGACGGGGATAAACATCTCAGGAAACAAAGGGTAGGGACCTGAATCAACATTGAACCACCAGAGCAATCATACTGCTAAAATGGACAGTGAAAATGGCCACGTTTTATTTCGCCCACCACGGGATTCGAACCTGGGTCATCGGTTTGCCGGGTGAGCGCTCTACCACTTGATCTACGGCGGGGGGCAACGAAGAGTAAGCTTACAGGCAGGCACAGGACAAGTTGTACACACGAGAAAGTAATATAACTTACACCCGCGGTCCGTTCAACGGATGCACCACGAACACTCTGACGGTAGTGACGTCACCTGTCGGCATGAACGGTAACTCGTACTGGCCAAAGAAACTGCACAAAACAGATCGTCGTCGTCGTCATCATCATCATCATCATCATCATCATCATCATCATCATCATCATCATCATCATCATCATCATCATCATCATCATATCAGTGTCAACAACAAAAAGGTTCTTCTGTACTTCCTTCGTCTTCCTCCTCTTCACCACCATCATCAGAAGCAACGACATTAACCCAATAACTGCAACAAAAACGACCACATCATCAAGCAACCACAGTGTCAAAACGCCACCAACAGCACCACCATCACCACCACCAACAGCCTCAACCATTAGGATCTATGACCTATCTCTGCGGTAGGCAGGGCGATCCATTCTGGAACCGTCCAACAACACAGTCACGGTGCCAGACGTCGAGGAGGCAAACTGAAACAATACATTTAGGAATCATTTGCGGGCTTGTTGAGTAGGTCTATTTATTCTTTATTTTATTTTATTTTTTTAAACTTTGTTGACATACATACAAATTAAACGATGCAGCACGGAAACAAAATACAAGTTGAGTTGACGATAATTAAAATGACAACGATAACGTTAGAGAGGCGATGGCGCACGGACTTTAAAGATCCTAACGCTCATGTCCTAGATATAGACGGTTGAGTGCCGGCTACACACATATCAACATCCCCGGTCGCACATGACTGTGCTCAGTCGTGTAGGCATGAGACGATGCGCCTAAGACAGCGATTGGGCACCTCGGGCGGCCTGAGTTTGATCCTGTATGGGACAGCGCCTTGAGCAGCTCTTAAACTGCAAACGCGCTATGTTAAAACGTTATCATAAATAAATGATGATGATAACGAAGACGCCGATGATGATGATGATGTTGAGTACGATGACTGCTATGCTGCTGCTGCTGAGGATATAAAAATACTGATGATGATGATGATGATTATAACGATTATGATGATGAGGATAATGATTATGATAACGATGATGACGACGATAATGATGACGATGATGATGACGATGATGATGATGGAAACTCACAGTCATAGAAGCCATAGCCCAGAAGGCCTCGCTGGCTTCGGAAGGACAATCATTCCAAGATGGACATCTGCTGTAGTTCATCCCGGGGGTAATCTCCTGTCCGCACCAAACAAGCCCATCCACCACGTAGCCAATCAGCGTGTCTTCCAATGTGATAAAACGCTCGCCCTCGTCTGCATATTCATGAGCCAGGTCTTTCACGCCCGACCAGAACATAGCCTGAACCAATGCCAATAGAAATAAATAAATAAATAAACAAACTGACCTTAACTTGAGCTCGTACGCACGCAAGTGTGATGGTACAAGCTTACCTTGTTTGAATCTAGTATCTGTTCTTCTGACATATTGACCGGATTCATTTATGTGCGATTTCGGCGAAGCGATGGGATAATGTGATTTTAATTTGGGGCCGAGGGCAATAGAACACTGTGTAAATTAATCATTCCAGAAAGTCGAGTCCATTGAAAAAATCTCATTTTACTTGCAGGAATCGAGTCCAGCGGCCTATCCTATTCTATCCTATCCCGTAACTCGGAGGTCGTAGGGGCACCACAGATGATCGTTTAACCAGCGTAGGCTTACTCCATCTTTCCCTGTCCTCAGCAACCCTGATTGTTTCGCTCAGTGTCAAACCAGTCCATTCTCGAATGTTGTCCTCCCACCTCTTTTTCGGTCTCCCTCTTCTTCTACCTCCTTGCACTGTGCCTTGCAGGATGGTCTTTGCAAGACCTGATGATCTGGTGACGTGGCCATACCATCGGAGTTTACGTTTTTTCACCACTGTGAGCAGGTCATCGTGTTGTCCAATGGCTTGTGTGATGGTCTGTCGGACTTCGTCGTTGGTGATGTGTTGGATATAGGAAATGCCCAGAAGTCTTCTGTAGCACCTCATCTCCATGCTTTGTATTCTTCGTTGGAAATCTGCTGTGAGGGTCCATGTTTCGCAAGCATATAGGAAGATGGAGATGACAAGGGAGCGCAACAGCCTTACCTTGGAATGTAGACTGATGGTCCTGTCAGCGGCACACGAGTCAAACAATGTAAGCAGTAGCGACCGATGCACATTAAAACTAATCACAAGATAAAAAGATCAGGTCAGCGAGGGT
>CM072523.1:6865013-6932513 GCA_036898135.1 Oncomelania hupensis | reverse complement strand
GTCCTATGGCTTGTGTGATGGTCTGTCGGACTTCGTCGTTGGTGATGTGTTGGGTGTAGGAAATGCCCAGAAGTCTTCTGTAGCACCTCATCATCTCCATGCTTTGTATTCTTCGTTGGAGATCTGCTGTGAGGGTCCATGTTTCGCAAGCATATAGGAAGATGGAGATGACAAGGGAGCGCAGCAGCCTTACCTTGGAATGTAGACTGATGGTCCTGTCTTTCCAAATTGGCTTCAACCTCAGTAATAGCCTCTGTTAATGATGGGGGTTATGAGCGACACCTTTTTCCCGTTCAAAGTGTATCGCCGTAAGAAAACAGTATCATACAATCTTGCATAGTTTTCAGGAAATACACATTCATGTACTTTTTTTCTGGGACATTTTGAAAATTCAGTCTATTTTACTATCAGAAATTGAATTCTTTCCGATACATGTAAAAAATTCCTGGGTGCCAAGAGCAAAAGGGAAAAGTTAGGCCTGTTACTTTCTGCCAGATCTAAACATGAATTTAAACTAGTACTTGGCAAAATGACGTCATTTCCAAAGGGTTAAGAAGAATGGACACATGAATGAGGTAAATAGTTCTGGAAATCAAGAACTGTGTGTTTTTATGTCATTTCCGCGAATTTATGTCATTTGGGATGTGTTGTACTTTATATTTGGAAATGTGGTATCCGATTAAGAAAATACATTCGGTGTAAGCAAAGCTACGTTGTAACAGAGTTCGTTGTAACCTATACATAAAGTTTGCAGTAATAAATTAGACCAACTCTGGCAGGGAATTTTTTTTTGTTTCCTTCGCTAAAAGCGCTGTTCGTTAAAAGCGTGTTTGATGTATGCGTGTTTGACTGTATTTGCGGTGCTGTTACTTATTCTATACATTGAAGTACCTTGACACTTTGCATCCAAACGCCTTGAAGAACTCGAGTGTGGGCTTTATAAGAATAATGACAGTACTGTACACAACATAACATGGTGGACTGGCATTAAGACGTACTTTTTAGTGCAGAAAAGGAAATGAAAACTAAGTGTCACACTGAAGATTTGCCGTTAGGTGGACAGTATGACATTGCCTTACAATGTGAAGGTAAGGGGACAGTCTTTCTGCGATACTTTTTCCTCCACTCTATATAGGAGAGCCACAGACTGTTGCTTATTAGTTACTTTTCTACATGATCATCTAGGGTTCAGACCCCAACATTTTCTACTACTTGTTAGCACATTCTCCCAACATGGCCCAGTTCTTTCTCGCTGTTAAGAGCGCAGCGTGGACATTATAACGGTTGTTACGGGAGGCAGGTAAGTAACGGGAGGCACTGTGGTCTAATGGTAGTGCTTCGGCTTGCGGATCTGAAGGTCCCGGGTTCGAGCCCTGGCCGGGCCATTGTGTTGTGTCCCTGGGAAAGACACTTTACTCCTGTTTTCCTACTCCTTCGGATGAGAGTATAAACCGAGGTCTAGTCTGTGTCACATACATTCCATCATAACGGACTTTAAAGATCCTGACGCTCATGTCCTAGACGGGTGAGTGCCTGTGACAAGAACACACCCAGCATGCACCTAGGTCCTTCTCCCCCATCCCTGGCTGCCCAAGATTGTGCTCAGTTGTCCGTGCGTCAGACCAAAGGCTGCGGGTGGGCGTCTCGGGCTTTGAGTGAGATCCTGTATCGGCCAGCGCCTTGAGCAGCTCTTGAGCTGGAAAAGCGCTAGATAAGAACGATTAAATAAATAAATAAATAAAATAAAAAAAGTGATAGTAGGCTACCTTCCTTAAAGGCAAATCTCGATAATATTAACTTACGTACGTACCAGTGGAGGAGTCCCGGGTAGCAAGGTGTACCAGTCTGATGCACGGGACACTCCCGATATGGGCTGTAACTAAACGAGTATGGAGTGGAGCTCTTTTGTATCTCCAAACGTTTCTGTCTCTTTTTTTCGTTCGCTCTTTCTTTCTTGCATTTGTATTTCCAATCTTATCTGGAAATACTTTAAAATGGTCGGGGGGAATCAGAACGAACCCCCAAAAGGTCGGTCGGTCGATCGGCCTGTCCGTTGGACGTTTGGCGCTATATCTAATAGATTGGGGGAGCCGAATTTGATAATTTAATGTTGGTGTTTGCTTATAGTTCAGACAGTGGCCTTATCATTCCACATTTTTCTTTCGGCTTCTTTAGGATAAAGCCACAACACCTCCAAGAGCATTAACACAGCGTTTGAAAATGCTTATGTTCCGACTATGTGTAGGTGCGTGTGTATTTGTCTGGAAATACATTTGAATAACTTGTCATCTGGGTTTTGCTTACAAAATAAATAAATTGCTCTCTCTCTCTCTCTCTCTCTCTCTCTCTCTCTCTCTCTCTCTCTCTCTCTCTCTCTCTCTCTCTCTCTCTCTCTCTCTCTCTCTTCTCTCTCGCTGTTTTAAATTTGCAAACTTTTGAGTTTGGATTGTGCGTTAACCGAACTGGGCTAAGGTCATTTAAAGACAATCGTGTACGGTAGATGCAGCTTACAATGTACAATGCAGTGTTATGCTAACCCTAACCGTACCGTATAATATGCAATATCTTGCAACTTTAGCCATTTATTACTTGTCCATAGGAATTAAACAATCTGCTGCCATTGTAAAGAAGCTGAACAATCACTGGTAGCGATGATGATGATGATGATGAAGAGGAGGAGGAGGAGAAGGAGGAGGAGGAGGGGGAGAAGGACAGCGATGATGCTGAAGAAGCCAACAAAGACGCTGCTGCTGCTGATGATGTTGATGATGATGATGATGCTGATACAAAGACGATGATGATAATGATGATGATGATGATGATGACGATGATGATGATGATGATGATGATGATGATGATGATGATGATGATGATGATGATGACTACGGCGAAGGCAACGAAGACGCTGATAATAATGAGACGAGGCCTAGTCGATGAGAGAGGCAGGAACCAGTTTGTGCACGTGCGCATTCCATAGTGTTGTGTCCCTGGGAAAGACACTTTACTCCTGTTTTCCTACTCCTTCGGATGAGAGTATAAACCGAGGTCTAGTCTGTGTCGCATACATTCCATCATAACGGACTTTAAAGATCCTGACGCTCATGTCCTAGACGGGTGAGTGCCGGTGACAAGAACACACCCAGCATGCACCTAGGTCCTTCTCCCCCATCCCTGGCTGCCCAAGATTGTGCTCAGTTGTCCGGGCGTCAGACCATGCGCCCAAAGGCTGCGGGTGGGCGTCTCGGGCGGCTTGAGTTAGATCCTGTATCGGCCAGCGCCTTGAGCAGCTCTTGAGCTGGAAAAGCGCTATATAAGAACGATTAAATAAATAAATAAATAAATAAATAGCATGGACTTTAACAATCCTGGCGCTCATGTCGTCCTACACTGTACACAAATATACCCAGCAAGCACTAGGGCCCTTCTCCCCTAACCCCGGCCGCTCAGGATTGTGTTCAGGTGTGTGGGCATTCTGTATCGGCCAGCGCCTTGAGCATTAATTTTGTATAAACTTGAAAAGCGCTACATAAGAACAATTAGTATGGCAGCTTCCCAAAAACCGCAGTAGCGACAGTCCCACATACATAATGTATATGTATTATTTTGAGAGTCTTTGTTGCTAAACTGTGCTAGGTGGTGTTTAAGTGGAAAAATGGACTTAAGATAAACTAGATAGATAGCAAAGACAGTTCTACGGGAATGCGCAGTAACTAGCGAAACAAAACACCGCTTTGTAACTGTAATTAAACACTTAAACTAACTGAAATTCGGGAGAAACAAACCCTTATGAAGTGCTGAGCAAACGGTATACTGCTAGCAAAGTTTACCGCCCTCGTAATGCAGTTGTTTGGCTTAACGGTGTTTGATATTCAGCCTAACTCGGTAACATAAACACGTTGAAGACCTCGTTTGCCGTTTTCAAAAACAATAATAACATATGCATAGGGCAGGCTCAAACCAGATTATCAGTCTGCTCTCGGCGTGCGAACTCTCGCGGTCAATCAAACGCACACGATCGCGCTCACACACATACATCTCACACGCACCCACACACATGCGCACCCGCGTGCCCACACCCACACAAACTCTCTCTCTCTCTCTCATACAGACACACACACAAGCAGGTTGCCAGAAAAAAAATTAGTAACGACGTCCCCGAGCGCCGCTCGCTCCCCACCAACAGTTGGAGGTAATGGATGCAGGGGTGCAGGTGATAGAGAGAGAAAAGAAGAGAGAGACAGAGTCAGAGAGACAGAGACAGAGGGGTAGAAAGACAGGTCACAAAGAATAAGGAAGTCAACAGCTCCAGATATTTTGATGAAGAAATACAGACCTTTAGATTTTTCATGAAAGTGGGATCAAACTGTGAGCGAGGTAGCCGACGTTTTAAGACAAGCCTCATTCAACTGTGGGGTTAGTTAGTTATTCATTGCTTACAGGGTCCAGCGGACTGCAAAGAGCCGAATCAGGACCACAAAATCAAGACCACAACTTCGCTGAAAGAGGACTCTCCCCTGATCCGCATAAAAGAGCTGCCGAAACAACCCTAGTGGTAGACGTAACACTGGAGGCACTCCACCAGCCGGTCACTGTACAATAAAGACATTCCACGCAGGGGAAGCTGAGGCTATACTCTAATTTATCGAACCCTGGTTTACAAAAAACAAATTAAGAATACAAACATCATTATAAAATATCAACAAAACACATACATATATATTGCCTACATTGCCAAATAATAACATCATAGGAAGCCCCAGTGACCACTGGCAGAAAGCGTCCAATATTCCCAAGCTGATCCAACAGACCTCACAGGCAAATGAGGAGTTTTGTCCCAGAAGAGCTTTCAAGAAAAAAGGTAGGTGACTGGTCTATCGAAGAAGAAGATAGTATAGTAGATTGATAGAACAGAATAGGAATGAGAAAGAACAAAGGAGAAAGACAGCGACAGTGGGAATTTAAAGCACTAAATTTCCAGAAAACGGGGATACTATTTATAATGAAACCCCCGGCACCCCCACGGGGATACGTCGAAGTTAAATGTGAAGTAAAACTAAAATTGTCTGATTGTGTTTGTACGCACTTTTGAGCTCAAAGAGCTGCTGAACACGTCCGGAATCACGTCCGGCTCACCTCGAGCTGTCTAATAATTATGCTTCATGTCTAACACCAAGAGCCACTACTCGACCTATAGTTCTATATTTTTATAGATTCAAGGTAAAAGATATTTGTGTCTCTCAGAACGAATAGAAGTGTGTGTGTGTGTGTGTGTGTGTGTGTGTGTGTGTAGACTGTGTGTGTGTGTTTGTGTGTGTTCGACCGTCTTAATTTTGTTTCCTCTCCAACTGTTTTTAATAAGGGACTTTGTGCATGTTATGATCTATTGTTGTCGTTATAGTGTATGCTCTTTTTCTACCTTTTAATGAGTGTGTTACACTCGGTTTGATGATGGTGTTTTCTATCAGTAGTGGATTCAGCCCCAATGCTGAAGTACTGATGAGTGTAGCTCAGATTCGTTTATTCACGCAACCCGCTCAATCAGCATACAAGTCACAAAGTCGACGTATGAAGTTTTCCACTTTTATTCAGCACACATCAACAACTGCCTACAATCGCCCTTTCACTCTCAATTTTTTTTACTTTTCAACTCACTATCAACAATAATTTTTATTTAACTTTTTTAACAGTGCGGCGCTTATATAGTCTCTACATACACGGGAACAAACGAGAATAATCCTACATAAAACACCACAGCCAATCAAAATTAATTTCATCATCACGTGACTCACGTCATACAACCCCATTTGGAATGGAAGCTTCCATGGTAACCAACAGAACAATCCACACGCTTCGATCGATAGTAAACAACTAATTCCCGAAAATTCTCAAACAATATCGACCAACTAAAAACACTAACGTTACACAAAGCCTCTACTAATAACAACGCAAAATCAAATCAAAGATAAATACACTCTATTACTGCATGCGTTGCAAAAATAAAACGAACAGATCTATCGCGCGCGTCACACACAAGCCTACCATTGCACGCGCTTCGCACATAACATCGTGCGCATTCCACACGCACCATCATGAGCGTCTCAACGTAACAGAGTGAATGCTTGTAATTGCCTTTTCGTACACATTTATTACAATTTGTTGTAGTACTTGTCAGCAAAGCATGTCTTAATTTCTTGGTTTGATATAATAAAGTATTGTTGAATCTTGAATTTTATTGCCAAGACAATATACAAGGAATGCATTTGGTCAATGCTGCAGCACTACACAAAACAAGCACACATAAAACAAAGTGAACAGGTTGACAGCAAGTCACAATAAAAATATAAGAATAATAAAACGACCAAACAGATTTACTGTATAAAAAGGTAAATAGTCAAAACACACACATACATACACACGCACGCGCTGTGTTGGCCTATTTGTACGAAACTAGCCCTTTCTCAAAGTCACTGGCTCTCACCACAACACAACATACTTGCACAGTCACGGAGCAGAGAACTGGATACAGTCAATAAATTGATAATTTGTGATTACGAAAAATGAAAGGCTACACTGTTGGAGTGCACTGGCATTGGAAACACTAACATTGGATACAAAAAAAGAATAAGAGGCCCATACCAGTATGATAGGTAAGGAAATAATATGTTCCGCATGCCGGAAATCTCGTTTTAGCCTAGAGCGGAGACAAAACAATTTTAGTTGAGAAGGGGAAGCTGTCTGCAGTAACCACCCCAGTTGAAATACAACGGAGCATTCATCATAATCGCTTAGGCAGTACTTGATACTAGACAATACTAGGCATGCAGACTAAATTTTTAAAAAAAATTATGTAAGGACAGTTTTAGAAATTGTAGAATCACAGTAGCAAGTATCACTATTGCTAAACACTACAGTACAAAAGTTTATCACAAACACTGCACTGGACCATCCGCATCAATAAAAGTGTCTTTATAAAAAAAAAGCATATTGAATAAAACTGTAGCGGAATGGGAGGTGACTGTTCAAGCTTGGGAGAGATTGTCTACCTTCATATGTTGGTTAGTCTAGCCGTAGGTGGCTCTTGCTGTGCAGAATCCTTTGGTGTGGCCATTGGGTTATGCAGGACAAGGTGACACGACATACGTTCTCCCCAGTCGTCTTCTGCATTTGGTAATGAGCAGGACTACATTGTCGGCAGGCATTTTATGCAGGTTATTGGCAGTGATCTGCCGAGAGTGTCGTGGCACCAGTAGCCGGCAATCCGGTTTACTATTTATTTATTTATTTAATCGTTCTTATAAAGTGCTTTTCCAGCTCAAGAGCTGCTCAAGGTGCTGGCTGATACAGGATCTAACTCAAGCCGCCCGAGACGCCCACCCGCAGCCTTTGGGCGCATGATCTGACGCCCGGACGCAAACTTGTTTTTTCCAACCTAGTTCCAGTCATTCGCCCAAAAAGGCAATCACCGAAGTCGAACGAAGCTCTCCGATGTGTTTCGAAATGATGCTTGCATGACTACGACTAGTTGACATTAAAAATGATCGCTGTTGCTTCTAATTCTGTTCGATTTACACAGATTAGCATTTCGCAAATGTACATGTATTTTTATTTATTTAATTTAACGTCTATATCTGTGATATTAGACAACATATTAAATTAGAAACAGATTAACTTAAAATTAAAATAAAGGAGAGGAGGAATAACGAAGCTTAACGTCCTATTGCACCAGCGTTAAGGACGATCACCACGTCGCCACCCTGACAACAATGATCATCATCATCATATCAAAATTGAGATCCCACGGATCTCATTTATTTAAAATAAAGGAGTTAATATGAACAACAATTAATATAACGACATAACTATATAAAAGAAATCTATTGTTATTGCTTGTTTATGATGTACGAATGAATAAGAAAGCAATATGACAACATATATGCTTATTGCAATCATCGCGGAGAATGCATTTTAAAATATAATAATTGCGAAATACTTACAGATTAATCTATGAATAAAACATAAGTAATGAAAAATATAACTATTTAACCTAATTCTTTGAGCATAAGCTGTTTTGATGAAACCTCTGTTAAAACTTAAATTGGAACTCTACACACCACTGTATGCTTTGTTAAAATGAGCATAATTATTATCGACCATATTTAATAGTTGCTTTCCTTGATGTGCATTTTGTTAGTTCTCAGCAGTAGGCTAATAATAGCATTCCCCATTTCCTGCCTAGAACCAAGTAGACACTGTTATACAGTATACATAGGCTTAATCTACATTATATATTATAAGTCAGTCTCCGCGCAGCATAGAAGCTCACTGTAACGAACGCGTTTCGTACACGTTTGTGTAGGAAGACGTTATGACGTCACTGTGTTATTTAGATGGAAATGACAATTTAGTTTTGTGAGCTGTTGTTAGCTCAGAGATGACATATCAGCCGAGTTGAGCGGACGTGTTCGTGGGTGCTCTAAGAAAGCCTGTTTCTGCTAGGAAATACTATAGCTGTATCTAGAATACAGGTATTTATTATTATTATTATTATTATTATTATTATTATTATTATTATTATTATTATTATTATTATTGGTATTTATAATGAGCTGTAAAGCTATATTCATACGAAAAGGAAAAGTATTGCTTTTTATGAATTATTGTGATTATAGTGCAGAAGAACCCATGTTTGAAAGTGTTACACTCGGTTTGATGATGGTGTTTTTCTTTATCAGTAGTGGATTCAGCCCCAATGCTGAAATACTGATGAGTGTAGCTCAGATTCGTTTATTCACGCAACCCGCTCAAGCAGCATACAAGTCACTAAGTCGACGTATGAAGTTTTCCACTTTTTATTCAGCACACACCAACAACTGCATACAATTCTCAACTCAACTCAACAACTTTCACAGCAACTCTTTTCACAACACACAAAGCATCGAATATATAATTTTTTTCTATCCTTCGAGATGACGACAGTTTGTTCTACAAATGACGCATTTCAACTAACCAATCA
Organism: Oncomelania hupensis; assembly: GCA_036898135.1. Lineage (NCBI taxonomy): Eukaryota > Metazoa > Mollusca > Gastropoda > Littorinimorpha > Pomatiopsidae > Oncomelania > Oncomelania hupensis. The sequence goes on along the minus strand of CM072523.1, from coordinate 6,923,500 downwards.
GAATTAAAGATCGTCATCACTGACTTACGTCATACATCTCTCCACACATACCCCAACCTTCTCTTTCTTCGACAATCGTCCCGAAACTTCGATCGATAGTAAACAAGGAGATCCAGAGTATTCTCCGACAATATCGACCAACGAAAATTATCCACGTTATACAAAGCCTCTCCTAACAACAATGCAAACTCAAATCAAAGGTAAATAAACTCCATTATTGAATACTTTGCAAAACGAAACGATTAGATCTATCGTGCGCGTTTTAGACATACTTTCGTTCGTTTCAACGTAACATAACCCCCCACTCAAGAAGAAATTTACTTAATTTCTTTCAACAACGTTGAAACGTAATGCACAAACAAAGTACAGAATTAAGACTTATTTCAGACTGTCTGAACACTATCAACGTTCTCAGTTCATTCACACAGAGTCAATGGTTTTCATCTTCAAATCCGTCTGGATATTGTCAATGTTCACAGTTCATTCACACAGAGTCAATGTTCTTTACTCACACACTCTGCTGAGGAAGTCCGCACCAACATTGTCTGATCCTTTGATAGATTCTACTCGCATGTTAAAGTTCTGCAAGTACATAGCCCATCTCATGATCCGACTGTTCACAAACTTGGCAGAGTTCAAGTAAGTTTAGCGGCTTGTGATCAGTCTGTAGCACGAACTTCACTCCTTGAAGGTACAGTTCGAACTTCCGGATTCCCCATATGATGGCAAGGCACTCTTTCTCCATGGTCGAGTAATTTTTCTCAGCCCTGGACAGCTTCTTGCTGGCGTAACTGACCGGAAATAGTTTCCCTTCGTGCTCTTGCATCAGTATGGCGCCGATGCCTTCGTCCGCTGCGTCTGTCCTAAAGACGAATTCCTTGGAAGTATCGGGCAGTCGTAGCACCGGATCCTTCGAAAGGAGGTCGCGCACAGTCTGGTATGCCTTCTCATGAGACGGTCCCCACTGCACTTGGTTTGGACAGCCTTTCCGCACCAGGTCCGACAAAGGTGCTGTGATGGCTGAGTAGTTCGGTACGAACTCCCTATAATACCCAGCCAATCCCAGGAAAGATCGTACTTGCTTCTTTGTTTGGGGACGTGGAGCGTTCAGAATTTTGGTGACGTTTTCTAGCAGAAGCCCCTTTTGTCCTTCTTTCAGCGAATGGCCGATAAAGTCTACGTTGTCAGTCCCCAGAATGCACTTACTGGGTCTCACGGTCAGGTTGGCTTCTGTGAGACGGTGAAACAGCTCCCTCAAGGTCTGCAGATGCTCTTCCCAGGTGCGAGTGTGGACTAGCAGGTCGTCCCAGTAACACACGACATTGTCCATCCCTTTGAGCATCTTCTTCATCCCTCTCTTCAGGGTAGCTCCGCTGTTGACCATGCCAAAGGGCATCCTTAGGCACTCGTACGTCCCATCAGGAGTTATGAAAGCAGTCTTTGGTATGTCCTGTTGACGCACGGGGACTTGCCAATAACCCTTGCTGAGGTCAATCTTTGAGAATATTTTACTCCCCGATAGTTGGCGGAAGAGGTCTGCTGCGGTAGGCATCGGCTCAGGGTCGAAGACGGTGATCTTATTAACCTTCCTGTAGTCGATGCATACTCGGTTGCTCCCGTCCTTCTTCTTCACGACCACGACAGGGGATGCGTAAGGGGAACTGGACTCCCTAATGATGCCCATCTTCAGCATCTCATCGATGTCTTTCTTCAAGGATTCACGGGCCTTGAAAGGGATCGGGAAGGGCTTGGATCGAACGGGTATATTTGAAGTGAGGTGGACTTCGTGTTCGACCAAAGTTGTAGAGCCAGGGACATCGCTGAAGTTGTGGGGAAACTCGCCCATAAGGTCCTTGAGCTCCATCTTTTGACCTTCCGTCAAGCATGGTCCTAGCTTAACATCGTTGATGCCTTCTTTGCTGTGGAAGTCTCCAAGTTCCAACAGTTCCTCGCTGTCAAAGCTGTTGTCGATCTCAGCTGCTGTTGCCACATGCACAGTCTCTGATGGCCTTTCCACGTACAGCTTAAGGAGGTTGGCGTGGTATATCTTGGAATGCTGGCCGACCTTCACCTTGTAGTCGTTGATCCCCACCACGGTCTCCACTTCGTACGGGCCTTTCCACTGCATCAGCAACTTATTGTGATCAGTAGGTAGCAGCACCAGCACTTTGTTGCCAGGTTTAAACTTCCTGTTCACAGCCCTACGGTCATAGTAGTGCTTTCCACAGTCCTGGGACTTCTTCAGGTTTTCTCTGGCTATCTCGAGAGTCTGCTCCAGCTTCTCCCGTAGCTCAAACACGTACTGGTAACTGTTCTTCACCTCTGGGGTCTCTACTTCTTTCGTCCACAGTTCTTTTAGGATGTGCATCGGCCCTCTGATGGTTCTTCCGTACAGCAGCTCGAACGGAGAAAAGCCGGTGGACTCCTGCGGTACTTCTCTGTAGGCGAAAAGTAAGGCGTTGATATAGCGATGCCATTGTCTGGGCTGCTCGCTGCACAGTTTCTTCAGGGTGGACTTCAGCGTAGCATTGAACTTCTCGACAAGCCCGTTGCACATCGGATGGTAGGGTGTCGTAGTCAAATGCCGGATGCTCAGCAGTCTGTTGACCTCCTTCATGCAGTCAGAGACGAACTGCGTCCCGAGGTCTGTCAGAATTTCTTCAGGCACTCCAAGTCTACTGAACATGTCCACCAGTGCCTCTGCTACAGTTTCAGTGTCAATCTTCTTCAGTGGCACTGCTTCTGGGTACCGAGTCGCATAGTCCACTAAAGTCAGTACCCATCGATGACCTTCTTCACTCGGAGGTCTTATTTCGCCGATTAAGTCTAAGGCCACCCTTTTGAAAGGTCGGTCGATCAGAGGCATCCTCTGCATAGGCACTTTCGGGACCCTTCCTCGAGGTATGGTCTTCTGGCAAATGTCACATGATCGGCAGAAACGGCTGACGTCCGCATGAAGTCCTGGCCAGTAGAACACCGCCTGGATTCTATCCGACGTCTTCTTGATACCCAGGTGACCTCCCATGATCGAGTCATGCGCTACTTCCATCACCTGGCGCCTTAGGGGTAACGGTACCAAGACTTGACGTAGTGGTTTCCCTCCGTTGACCCTCGGGTGCTGGAAGATTCGGTACAGGATCTTGGCCTTCACCTCAAAATAGACCGTACCACTGCCTTTGGTCACGTGGTCTTGGCGGTTCCTGTACTTGTTTAAAGTGCTATCAGCTTCCTGGAGCTGGATCAGCTTATCTCTGTCCACGATGGCAGCTTTGGAGTTGTCGGCGACCTTCAGTGGCTTAGACATCTTGTCTCTCTTGGCCTGGGCCCTGGTAGTAACAGCACTGACGATCTCTGGTCGGCAGGGCTGAGCCGGAGTAACCACATTGTCCCGTAGCAGCTCTGTAAGGTCTCCATCGGGAAACGGCAATGGATCCTCCTCCACAACTTCGACGTGTTGGGTTGAGGCAGGACTCCATTCTGGATCGGGGTCGTCGGGTCGTCTCGCGCCGTCGATATTCCCGATCATCAAATCATACAGCGGCTTCTTCAGGCAAACCGCTTCGACTTCGCCTATGTAGAAAGGGGTGTTGACATGAATCTTCGCAACTGGCGCTCTCACACATTTGCTGTCGGCCATAAGTGTCCATTTTGAATCGCCAGTGAACTGTTCTTTAGCGATTAGGTCTTCTCTGACGATGACCCCACTGCAGCCAGAGTCTCTTAAAACAGTCACTTCATGATTTCCGACGCGTCCCTTTGAAACAGGCATGTTCTGGACGGTCACAGCTGCGCTGGCGACGACGGGGATGGATTTTCCGTTGGCAAGGAGAAGTTGGCCATCGGTCATGCACTCTTGCACGTCCGCAGGAGTAGCTGTGCGCTTGGTATCACTCGGAAGAATGACGCTCCCGCCGCACACTTAATGGTCAGATCTACTGTTTTGCCGTTGATTGGAGAAACGTCTCTGTCGGTTGCCCATCGCTGCATTGTCCGTACTGCCCCGCTGTCCGCTACTTTTGTTTTGAGGACAGTTAGCCGCTCTGTGGTCTGTAGCGTTGCAGGTGAAACAGCCTCTTGAATGCCCTTCCCTGGGAGGAGGCGTGGAGTCCGTCTGTTTCTGGTTCGTCTGGCTCCCCTGGATCTGGTTCACATGGTTTCCAGTCTTCTGAAAATGTTTCGTCGCGCTGGGTGGCCCCAGGGTCTTCCCATGAGCGATGAGATATCTTTCAGCAGCCTCAGTCACATCTTTAAGCGTCTGCAGCTTTTGTTCTTCTAAGTGGGTCGCTAGGTCCTTGTGACAGGCATTGAGAAATTGTTCCTTCACGATCAGGTCATGGAGACTGTCGTAAGACTTCCTTTCGCCTGATAACTCCACCCACTTGTGTAGATATGACGACAGGCGCTCCACAAACTGCTTTGGCGTCTCGTCTGACTTAGGCCGGCATTCACGGAAGCGTTTACGGTAGCCCTTCTCTGTAAAGTTGTAGCACTGCAGTAGGGCCTCTTTCAAGACGTCATAGTTTTTGGCGTCATCGTTCGACAGTCTGGTGTAAACTTCGAGCGCTTGCCCTGTCAGAAGTGCACTTAGTCGAATCGCCCAGTCTCGAGGTTGCCAATTGGAGCTTTCGGCGAACCTTTCGAATCTGGCCAGATAGCTGTCGATCTGGTCCTTCCCATCGACGAAAGCTGGCAAATTTGGAGCCGTGTGGTCGTTGGTGACTTGTGGCGCATGCTGATTGTTCTGGATACGCGCCAACTCTAGCTGGTATTGACGCTCAGCTTCTAATCGTCTCTTCCATCTCTCTTTCTTGACGCCGCTCTTCTCTTTCTTCTCGGCGACGCTGCTCTTCTAATTCTCTTTCTTCACGGCGACGCTGCTCTTCTTTTTCTAGACGCTTCTCTTCTAATTCTCTTTCTTCGCGCCGTCGCTGTTCTTCTCTTTCTTCACGCAATATTCTCTCCTGGCATTTGACGTACTCCGTCAGCTGTTTGCCTTTTAGATTTAGTTCAACCCCTTTCTGCCAGAAGTCAGCCATCTTGATGCTTCTGGAAAGCTCTTTTCTGGAAAGTTCTTGACTGTGCTGTACCTTTCTAGACTGTTCTAGAACAGCACGCTTTCTGCAGTAGCGCTGATGCTCGTTACTAGTCGCTTTCGCTGACGCAGGCCCCGCTGTCCTCGTCGTATGCGACGCTGCACCACGCTGGTGTTGATGTACACGCTCCTGTGCTGAAGTAGACGCGACGTCCGCTCGTCGCTCCCTGTAAAACTGGCGATGTAGCTCCGAGACTGTCCCTCGACGTAGTCTTACGGCAGCCACGTAGTCCCGATCTGTTGTTCGCTCACGAAGCAACTCTTCAGCGACTACACGCCCTTGCAGTCAACCCGAACCTATCGGTGATGTAGTCCCAGTATGTTGGCCCCTCTCGACGCAACTCGTTGGCGGCTACCCTCGATGACTGCCTCTCGTAACGTTGACTCGCTTGTTGTAGCAGTTGAACCCTTGGCTATGGCGTGAATCGCGGCTTGACCCCCAAAAATGTTACACTCGGTTTGATGATGGTGTTTTTCTTTATCAGTAGTGGATTCAGCCCCAATGCTGAAATACTGATGAGTGTAGCTCAGATTCGTTTATTCACGCAACCCGCTCAAGCAGCATACAAGTCACTAAGTCGACGTATGAAGTTTTCCACTTTTTATTCAGCACACACCAACAACTGCATACAATTCTCAACTCAACTCAACAACTTTCACAGCAACTCTTTTCACAACACACAAAGCATCGAATATATAATTTTTTTTCTATCCTTCGAGATGACGACAGTTTGTTCTAGAAATGACGCATTTCAACTAACCAATCAGAATTAAAGATCGTCATCACTGACTTACGTCATACATCTCTCCACACATACCCCGAACCTTCTCTTTCTTCGACAATCGTCCCGAAACTTCGATCGATAGTAAACAAGGAGATCCAGAGTATTCTCCGACAATATCGACCAACGAAAATTATCCACGTTATACAAAGCCTCTCCTAACAACAATGCAAACTCAAATCAAAGGTAAATAAACTCCATTATTGAATACTTTGCAAAACGAAACGATTAGATCTATCGTGCGCGTTTTAGACATACTTTCGTTCGTTTCAACGTAACAGAAAGAAGTATGATAACTCGTGTCAATACTTATTTGATCATGTAATTATTATATGTGATTCAGTTTTTAACTATGATGCCATTTTATATTCATTCATATGTGAAGATATGGGGCTGAAATAGGAATGTAATTCAGTTGTATAATTTGTATATCTAATGGCGAATGAATGTGTGGTAATATGTTATAAATTGAAGGTGAGCTGTGATTGTAATATGCTCAAAATCCATTGTGTGTAGGCTAAGCAATGTGTGTACAGTGTTAAAGTGGCTATTGGTATTGTCACAAGAATGGTGACAATAGTGACTGTAGTGGTGTGGTGGCATAGATAAGACATTCTACAAAGGAAATGATCTTCAGGCACTATGAATTATAATGATGTGTCAAAGACACATACAGACTGTTTAAGTATAAGAGCGAAAATTTACGATTGTGTACATGTTGTATACAGCGGGAATGGTACGGAGGGGAAAACCCCTGATTTGCGGCTGATGGCGCTGTCCGTATGACATCGTCTACGTGACCGGATGTGGACACCATCAACGCCTTATCTCTCCTTCGAGTATCATCACTGGTGCAGACGTGCAACAACGGTACCGAAGTGAACCTCCGGATCTATGCTACGAGGACACCTGCAGCGTCCTCTGGATGTGGCTTTAACTCCATCGGCGGCTGGTAATTCCACGCCGGGAGTGCTCGGAATCTATCCGTGAGTACTGTGAGTAAGATTATTGTGGATGATCAGAAATCTACGTCAACTCAAGTCATCGAATGAAATCATTATCTGTGTCGATGCTAATGCAAAAGGTAGAGTCGAGTGACGTCTCAAGAAAGGGATAACGACTTCTGCTAGGCTGAATTGTGAAAGCAGCCCATACGCCACTTAGTGTATTAACTGTGTGAACTTATTATCTACGTGAATCGGTTATATGAAAAGAACTGTATGATTTAATGTGTACGTGAACGATTTAATGTGTACGTGAACGAGTTAATGTATACGTGAACGATTTGATGTATACGTGAACGGTTTAATGTATACGTGAATGATTTACTGTGTATGTTCATGATTGAATAAGAAATAGTGTAACAGAAGGGCAAAGAGAAATAACTGTGTAGACTTTGTCCTTGTCTGTAAGCACGTGTGTGGTGAAGGATGAGAAGTTAAAGTAAACAGAGATAGAACACACACCTTTATACTGAGCGTCAGACAGCCACACTCACACACTCATTCATTAGATTAAACGTAGTTATATGTAAATAGATATTTAATTTAAATACAACAAAAACCCTCAGTTACACTCACTAGCTGAATATAATTATTAGACCTGTATTGCTTGTTTTATACGTAAATAAATTTATAAACTATATCTATTCTAATTAATAATATTTAGGCCTATACTTTATAATATTTGAATATTTAAATTTCCGGAGAAGGACGAGTGGGCTAAGCGAATTTTTTTTAATAACTCGAGACCAGAGTTAAATTAATAGTTAGTTATTCATTGCCTACGGCGTCCAGCGGACTGCAAAGAGCCGAATCAGGGCCACAAAATCAAGACAACTTGAGATCAGAGTTAAATTGATAGCTAATTAGTTATTCATTGCTTACAGGATCCAGCGGACTGCAAAGAGCCGAATCCGGACCTCAAAACAAGACCACAACTTCGCTAGTAGTAGTAGTAGTAGTAGTAGTAGTAGTAGTAGTAGTAGTAGTAGGAGTAGTAGTAGTAGTAGTAGTAGTAGTAGTAGTATAGTTATTTAGTTAAATCTTTAATTTATTTATTTGTTTCGTTTGTTATTATTATTATTATTATTATTATTATTATTATTATTATTATTATTATTATTATTATTATTATTATTATTATTCCTACTTTAAAAATTACAAAAAAAGAATAGTGTACTGCTGTGCGTGCTCAATGGTGTAAATATGGTCAGTGACGTTTTGTTTGTTTTTGCTGAAGTTGGGTGTAACCCGAAATATCCAGATGGTGTTACTTTTTATTTTTTCTTATAGATTTACCCAAGTTTTCAGATGATTTATGGAAATTTCCACCTGCCACGCAACATTTTTAAAATACGTGTTTCTTATTAAATTACATATCATTGAAATACATATAACAAATTTACTGTATCAGTTAAAAGGAATAATATTAGTTAAATAAATAATTGCTTTGGTGCTTGCAATAAAAATGTCACTGTTTTTTGAGACCATTATAAACTTGCTTTGCCTTGTTATGCTGAAGGGACATCAACGTATCTGTGACATGGGGTTTTATTGTTGCTGGGCTCTGCACAATGGACTGCTATAACCCTCTCGTCTATTCTATGGGGACCGCTAGTGAATCACCCTGTGAATTACCTTAATACATTGATTAGTTTAGCTCGGTCTGTGTTTAGGCTGGGGTACAGAGATAGATAGAAAAATGGTAAAACATCACTGTCACACTAACTTTCACATGGCTATGAAACATATGTAGTCCAGCCACTTGATAACAGTAAAAATCACACATTTATTTCCTGTACTCTATACATGGTTTTCGAAGTACGAAACTAACTTAAAAGTTCAATAGTCAATGCGAATGGTTTGCTCGCTGATAGTCTTGGCAGCTACTTTTTCTTCATCGGGCACTGACTACTTTCTGCCTTAAGGGTCAGAAGTCTTGATGAGTGGACTACTGTGGTCCTGTTTATACAGAGTTTTAGTGCACGGTTTCTTGTTGCACTTAACTGTGGGGTTGAAGCGCTGCATTGAGGTCGCTTCTACGACATGCTGTGTTGTCGTTGCTTGTGTTCAAAGGGTGGGCTATCTGCGCACAATGCTGTAGATGTCTCGGCAGCCAACTGTACGCATCGACTTGGTTTTGTTTTGTGCTGAGTTGGGCTCACGATATACCGCCTGCTCGTCTGTAACATACGAGACGAAATTCTGCACAACCCTGAATAATAGGTATGTGCAGAGCATCTCACTGAAGGCTGAAGTAGCCCTCAGTGATAGCTCCACATCTCTATACATAAGCGACGAACATTCTTCTAAGTCTGTGGTCCACTGGAATCTCCACTCTACTTTCCTATACATATATAAATATAAATCGTGGCTAACTATACACAGAAAGAAATACTAATATTATTAACATTCTCTGGTACAGCCACTGGTCTGCAAGCATACATATAGGTTAAACAACAGTGGGTTTGTCCGGGATACAACAAGGCGCCGACCGGTCATGCTTGCCTCGTGGTCGGATTCTTCCACGTTGTCACACTAAGTCGGACTAACAATTTCACAAACATAATTCAACAATAATAAGACGAGACTTTCCAGCCTGTGGTTTCACGTAGTCCTGCCAGCATCCGTTCGTAAAACATCGGATAGCTTCGCTCGACTCGGAGAGCTACGTTCGACTTCGTAATTGCCTTTTTCGGCGAATGACTGGAACTAGGTTGGAAAAAACAAGTTCGCATGCGGGCAAGCCAGCCAAAGTTGTTTCCCCTCGTATTTGCGAGCATTACCTATTGCTTACCTGATCAAAGCTAACGATTGTTCTAAAGGAGCTTCTTCTAGTCGGTGCTAATACAGTAGTTATTGTTGTCGATATGGCTGATGAATGCAGCGGACCAAAGACACTTTAATTGTTTTAGATTTTAACAGTTCCCCCAGCTCAAAAAAGCGATGGTTTGGTTACATGATATAGTCCCAGACGACGTGTTGTCTGAGTCCATGCATCGTTGGAAACAATATTATTCCAAAAATTAATTTGCTAAGCAGACTAGAAAGTCAAACTGAAACTCATTCTTCTGAATAAAATTTTTAACTTGAAATAAGAATGTATTCTAGTGTTATTTAGCAAGTGTGCAAAATATGGACCAAGGAATATTTACCTGAACAGTAATAATGACGATAAACGTTGACTGGCAGCCAATGCAGACACCAAAAGAGACTGTGATGAGCTAGTGATTGATGTATTATGTCTTCTAATGAAGAGCTTCCCAGTCCTTGTCTGCGCAGAGGATAGCACAAACATTGCTTGCATGCATCTTATATACTAAAAATGGTAGACTGACAGATTGCATTATCCAATCAGATCGCGCGCGCTCACACAAACTCACACACACATACACACAAACTGACCACACTGGTACATGCCTCCATTGAGCCTGAAAGTGACACGTTTAGGTCGACAATTTTAGAAGAACTTGAGCCGCCTTGGGGTCTCTGGGTATAAGAATGAAAATGATTTTTTGACAACCTGGATCCTTAGACTGGACGCCTGCATCTTTGTAAACAACCGACCTTTTCCATTAGCGCCCAAAATGTCAGCTCCACACTGGAGCGTTTTGTTTGTTTATTTGTTTATTTGTTTGTTTGTTTGTTTTGGGGGGCGGGGAGGAGGAGGGATAAGGGGCAGGTCTATATTCGATCAAGAAGGCGGAGCTTAGAAATGAAACTGACAACAAGGTGTTCACATCAAAAGAAACAGGATTACTAATTGTGGAGTTTGATGAGAACTGGCATGACAACATTCAATTCATTTCAATAAATCTTTATCATCTCGTACTATGTAACTAAGCAATAAAGCAGGGTGATGCAAGACGCCAAAAGGGGGCAAAAAGCCAACGATGATTTCTCACTGATTATGTAACATAACATAGTGAGCCAGACTTTTCCGTTAAAAGCATCCCTGTATGATCGAAGCAGCATAATACAAGTTGTTTGACCACTGTGTATATGCTATGTAAATCTAGATGTGCAATGTTCAGTGGGAGAGCCAGTGTCATAAAACCAGCACAACCATGTGTGTATCAAAGGATCAACACAGAAATATCATATAAAATTGCAATATTATAATTTGAAAACCGCACATGTCTATTCAAAGCATATACTATAACAGAGGTTGTTGACTAGTAACTGATCACATATAACCTAGTACTGTAAATCTCTCTATGACAAAGGACTACAAAATACTACGACAAAGCGACTTGAGTTTATATAACAATTTATTGTTTAATTACAACAGCTGCGGCATGGTAGTAAGGGATGACGGATGAAAGAACACATGAATTAAATAATCCATGAATAAATTTGATGATAGGATTTATCATCATCGCCATCCTCCTCATCGTCATCATCGTTGCTTCCATCTGTTGTTATTGTTTGTTTGTTCTTGACGGTTGTTCAAATCCTTGTAAAGTTCTGGCCGTATAACATTCGGAAATAAAATCATCACTCAGCAGTTGTTGCAATAGATAGTCTATCAAAGGAAGCATCACCATCATTTTCTACATCTGGTCCTATTATTTTACAGTGAAGTATGTTGTCAGTAGTTGCAATCTACATTTGATGTTTCTCTAATGTAATGAAACCAAAGTACTGCCTGCGTCAACGTGTCAATGAATTTTACCGCGCAATCAAGATTAAGAACCTTTTATTGCCATTCTATACATTGTTCCGCCTCCACCATTTTCTATGCAAATAATTACAGCTACACTAAAATAGTTCCAAGTTAACGTATTCCTACGCTCATACATCAGTAATGTTACATGCAAATACTGATTGTTACATACAAAAAAGCAGGTTCCTTGAGTGTTAATGGTGCCACGTGGTTTCCGTGAAATTTGATTGAATAACTGGAACTTTATCGTACGTTTTGGTCATATACAAACACTATGCATGGTACTCCTTCGGATGAGAATATAAACCGAGGTCTAGTCTGAACACGCACGTATTTTTACACAAATACACCCAGCACGCACTAGGTCCCTTCTCTCCATCCCGGTCGCCCAGAATTCTGCTCAGTCGTCTGAGACTATGCGAGCCCAAAGGTTGCAAATGGCAGCCTCGCTCGGGCTGCTTGAGTTAGATTCTGTATCAGTTATCGCCTTGAGCAGCCCTTGAGCTGGAAAGGAGCTATAGAAAGAACGATTACCAAAAATAGCTGTAGTGTTAGAGAGTTCTTACTGTCAGCACCTAAGAGCCATGGCGGATTACAAAACAACGTCATTCCATTATCATAGGCACATGAGGTCTTTCTAAAAATGTTACATCTCCCTTGTTTGCTTAAACTGAATTTATTTATCAGGATCCAAACTGTTTGTGTCCACAGCTCATAGTTCTGATAATTTCAACATTTAATTATATTCGTTTTAGGTCCGTCCAAGTCTAGCCTAAAGTTAAATCTTAATGAAATTCCAGAGCCTTGTCTGTTCATTTTTGATAACGATCGTTGTTTCCTAGTGATGTACGTCTGAGGCGTCGAAGTTTGCGGCGGAAGATGATGTGGTTATGTGAGCGGACCGCAAACTTGTTTTTTCCAACCTAGTTCCAGTCATTCGCCCAAAAAGGCAATCACCGAAGTCGAACGAAGCTCTCCGATGTGTTACGAAATGATGCTTGCATGACTACGACTAGTTGACATTAAAAATGATCGCTGTTGCTTCTAATTCTGTTCGATTTACACAGATTAGCATTTCGCAAATGTACATGTATTTTTATTTATTTAATTTAACGTCTATATCTGTGATATTAGACAACATATTAAATTAGAAACAGATTAACTTAAAATTAAAATAAAGGAGAGGAGGAATAACGAAGCTTAACGTCCTATTGCACCAGCGTTAAGGACGATCACCACGTCGCCACCCTGACAACAATGATCATCATCATCATATCAAAATTGAGATCCCACGGATCTCATTTATTTAAAATAAAGGAGTTATAATTGACCAACAATTAATATAACGACATAATTATATAAAAGAAATCTATTGTTATTGCTTGTTTATGATGTACGAATGAATAAGAAAGCAATATGACAACATATATGCTTATTGCAATCATCGCGGAGAATGCATTTTAAAATATAATAATTGCGAAATACTTACAGATTAATCTATGAATAAAAATAAGTAATGAAAAATATAACTATTTAACCTAATTCTTTGAGCATAAGCTGTTTTGATGAAACCTCTGTTAAAACTTAAGTTTGAACTCTACACACCACTGTATACGTTGTTAAAATGAGCATAATTATTATCGACCATATTTAATAGTTGCGTTCCTTGATGTGCATTTTGTTAGTTCTCAGCAGTAGGCTAATAATAGCATTCCCCATTTCCTGCCTAGAACCAAGTAGACACTGTTATACAGTATACATAGGCTTAATCTACATTATATATTATAAGTCAGTCTCCGCGCAGCAAAGAAGTTCACTGTAAAGAAAGCGTTTCGTACACGTTTGTGTAGGAAGACGTTATGACGTCACTGTGTTATTTAGATGGAAATGACAATTTAGTTTTGTGAGCTGTTGTTAGCTCAGAGATGACATATCAGCCGAGTTGAGCGGACGTGTTCGTGGGTGCTCTAAGAAAGCCTGTTTCTGCTAGGAAATACTATAGCTGTATCTAGAATACAGGTATTTATTATTATTATTATTATTATTATTATTATTATTATTATTATTATTATTATTATTATTATTATTATTATTGGTATTTATAATGAGCTGTAAAGCTATATTCATACGAAAAGGAAAAGTATTGCTTTTTATGAATTATTGTGATTATAGTGCAGAAGAACCCATGTTTGAAAGAAGTATGATAACTCGTGTCAATACTTATTTGATCATGTAATTATTATATGTGATCCAGTTTTTAACTATGATGCCATTTTATATTCATTCATATGTGAAGATATGGGGCTGAAATAGGAATGTAATTCAGTTGTATAATTTGTATATCTAATGGCGAATGAATGTGTGGTAATATGTTATAAATTGAAGGTGAGCTGTGATTGTAATATGCTCAAAATCCATTGTGTGTAGGCTAAGCAATGTGTGTACAGTGTTAAAGTGGCTATAGGTATTGTCACAAGAATGGTGACAATAGTGACTGTAGTGGTGTGGTGGCATAGAGAAGACATTCTACAAAGGAAATGATCTTCAGGCACTATGAATTATAATGATGTGTCAAAGACACATACAGACTGTTTAAGTATAAGAGCGAAAATTTACGATTGTGTACATGTTGTATACAGCGGGACTGGTACGGAGGGGAAAACCCCTGATTTGCGGCTGATGGCGCTGTCCGTATGACATCGTCTACATGACCGGATGTGGACACCATCAACGCCTTATCTCTCCTTCGAGTATCATCACTGGTGCAGACGTGCAACAACGGTACCGAAGTGAACCGCCGGATCTATGCTACGAGGACACCTGCAGCGTCCTCTGGATGTGGCTTTAACTCCATCGGCGGCTGGTATTTCCACGCCGGGAGTGCTCGGAATCTATCCGTGAGTACTGTCAGTAAGATCACAGACTATACCGGACAGACAGGAAACTCATGCCTTTTTTGCAAGTCAAAGTGCAGAGTTGCGTCCCTTGGCCTAGGTATGTTACTTGTAGCAGACGCTCTTAGCTGTACACAGAAAAGCACTGCAGTTACGCTATGATCGCACGATGTTTAACAATAACTGCTCATCTGTTTTAACTATAGGTGACTTTATAGTTGTTTCTTAACAAATTATATTGTTTGTTGTGATGCATTTATGAAGCTTTTCAACATCATTATTATTTGTTTCACAGTTAGTAGTTTGAAAGATTAGTATCATAAGTATGGCTATAGAGTGAAGTATTTTCTACAAGAATACTGAATTAACCTCTGTTGCTATAACAGTTTGTTTTCTTTAAACCAAAATATAATATTATAAAATGGGTGTATTTTACTGTTCGTTTTTTAAATTAAATTTCTATCAATAATTCTAATTAAGTTTTATTAATAATCAAGTCTGTATTGCTGTTTTCTTTTAACTCCTAGATTGGGATGTCAGTGTGTGTGTTTGATCGCACAGTTTTTAACCATAACTGCTGATCTTTGTTTTAACTATAGGTGACTGTAGTTAATTGTTTCTTAATAAATGATTGTGTTTATTGTGATGTGTTTATGAAGCTTTTCAACATCACTATTATTATTTTCACAGTTATGACTATAGACAAGTGTTTTGAATTAATTTCTGTTGCTATAACAGTTTGTTTTCTTTAAACTAGAACATGATATTATATAAATCTGTGTTTTTGCTGTTTGTTTTTTATCTATAAATGTATATTTAAATTATTTTTTTATTAATATTATCAAGTCTATTTTGCAGTTATCTGTTGACTCCTGGTTTTGGGATGTTATTGTTTGTGTGTGTATGTCTATATATATAATATAAATAATCAAATAAGTGAAGAGACCTAAAATAAAATAAATGAATTATGTGTGTGGGGGGAAATCAATATTTTGTTTAGTCAGTTCTATTTTAAAAATGCAAAATCAATATTTTGTTTAGTCAGTTCTGTTTTAAAAAGGCATGTAAGTCAATTTTTTTCTCACGCTAGGACAATGTCTTCTGTATGTTGGGACAATAATCTTTCTCTTGTCGTATGTAATTGATAATTGTTTTCACATTTTTATATATGCATGTTGAACGCTGTGTTATAGATGCTCTCTTCTCTCTCTCTTGTCACTTTTTGTTTGTGTTTTAATTTTTTATTATATATATAGACATACACACACAAACAATAACATCCCAAAACCAGGAGTCAACAGATAACTGCAAAATAGACTAGATAATATTAATAAAAAATAATTTAAATATACATTTATAGATAAAAAAAAAAACAGCAAAAACACAGATTTATATAATATCATGTTCTAGTTTAAAGAAAACAAACTGTTATAGCAACAGAAATTAATTCAGTATTCTTGTGGAAAACACTTGTCTATAGTCATAACTGTGAAAATAATAATAGTGATGTTGAAAAGCTTCATAAACACATCACAATAAACACAATCATTTATTAAGAAACAATTAACTACAGTCACCTATAGTTAAAACAAAGATGAGCAGTTATGGTTAAAAACTGTGCGATCAAACACACACACTGACATCCCAATCTAGGAGTTAAAAGAAAACAGCAATACAGACTTGATTATTAATAAAACTTAATTAGAATTATTGATAGAAATTTAATTTTAAAAAAACGAACAGTAAAATACACCCATTTTATAATATTATATTTTGGTTTAAAGAAAACAAACTGTTATAGCAACAGAGGTTAATTCAGTATTCATGTAGAAAATACTTCACTCTATAGTCATACTTATGATACTAATCTTTCAAACTACTAACTGTGAAACAAATAATAATGATGTTGAAAAGCTTCATAAATGCATCACAACAAACAATATCATTTGTTAAGAAACAACTATAAAGTCACCTATAGTTAAAACAGATGAGCAGTTATGGTTAACATCGTGCGATCATAGTGTAACTGCAGTGCTTTTCTGTGTACAGCTAAGAGCGTCTGCTACAAGTAACATACCTAGGCCAAGGGAAGTAACCCGCAAAAGTGGCTTGTAACTGTTATATAGAAGTTTCCGGTCTGGGTATAGTCTGTGGTAAGATTATAGTGGATGATCAGAAATCTACGTCAACTCTAGTCATCGAATGAAATCATTATCTGTGTCGATGCTAATGCAAAAGGTAGAGTCGAGTGACGTCTCAAGAAAGGGATAACGACTTCTGCTAGGCTGAATTGTGAAAGCAGCCCATACGCCACTTAGTGTATTAACTGTGTGAACTTATTATCTACGTGAATCGGTTATATGAAAAGAACTGTATGATTTAATGTGTACGTGAACGATTTAATGTGTACGTGAACGAGTTAATGTATACGTGAATGATTTACTGTGTATGTTCATGATTGAATGAGAAATAGTGTAACAGAAGGGCAAAGAGAAATAACTGTGTAGACTTTGTCCTTGTCTGTAAGCACGTGTGTGGTGAAGGATGAGAAGTTAAAGTAAACAGAGATAGAACACACACCTTTATACTGAGCGTCAGACAGCCACACTCACACACTCATTCATTAGATTAATCGTAGTTATATATAAATAGATATTTAATTTAAATACAACAAAAACCCTCCGTTACACTCACTAGCTGAATATAATTATTAGACCTGTATTGCTTGTTTCATACGTAAATAAATTTATAAACTATATCTATTCTAATTAATAATATTTAGGCCTATACTTTATAATATTCGAATATTTAAATTTCCGGAGAAGGACGAGTGGGCTAAGCAATTTTTTTTTAATAACTCGAGACCAGAGTTAAATTAATAGTTAGTTATTCATTGCCTACAGCGTCCAGCGGACTGCAAAGAGCCGAATCAGGGCCACAAAATCAAGACAACTTGAGATCAGAGTTAAATTGATAGCTAATTAGTTATTCATTGCTTACAGGATCCAGCGGATTGCAAAGAGCCGAATCCGGACCTCAAAACAAGACCACAACTTCGCTAGTAGTAGTAGTAGTAGTAGTAGTAGTAGTAGTAGTAGTAGTAGTAGTAGTAGTAGTAGTAGTAGTAGTAGTATAGTTATTTAGTTAAATCTTTAATTTATTTATTTGTTTTGTTTATTATTATTATTATTATTCTTATTATTATTATTATTATTATTATTATTATTATTATTATTATTATTATTATTATTATTATTATTATTATTCCTACTTTAAAAATTAAAAAAAAAAAGAATAGTGTACTGCTGTGCGTGCTCAATGGTGTAAATATGGTCAGTGACGTTTTGTTTGTTTTTGCTGAAGTTTGGTGTAACCCGAAATATTCAGATGGTGTTACTTTTTATTTTTTCTTATAGATTTACCCAAGTTTTCAGATGATTTATGGAAATTTCCACCTGCCACGCAACATTTTTAAAATACGTGTTTCTTATTAAATTACATATCATTGAAATACATATAACAAATTTACTGTATCAGTTAAAAGGAATAATATTAGTTAAATAAATAATTGCTTTGGTGCTTGCAATAAAAATGTCACTGTTTTTTGAGACCATTATAAACCTGCTTTGCCTTGTTGTGCTGAAGGGACATCAACGTATCTGTGACGTGGGGTTTTATTGTTGCTGGGCTCTGCACAATGGACGGCTATAACCCTCTCGTCTATTCTATGGGGACCGCTAGTGAATCACCCTGTGAATTACCTTAATACATTGATTAGTTTAGCTCGGTCTGTGTTTAGGCTGGGGTACAGAGATAGATAGAAAAATGGTAAAACATCACTGTCACACTAGCTTTCACATGGCTATGAAACATATGTAGTCCAGCCACTTGATAACAGTAAAAATCACACATTTATTTCCTGTACTCTATACATGGTCTTCGAAGTACGAAACTAACTTAAAAGTTCAATAGTCAATGCGAATGGTTTGCTCGCTGATAGTCTTGGCAGCTACTTTTTCTTCATCGGGCACTGACTACTTTCTGCCTTAAGGGTCAGAAGTCTTGATGAGTGGACTACTGTGGTCCTGTTTATACAGAGTTTTAGTGCACGGTTTCTTGTTGCACTTAACTGTGGGGTTGAAGCGCTGCGTTGAGGTCGCTTCTACGACACGCTGTGTTGTCGTTGCTTGTGTTCAAAGGGTGGGCTTTTCTGCGCACAATGCTGTAGATGTCTCGGCAGCCAACTGTACGCATCGACTTGGTTTTGTCTTGTGCTGAGTTGGGCTCACGATATACCGCCTGCTCGTCTGTAACATACGAGACGAAATTCTGCACAACCCTGAATAATAGGTATGTGCAGAGCATCTCACTGAAGGCCAAAGTAGTCCTCAGTGATAGCTCCACATCTCTATACATAAGCGACGAACATTCTTCTAAGTCTGTGGTCCACTGGAATCTCCACTCTACTTTCCTATACATATATAAATATAAATCGTGGCTAACTATACACAGAAAGAAATACTAATATTATTAACATTCTCTGGTACAGCCACTGGTCTGCAAGCATACATATAGGTTAAACAACAGTGGGTTTGTCCGGGATACAACAAGGCGCCGACCGGTCATGCTTGCCTCGTGGTCGGATTCTTCCACGTTGTCACACTAAGTCGGACTAACAATTCATTCTGTGCATAGCAAATTTCACAAACATAATTCAACAATAATATAAATACAGCACGATAAAACAGAAGTATGTTCATTTACCTGTTTGACAATGTCAGGCCGTGGCTACTTGATTGAATTCGAATATTCAACAAGCACTGCTTCCCTGGACTATCAGTGGAGAGATTTCTGCTAGGAAGTAGCTGTGTACTGCCTTAAGCTTTCAACACAAATGACTCTCTACATAGCCTTGGCCTACACAGTCAGAACTGGTTCTACCTAACGATGTGTGTTCGGATTGGCTGAAGAAATCTGAGCGGTTGTAAAATTCAAAGCCTTCTACCGTCAGCTGTGATGATGTTACTGCTATGCGGGTGTCAGGCTACAACTGTGTTAAGCATCATCACTTCTGTCGTCTGCTAGAGACTAACAGTAACCTTCTAAGTCTAACTGACTAAACAAGCAAAATCTCAAAATGTGCTGAGTAAAACTGGGGCCCTTGTTACAGTATCAATAGCGCTTTGAAGTCGTCATGGTTTTATTGTTGATATAGATGTGAAATCGTTGTATAGGTGCATTAAGTGTTATCACAAGTATATCAACTAACAAGTTAGCATCTCCCTTCTATGTCTCTGTCGACGTGCGCGTACAACCGGTTGCTTCCCTTTACATGCTTTGAGCTCCATAGAGCGTCATCGGCCTGAAATAATTTTTTAGAAACTTCAAAACCCAGGGGAATTATGGGTAGGGAAATCCTTTTCTGAAATGACGTCGGCAGGACTCTTCGCGATTGTCTTTCCTTGGTGCATGGCAAATGAGACACACCGAAAATGGGGATGTTTTAGGGGGGACTTCCGGTACATGGCTACTATAACAAGCTCTAAATTCTTGCTGGAGAGTTTTTAATTTCCTGTTAATGACACATAGCTATGACCATCACCAGAAGTGGCAAGCGAAAACAACAGAATGCAAAGGGAATGGAGAATGACCTGCGAATCTGCTCCACTCCTCCTGAATTAGCGATGGCCTCTGTTCTGACGGACATCGAACCTGAGCCAAGCCAGAACGTTAGCGGTGCCGTTGAACAATCCACGATTATAGCCATGGCACCCGAAATCATGAGTGCTGTGTGCGAAACCCGTGAGATCGTGGCATCGCTATGCAGACGGATTGATTCTCTGGAAGAGATCATACGGAAGCAAGATCTGAAAATTAGCGAATTGCTGACAACCGCGAAGCAGACGACGCGAGAGACACCTAGCAACGCGCTTTCTGAGACATATGCACAAGTTGCTGCATCCTCCCCATCCAAATCATGCACAAAACAACAATCGAGGAACGGTCCGAGCATCAACTCCACGTCTCAGCTTTCCAAAAAGGATAAATTAGATCTAAAGTCAGCGAGATCGAAAAGAGATAACGTCAAAGCGCCGGTTTCGTCACCAAGCGGCGCATTTTCTGCCGATGACGTCATCAGTAAAGAATGCGGAAATGCTGTCATTTTCCACGATTCGGTGCTGGCAGGCGTGAAGGAGAAGAGACTGGGTCAATCCTATGGTTTTGAGGCCAAGAAGGTGTTTGCACCTCTCATCAGTGACCTGGTTCCTGCCTTCACGTCTGTCAAAGATCATCCACTGCCTGACGTGATCATCGTTCATTGCGGCATCAATAACTTGAAGAAACAAGACGCCAAATCAGCGAGTCATCAGTTTGTCGAGGCCATCAAGACGATCATTTCCAGCAGCCCGACATCCAAGATCGTCGTGAGCAAGGTCGCCCCGGTGCTGAACTTCAACCTTAACAGTAAGAAAGAGTTGTTCAACGCGATGTTGATGACCCAGCTGGCAGACCACAAGAACATCTCATTCGTCAACAACGACAACGTGCCCTTCTTTGCCATGCGCGATGGTGTCCATCCTACGAGGAGAGGCTCCAGTACTCTAGCGGAGAACATTGGCCGCCAAGTTGAGCGACTGTTGTGGAAGAAACCGCGGAATTCTGCCCGGCGCTTCAACCGGTCTGCAGATCCCTTTCCTGTTTTTTTTTTATTGGAGAGGTAACTTTTTTCCACACAGCCATCTTCCATTCCCTGCCTGGCAGCGCTGAGGTCATCAGGACGATTAGTTGTGATCAGTCATAACTTAGTAGTTCCTATATAAAGAGCTGAAAATATATTACTCTTTATTTGATGTTTCGGTTTCATAATCTTTAGTTTTTCTCAATCTGTTAATGAGATACGAAAAGTTTACCGTTTTTCAATGGAATTGTCGTTCTGTATCTACTAACTTACAATATTTGCAACAGCACCTGTCTGAGAAAGATTATCACGCCTTGGCTTTACAGTCTTTGAATGTTAGCAACAGAAAATTGCCTAAACTAAAGGGTTTTTACTACCCACCTGTTATAAACACTGACACTAATAACGTTCAAGCTGCGGTGTATATCCGTCATGATTTGGAGTATAACATCCAATCAACGTCTTTTATTCAACATCAAGATGTTCAATCTGCATGCAACAAAGTGACAAAACTTAACAAAGAATAAATGTGTTTAAACAGTTTTAAGTGTTTATTATTTTTCCAAAAGGCACAAACAACACAAACACTGACTATTGGCTGAAAAGTTTTGACTCAATCTGAGTCATGGTTTGTGTGTGGTGACTATTAAACACACATCGCATTTCCGTTATGGGACAAAGGTCTGCAATATCTTATGTACTACAAATAACATATTTTTGATTTTTGACAACACCACGTCAATCGATTCTAAAATTAATTGTTGCACAAATCATATAATGACGTTTGAATAAACGAAATATCACTAAAGATTCCGATGTATCAACACATCGGCTTCCGCTCAGACAAAGTAGACTGATATACTTTTGACTTGCTGGATCGGAACTTTCGTGCCAGCCTCTGTGAAATATTGAAAAACGAAAGTTATGATTTTCCACGCCTAAAAAAAGTTAGCGCTCCAGTTTATTTGTACAAAATACCGTTCAATATAAATAAAACTAAACAATCTTTTTCAACATTATAATACAAACTCAAAAGAACTTGAAGGCCAGATTTAGCGCTCTCGCATGCGACTGTGTATATATTTTTGTCATGCAATGTTTTTTTTTTTTTCACTAGCATGGCGACTAGAAACAAATTTCACTGCTGTGGGCAACGTGGAAAATCTGACATCATAGAAAACGCAACAATTGATCAATACACTATCGCCAATTTGGTTATAATATATGTCGACAAAGATGAAAGCTGTTAAAATTTTTGATAAATTCCAACAAGTATCAATATAAAAATGAAATTGATGGGTATGCAAGATTCTGATAGATTTATTATGAAGATTTTTGTTTTACCTGTAGGAATAGTTTGTTGCATTTTTTATAAGTGAATGTATGCAGTTGATAAATTAAATAAAAAAAAACGTCTTACATTAAAAAGTCCAGCTGGTAATTTAATGGTGGATTTTTGCAAAAAAGCATAGATGAAAAAAAAAGGAGGCTTATAAAACGTGGTTTAAAAATCGAACATCACAATCCTTTACAGAGATGAAAAGAGCTAAAATTAATTGCAACAAAGTAATTGCCTCAGAGAAACAAGCTTTCTGGTCAAATTACTGCAATTCTGAAATAAGTAGTTGTAAGGATTAATCAAAAGTATGGAAAAAACTCTCTGAAATGCAAAATGGGTATAGACTTCCCCAATGTCCTTTGAAAATAGATAGCAATAATTTTCCCACACCCTAAGAAAAATCAGAAGCATTTGTGAAACATTTTGTTACGATAAGTCATTCATCAAGTCTACCTTAAAGAACAAAGAGAACAAGAAGAAAAGAGTACAAAGTATGAGCCGCCACTGCCTGATAACAATATGTACTTTAATTCTGAAATTACCTTAAAAGAATTACAAAATGTCATTTTGGAACTTAGTCGAAAAAATTCAGCGGTTGGTTTAGATGGTATTTCGTATAAAATGCTTTCACATCTAAGCTGCGCTGAGGGAGTCAGCTCTTCGCTTGATTTATCACCCCAAGTTTACTAAAATGAGTTATAAAATTTATCAGAAATAACTAATATTACTTAAAAACATACATAAAATAGCCAGATAGGCAAATAACACCAAGAGATCACAAGATCATCCCAGTGTGTACAGGTAACACTACCCAAGCCACCACAGACAGGCATTACATTACATTACATAATTGTTGCTTTAGGTCCAGCGGACTCTTCCGAGCCAAATCAGGACCGGACAACCCCCAATCCGCATAAAAGATCTGCTGAAACAACCCTAGTGGGAAAACTGAATGCCCTCCACCAGCCAGTCACTTTACAATAAAGACATCCCACGCAGGAGACGGCTGAGGCTTCACCCCAACTTATCGAACCCCCGTTTACAAAAAGAAAATAGAATACAAACATCATTATAAATTATCAACAAAACACATACATATAAAATGCCTACATTGCTAAATAATAACATCATAGGAAGCCCTAGTGACCACCTGGCAGAAAGCGTCCAATATTCCCAAGCTGATCCAACAGACCTCATACAGAAACAAGGAGTCTTGTCCCGGAAGAGTTTTTAAGAAAAAGGTAAGAGAATGGTCTAGCGAAGAAGACGATAGTATAGCAGATTGATAGAACAGAGCAGGAATGAGAAAGAGCAAATGAGAAAGACAGCGACAGTGGGAATTTAAAGCACTAAATTTCCAGAAAGTGGGGATACTATTTATACTGAATCCCCCGGCACCCCAACGGGGGTCACAGACAGGCAAGATAATCAGAACATCATAACAGTGCAAAATGAGTTTGATGGGAAAAAAGCCAGGTGAATGGACCATATTGGCGGCTGGAAGAAAGTAGACGGCAGAAAAAGGAGGCAAAGATAGAAACACAGAGAAAAATTGGAAAGATGGCATTTCAAGCATTACATTTCAAGAAAAAATTGATACTATTTATACTACCCCCAGTCGACGCTGCCATTGTCATTATCATGGTTCAAGGCGGGGTGGTCTTTCGTAGTTTCCTAGCCTATTACTCTAAATTATGTAGCCTCCATCCTCAAGCACCGACGGCTCGTTTTGTTGGTCACAGTAAACAACTGGTCTATAAAATTTCCCCCCCCCCCCCCCCCCCCTTTTCCTCTTGCCAGCTGCCATCGTATCACGCTCTACATGTGCCGAAATGTACTCATTGACTCGAGCATGAACAATTTTCCTCGTCCATTCCGCAAAGAATATCTGTCGAAGGTGCTGGCTGTAGGTTGGGAAAACGTCGGCTCCCAGTTCATTTGCCATTTCCAAGATGTCTTTGTCAAACCCCACCAGCGGAGTGCACACCTAGTAGAAACAAGAAAATTGTGAGAATCAAGTCAATTTTAATATTGCATCACAGGTTCACCTAAATACCAATTTTTACTTTTTGGGGGTGGGGGTTGGGGGAGGAGGGGTGTGGGGGGTGTGGTGGTTGCCAACATGGACTCTGCACGTGATAAAATCCAAGGTAGATTTTGTATCAGGATGTACAATCTTTAGTGTATGGGCTTGTGAACACGAGATCTTTTCAACTTCCAACACGGATTTACCCTACAATGTTTGTACACAAAATACAATGTTTCAGTTAAGATAAGATAATACAACTTTATTATCTTTTACAAGAAATTTTTCTTTGCCAGTACCACTTATACTATAGAGTCAATAAACGATAGTCTTGAATGAAGTACAAACCAAAGAGCATGCATAATAAGAAGTGTGAGTTAAAAAGAATACGTAGGAGAAGTAACAAAAGTAGAATTATTATTTGGCGCACACCAAACGTTGGATTAGGCCCACAAAAAATTTCTGTTTACGACCGCCCCTAATGTTTTGGCTCGACCCAAAATTTGTGTTGGATTCGTCTGGAAAAAAACCTATAATGAGATATATACCTTTAACCGTACCTGCAAGACGTTCTTTCCATACTTCTTGAGCGTATCATCATTCACATGCTCCTCAGTCAGTGTCAACACCTTCTTGACAAAAGACTGCAGTGTGGGTTTAGGGAAAAACATTCCTCCATCCACATCACGCATGGCCAGGTCAGCAGGCAGGTCCTTTTTCTCACTGCTGCTCATCCGGGCAGCTAGTGTCATTTGGTAAAGTTCTGCCGCCTCATTCATTGCAGCAGTCCCTGAACAAGAAATAAACATTTAGAACCAAAATGTACAGAAAACAATATAAATCATTGATCATAATAGTTTTTTGAGGATCCACATTCCCCGAACAATGAAAATAATAAACATCTTTAATAGAAAGTCGCTTGTAAACGTGTGTAATCCTCATCATGTCTCATCGTGTGTTGAAATCGAGACGTGCAGCGTCAAGGCTCTCTCTCTCTCTCTCTCTCTCTCTCTCTCTCTCTCTCTCCACGCTACGACATTATCAATTTATTGACATCTTTGCAGGAAAAATAACTTTTACAAGGATGTGGAGGGATAGGGCCCTAGGCTAGGGGGTACTTAATTTCTTCAATTTCCTTTTCTCCAAGTTGCCTTACCAATTTGTCGTTTCCCAGGAATTCTCCTCTGCTTGTATTTCTTCCACATCTCCCCCAAACATCCTCCGCCAAACGTGAGCACAGCTCGGTGACGACTCGTATGTCCTTCTTGTGTGACAATACTACTAGTAATACTTTTACTAGATTTATTGTGAGCTGAAACGTTGCTGTCCGTTTCTCTGTCTCCATCTTCAAGGACGCTGTGGATACGTTGGCCAACAGCAAAAACACAGCGAACTAGGAAAAACAGCACGGCACTACAGTCCTGAACATTGTTTACCTCTGTCTTTTTATGAAACAATGGCAATAGTTGTCCACAGTCGGAGTGAAACCGAAACTGAAAGCTTCCAAAAGCCAAATCCTTCTTCAGTTTCTTTGCTCGAGCAAAGGCAACCTCATAGTTGTGGAGCACTTCGTCCATCATAACTCCATCGCTGATAATACTGCTGACAAGTTTCTGCCTTTGTTCACTACCAGAAATATGCAGTTCCTCTCCCAACTTTCGTTTCATTTCAGCCAGCACATCTTCGCGTCCATGGCTTCAACCGTAGCTAGTTATCAGTTACTTCCCTTGAACAGATTTCCCAGAATTCTCTATTCTATTTTTAGGTTTGGGATACTCCCGTCTCAGCTAGTGGCTAAAACCAAGGGCAACGGGACCATCGCACGTCGACTGAGGGCAATACGAGATGCTAACTTGTTAGTTGATATACTTGTGGTGTTATGTATTACTTTTACTCTTTATTACTAATTGTGTCAGTATATTAATCATCATGAAATAATAATAATACCAAAGAGCTTATGATAGAAAGAGAGGAAACTTGGTACAGAACCGCGAGACGAAATGTACGAGTTATGTTCCCTTGTCGACATGCTGAAAATGGCTCGTGGCAGAAAGTCAAAAGGCGACCGAGTGAAACAGGGCGGTGACTTTTGCACAGCTGACTTTTTGCACAGCTATCAATTGCCATAATGCCAGATACAAGAAAATTTGTGTTGGCAAGTCCTTTTACAAATTTCTAAGAGACAAAGAAAGGTAAATTGCAATTGAAAAACTTCTTTTTTTTGTGTGTTTATGTAGGCCTAAACTAAGACAGCTGCAGTGTTGTTAGTGTTAAAATAATCGGAGATTTTTGTTGTTGTTGTATCAAATTTTATTCATCAGATTAACATAAGTTGTAAATCGGGGAGCGGCTTGAATGATTCATGTTATACCTATGTGCTAAATCCAAAACAGTTTGCTTGCTGACAGTTTACGTGCAACAGGTCGCTCACTGTTCGTTATTGCTAGGTTGTTTGACTATATTTTGTGCTTATATTTCAAAAGTAGATGTCAGATTGGCAGTTTGGCTTCGTCAAACTGCTTATGTTAACAAGTTAAATTAGACTAAGTCTGTTATGTTATGTTAATCAGTTTATAGTCCCCTCTCTTCCCGATAAGGATTTTCAGAGAGGAGACTTATAGACTAAGTCTGTTTTCTCCTCGTGATTAAATACTGTGCAAGATAACCCCTTACATAGGCGCAAAAATAGTCCTTGATCTGTTGTAATCCCTTTTCGTTTGAGTGTAAACGGGAAAAAAAATGTAACGTAGAAACTCAGTCCTTGTTCTTATCTGTGAATTTCTGCGCATTAGATCTATATTGCTTGGAATGTTGTAGTCTAGCCAGTAGGTTCTGATTGTTCTGTCTGATTAATTAATTATTTTCCATGAAGTGACTGATGTTATTAAGCCAGTGATGTGGGAGGTGAGAGGGTTGGGGGGTAGGGGGACACCTGATATAAATTAAATTCACACTATTAGTGAAACATTTTGTTATTGTGCTTTATTGTGATTAATTGATTGAATGACAGAGCTCTCTCTCTCTCTCTCTCTCTCTCTCTCTCTCACGATTACGGTTTTACAGTTTCGGATAAATGAAACAGTCTGTCATGCATATTTTAATTTTAAAATATCTGTCGTTGATTAAAAAATAATAAATTCCAGGGCAGAAAACGAACCTATGACATACACACATAAGCAGCATAAAAGCACCTAATAAATGTCAATAAGTAAACATAAACAAAAAAACACAAAAAAAGACAGCAGTAGCGGAATGTTAATAATAATGATGGTTAAAAGTTTGGTTTTTGCAAACGTTGCCATAAAAATGTTCTTTTGCAATGGCATAGGCTCAATAAGTTACCACGCACAGATCATTCATATAGTAGATGGTGAAATATAGCCAGCCCGAGCAAAGGGAAATAATCCGTGAGAGCGTCTCGCATTTTTGTATAGGACATAATGGAAGTTCCCTCTCTTTCCGTAATAAGCTCTTTGATAATACTAACTGCTTCAAAATGCGAATCTCGACTTGACTTACAGCTTGAAGCTGTGCAAATCGAAACAGAATTATTTCTAGAAGCAACAGCGGCTATTTTTATGCACGGATGTTTCAACACAGGCTCTGAAGTCTTTTCTTTTGTCTTTGTATACTCGTGGGCCTCCTACATACGTACGTAGTAGGCTTATAGTATGTAACTGAGGCCTACGAAAGACGAGACTTCCCAGCCTGTGGTTTTACGTAGTCCTGCCAGCATCCGTTCGTAAAACATCGGATAGCTTCGCTCGACTCGGAGAGCTACGTTCGACTTCGTAATTGCCTTTTTCGGCGAATGACTGGAACTAGGTTGGAAAAAACAAGTTCCAGGCAAGCCAGCCAAAGTTGTTTCCCCTCGTATTTCCGAGCATTGCCTATTGCTAACCTGATCAAAGCTAACGACTGTTCTAAAGGAGCTTCTTCTAGTCGGTGCTAATACAGTAGTTATTGTTGTCGATATGGCTGATGAATGCAGCGGACCAAAGACACTTTAATTGTTTTAGATTTTAACAGTTCCCCCAGCTCAAAAAAGCGATGGTTTGGTTACATGATATAGTCCCAGACGACATGTTGTCTGAGTCCATGCATCGTTGGAAACAATATTATTCCAAAAATTAATTTGCTAAGCAGACTAGAAAGTCAAACTGAAACTCATTCTTCTGAATAAAATTCTTAACTTGAAATAAGAATGTATTCTATTGTTATTTAGCATGTGTGCAAAATATGGACCAAGGAATATTTACCTGAACAGCAATAATGACGATAAACGTTGACTGGCAGCCAATGCAGACACCAAAAGAGACTGTGATGAGCTAGTGATTGATGTATTATGTCTTCTAATGAAGAGCTTCCCAGTCCTTGTCTGCGCAGAGGATAGCACAAACATGTTATGTTTGTTGTTGTTTGTTATGTTTATCAGTTTATAGTCCCCTCTCTTCCCGTAAGGATTTTCAGAGAGGAGACTTCTATTGCTTGCATGCATCTTATATACTAAAAATTGTAGACTGACAGATTGCATTATCCAATCAGATCGCGCGCGCTCACACAAACTCACACACACATACACACAATGTGACCACACTGGTACATGCCTCCATTGAGCCTGAAAGTGACACGTTTAGGTCGACAATTTTAGAAGAACTTGAGCCGCCTTG
Organism: Oncomelania hupensis; assembly: GCA_036898135.1. Taxonomy (NCBI): domain Eukaryota; kingdom Metazoa; phylum Mollusca; class Gastropoda; order Littorinimorpha; family Pomatiopsidae; genus Oncomelania; species Oncomelania hupensis. The sequence goes on along the minus strand of CM072523.1, from coordinate 6,894,351 downwards.
GGGTCTTTGGGTCTAAGAATGAAAATGATTTTTTGACAACCTGGATCCTTAGACTGGACGCCTGCATCTTTGTAAACAACCGATCTTTTCCATTAACGCCCAAAATGTCAGCTCCACACTGGAGCGTTTTGTTTGTTTATTTGTTTGTTTGTTTGTTTTGGGGGGCGGGGAGGAGGAGGGATAAGGGGCAGGTCTATATTCGATCAAGAAGGCGGAGCTTAGAAATGAAACTGACAACAAGGTGTTCACATCAAAAGAAACAGGATTACTAATTGTGGAGTTTGATGAGAACTTGCATGACAACATTCAATTCATTTCAATAAATCTTTATCATCTCCTACTATGTAACTAAGGAATAAAGCAGGGTGATGCAAGACGCCAAAAGGGGGCAAAAAGCCAACGATGATTTCTCACTGATTATGTAACATAGTGAGCCAGACTTTTACGTTAAAAGCATCCCTGTATGATCGAAGCAGCATAATACAAGTTGTTTGACCACTGTGTATATGCTATGTAAATCTAGATGTGCAATGTTCAGTGGGAGAGCCAATGTCATAAAACCAGCACAACCATGTGTGTATCAAAGGATCAACACAGAAATATCATATAAAATTGCAATATTATAATTTGAAAACCGCACATGTCTATTCAAAGCATATACTATAACAGAGGTTGTTGACTAGTAACTGATCACATATAACCTAGTACTGTAAATCTCTCTATGACAAAGGACTACAAAATACTACGACAAAGCGACTTGAGTTTATATAACAATTTATTGTTTAATTACAACAGCTGCGGCATGGTAGTAAGGGATGACGGATGAAAGAACACATGAATTAAATAATCCATGAATAAATTTGATGATAGGATTTATCATCATCGCCATCCTCCTCATCGTCATCATCATTGCTTCCATCTGTTGTTATTGTTTGTTTGTTCTTGACGGTTGTTCAAATCCTTGTAAAGTTCTGGCCGTATAACATTCGGAAATAAAATCATCACTCAGCAGTTGTTGCAATAGATAGTCTATCAAAGGAAGCATCACCATCATTTTTCTACATCTGGTCCTATTATTTTACAGTGAATTATGTTGTCAGTAGTTGCAATCTACATTTGATGTTTCTCTAATGTGATGAAACCAAAGTACTGCCTGCGTCAACGTGTCAATGAATTTTACCGCGCAATCAAGATTAAGAACCTTTTATTGCCATTCTATACATTGTTCCGCCTCCACCATTTACTATGCAAATAATTACAGCTACACTAAAATAGTTCCAAGTTAACGTATTCCTACGCTCATACATCAGTAATGTTACATGCAAATAGTGATTGTTACATACAAAAAAGCAGGTTCCTTGAGTGTTAATGGTGCCACGTGGTTTCCGTGAAATTTGATTGAATAACTGGAACTTTATCGTAAGTTTTGGTCATATACAAACACTATGCATGGTACTCCTTCGGATGAGAATATAAACCGAGGTCTAGTCTGAACACGCACGTATTTTATCGCATGTACTAAAGATCCTGACACTCATATCCTAGACGGGTGAGTGACAGCTACACAAATACACCCAGCACGCACTAGGCCCCTTCTCTCCATCCCGGTCGCCCAGAATTCTGCTCAGTCGTCTGAGACTATGCGAGCCCAAAGGTTGCAAATGGCAGCCTAGCTCGGGCTGTGAGTTAGATTCTGTATCAGTTATCGCCTTGAGCAGCCCTTGAGCTGGAAAGGAGCTATAGAAAGAACGATTACCAAAAATAGCTGTAGTTTTAGAGAGTTCTTACTGTCAGCACCTAAGAGCGATGGCGGATTACAAAACAACGTCATTCCATTATCATAGGCACATGACGTCTTTCTAAAAATGTTACATCTCCCTTGTTTGCTTAAACTGAATTTATTTATCAGGATCCAAACTGTTTGTGTCCACAGCTCATAGTTCTGATAATTTCAACATTTAATTATGTTCGTTTTAGGTCCGTCCAAGTCTAGCCTAAAGTCGGACTAACAATTCATTCTGTGCATAGCAAATTTCACAAACATAATTCAACAATAATATAAATACAGCACGATAAAACAGAAGTATGTTTATTTACCTGTTTGACAATGTCAGGCCGTGGCTACTTGATTGAATTCGAATATTCAACAAGCACTGCTTCCCTGGACTATCAGTGGAGAGATTTCTGCTAGGAAGTAGCTGTGTACTGCCTTAAGCTTTCAACACAAATGACTCTCTACATAGCCTTGGCCTACCCAGTCAGAACTGGTTCTACCTAACGATGCTGTGTTCGGATTGGCTGAAGAAATCTGAGCGGTTGTAAAATTCAAAGCCTTCTACCGTCAGCTTTGATGATGTCACTGCTATGCGGGTGTCAGGCTACAACTGTGTTAAGCATCATCACTTCTGTCGTCTGCTAGAGACTAATAGTAACCTTCTAAGTCTAACTGACTAAACAAGCAATATCTCAAAATGTGCTGAGTAAAACTGGGGCTCTTGTTACAGTATCAATAGCGCTTTGAAGTTTTGTCATAGTTTTATTGTTGATATAGATGTGAAATCGTTGTATAGGTGCATTAAGTGTTATGTATTACTTTTACTCTTTATTACTAATTGTGTCAGTATATTAATCATCATAAAATAATAATAATACTAACTGCTTCAAAATGCGAATCTCGACTTTCACTTACAGCTTGAAGCTGTGCAGATCGAAACAGAATTATTTCTAGAAGCAACAGCTGCTATTTTTATGCACGGATGTTTCAACACAGGCTCTGAAGTCTTTTCTTTTGTCTTTGTATACTCGTGGGCCTCCTACATACGTACGTAGTATAGTATGTAACTGAGGCCTACGAAAGACGAGGCTTCCCAGCCTGAGGTTTCACGTAGTCCTGCCAGCATCCGTTCGTAAAACATCGGATAGCTTCGCTCGACTCGGAGAGCTACGTTCGACTTCGTAATTGCCTTTTTCGGCGAATGACTGGAACTAGGTTGGAAAAAACAAGTTCGCCGCCCGGACAACTAATCACAATCCTGGGCAGCCAGGGATGGGGGAGAAGGACCTAGGTGCATGCTGGGCGTTTTCTTGTCACCGGCACTCACCCGTCTAGGACATGAGCGTCAGGATCTTTAAAGTCCGTTATGATGGAATGTATACGACACAGACTAGACCTCGGTTTATACTCTCATCCGAAGGAGTAGGAAAACAGGAGTAAAGTGTCTTTCCCAGGGACACAACACAATGGCCCGGCCAGGGCTCGAACCCGGGACCTTCCGATCCGCAAGCCGAAGCACTACCATTAGACCACAGTGCCTACTATCATCGCGCTTCCCCGCCTTGCAAGGCAACAATTTGTATGTATCTCTTACGATAAATGAAAATAACAATTGGGATTGGGCCGTGTTCTCAAAGCGGGAAACGCAAACTCCGCTCAGCTACAAAACAATATTCAGCAACAAACCCTAATTCACCAGGAATAAAACTAGGAAATATGCGCCAAGTCAGTCTCCATCCACTGCTTTAACAGTGAAAAACTGCCTTCCACAGTTACAGCGGTCCAGCATCATCCTGTTCTCGGTCGTTGCACAATTTGTTCCCGAGCGGAGGATTTGACTCCCGTCTCTCGTCCACCACCTTGAGAACACGTCCCAGCATGAATTATGGCACTAATATTAGCTGCCGGAGCACAATTGTAAACAGAGTAAGGTATTTCACAAAAGGTTTCCGTGGGTGACTCTTGACAGTTCAAATCATTATAGCATCAATTAATGCACCCAGTACACAGCTGAAAACAATGTTGTATACAGTTCATGCTTAGCTGCAGATTACCCAACAGTGGACATTTTAAGAAGAGGGGTGAAGGGAGTGGGGGATGGTGTGGGGGGGTAGAGGGTGGGGTGGGAGGAAGAATGTAAGAATAGAATATTTACACAACACACACTTATCAGTAGTAGTAGTAGTCGTTCCCGTGCAAAGCGGGGTAACAATTGTTTTGGATCCGTCTGCCAGTCCGTCCATCCAAACCGTTCATCCGTTGCGCGCTTGAAACTTTTTTTTAATTTTTTTTATTTTTTATAAATATTTTATAGCGCTTTACCAGCTCAAGAGCTGCTCAAGGAAACGTATACATTGAAGATCCAGCTAAGAGGAAAAGGGGCTTGCTGGGGAGATTAGAATCTTATGCCCTCTTTAGATCAGCAATCTTGCCGATGAAACGCTATGGTAGAGTCTGAGATGGCGTAGTGCTTATGCACAAAATCTTACCACAATATTAATATATATATATTCTGTACACAAAAAGCAGTTAAACACAAAATCGATGTTGTATTAAAAAACAACTTTTAAAAATAAATTGTACCATTAAACTTGACTAGCTCTGCAAAGCAGCTAAGGTTGATTCTTATCTGTACATTAGGGTACAGGAAAATTACACGTTGAAAGTGGATCCCCGAAAGCAAAGTGGTAGATGGGATACTACCTCCTGTATTATATACACTATGATGCATAAGACTCGTTGCTGTCTACCGGTGTGCTATCGGGGATTCCGCTATAAATGCACCCAATTTGTGCGAAGCCCCTGTCTATAGCGTGAGGAATCTCTTTCATCACGGGTCGGCATGCAGCTGGACCACCACTGCTCCAACTTCTGCACCGTTGCTTGGACGTCTTGCTTCCGACCTTTTACGTCTTCTGGGTGGTGTTACAAGGCTGTAAACATCAAACGCCACTGTCCTTATGAAACTACCCTTCATCATCATCATCATCATCATCATCATCATCATCATCATCATCATCATCATCATCATCATCATCATCATCTTCATCATCATCATCATCATCATCATCATCATCATCATCATCATCATCATCATCATCATCATCATATCATCATCATCATCATCATCATCATCATCACCTCCACCACCACAACCACTACTACCGCGTGACATGTCCTCGGCTACTTTAAAAAAATCGTAATAGCACCCACATTGAAAAAATAACACTAGAATGAAAGCAAAAGGTGTACCCATACTATTGCCAAGATGGTTGGTAAGTTTGCTAATAATATCATTTCAATGAACAATTGAAGGCACAATATTATTGTTTCCAAGGTTGGCGAAATAAAACTGTAAACTTAGTGTTTGGGTCTTGGCAGTTTAAATATATAATTAGGGGCGTAGATGGGTCGGCAAATTTGGAATGAATAAGGAAGATAATTGTGTTTATAGATTGTTTAAAGTGCCTGCCACCACATTTTGTGGTAAAAGAGAAAACGCCTATATGTAGCCGAGCGGAGCATTTTACTCCCGCCTCTCGGCCACGACATTGAGAACACGTCCCGGCCCGAACTGTTATTTTTATTTATTCGTAAAAGGAACAAAAAACATTTGCCATGCAAGGCGGGGAAGCGTGTTAATAGTAATCTGTTTTGCCGGCTACCAGTGCCACGACACTCTCTGCAAAGTCGCTGCCACTGACTTGCATAAGTTAGATCTACTTTCTGGTGTCGCAAGGTGAACCGAACTGGTAAAAATGGTCTACTGACCACTTTGGTAAGCTAGAACGTAAACTTCACGCATCGAAAAAAATGGCCATGCTCACTTTTCTCTTCACGCGTGTAGCGTGTGGCGTGTGTGAAGTTGTATGACCCACGAAAAGAGAAACCATGTCTGTTCATTTTTCTCTTCACGCGTGAAACGTGTGGCGTGAGGTTCTATGGCCCAGCAGCCTAAAATGCCTGCCGACAATGTAGTCCAACAAAAGAAAAAGACGAATGGTCAGCGGGGGAGAACAAATGTGTCGCCTTGTCCTGCATAATTATGATTCTACCCAGCAGGAGCCACCGAAGGCTAGTCTAACCAACAAATGTAAGGTAGACAACCTGTCTCCAAAGCTTGAACCAGTCGCCTCCCATTGTGCCATAGACTCCACAGCTCAAATCGAACCATGTCCTCATGGTTTCCCAGTTCGAAACGAGTATGTCTGGAACCGCCACTGACTATGCCGAGTCAGTCTCCGTCCACTGATTTAACAGTGAAAAACTGCCTTCCACTGTTACAACGGTCCAGCATCATCCTGTTCCCGGTCGTTGCACAATTTGTAGCCGAGTGGAGGATTTGAGTCCCGTCTCTCGTCCACCACCTCGAGAACACGTCCCAACCCGAGCTGTTATTTTCTTATTTATCCCTCCTAAGAGGGACATAAAAATATTTGCCCTGCAAGGCGGTGAATCGTGTTGATAGTAAACCGGTTTTCCGGCTACTAGTGCACGACACTCTCTGTAAAGTCAATTCCACTGACTTGCATAAAATGCTTGCCGACAATGTAGTCCAGCTCACCTCCAAAAGAAGAAGATAACTGGTCAGCTGGGGAGAACAAATGTCATGTCGCCTGGTCCTGCATAACCCAATGGCAACTCCAAAGGATTCTGCACAGCAAGAGCCACCCAAGGCTAGTCTAACCAACAAATGTAAGGTTTGTTAGTTTTATGCTTGTATTTAGATTTTAATTTTGAGCATTTGTTGTATAAACTTGAGTATAGCAAGGTGATAATAATGAATGAAGAGGTATGTTTAGTTAGTAAGTTTAGAGTTTTTTTTAATCAGCAGTTGATATATATATATGTTGTTTAGGAATATATATGTTAATTGGCGCTTGAAGTGTTATGTTTATTGGTTTGGTATATTGTCTAATGTAGTCATTGTGCATGCTATGATAAAACAACTTTTATAATGGTGGGAAGGATTTGTTTGTGTTTTGTGTCAGCGGGGTGTCAGACTTGGGCTGTCAACAGACAGTGTCAAAGTTGGAATGTAGATTTATTTTTTTTTTTTACACAAGGGGACGATAGCACAAAGGGGTCCATTGTTGTGTGGGAATCAATGTTTTGATTGACAGGAAGAAGGAGGGAAGGACTAGTGTTAGGACCAATAGTTGAGTTTTTAGGACCGAATTGCCCCTGTGAAGTGGAGAACAAAGGCTTGTGCAGGACAGGGATTCGGGAGAGATAGACAGAAAGAGATAGAAAGAGGGGCGAGACTAGGACAGCCCCAAGAGAAGATGGGTTAGTTTAGTTAGAGTTAGTTAGAATGGTGAAATAAATTGTAGGGAAGTAGGAACCAATGTAGGAAAATGTAGTCCGAATAGTTTGTGAATTGTAGAAGAGTGAAACATAGATTTGTGAACACTGTAAATGCTACTTGCAAGAATATTTTCTGTGTCTGTGATCAGTAAAGTTGCTAAAACGCACACCTTCCAGCCTGCGTGTTTAATTTTCTGTTTGTGAACATATTTGTAAAAATTGTGTGTGGAGACTCTGGACAATGGTCTAACAAACCACCATAAACACCTAACACCATCACCGGAGACGACCACCACAAACCCCCATCACTACAAATTGTTGCCATGTAGCTTTAGAAATGTGCAAAACCCAGTTACATTTATGTTTCCAATGTTAGATTTCCATATGGCATTCATATTTTTGAGCATAACCAAACTGAAATGTACTTAAGTAAACTTTCCGACACCACACTAGGGTTAGGGTTAGGGTTGGTTGATCAAATATAGACTGGTCTTTCCTTTCATCTAAAATCTTGAAGTCACAGTGATCTTGAGTCATTTAAAATCAATGACGTACGCGATCCATTGTAAAGGTTTTCTCATTGGTCAATTGCCAAACATTGAATACAGACTGTTTAAATAGTGGCCACATTTGGCTTGCGTTTTATGGCTTATGAATTGAGTAATGAGATTTTTCACTGACTAGAATTTTGATGGGTGGCCACACCTTGTGAGTTTAGTGACCACATTTGGCTTTTTTTTTAACGGCTTATGCATTGGGTCGGAGGTTGTGGCGCTATGTTTATCACGGGCCGGTTCGAATTATAATAATAGTTCGCTGGACCTAAAGCAGTAATCATGTAATGTAATGTAATGTAATAATAATAATAATAATAATAATAATAATAATAATAATAATAATAATAATAATAATAATAATAATTATTATTATTATTAGTATTATTATAGGAATAGCGTCACTGCAGTTAAAAAGACTTGTTCAGCCATCTCAACATTGTACAACTGTATTCACAATTTCCTTGGCACCCGATTGCAAAGGAATGTAATTCATTTAAGAACATTTCAAAATAACGTCGCTCTACATGTAAACAAGCAGTAGGCACTGGCTCTGTGCACAGAAAATGGGAAATTATTGGCTAGGTTTCGTTTCCTATGCTTGTAAACATGCTTGGGGAACGTCTTAATTAAAACCCATTCCATACCAGGCGATTTTCGAGTGACGTTGCCCTGTGGCCCAAGTATTTTTGGCATTTTGTGGCTGTAAACGGGTAATCGCGCCTAAAAATTCATATCTCATGTAGTTTTTATTTGATTTTAATTCTGTTTTTTGCATAATAAAGCTGAATAAATTCTGGTTAATTTGCAACTTGTTTAAAGTGTTAATGTACATGTGAGAATAAATGGTAATGCAGTGAAAATGAAAAACAAACAAAAAACCACACATTTTACTGGACAGGCACCAAAAAAACTTTGCACAATAAAAAATACAAGTCCTACCCCTAGTACCTGTTTTCCTTGATGTAATATCCATGAGCAATGTTAATCCAAAGTATCATCACTCTCTACTTCATTCTCACTATCACACTATCCATACACACCTCATCTCTCACACTGTCACTGAAATCACTCACGTTCATTCTTCGTTTTTCGCTTTTTACTCACACTAAAACACGTTTCATACACTGAAAACGGCTGACAAATGTCTAATGGAGTAATATCGACTCTTTTTCATATGCTACTTCCGCAGGGGAGATAATCATCACGTTAGCAACCGCCCAAGCCAAGGCAGGTACGACAGGGGTCAAATAGGACCCCGTGGGAGCCTAGGAAAGTTTCGTATGGGGTCCAATTGGACCCCGTGGTACGGAATGAGTTGGCCTACGTCATTCATTTCGGAACATTGGAAACTAACGGCGCTCTGAATATAAACAAGCGATAGATACTGGCTCTGTGCACTCAAAATCTGAAATTATTGGCTAGGTTTGGCTTCTTACGCTAGTCAAATGCTTGAGGAAGGTCTTAGAGGCCTACTTTGCACTGGGCATAAGTTCATTGTTGTTTATTCTACTACGATAACTGGGTAGTCTTCAATGCCTTACGCATCGTAATTCATCGTCCCTTCTTTTTTCCAGTCATGCGCATAACTTGACAGAAATGACGCCCGGAAGTTCACGCATGCGCAGAACCATCGGCGATGATCTACATTTGACGATGCCACACCGGGCCTTTAGCCGTGAGGGCTGACAGAAGGAGTCTCCCAGAATATGCCAGTCAGCGTCACGATTGCGCGTCACGATTCCAGACAGCCGTCGCTGTTTCAGAAAACTTCTAAAACAGGTGCAAAATCATCATCACCGTCGTCATCATCATCATCTTCTATTTCTTCATCTTCTTCTTCATGGTAGGTGTCCCCAGTTGCGGACAGTTTTGTTCGATCAACTTACAGTTTGTCTATATTACCCAACCTAACTGCCCAAATGAGCTGATATTTGAGGTATTTAATCAACCGTCGAACAGTGTCTACATGCCTAGATGTGTTTCATTCAGTGGCAGCCCATTTGTATTTTAAAACAAAACAAAACATCGTTTTGAACGAACAAAGGGTGGGGAGGGGGGGGGGAGGGGTTGGCGATTTCAGACGTAGTGTTGGCACTTGCGGACAGGCTGTCATTTTCCTTTAGTTATGGGATGAATTCTGTCCTAAACGGAATGGTCACTAATGGTCTAAAGGACAAGAGATGCTGACCTGAAGAACGCTTGGCAACGGGGTAAATAGTAGACATGCTAGACGGTGCATTAAGCTGCCCGTTAGACGGTGGATTAAGCTGCTCGTTAGCCGCTGGATAAAGCTGCCCACTTCCCATCAGAGATTGCTGTGCTCCAGGTACCATGGGGATAACCGACAATGTGGAGCCTTGAGGAATCCCAGCCATTCCTGGGGGGAAGGCGAAGGGCATGGCGCTAACGGGGGTCATAAGGTCTTTGGTCATCTGCTCCATTAGCATCCGTTTGCCCTCATCCTTCTCAATCTTTTTGGCAATGGCCATGGCGTTGGTGACGGCGGAGATCTCGATGCTGAAGAACGTGGCCAGTAGACCCACGAACAGGAAAATCTGCCAACAGTGGACCAATCACATGTCTTTTATTGTTTTCATCATAAAATGGACTTTCCGACTCTTTTACAGCCACTCTAACTACGATAAGCTACTATCTACCCTACACGAAAACCGCCGTTTTGGCTTTCAAGGAGACACACCGACTCAACCAAAGCTTTTAGGTTTTGAAGCTAGTTCAGCCAGGCTAGCTATAAATAGCTTTGCCGGTGCTCTTCTTTCCTTTCCTTTCACTGAAAGGGAGGGTGTAGGCAAGCTATAAATAGCCCGCAGCCAGCAAAATGTGGGAGAACCTAAGAGTGCTGCTCACATAGGCATTGAGCTGGTGTGGAGAAGCTGGTCAGAGTAACAGACAAGGCATGGTCTTCTCAAGAGATCCATGACCGCCACCATCACCAGAGCACAGTGGATAAGAACGTTGGCGGGATACATTTTTTCCCTCACGACTGTGTACACGCAGGGTGGAGAACAACTGAATCAAGAAATCTCTGAAATCCGGCCGGGGCCCAGGGGCCAAGCCCCGGTATTCGCCCCCTGGAAGAAAATGAATGCATGCAATTTTGAAAGTAATTTAGGGCCTCTCCTGAAAGAAAAAAGCACAAAGTAAACATGAATAGAAACAACAACAAAAAAAAGAATGTTTTATGCACATGTCTTTCAAAAAAGTTAAGAATCTTGATTTGTAGGCCTAACAAAGTTTGAGGTCCACCACTGTTACACACAAACTCCACATTTCCAATTTTACTGGGCACACGGTTGTCTATTTTTTTTAGCTGTAAACAGGCAAGAATTTTTATAATTTTAGAGATATTTAGGGGTACGTTAGTAAAAACACCACATCTTAGGTATTAGTGACTAGTGTATAGATTTAAATGAAATAAAATGCAAAATGAACAGAAATAAATTCTCTTTTGATTATCTACCTTTTTCTACATCTCTTCTCATGTCTTGTTTTTTTTTATTACTCCATGTGTATACAAAAAAAAAGTTTTAAAAAGTCCAAACAAGCCCTTTCTCTTCTTCACTTTCATGCCAGTCTGAAAGATCGCATATATGCATGCACACTTCTGACACTAATGTCAGTACCGATCTCTTCCTCCGACTAAGTCCATTTCTCTCACTTTAATGTCTGATAAATGGAAGCCTGTAAACTCCCCTTCATCAGTTGAAGAATCCAAACCATCCATTTTAGACACACACACAATAAAATTTGAAAATAAAATCGAAAAAACGAATGCATCACAGAGAAAACTTGTGGAAATGCAGTCGAATGTTTTCTTAACAGAATAAACCGGACGTCAATTGCCGGAAGTCTCGCAATCTTTCAAACAACGCGAGAATATAACCACATGGTTGGTACGGACGCTTTTGGACGTTTTGCCTGTTTAGACCTTTGGCCGCTTTTGGCCGCTATGCCCAGTAAAGTGTAGCCCCTCGGCTTCTCACACTCGGAACTCAATATTTTTTTCTCGGAAATGCAAATGCCTTTCGCGGAAATCCGCGGATTCGCGGAGAATTCTCCACCCTGTACACGTCATGGGCATGGGGGTGGAGTGTAAGAGTCAAGAATTGCAGTTGGGTCTCAGGCGCGCTGCTATCATGCTATCGCCCATGAGCCACACCAACGTGCTCTGTCCCCTATCCACGTCCCTGTTGATATTGGGCGAGCTGTGAGAAAAAGCAGGGATTGCACCTATATTTCACCATCTGCACCTTCTCTTGCACGCAATTCCCCATTTTCATCCAAGTGCGAACTCAAAAGCCAATCGGGCTAAAACTGACAGAAACAGGTCTATTAAATGTTACATGATAAACCTCAAAGGTCAAGGTAACTGAAGCCATTTTGTTGTTAAACACATTTTGCTCAATATCTCATGAACGGCTGAAGCGATTTGTTTTACGTTTTGGAATACAGGCACTCCAAATCATGTAGCAATCCCGTTGTCGGTCAGTCCTAAATCGTCGCTCCCAATGTCACGTTTTTGTTTAAAACACACTTCGGGGTTTATCTTCAGAACTGGACCAAAATTCATCAATGGTACTGTGTGGATACTTTTTACTATTGCTAAGCGTCTTAGCAGGGTTTATTCTTGGCGTCGGTCATCGGTCATTGACGCATAAAAATCTGAAATGACCGATTGTTTTGCCAGCCAGCTGGTCAAGTGACCTATTGATTTTACGATTGGGCGGTCAAACTTTGCAAAGATTTGTCATTTAAAACGTTCTACACAAACTGCAACTCAATAAAACTTAGCACAACCATTACCGAAACGAAATTATTTCCCCTTTCAGTATAATACAAACTTTTCCGATCCATAGTTTTCATTGCTCACATGCAACGCGCCAACGCATTGACAGTCACAGTGTAGATCTAGTTTGCGATTCCATTTTGTCAACAAGCAAAAAAATGCCTCCGGAAAAAAACTGGTGTTTAGGCCTATAGTAATATTATAGCCTAGTTTTTTTTTTTTTTTTTTTTTTTTTTTTTAAAGATGCACATTATTATATTATTAGAAATGTCATTATTATTATTATTATTATTATTATTATTATTATTATTATTATTATTATTATTATTATTATTATTTTCTAACTAATAATTTACGGATCTATTTACATTTATGTACTTTGGCACTGTTGGATTGTCTCCCTCTTTTGGCAGGGCACAGATTGTGTAGTGTGTACTAATGATGTCACACATGACGTAGATGATTTGTTTGTGGGTTATTTTAAACTAATGTATTTTTTTAATTATTTATTTTATGTAATTTATTTGTGTTCATTTCTTTATTCATTAGTAAGTATTATTTTTATAATTATTTCTTTTTTATTTTATTTTGTGGAGGTAATTAAATAAGGTTAAAGAATGGATGCGGACCTGTACTTTTCCATAGAAACATAAAAAATGTCGGCAGCATCATGAAATGTCTTGATAAAGGTCTTTGAGACCGATACCGGTCGACCCTTGTCTTCTGTTGTTTTTGTTTTCTTTCCTTCTTTTATGGTTAAATTGTACCATGTTTAATACTCAAACATGGTAAAAATAACTCTTCCTGCAGTGTGTGCTTCAGCCGCAGGCTCCATTACTTTAGTTTATAGGCCTATTCTTCATTTGGTAGTAGTATAACTATAAGTATATAATATTTATTATTTTCTCGATCTCTTACTCTTAGTGTTACTACAACTGTACTAGTATCTGTATCTTTATCGCTCGATTTATCATGTTTATTACTGCTTTAAACAGAATTCAGATTTGTCACTGATGCCCGAATTTTAAATAGAGAGAGAGACACGGGGAGTTATTTTGTACCATTTGTACTGATAAGCGATCGAATGAGACTGTGTGACTTATTGCTTTCCAAATTGACCTATTGTTTTTCCTGTGAAATGGTCAAATGACCTATCATGGTCACTTTCAAGATTAATCCCTGTCTTAGCTCATTCGTATGTGTACTTTCTCGAAGGTCAGGGTCATTTCGCGTCACCATTTTCTAAACACGTTTTGCGCCATATCTAAAAAGTGGCTGATCCGATGTGGATACTGTTTTGCTTGCAGCTAGCTCAGATTGTGGCCTTGTGACCTATCATCTCTGTCATGAACCGTGTCATGAACTGGCTAGTTTTAACTTTGCCTATTACTATTCAGCCTTGGGTAGTAATTGTAACAGTAGAGAGTCAGTATATTACACAGCAGCAATTAAGGTACACAGAGGACCACACACGGCGAGCCAGCCACACGCTGCGTAGTTAATCAGCACTTGAGCTTTGAATCTGACCGTTTTTAACCAATGACCAGCAGGCTAAGCGGGTAGAGCCGGTTCTGATGGGTCAGAACCTACACACAGTTTGAATCAGTCGTGTGTGAGACGAGGAAGAAGTAACATCTACCTAGATAGCTAGAGAAATCTCTTCACTCATAGACCAGGAAGCAGGACTTAGGAATCTTAGAATTCTCTCAAGTCATCACGGGCCTGAACTTGTCAAACAGGTAAATGAACACCCTTCTGTTTCATCGTGATATATTTATATTATTGTTGAAATTATGTTTGTGGAATTTGCTATGCATAAATGTGAATTGTTATTCCGAATTCGCGTGACCATGTGGAAAAGCCGAACACGTGGCGAAACACGACCGGTTGCGCCGCCATGTTGCATACCATACGGAACCACTGTTGTTTAACTTATATGTATGTTTGCAGACCAGTGGCTGTACCACTGAATGTTTATAATATTATTAATTCTGTATGTGTATAGTTAGCCACGTTTGATATTTATGTATGTATAGGAATTTAGATTGAGATTCCAGTGGACCCCGGAAGTAGCAGAATGTTCGTCGCTTATGTATAGAGATGTGGAGCTATCACTGAGGGCTACTTTGGCTTTCAGTGAGACGCTCTGCACAAACCGATTATTCAGGGTTGTGCAGAATTTCGTCTCTTATATTACAGACGAGCAGGCGAGCTATCCTGTGCACCCCACTCCACAGAAACGACGAGTTGGCTGAGTAACCTCTACCGCACAGGTCGGACAGAGCTACCCGGAAAAACACCCTGTCAGACCCCACAGCGTGGCAAGGGAACCCAACTACACAACGACAAAGGTGTACCAGAAGCTACCTCACAGAAGGACTTCGCACGCACCATCTAGCAGTTAAGTGTAATCGCCGAAGGTGCGCTTAAACTGATCGAAACAGGACCACAGTAGTCCAACTCTTCAGAAACTGTAAAACGGACCACAGTAGTCCAAATCTACATGAAATATAATAGCAAGTGCCCGAGGAAGATATAACAGCTGCCTAGACTATCAGCGAACGAACTATTAGCAGTAACTGAGACTTTTTAAGTTAGATTAGTACTTAGAGAATCTTGTATAGAGTAGAAGAAATAAATGTGTGATTTTAACTGTTATCAAGTGGCTGGACTACATATGATTCATAGCCGTGTGAAAGCTAGTGTGACAGTAATCTTTTACCATTTTTCTATCTATTTCTGTACCCCAACCTTAACACAGAACGAGCTAAACAAATAAATTTATTAAAGTAATTCATAGGGTGTCACGCTACGCAGTTTGCAGTCGCGCGCCTATGTATATAGTTTAATCATCAGCCTGTACATAGAGGTTAGAAGTTACGGTAGTCAAGGGGAGAGCATCAGAATAAATTAATTAAGTTTATAATTAATAAAAGTAGCGAATGATTTGCGCCCGTGCGGAACGCACTATGTTAGAAAACAGCATAGTTGGCTATCTTGTTATTGAGGAGATTAATTGCTGCCATGCGATATTCTATGTGTGAAATGCGTGCTCTAATCGCGAACGGTGTAGGGAATGAATTATAATTAGAACGAGTATGTTCTAGAAGATTCTTAGCTAATCGTATAAAACCCCATGCACTGTATATTTTGACAGGAGCAGTAACATTTTCATATCGCTTTTGTAGCCAGAATCAACAGATCCGAGTTGGGTCAAGGTGCCAGTTAGTGTCTGTGGGTCGTACTGATCAGACCGTCAACGAAAAAGAGCCTAATTATCGGAAGAGGAGGACTGTTTTGGGAACACTTTGGAAGTGTTTGATTAACTGGAACCGTTCTAAGCTGTTTAGAATACCAGCTGTGTATTCTCGGTGAAATCTGAGTTATCTACGTATAACGTCGGGTGACCTGTGACTCCGTCTAGGACTTCTTCTGCCTGTATATCACCTTGCCTAACCATCTGTGCCTGTGTGTTTGTCCCGTCGTTTGTGTGTCTTTGTCAACAGGCCGGAGGATCCACTGGTAGCCGTAAGTTGTTTACCTCAATTTCTCAGTTGGCCATAGCGTTCGGGGGTTTGGGTTATGCATGCAGTGTGAATGGATAGTTAATTATGTTTTCTTAATTCTATTTTATGTTTCATATTGTTTGCTGCATAAATACCTAGCAATAGAGAGAGAGAGAGAGAGAATTTTCTAAAATGTATTATAAATTAAATAATTATAAATTGATATAAAAGAATTCGCTGTTATGTAGCGAAGAGATGACAGAAAGGAGGTGATTGTGAATGTATATGCGCGATGACAGAAGTAATGACAGGGAGGATGAGTAAGGATGTTGAAAGGGAGACAACCATTCCGATAGCGGGATGCTTGTGCAGTATATTGTAGTATAATTATTAATGGTTGCGTATTTTTGTATGTATTGTTGTAGATGTACCAAAACCAAAACCTTAGAGCAGATCGTTGATGGTGTGCTGAAACCTTGCTGGTGTGAAGCTGGTGTGCCTCGGCCTATGACGCCGGTGTTTCCGTGGGTCAACCTCGGTTGCGAAGGTTGTGGTACACGACCAGGGAACCTTATTTCGTTTATAAAGCACACACACGCACACTCCACCATTCACAACAAATAACTATAACCATTGATAAACAGTTGTGAGGAACAATAATTGTTTTACATGTGATAAATTATAAATTACAGCACATTGAAATATATTTAATCTGAATTGATTGATAAACGTTGTTGAGTAATATTACCTACCTGATTAAGTAGCCCTGTGATTGTATAGTTTTGTCTGGGGGAATTAATTCGCCAGATATTAATTAATTAATAATTTAGATTATTTTCTTACAAATTCCATTTTGCATAAAGGATAAATTTTCTTATTCATTTTATATAATATAAAAGACTTGTTGTATCTGTTTGGAATTTAAATGTAACAAGGTTTGAATATTTATAAAGATTTAAAGCATTTGCTTCAATTATTTACCTTGTTGGCAGTAAGCTGTTTCAGCCATAATTATTATAAATCTTTTGTACATTTTGTAGTTAGTCATTTTCCATTTTGATTTAATTATCATTATTATTTTGAGCGAATTGTTTATGTATTAGTTTGGGGTTATATTAGTGGGATTGAGGGTTGGGAAGTGGGATAAAGGGAGTTAATTTTGAATGAATGTGTGAGTGAAATAAAGAAATTGTCTTGTTACTTCTGGTTTTGTCTTTTAGAGTTTATTTAGGTGTTGGGTTATTTTCTCGTGTGGAAGTGCACGCAAGTCGAACCACTGTTGAGGCAGTTGGGACGTGACATAGGGTGACTTACTAGCAGTTCCCACCGAATAAACGTGAGGGTCCATAATTCCATTGTGCAGAGCCCATAAACCCCACGTGACACTTTAATTGGCGAGCCTAGCCAGGATCTGTGTATAATAGGAATTGGGTATAATTGGATCTAAGTACAATAAAATTAGATAACAGCAGTAGTAGAATAACTTAGAATAGTGTAAGGGTATAACACTGATCAGTTTTGGTGCACTATTCTTTAGTTAAAAACTTTTTTGCTTCAAATATTTTTGTGCCTGTATGTTGCATTGTTCTTTTGCAGGTTTTGCTTAAGTAACTGTTGTATGCCATTTGACTCTTGTTTTATTCATTATTGATTACGAATTTTCTGGTCTTTGCATTGTTTTTATTGAATTGCAATATTGCTAGTGTTTTGGTATTCCACGTGATTCAGAGGTTGTTCATAGACACTTTTGACAATGTCGGACCCAGTGGCCTTGAGATTGCGCTTCAAGGAATTAGGGGAAGCTTTACACTTAGCAGGGGGAGATCTAATTGCGTATATCAATGCAGAGGTAGAGAAGCAGGAGGCTAAGGCAGAGAGCAGCAGAGAGAGAACAGAAGAAACTCGAAGCAGAACAGAGAAAAGCAGAATTAGAAGCTGAACAAAAGAAACTAGCATTAGAAGCAGAGCAAAAGAAAGCAGAGTTGGAAGCAGCAAGAGAGCAAAAGAAATTAGAACTAGAAGCAGAGCAAAAGAAACTGGAGTTAGAAGTAGAACAGAAGAAGGCAGCATTAGCAGCAGAGAGAGAAGCAGAAGTTAGGAAATGGGATTATGAGCGGGCAGAAAAGGAAAAAGACAGACAGCATGAGTTAGAGCTAAGAAGATTGGGATCAGGAGCTTCAAGTTCTTCCTCAACCCTCCCCACTCAGATCAGCTAGAGGTAGCATCCAACCCTGTACAAGGAATGTCATTTCCACTGGGAACATTCAATGAGAGAGAAGAAGGTCTAGATCTCTATCTGACTAGGTTTGAGCGTCTAGCAACAGAGTACAAACTAGATCCCACTCATTGGTCTTTTAAGCTTAGTCAAGGGCTTAGAGGAAAGGCTTATGACATCTACAGTAAGCTACCGACTGACAGAGTGACTGACTATCACAAAGTAAAAGAGGCACTCCTAACGGGATTCGAACTAACAGGAGAATGCTACCGGCAAAAGTTCCGCACCAATCGGAGAGTGAAAGGAGAGAGCTATGCGCAGTTCGCGGATCGGTTGTCCACAACGCTGGATAAGTGGATTAGCCAGTCAGCCACGGCTAAGACGTATGATGGACTGACAGAACTGTTAGTATGGGAACAGCTACGGGAAACCATGACCCCCGAGCTGAGAACATTCTCAGTAGAACAGGGCGCGGAAAGACTGGAAGATCTGGTCAAGGTCGCAGATAGGTACGTGGCCGCACACGGAGAAGCCAAGAGCTTCAGGCGAGACCTAAAGCCTAACGGGAAAGAGGCACAGAAACGAAGCCCTAACCGGGAAGAGCGCACCGCGAATAAGCCCAATAACCCCAGACCTGGGCAAAATAAAGGACCCAACACGGAATTCGGGAAAAGAGGTCCCGCAGAACAGAGACGGTATTGCTCGTTCTGCAACAGAAACAATCACTCCACCGCAGAATGTTTCAAGTTGGCCGCACAACGTAGGGAAGAGCGCGAAAGCCGGCCAGCGCACAGAGTTCTAACTCAAAGCAGCGGTAACAAGCCACACACAATCGGAGATCACCCATCGGTGACAGACACGGTCAAGGTCAACGGAAAAGAAGCGAACTGTCTGTATGACACAGGTCTATCATACGACGCGATAGTTAGCGAATCTCTTGTATCGCGCGCGGACTTGACAGACAAGACAGTCGAACTACAAGGAGCAGACTTGACGAAACCGACGACTACTTGCCCAATAGCTTGGATCGAAGTAGAGAGTAGGTACGTCACAGGACGAATCCAAGCAGCTGTTTTACAGAAACCCCTGTATGATCTAGTGCTAGGTTGTAGGTATGTGTTCTTAGGCACGCCCCCTAAAACTGTAGAGATAGCTGCAGTGCAAACCAGGGCCCAAGCTAAAACCCAACCATTCCAGCCCGAGTTCGCTCCGAACCCAGGACTCGAAGAGATCAAAACAGCTCTGAAGAAAGACACCTCGATAGCGAAGTGCTTCCAGAAGCTACCCAAGGCGCACACACCCCCGCACAAGGGAGACTTCTACATGGAAGAGGGAGTTCTACATCGACAAGGAGATGGAGATCACACCCAACTAGTACTACCAGCCACCCTTCGAGCCCAAGTACTAGAACTAGGCCACAGCATGCCACTCAGCGGACACATGGGAATTGGAGCCACAGTGCAGAGAATCAGCGCACACTACTATTGGCCAGGAATCACGGAGGATGTCAAGCGCTACGTGAAATCTTGCCACCAATGTCAACGATATTCCCCGCGACATCACACCGTACCAGTTACCTTAGGACCATCGGTAGCAGTCGGCGTGCCATTCCAGCAAGTCTCAGTAGACATAGTAGGACCACTGCCCATGACCAAGAAGCGGAACAGATTTCTACTCACACTCGTCGACGCATGTACGATGTGGTGCGAAGCAGTCCCGTTGCCAGCGATCGACACCAAGAAGATCGCAGATGCACTCATCGCCATCTTTACCAGAGTCGGATTCCCGGACAGCATTAGAACGGACAACGGATCTCAGTTCACCGGCCGCCTGATGCAAGACGTGTTCGAGTTGATACAAGTTCATCACATTCGCACACCACCATACCACCCCGCCAGCAACGGACAAGTAGAAAGACTGAATGGAACCCTTCTCACCATACTCAGGAAAGTCGCCGACGACAATCCAGAAGCGTGGGACACCTACGTGAATGCGGCACTGTTCGCATATAGAGAAACGCCCCATGCAGCCACAGGCTACACCCCGTCAACCTTGCTATTCGGCCGACCTCTAGCAGGACCGCTAGAAGCCCTACGCAGAAGTTGGACGGAAGCCAAGATAGACGACACACCAAGAGGTGCCACCAAGTACGTCGCAGACCTGCAGGAAACCCTCAAAGCAACGTGGAAGAAAGCTGGTGAAGCACTGAAGAAGGCAAGAGCCCGTCAGGCGAAGTACTACAACCGCCACGCGAAGGACAGAGAACTGCAAGTCAGCGATCAAGTGCTACTCTTACTTCCAAGTGGAACCAACAAGCTGGACATCGCTTGGAGAGGACCGTACCGGGTGACTGCCAAGAAATCCAAGACAGTCTACCAAGTAGAGGTGAACGGGAGAGCCCGATACCACCACATCAATCTCCTCAAGAAGTATACGGACAGACCAGCGACCCCCAGCACTCACAACTTGTTAGCCATCGCCATCGCGGAAGAAGGAGAAAGCATGGAGACCAATGCAGTAGAGTATCCCCTGCACTCCAAAGAAACCTACAAAGACGTGATACTCAACGGAGACCTAGCCGCGAAACAGCAACAGCAAGTACGACAGGTCATTCGCCAACATCAGACTGTGCTCACAGACCGACCAGGGAGGACAGACCTCGTCGAAGTAACCTTAACGGTGACCGACCCAACACCCGTCCGCCAGAAGCTCTACCCGATGCCACTGTCACAGCAGCGAGCCATCAAGGAAGAGATAGACACCTTACTGGCAGCCGGAATCATCTCAGAGTCTACTTCACCCTACAGCGCAGGCACGGTGTTGTTGCGAAAACCCAACGGAGAGCATCGACTGTGCATCGACTTCAGACTCCTGAATGCAGTAACGCAGTTCCAGCCAGAGCCACTCCCGGACCAGACAGACCTATTTGCCAAGCTACAGCGAGCGAAGTACTTCTCACGCATCGACCTCAGCAAAGGATACTACCAGATACCAGTACACCCACAAGTCCGAAAGTACCTAGCCTTCAGCACTATGGAAGGACACTTCGAATTCAACGTGCTTCCATTCGGACTCCACAACGCACCCAGCATCTTCAGCGCCATGATGCGAAAACTCCTGGCACCCCTGAGCAGCGAGCACCTACACTCGTTTATGGACGACATCCTCATCGCAACGCCTACGTGGGAGGAACATGTCACGCTCCTACAACAACTACTCGCCCGCCTCAGAGACACGGGATTGACGGCAAGACCCACCAAATGTCAGATTGGATTCACAGAACTAGAATTTCTGGGACACACCATAAGTCAAGGAAGCCTGCGACCGGTAGAAAAGACCGTGAAACGCCTACTCGACGCTCCTAGGCCCAAGACCAAGAAGGAGGTGCAGTCGTTTCTAGGACTCTGCGGCTTCTACCAGAAGTTCATCCCCAACTACAACAGCATCGCCGTGCCACTGACAAATGGAACCCGGAAAATCGCCCCGGACAAAGTAGTTTGGACAGCCGAATGCGAGACAGCATTCCAAACACTCAAGGACAGAATGACATCGGCGCCAGTACTCCACCTACCCGATTTGACTCAGCCATTCGTTCTTCGCACCGACGCAAGCGACTTAGGCCTCGGAGCAGTACTGCTACAGCGCGACCCCAAGAATGCAGAGACGCTATTCCCTGTCGCCTACGCCAGCAGAAAATTGAGACCCGCCGAGACCCACTACGCCACGTCGGAGAAAGAATGTCTTGGACTAGTCTGGGCCATACAGAAATTCCAACTCTACCTGTATGGGACCCACTTCACAGTTCAGGTGGACCACCAACCCCTATCGTTCCTGGCAGCCTCCAAGTCTTTGAACTCTCGCCTGATGAGATGGGCACTCACCCTTCAGGCGTACTCATTCCAAATCGAGTACATCCCCGGCAAAGAGAACCACGGAGCCGACTACCTCAGTCGCCATCTCGTGGAGGACACAGCAGCTGTCGCCCACCCAACACAACTAAGGGCCACAGCACCAGAATTCGTCCCCGTCCAGTAAAACCCTGTCATTAGTGTCCATAGCTACCTGGCACAGCATTGCAGCTCAGGTAGAGCAACTTACTTAGTTTGTAAATAGGACCCTAGGATAGTGCAGTGTTAAACTAGGCTCTGTAGTAGAAAAAGGTCGAATCCAGTAGTCATCGCCTTTTTTCAGTTGAGGGAGCCTGTCATGAACTGGCTAGTTTTAACTCTGCCTATTACTATTCAGCCTTGGGTAGTAATTGTAACAGTAGAGAGTCAGTATATTACACAGCAGCAATTAAGGTACACAGAGGACCACACACGGCGAGCCAGCCACACGCTGCGTAGTTAATCAGCACTTGAGCTTTGAATCTGACCGTTTTTAACCAATGACCAGCAGGCTAAGCGGGTAGAGCCGGTTCTGATGGGTCAGAACCTACACACAGTTTGAATCAGTCGTGTGTGAGACGAGGAAGAAGTACCATCTACCTAGATAGCTAGAGAAATCTCTTCACTCATAGACCAGGAAGCAGGACTTAGGAATCTTAGAATTCTCTCAAGTCATCACGGGCCTGAACTTGTCAAACAGGTAAATGAACACCCTTCTGTTTCATCATGATATATTTATATTATTGTTGAAATTATGTTTGTGGAATTTGCTATGCATAAATGTGAATTGTTAATCCGAATTCGCGTGACCATGTGGAAAAGCCGAACACGTGGCGAAACACGACCGGTTGCGCCGCCATGTTGCATACCATACGGAACCACTGTGTTACGTTGAAACGCGAATGGTAGTACGTCGGGAACGTGTACGATAGATCTAATCGTTTCGTTTTGCAAAGTATTCAATAATGGAGTTTATTTACCTTTGATTTGAGTTTGCATTGTTGTTAGGAGAGGCTTTGTATAACGTTGATAATTTTCGTTAGTCGATATTGTTGTAGAATCTTCTGGATCGGCTTGGTTTACTTTGATCGAAGATTTGGTTGTAATAAATTGGAACGATCCGAGGAGAAGAAATGTGTAATCAGACGATCTAGTTCGAGTTGAGGAGATTTCTACCACAAGTACCAAATCCAGACCCAAAGAAAGAGAGAGATTTAATCGTGTGCCGAGTTGCTGAGAGAGAAAGAAACAAATGAAGGTTGTGAAAGTTGTTGATAATTGTATGCTGTGAAAGTGTTAAAAGTGAAAAAATTGTATGCACTTGTTTGTATGTGTGACACAATTTAAAAGATTGAAAATACTTACGTCACTGTGACTGTATTCATTTGGGGGTGTGAATACAGATACATACATAACAACTACATCGCGAACAGATATGTAACCCAACATGGACATTTGGCCAAGCCGGTGACACACCCAAGCCAACGGGTTCAACAACAAGCAACAAGTTACGCAGTCATCGAGGGTAGCCGCCAACGAGTTGCGTCGAGAGGGGCCACATACTGTGTACTCACCCGTTGACTGCACAGGGCGAGTAGTCGCTGAGAGGAGTCGTGGGAACATATCTAGTATAGATACAGCACAACAACAATCAGGGACAGTCACGGAGCTACATCGCCAGTTACAGAGTGGAGAGCGACGTCGTATCTCTTCACAGGAGCGTATACATCAACACCAGCGTGGTGCAGCGTCGCATACGCAGAGGACAGGGGCCTGCGTCAGCGAAGGCGACTAGTGACAAGCATCAGCGCTACTGCAGAAAGCGTGCTGTTCTAGAACAGTCTAGAAAGGTACAGCACAGTCAAGAACTTTCCAGAAAAGAACTTTCCAGAAGCATCAAGATGGCTGACTTCTGGCAGAAAGGGATTCAACTGAATCTAAAAGGCAAACAGCTGACGGAGTACGTCAAGTCTCAGGAGAGAATACAAGAAAGAGAAGAACAACGTCAGAGTGAAGAAAGAGAATTAGAACAGAAGCGTCTAGAAATTGAACAGCGGCGTCAAGAGAGAGAAGAGCAACGTCGCCGGGAAGAAAGAGAAGAGCAGCGGCAAGAAAGAGAAGCTGAGCGTCAGCACCAACTAGAGTTGGCGCGCATCCAGCAACAGCAGCATGCGCCACAAGTTATCAGTGACTTCAAGGCTCCAAAATTGCCAGTGTTCGTCGACGAAAAGGACCAGATCGACAGCTATCTGGCGAGGTTCGAAAGGTTCGCCGAAAGCGCTAAATGGCAACGTCAAGACTGGGCGATCATACTCAGCGCACTACTGACGGGGAAGGCGCTCGATGTCTACAGTAGACTGTCGAATAATGACGCCAAAGACTACGACGTTTTGAAAGAGGCCCTATTGCAGTGCTACAACTTTACAGAAAAGGGCTACCGTAAACGCTTTCGCGAATGCCGGCCTCTGTCAGACGAGACGCCAAAGCAGTTTGTGGAGCGCCTGTCGTCATATCTACACAAGTGGGTGGAATTATCAGGCAAAGGGAAGACTTACGATAGTCTCCATGATCTGATTGTAAGGGAGCAATTACTCAACGCCTGCCCTAAGGACCTCGCGATCCACTTGGAAATACAAAAGTTGGAGACGCTAAAAGACGTTGCTAAAGCTGCTGAAAGATATCTCATCGCTCATGAGAAGACGCTGGGGCCACCCAAGGCGACGAAACATTTTCAGAAGACTGGAAACCATGTGAACCAGATCCAGGGGAGCCAGACGAGCCAGAGACAGACGGACTCCACGCCACCTCCCAGGGAAGGGCATTCAAGAGGCTGTTTCACCTGCAACGCTACAGACCACAGAGCGGCTAACTGTCCTCAAAACAAAAGTAGCGGACAGCGGGGCAGTACGGACAATGCAGCGGTGGGCAACCGACAGAGACGTTTCTCCAATCAACGGCAAAACAGTAGATCTGACCATCAAGTGTGCGGCGGGAGCGTCATTCTTCCGAGTGAGACCAAGCGCACAGCTACCCCTGCGGACGTGCAAGAGTGCATGACGATGGCCAACTTCTCCTTGCCAACGGAAATCCATCCCCGTCGTCGCCAGCGCAGCTGTGACCGTCCAGAACATGCCTGTTTCCAAGGGACGCGTCGGAAATCATGAAGTGACTGTCTTAAGAGACTCTGGCTGCAGTGGGGTCATCGTCAGAGAAGACCTAATCGCTAAAGAACAGTTCACTGGCGATTCAAAATGGACACTCATGGCCGACAGCAAATGTGTGAGAGCGCCAGTTGCGAAGATTCATGTCAACACCCCTTTCTACATAGGCGAAGTCGAAGCGGTTTGCCTGAAGAAGCCGCTGTATGATTTGATGATCGGGAATATCGACGGCGCGAGACGACCCGACGACCCCGATCCAGAGTGGAGTCCTGCCTCAACTCAACACGTCGAAGTTGTGGAGGAGGATCCATTGCCGTTTCCCGATGGAGACCTTACAGAGCTGCTACGGGACAATGTGGTTACTCCGGCTCAGCCCTGCCGACCAGAGATCGTCGGTGCTGTTACTACCAGGGCCCAGGCCAAGAGAGACAAGACGTCTACGCCACTGAAGGTCGCCGACAACTCTAAAGCTGCCATCGTGGACAGAGATAAGCTGATCCAGCTCCAGGAAGCTGATAGCACTTTAAACAAGTACAGGAACCGCCAAGACCACGTGACCAAAGGCAGTGGTACGGTCTATTTTGAGGTGAAGGCCAAGATCCTGTACCGAATCTTCCAGCACCCGAGGGTCAACGGAGGGAAACCACTACGTCAAGTTTTGGTACCGTTACCCCTAAGGCGCCAGGTGATGGAAGTAGCGCATGACTCAATCATGGGAGGTCACCTAGGTATCAAGAAGACGTCGGATAGAATCCAGGCGGTGTTCTACTGGCCAGGACTTCATGCGGACGTCAGCCGTTTCTGCCGATCATGTGACATTTGCCAGAAGACCATACCTCGAGGAAGGGTCCCGAAAGTGCCTATGCAGAGGATGCCTTTGATCGACCGACCTTTCAAGAGGGTGGCCTTAGACTTAATCGGCGAAATAAGACCTCCGAGTGAAGAAGGTCATCGGTGGGTACTGACTTTAGTGGACTATGCGACTCGGTACCCAGAAGCAGTGCCACTGAAGAAGATTGACACTGAAACTGTTGCAGAGGCGCTGGTGGACATGTTCAGTAGACTTGGAGTGCCTGAAGAAATTCTGACAGACCTCGGGACGCAGTTCGTCTCTGACTGCATGAAGGAGGTCAACAGACTGCTGAGCATCCGGCATTTGACTACGACACCCTACCATCCGATGTGCAACGGGCTTGTCGAAAAGTTCAATGCTACGCTGAAGTCCACCCTGAAGAAACTGTGCAGCGAGCAGCCCAGACAATGGCATCGCTATATCAACGCCTTACTTTTCGCCTACAGAGAAGTACCGCAGGAGTCCACCGGCTTTTCTCCGTTCGAGCTGCTGTACGGAAGAACCATCCGAGGGCCGATGCACATCCTAAAAGAACTGTGGACGAAAGAAGTAGACACCCCAGAGGTGAAGAACAGCTACCAGTACGTGTTTGAGCTACGGGAGAAGCTGGAGCAGACTCTCGAGATAGCCAGAGAAAACCTGAAGAAGTCCCAGGACTGTGGAAAGCACTACTATGATCGTAGGGCTGTGAACAGGAAGTTTAAACCTGGCAACAAAGTGCTGGTGCTGCTACCTACTGATCACAATAAGTTGCTGATGCAGTGGAAAGGCCCGTACGAAGTGGAGACCGTGGTGGGGATCAACGACTACAAGGTGAAGGTCGGCCAGCATTCCAAGATATACCACGCCAACCTCCTTAAGCTGTACGTGGAAAGGCCATCAGAGACTGTACGCAGCAACAGCAGCTGTGACCGACGACAGCTTTGACAGCGAAGAACTGTTGGAACTGGGAGACTTCCACAGCAAAGAAGGCATCGATGATGTTAAGCTAGGACCAGGCTTGACGGAAGGTCAAAAGTTGGAGCTCAAGGACCTTATGGGCGAATTTCCCCATAGCTTCAGTGATGTCCCAGGCTCTACGACTTTGGTCGAACATGAAGTCCACACCCAGACCTGGAAGGAGCATCTGCAGACCTTGAGGGAGCTGTTCCACCGTCCCGCAGAAGCCAACCTGACCGTGAGACCCAGCGAATGCATTCTGGGAGCTGACAACGTCGACTGCGTCGGACATCCGATGGAAGAAGGAGACAACGGAGGACGCACTGATTCCAGGGAAGCCCACGTGATCATCGTCTTTGACCCTGGGCCGATGACGACCGCAACTGACGAGGGCGTCGATTCCTTGCGAACGAAAGAACATTGACTGTGTGGACGAACTAAGAATATTGGTAATGACAGACTTGAAAATGAAAAACGTTGACTGGGTAAATGATCTGTGAACATTGACAGTATCCAGAAAGACTTGCAGATGAGAAACTTTGACTCTGTGTGAATGAACTGTGAACATTGACAATATCCAGACAGATTTGAAGATGAAAACCATTGACTCTGTGTGAATGAACTGAGAACGTTGGTAGTGTTCAGACAGGCTGAAATAAGTCTTAATTCTGTACTTTGTTTGTGCATTACGTTTCAACGTTGTTGAAAGAAATTGGGTAAATTTCTTCTTGAGTGGGGGGTTATGTTACGTTGAAACGCGAATGGTAGTACGTCGGGAACGTGTACGATAGATCTAATCGTTTCGTTTTGCAAAGTATTCAATAATGGAGTTTATTTACCTTTGATTTGAGTTTGCATTGTTGTTAGGAGAGGCTTTGTATAACGTTGATAATTTTCGTTAGTCGATATTGTTGTAGAATCTTCTGGATCGGCTTGTTTACTATCGATCGAAGATTCGGGATAATTGTAGAAATTTGAAGGAACGATCCGGAAGGAGAAGAAATGTGTAATGACGTAAGTCAGTGATGACGATCTTTAGTTCGATTGGTGGCAGTACGTCATTTCTACCATGTACCAAATTGTTCCAGAAAAGAGAGAGGTTATTTAATCGTGTGCCGAGTTGCTGTTGAGAGAGAGTAAAGTTGTTGATAGTGATTTGGAAAGTTGCTGTGAAAGTTGTTGAGTTGAATTGAGAATTGTATGCAGTTGTTGTTGTGTGCTGAATAAAAGTGGAAAACTTCATACGTCGACTTTGTGACTTGTATGCTGTTTGGACGGGCTGTGTGAATAAACGAATCTGAGTTACACAACTATCAGGAATTCAAGCATCGGGGCTGAATCAGATACTGATAGAATACACCAACATCGAACTGAGTGTAACACACTGTTGTTTAACTTATATGTATGTTTGCAGACCAGTGGCTGTACCACTGAATGTTTATAATATTATTAATTCTGTATGTGTATAGTTAGCCACGTATGATATTTTATGTATGTATAGGAATTTTAGATTGAGATTCCCAGTGGACCCCCGGAAGTAGCAGAATGTTCGTCGCTTATGTATAGAGATGTGGAGGCTATCACTGAGGGCTACTTTGGCTTTCAGTGAGACGCTCTGCACAAACCGATTATTCAGGGTTGTGCAGAATTTCGTCTCTTATATTACAGACGAGCAGGCGAGCTATCCTGTGCACCCCACTCCACAGAAACGACGAGTTGGCTGAGTAACCTCTACCGCACAGAGGTCGGAAAGAGCTACCCGGAAAAACACCCCTGTCAGACCCCACAGCGTGGCAAGGGAACCCAACTACACAACGACAAAGGTGTGTACCAGAAGCTACCTCACAGAAGGACATTTCGCACGCACCATCTAGCAGTTAAGTGTAATCGCCGAAGGTGCGCTTAAACTGATCAAACAGGACCACAGTAGTTCCAACTCTTCAGAAACTGTAAAACGGACCACAGTAGTCCAAATCTACATGAAATATTATAGCAAGTGCCCGAGGAAGATATAACAGCTGCCTAGACTATCAGCGAACGAACTATTAGCAGTAACTGAGACTTTTTAAGTTAGATTAGTACCTTAGAGAATCTTGTATAGAGTAGAAGAAATAAATGTGTGATTTTAACTGTATATCAAGTGGCTGGACTACATATGATTCATAGCCGTGTGAAAGCTAGTGTGACAGTAATCTTTTACCATTTTTTCTATCTATTTCTGTACCCCAACCTTAAACACAGAACGAGCTATACAAATAAATTTATTAAAGTAATTCATAGGGTTGACTTACTAGCAGTTCCCACCGAATAATCGTGAGGGTCCATAATTCCATTG
>CM072523.1:6740810-6864513 GCA_036898135.1 Oncomelania hupensis | reverse complement strand
CATTTATCTTTGGTTTAACTGTGTTTTCATTTGTCCCTTTTCCCCACATTAAAAACGTTCTCTTGGCAGATTCTCCGCTGAGCAAGGCAGCCATTGTTCACGTGGACGAGGTGCTGGCTCGCTTAACTTCACTGGAGGCCAGAGACGAACTTCTGCACACGGCAAATGAACAGCTAAAGGACGAGGATCAGTTCATCAAGAAAAAGCTCAACCAAGAAGTGACGTTAAAACTGACCGCCTACCACCAGGACAACCTCAAACTGATGTTACACGACGTTGCAATTAAGCTCCAAGGGTATATGCAACATGTAAGGCGACTTTAGAGTGTTTTGTTGTTGCTGCTGATGATGATAGTGAAGATGATGAGGTAACGATGATGTAATCTTGTACAGTGCAGGTATAAAAGTTCTCTGATAAATAAATCTTTGCAATTTATCGAAGAAAAAATAATATTTTAGCGTCCAGCTCCTAGCCCAGTATAGTGAATGTATACAATTGTGAATACTTCTTTGATCATCTGATGCAGATAAACCCTCACTGCTTGTTGGCTTCACAGCAAATTCGCCTACTCCTAATCAAGTTCCAGTTGGTGATCATGTGAAGTTACATTACATTACATAATTGTTGCTTTAGGTCCAGCGGACTCTTCCGAGCCAAATCAGGACCGGACTACCCCCAATACGCATAAAAGATCTGCCGAAACAACCCTAGTGGGAAAACTGAATGCCCTCCACCAGCCAGTCACTTTACAATAAAGACATCCCATGCAGGGGACGGCTGAGGCTTCACCCCAACTTATCGAACCCCCGTTTACAAAAACAAAATAGAATACAAACATCATTAAAACTATCAACAAAACACATACATATAACATGCCTACATTGCTAAATAATAACATCATAGGAAGCCCTAGTGACCACCTGGCAGAAAGCGACCAATATTCCCAAACTGATCCAACAGACCCCATACACAAACAAGGAGTCTTGTCCCGGAAGAGTTTTCAAGAAAAAAAGGTAGGAGACTGGTCTAGCGAAGAAGACGATAGTATAGCAGATTGATAGAAAAGAGCAGGAATGAGAACGAAGACGGCGACAGTGGGAATTTAAAGCACTAAATTTCCAGAAAGTGGGGATACTATTTATACTGAAACCCCCGGCACCCCAACGGTAATTGGTAAGTCTCCTCTCTGAAAATCCTTTTTGGGAAGAGAGGGGACTATAAACTAATAACATAACATAACCCCAACGGGAGTCATGTGAAGTTCAGCACTATCGTTCCGATTGAGGGCAACGCTTACAAT
The DNA here is from genome assembly GCA_036898135.1 of Oncomelania hupensis. Classification (NCBI taxonomy): domain Eukaryota; kingdom Metazoa; phylum Mollusca; class Gastropoda; order Littorinimorpha; family Pomatiopsidae; genus Oncomelania; species Oncomelania hupensis. The sequence goes on along the minus strand of CM072523.1, from coordinate 6,863,213 downwards.
GCGGCAACAAGCGAGTATATTTCTATATATCAGGGCCTAACCTGTTTTTTCAAGGTGGTGGGGGAGGGGGCCCTCGATAGTTAGTTAGTTAGTTATTCATCGCTTACAGGATCCAGCGGACTGCAAAGTGCCGAAGCAGGATCACAAAATCAAGGCCACAATTTTGCTGAAAGAGGACTCACCCCTGATTCACATAAAAGTTCTGCCGAAACAATCCTATTGGTCACACTGAAGACTCCACCAGCCGGTTACTTTACAATAAAGACATCCCACACAGGGGACGCTGAGGCTATACTCTAATGTATCAAACCCCAGTTTACAAAAACAAAATAGAATACAAACATCATTATAAAATATCAACAAAACACATACATATAAAATGCCTACATTGCCTAATAATAACATCATAGGAAGCCCCAGTGACCATTTGGCAGAAAGCGTCCAATATTCCCAAGCTGATCCAACAGACCTCACACACAACTGAGGAGTTTTGTCCCGGAAGAGTTTTCAAGAAAAAGGGTAGGTGACTGGTCTAGCGAAGAAGAAGACAGTATAGTAGATTGATAAAACAGAGTAGGAATGAGAAAGAACAAAGAAGAAAGACAGCGACAGATGGGAATTTAAAGACAAAATTTTCAGAAAGTTGGGATACTATTTATACTAAAAACCCCGGCATCCCCACGGATGGGGAAAAGAGGGGGGAGGGGAGCTCTGATGCATGATAGATATCAAGGAGACACATACAGCTATACAGTTGTACGTATACTTTGAAGCGACCTTGATCTTAAACTAGGGGGACCCCCGTTGGGGGTGCCCGGGGGTTTCAGTATAAAATAGTATCCCCACTTTCTGGAAATTTAGTGCTTTAAATTCCCACCGTCGCTGTCTTTCTCATTTGCTCTTTCTCATTCCTGCTTTTCTATCAATCTGCTATACTATCGTCTTCTTCGCTAGACCAGTCTCTGTTACGTTGAAACGCGTACGAAAGTATGTCGGAAGCGCGCACGATAGATCTAATCGTTTCGTTTTGCAAAGTATTCAATAATGGAGTTTATTTACCTTTGATTTGAGTTTGCATTGTTGTTAGGAGAGGCTTTGGATAACGTGGATAATTTTCGTTGGTCGATATTGTCGGAGAAATACTCTGGATTTCCTTGTTTACTATCGATCGAAGTTTTCGGGACGATTGTCGAAGCAAGAGGTCGGTCGTTCCGGAAGATATAAAAATATGTATTGACGTAAGTCAGTGATGACGATCTTTTATTCGATTGGTGGCAGTGCGTCATTTCTACAGTATTCGAAATTCTTCCGGAAGAGAGAGAGGTTATTTAATCGTGTGCCGAGTTGCTGTTGAGAGATAGTAAAGTTGTTGATAGTGATTTGGAGAGTTGCTGTGAAAGTTGTTGAGTTGAGTTGAGAATTGTATGCAGTTGTTGATGTGTGCTGAATAAAAGTGGAAAACTTCATACGCCGACTTTGTGACTTGTATGCTGCTTGAGCGGGCTGCGTGAATAAACGAATCTGAGTTACACCCTATCAGGAATTCAGCATTGGGGCTGAATCAGATACTGATAGAAAACACCAACATCAAACTGAGTGTAACATTTTGGGGGTCAAGCCGCGATTCACGCCATAGCCAAGGGTTCAACTGCTACAACAAGCGAGTCAACGTTACGAGAGGCAGTCATCGAGGGTAGCCGCCAACGAGTTGCGTCGAGAGGGGCCAACATACTGGGACTACATCACCGATAGGTTCGGGTTGACTGCAAGGGCGTGTAGTCGCCGAAGAGTTGCTTCGTGAGCGAACAACAGAGCGGGACTACGTGGCTGCCGCAGGACTACGTCGAGGGACAGTCTCGGAGCTACATCGCCAGTATTAGAGAGAGCGACGAGCGGACGTCGCGTCTACTTCAGCACAGGAGCGTGTACATCAACACCAGCGTGGTGCAGCGTCGCATACGACGAGGACAGCGGGGCCTGCGTCAGCGAAGGCGACTAGTGACAAGCATCAGCGCTACTGCAGAAAGCGTGCTGTTCTAGAACAGTCTAGAAAGGTACAGCACAGTCAAGAACTTTCCAGAAAAGAACTTTCTAGAAAAGAACTTTCCAGAAGCATCAAGATGGCTGACTTCTGGCAGAGAGGGATTGAATTGAATCTAAAAGGCAAGCAGCTGACGGAGTACGTAAAATCCCAGGAGAGAATACAAGAACGAGAATTAGAAGAGCAGCGTCGCCGCGAAGAAAGAGAATTGGAAGAGAAGCGTCTAGAAAAAGAACTAGAACTAGAACAGAAGCGTCTAGAAATTGAACAGCAACGTCAAGAGAGAGAAGAGCAGCGTCGCCAACAAGAAAGAGAAGAAAAGCGTCGACGTGACGAGATGGAAGAGAGACGATTAGAGGCTGAGCGTCAATTCCAATTAGAAATGGCGCGCATCCAACAACAGCAGCGCGCGCCACAAGTTATTAGTGACTTCAAGGCTCCAAAATTGCCAGTGTTCGTCGACGAAAAGGACCAGATCGACAGCTATCTGGCGAGGTTCGAAAGGTTCGCCGAAAGCGCTAAATGGCAACGTCAAGACTGGGCGATCATACTCAGCGCACTACTGACGGGGAAGGCGCTCGATGTCTACAGTAGACTGTCGAATAATGACGCCAAAGACTACGACGTTTTGAAAGCGGCCCTATTGCAGTGCTACAACTTTACAGAAAAGGGCTACCGTCAACGCTTTCGTGAATGCCGGCCTTTGTCAGACGAGACGCCAAAGCAGTTTGTGGAGCGCCTGTCATCATATCTACACAAGTGGGTGGAATTATCAGGCAAAGGGAAGACTTACGAGAGTCTCCATGAGCTGATCGTGAGGGAACAATTACTCAACGCCTGCCCTAAGGACCTCGCGATCCACTTGGAAATACAAAAGTTGCAGACGCTAAAAGACGTTGCTGAGGCTGCTGAAAGATATCTCATCGCTCATGAGAAAACGTTGGGGCCACCCAGCGCGACGAAACACTTTCAGAAGACGGCAAGACATGGGAACCAGATCCAGGGGAGCCAGACGAGCCAGAGACAGACGGACTCCACGCCTCCTCCCAGGGAAGGGCATTCAAGAGGCTGTTTCACCTGCAACGCTATAGACCACAGAGCGGCTAACTGTCCTCAAAACAAAACTAGCGGACAGCGGAGCAGTACGGACACGGCGGGCAACCGGCAGAGGCGGTTCTCCAATCAACGGCAAAACAGTAGATCTGACCATCAAGTGTGCGGCGGGAGCGTCATTCTTCCGAGTGAGACCAAGCGCACAGCTACCCCTGCCGACGTGCAAGAGTGCATGACCGATGGCCAACTTCTCCTTGCCAACGGAAAATCCATCCCCGTCGTCGCCAGCGCAGCTGTGACCGTCCAGAACATGCCTGTTTCCAAGGGACGCGTCGGAAATCATGAAGTGACTGTCTTAAGAGACTCTGGCTGTAGTGGGGTCATCGTCAGAGAAGACCTAATCGCTAAAGAACAGTTCACTGGCGATTCAAAATGGACACTTATGGCCGACAGCAAATGTTTGAAAGCGCCAGTTGCGAAGATTCATGTCAACACCCCTTTCTACATAGGCGAAGTCGAAGCGGTTTGCCTGAAGAAGCCGCTGTATGATTTGATGATCGGGAATATCGACGGCGCGAGACGACCCGACGACCCCGATCCAGAGTGGAGTCCTGCCTCAACTCAACACGTCGAAGTTGTGGAGGAGGATCCATTGCCGTTTCCCGATGGAGACCTTACAGAGCTGCTACGGGACAATGTGGTTACTCCGGCTCAGCCCTGCCGACCAGAGATCGTCGGTGCTGTTACTACCAGGGCCCAGGCCAAGAGAGACAAGACGTCTACACCACTGAGGGTCGCCGACAACTCTAAAGCTGCCATCGTGGACCGAGATAAGCTGATCCAGCTCCAGGAAGCTGATAGCACTTTAAACAAGTACAGGAACCGCCAAGACCACGTGACCAAAGGCAGTGGTACGGTCTATTTTGAGGTGAAGGCCAAGATCCTGTACCGAATCTTCCAGCACCCGAGGGTCAACGGAGGTAAACCACTACGTCAAGTCTTGGTACCGTTACCCCTAAGGCGCCAGGTGATGGAAGTAGCGCATGACTCAATCATGGGAGGTCACCTAGGCATCAAGAAGACGTCAGACAGAATCCAGGCGGTGTTCTACTGGCCAGGACTTCATGCGGACGTCAGCCGTTTCTGCCGATCATGTGACATTTGCCAGAAGACCATACCTCGAGGAAGGGTCCCGAAAGTGCCTATGCAGAGGATGCCTCTGATCGACCGACCTTTCAAGAGGGTGGCCTTAGACTTAATCGGCGAAATAAGACCTCCGAGTGAAGAAGGTCATCGATGGGTACTGACTTTAGTGGACTATGCGACTCGGTACCCAGAAGCAGTGCCACTGAAGAAGATTGACACAGAAACTGTGGCAGAGGCACTGGTGGACATGTTCAGTAGACTTGGAGTGCCTGAAGAAATTCTGACAGACCTCGGGACGCAGTTCGTCTCTGACTGCATGAAGGAGGTCAACAGACTGCTGAGCATCCGGCATTTGACTACGACACCCTACCATCCGATGTGCAACGGGCTTGTCGAAAAGTTCAATGCTACGTTGAAGTCCACCCTGAAGAAACTGTGCAGCGAGCAGCCCAGACAATGGCATCGTTACATCAACGCCTTACTGTTCGCCTACAGAGAAGTGCCGCAGGAGTCCACCGGCTTTTCTCCGTTCGAGCTGCTGTACGGAAGAACCATCCGAGGGCCGATGCACATCCTAAAAGAACTGTGGACGAAAGAAGTAGACACCCCAGAGGTGAAGAACAGCTACCAGTACGTGTTTGAGCTACGGGAGAAGCTTGAGCAGACTCTCGATATAGCCAGAGAGAACCTGAAGAAGTCCCAGGACTGTGGAAAGCACTACTATGACCGTAGGCATGGGTGCCACCTTTCCGACTATGGTCGGAAAATCAGATTTTTGCTGAAGCCTACAATCGGAAATCCGATTTTTCGAAAAAAAAAATCGTTAAAAAAAATTATAAAGAAGTAAACGAAACAAGATTTGTATCAGATTTATGTAAAGATGCACAGCTGAAAGGGGCTTAACCCGCGTATCCGGTTGATGACTTCCGGCCGGTCTGAGACTGAAGCGTGGATATTGTGACTTTGTGTTCCAATCATGCCGTTTTTAGAGGAAAATACCGATACTGGAAAGAAAAAAGCGTTAGAGGTAGATAAGGGAATGAAGAATAAGTGGAGGTGGGAGGTGAAATGTCTACTGTATGTATTTATAACATGTTTTATGGACAATGATTACTTGTATATTGCTATACTCAATACAGTTTTTTGTGAGAACTCCACCTTTACAGCACTTGATAATGAGTACCTGTACTACATGCAATTCTCACTTATTACAGTTTTTTCCCCAGATTCCTGCTGCGATTTGTTTTCTATAAATACTCTGTTGTTGTTGTGCTGTAAAGATGTGCCAAGTGTGAAGATAAGAATAGTCAGTAGAATACAGCTACATTGTATTTCTGCTAATGTATACAGTTGGTCAATAGTGAAATTAGTTTGGAAAAAAAAACAATGCTTTTTGTTCTTGTGTATATTTGTGTGTGTTTGTTTTTCTTTCTCTCACCTCTTATACACTTTCACAAAATGTTTAAACAATCTTAACTATGCTTCTGATTGTTCATATACATGTGTTTCCCATTTGCATTGACTAAGTCTGGGGACTTAGTCACCTTTGCGAGTGTTAGGCCCTGGTCTTTTTATGTAGTTTTTTTCTTGTTCTATGTGAGTGTCTTGTATGTATCAAATTAGTGGTAAATCATTCTTCAGCTTTCACGAGAGGCCTCTAAATTGGCTTTGAATATTGTAAAAATTTTCTATCAGGGGGCGTTGCCCTCCTAACCCCCTACCAGGGCGTTGCGCCGGGACCCCATCGGGGCCTGGGCGGCCCCGGACCCCTGCCTTCAGATTTTGGAAAATTTCTTGGTGGCACCCATGCCGTAGGGCTGTGAACAGGAAGTTTAAACCTGGCAACAAAGTGCTGGTGCTGCTACCTACCGATCATAATAAGTTGCTGATGCAGTGGAAAGGCCCGTACGAAGTGGAGACCGTGGTGGGGATCAACGACTACAAGGTGAAGGTCGGTCAGCATTCCAAGATATACCACGCCAACCTCCTTAAGCTGTACGTGGAAAGGCCATCAGAGACTGTGCACGCAGCCACAGCAGCTGTGACCGACGACAGCTTTGACAGCGAAGAACTGTTGGAACTGGGAGACTTCCACAGCAAAGAAGGCATCGATGATGTTAAGCTAGGACCAAGCTTGACGGAAGGTCAAAAGATGGAGCTCAAGGACCTTATGGGCGAATTTCCCCATAGCTTCAGTGATGTCCCAGGCTCTACGACTTTGGTCGAACATGAAGTCCACACCCAGACCTGGAAGGAGCATCTGCAGACCTTGAGGGAGCTGTTCCACCGTCCCGCAGAAGCCAACCTGACCGTGAGACCCAGCGAATGCATTCTGGGAGCTGACAACGTCGACTGCGTCGGACATCCGACGGGAGAGGAAGACAACGGAGGACGCACTGATTCCAGGGAAGCCCACGTGATCATCGTCTTTGACCCTGGGCCGATGACGACCGCAACTGACGAGGGCGTCGATTCCTTGCGAACGAAAGAACATTGACTGTGTGGACGAACTAAGAATATTGGTAATGACAGACTTGAAAATGAAAAACGTTGACTGGGTAAATGATCTGTGAACCTTGACAGTATCCAGAAAGATTTGCAGATGAGAAACATTGACTCTGTGTGAATGAACTGTGAACATTGACAGTAAATGAGACAGTCTGAAGTAAGTTTTAATTCTGTACATTGTTTGTGCATTACGTTTCAACGTTGTTGAAAGAAATTGGGTAAATTTCTTCTTGAGTGGGGGGTTATGTTACGTTGAAACGCGTACGAAAGTAAGCCTATGTCGGAAGCGCGCACGATAGATCTAATCGTTTCGTTTTGCAAAGTATTCAATAATGGAGTTTATTTACCTTTGATTTGAGTTTGCATTGTTGTTAGGAGAGGCTTTGTATAACGTGGATAATTTTCGTTGGTCGATATTGTCGGAGAATACTCTGGATTTCCTTGTTTACTATCGATCGAAGTTTCGGGACGATTGTCGAAGCAAGAGGTCGTTCCGGAAGATATAAAAATATGTATTGACGTAAGTCAGTGATGACGATCTTTTATTCGATTGGTGGCAGTGCGTCATTTCTACAGTATTCGAAATTCTTCCGGAAGAGAGAGAGGTTATTTAATCGTGTGCCGAGTTGCTGTTGAGAGATAGTAAAGTTGTTGATAGTGATTTGGAGAGTTGCTGTGAAAGTTGTTGAGTTGAGTTGAGAATTGTATGCAGTTGTTGATGTGTGCTGAATAAAAGTGGAAAACTTCATACGCCGACTTTGTGACTTGTATGCTGCTTGAGCGGGCTGCGTGAATAAACGAATCTGAGTTACACCCTATCAGGAATTCAGCATTGGGGCTGAATCAGATACTGATAGAAAACACCAACATCAAACTGAGTGTAACAGTCTCCTACCTTTTTTCTTGAAAGCTCTTCCGGGACAAGACTCCTTGTTTGTGTATGAGGTCTGTTGGATCAGCTTGGGAATATTGGACGCTTTCTGCCAGGTGGTCACTAGGGCTTCCTATGATGTTATTATTTAGCAATGTAGGCATTTTATATGTATGTGTTTTGTTGATAATTTATAATGATGTTTGTATTCTATTTTGTTTTTGTAAACGGGTGTTCGATAAGTTGGGGTGAAGCCTCAGCCGTCCCCTGCGTGGGATGTCTTTATTGTTAAGTGACTGGCTGGTGGAGAGCTTTCGGTTTTACCACTAGGGTTGTTTCAGCAGATCTTTTATGCGGATCGGGGGTTGTCCGGTCCTGATTTGGCTTGGAAGAGTCTGCTGGACCTAAAGCAATAATAATGTAATGTAATGTAAAACTAGGAGGGATATAAAGTCCAAACTTGTATTTAGAGCTGATAGATTGATCTTTCATATATGTTATGTTTTTGCGTAGGCCTTGCAAAAATATACACAAAATAGGTCATCATACAGTGGAATGGCTGTTAATTTAACACATTGGGTTATTTGATCAGACATGTGTGAGAGGTAATGTGAAGTTTAAGTTCATCCCAAGATCACCGTTTTTGTGTATGTGGCATAATACAACTTTTGCTGTGCTTTATTTAATAGCACATGAGTGTATTTGAAGCCAGAGGTCAAGGTAAAGAGCATAGAAAGATCAAAGTTGGTATTAATTTGCATTTTAATGTCACCGTTTCATTTTTTTTTTCTTCTGGGCACTAATTTTCATGTTAAATATTGAGAGTTCTATAAGGAACATGTAAGTCATATGGGCTTTGCCTTCTAGTTTATTTTTTTCTGTTGTTCTGCATGTCTGTGAGCAAATTTAAAGATTTACAAATGTGTGTTGGAGTATGAAAATTCAACTGAATGTCAATCCATCTTGATTTTTTTTTAAATTGTTAAACTTGTGCAGTACTGATACTGTTCGCAAATTCAATATAAGTTGAAAAATACTAGTATTTCTTTTCATGTGTACATATTTAGAGATGAAAGGTTTCACACACACAAACAGACGCTCCTTTCTCTAAGCAGCCCCCTTTTTTTCTCTCTCTCCATCTGAACCACAAACACTGAAATGATGAAAGAAATATCTCTTCTGATTTCAAATTTCATTTGTAAACCACACATGAAACATCTACACACAAGTCAAAACATTTCCCTTTAAGTTACTTAAACTTCAGTTTAATTCTTTTTCATTCTTGAACTCACTCTCTCTTTGAAACACATATGAAAATCTCTCTCTCTCTCTCTTCTCTCTCTCTCTCTCTCTCTCTGTATGCAACTGTTTTACAGTAACAAAACCAATATTCCATTACACAACATGATCAAATGTATAAAAAACAAATTGTAGAGGACAATATTACCTTCAGAGGCACATTATTATCTTTGTATTACTTAGCCAATCGCTATAGAATACAAAAGTCAATTGCTACCATCTTTTTTTTAAAAATACGACTTTCACCTGATACCTTTTTGTGTGTGAGTTTGCGATGCAGATAAAGTAATACCACTTAACCTTTTGAGTTAATCAAACTTGCAATATTCAAAACACAGTTTGCACTATCGCAAAATTGGCTGAACCAATTTTGGTAGTATTTTGCTTGCAGATAGTTCAAATAGTGGCCAATCAATCCATGTTTTTATTTTGCTTCTTTAGAATAAAGCCGAGCCACAACAGCTTCCCCACAATTAACACTTTTGAAAATGCTTATATTCAAAAATTGAAAATATGGGTGAGTGGCTACGTCAGTAAATACATTTGTATGGCGTGGAATAAATAAAAAAAATCATACTCAAGTTTTAGAATGTATAAAGAAATTATTGAAATTTAATAATTTAACTGTTTCTTAACTTTTTAACTTTATTTTTTACGGTTAGGTGGTGACAGATGGATATTGTATACTGAAGAATTTTCCAATTTGGTCTTACTGATAAACACTGACATAACATGTGTGCATGAAAAACTCTAGTCTCCACAGTTAATTTATTTCGTCTTTTATCTTTATGAAAAACAGCATCTTTAATCTTCTTTTTTGAAATACCACTGCTAAACAGTGGGAGCTGGCAATTCAAAACGTCAAACCTAAGCTTCAGTGCACACTAATATAATACACATATTATCTCCCTTAATTCAGTGTATTCAATTCAATTCAAACAACTTTATTTATCCAGATTTGGCAATTACAATGGGGGTATGAGTGCTCTCTAATTTAAAAAAAAAAATCACAACAATATCTGATATACATGAGGATGTCTACAAACAATAACAACTTGCACAAAACAACTTGCACAAAACACAGCGGCAGCCCCCCGACACCATCCGCACATACACACTGCCCATGCACACATATACATCCAGTTCATAGACATCTACCCAACACAGGCATACATCACCAGCAGCACTCACCACAGACACAGGCATAAAAATAACAAGGTAGAAGATTCATTAGTAACTAGTAATTAGTGTAGTAACTAGTTTCAATGAGATTTGCTTAAAACACATACATATGAACTAAAAATGCTTCAATATGGTGGCCTGTATTTATATTGTAATATATCTACCAGTGTTTCCAATAATGAAATTATTCCACCACAATAAAACATAATTTTAATGCTTCTGGAAGCAATTATCTGAAGAGCACTTTAAATATTGCCAGCTGGATCTTGCACATCTTATTCCGCCAGTGCACAGACCTCCTGGCATGTATGTAAATTTAGCCTAGTATGGATAGAATTATATAGACATTTCTAATGCTCCGGATTATCTAACTTTGACTTTCAAACACTGGTGAAAGAGATTTTTCATATTGTGAATGCAAACACAGTCTACCCCATTTGCTCTGATCAGAATTCCTAAAACTTTTTCTGTAAAACTGCATGTAAAGCCTAGCTATCCTGCAGGGGATGAACTTTTGTGTCTTTAGGTATGAGACTTTTCAGGTCACTGAAGGTTTTCTCCAAGTACTCTGGTTTTTTCCCTCCCTTTAATAATAATATTGGATGCAATCAATTAAAATTTTAAAAATAAATGATTTACCTTCCAGCTTCTATAATAAAAGCAATCTATTTAGTTCACTGTACTTTGAGTTCTACTGAAGAAAAAGTGCATGATAGCATTCTGTTTTATTATTATTATTATTATTATTATTATTATTATTAAATATAGAAACTTGAAAAAGGTTTCTATTAATAAAACCCAGCCACTTTCACCATCATATAAACCTTCCTATCACAAAATGAGCACCCAGTCATGTTCATAGAAAGTCTTGGAGTAGATCAATCCCTAACAGGGACACTAACAGTAACAGTGTCATTGGAAAAACTCCTCTTCTTGTTTGACCTCTAAACTGGAGGTTGTAGGACTGAGGTACTTCCCGAACAGCAGAGTCTCTCTCTCAGATATTGCCATAGCTACGCCGAAGTTGGCTAGGCCAATAGCCATCAGAATTCCTCCACGAGGAAGAATTCTCCGCAGAAACGGCAGCATCGCCCCTTTCTCAGCCATCCCTGGAACGTGGTAGGTGTAAAACTTCCTGGCGTTAGTGATGCACATTAGCGGCCCCAGGATAAGCGGGTAGAGGGCGCCTGCAGCTGTCTGGATGGTACCCGACCGAATGGCTGCGCACACTGTGCATGGGAAATCACCCACCAACACCTGAACAAACAACGAGGGAGATGTAGAAAATAAAATATAATTATATATAAAATGAGTCAAATACATAGCTCCTCTGAAATATAATTGTACATGTATATATATCATGTGTTATTGTATGTACAAGCAAAAGCAAACACACATTCTCATAGAGGGAGGGAGAAAGAGAGAGTGAGAGAGAGAGAGAAGGAAAGGGAGGGAGAGAGAGAGAGAGACAGACAGAGAGAGAGAGAGAGACTAACAACTCTAATGAGTCAAATCGATCTAATGCATATAAAAGCAAGGTATACACAACCAAACATCATTTGAAGCAAAGCACATTTCCTTTGATACATACATACACCCAAATCAGTCCAAACACACTTAATACACATGACACACACACACTGGTCACATCCACTCACACAAACCACCACACACGTAGTCTATTCCTTAAAATAATAGTTAAAGACATGCTTGCACCATCAACACAAATTTGCTTGTAATCGTTGTTCCCTGCCCCCCCCCCTCCCCCCCCTCCATTACAAGAGTTCCAAATGCACTGATCTAAGCATAAAAATACATACAAGGTACTTCTACTACTATTATTATTATTGTTAGTATTATTATAAATGAACTAGGAGGAAACAGAATTCAGTCAATTTCTCACCCTAAATCCAGCATTGTAAATCCAGCATTGTAAACCCTAAATCCAGGACAAATCGTAGGTTTGAATCCCCTGGTGGGAAAAAAATAAGTGACCACTTTTGACTGGCCATCTTAGCAGTATAGCTGCCCTGCCCCTGGTGAAAGTTTGCTGTGATGGTCATCCCCATATGCCATATTGCCAAAGGTGGGCATAGATGTTACACTTCAATGTTCCTTCCGGTCAGGATTAGCTACGAGCTTAACATTATTATCCTTGTAACATGTTGTAAATTACGTTTAAAGTCTACAGAAAAAAGGTCTTTAGCCTGCTCTTACTGTTAGCATTGCTGGTCGCTGACCAGTGACCTTACCGCCCCTTTCCTAAGAATTGCTGGTCACTGATCACACCGTCCCTTTTCTTAACAAAGCTGGGCACTATGACTGACCTTATCTGTGACTAGGAATTTGTGGAAGGTGGTGGCCAGGACGACGGGCAGGATAACGGTGGGTGCGTAGGTTCCGACACGAGCCAGGTGCATCAGGCTCAGCTTCTTTCGGCAGTAGTTGTTGATGTATATCCCCGACATCGCAGCCACGCTGCCCAAAACACCCACACCCCAGGTGAAGGGCCACCTGCACAGTGAAATAATTATGTAATACAGAGTGATATAAATAATGACATCTACAATCAGTGTTAGGATTACGTTTAACCTAACAGTAAACACTAAGTCTAAGGCATAGTTATATTATAAACTGTTCTCAAAGTGGATCTCACCTATTCACAACTTTCCGGCACCTCTCATAAAAACTCGTGGGTATCGCCATTATAAATTAAAACGAGGTTATATGAAACCAAGTTCCGGTTTGGCTTGTTTTGCTTTTATCAAAGCTTGATGCGTGACTTTTAAATATGGCAAATTGCCGAAAACGACGATTGTTAGAGCCAGAAAACGAGTGGGATAAGTATAAAAACGGTGGAGGAAGTACATGCTCAGTGAAAGAATGCAAAAAACAATCGTAGAGGCCTGTATTTGTGGCGACTTCGGAGGTGCGTCGATCATCGACAGAAAGTGAAACAGGACCTGAAAACTCTTGTAGTTTTCCATAGCTTCGCCGTCGCAACCTTCACAAAACACGAAGTAACTGACTATGTTAGGCCTAGCGTTGTGGCCAAGTGGGCTAAGGCGGGACTAACTTGCCTTGTCCACAAGCCAGAAACCAATGGCGCCTGACAGGTGTGGGTTCGAGCCAGCATCTGGGCGTTATTTTTCCGAATATTTTTCAAAAATTCACAAATAATGTTAGGTAGGTAGGGTTTAGGCGCGCCACTGGCGATAGAAAGGGATAATAAACTGCAGCAAAAAAAATAAAAATATGTGAGGGTACGATACAGGTGGCCAGTGACACATGTTATTATTCTTGAATATTTGGAAATAACTCACTAAAACACGCGGAGAAAAAAAAAACGGAAGTATTTTTCATAGAGGGGATTCCCGTTGGTGCATAGGATAGCAGAAAAGTGTGAATACCTTTGAAGCAAATGTAACCGTAAAAGTATTTTTACGATTATGACAGCCAATAACGATCTCTATAATGCCATTTTTATAAAAAAAAGTCTGTTTATGGTAACATAGGGAGAGAAAAAAAAGGGTCGGTAGGTAGGCTTCTTTTTTTTAATTTTTTTCCCCTAAATCTTTTCCACATTTAAACAGCACTCTATGAGCGTAAAGAGCTGCATATAGCACTCACTAAAAACCGGATTTAATTAAAGGTGCTAACTTACTGCTTGACATACAAAGTTTATTAGCGGCAGGGATAGCTCAGTGGTCAGAGCGCACGACTTGTGCGAGTGCGTATTGGGCGGCATGGGTTTGAATCCTGACTTCAGCAAACTATTGCGTGATTGCTGAATATTACGGGTAAGCGCCTTGAGAAGCTCTCTGAGCTTGTAAGTGCGCTATATAAGAAAAATCTTTCTGTCTTTAATGACTCCGACAACTAAGCAATCATCAAAGAAAGGGGGAACAGGACTTTCTGCTTTCTAGGTGTGTTTATATGTATTTCTAGGTGTGTGTATATGTATTTCTAAGTGTGTTTATATGTATTTCTAGGTGTGTTTATGTGTATTTCTAAGTGTGTTTATATGTATTTCTAGGTGTGTTTATGTGTATTTCTAAGTGTGTTTATATGTATTTCTAGGTGTGTTTATATGTATTTCTAGGTGTGTTTATATGTATTTCTAAGTGTGTTTATTTGTATTTCTAGGTGTGTTTATGTGTATTTCTAGGTGTGTTTATATGTATTTCTAGGTGTGTTTATATGTATTTCTAGGTGTGTTTATATGTATTTCTAGGTGTGTGTATATGTATTTCTAGGTGTGTATATGTATTTCTAGGTGTGTTTATATGTATTTCTAGGTGTGTTTATATGTATTTCTAGGTGTGTTTATATGTATTTCTAGGTGTGTTTATATGTATTTCTAGGTGTGTTTATACATATTTCTAGGTGTGTTTATATGTAATTCATAGGTGTGTTTATATGTATTTCTAGGTGTGTTTATAATTCTAGGTGTGTTTATATGTATTTCTAAGTGTGTTTATATGTATTTCTAGGTGTGTTTATATGTATTTCTAGGTGTGTATATAAGTATTTCTAGGTGTGTATATATGTATTTCTAGGTGTGTATATATGTATTTCTATGTGTTTATATGTATTTCTAGGTGTGTTAATATGTATTTCTAGGTGTGTTTATATGTATTCCTAGGTGTGTTTATATGTATTCCTAGGTGTGTTTATATGTATTCCTAGGTGTGTTTATATGTATTTGTAGGTGTGTTTATATGTATTTCTAGGTGTGTTTATATGCATTTCTAGGTGTGTTTATATGCATTTCTAGGTGTTTTTATATGCATTTCTAGGAGGTGTGTGTATATTTCTATGTGTGTATATGTATTTCTAGGTGTTTATATGTATTTCTAGGTGTGTTTATACATATTTCTAGGTGTGTTTATATGTATTTCTAGCTGTGTTTATATGCATTTCTAGGTGTGTTTATATGCATTTCTAGGTGTGTTTATATGTATTTCTAGGTGTTTACATGCATTTCTAGGTGTGTGTATATGTATTTCTAGGTGTGTGTATATGTATTTCTAGGTGTGTTTATATGTATTTCTAGGTGTGTTTATATGTATTTCTAGGTGTGTGTATATGTATTTTTAGGTGTGTGTATATGTATTTCTAGGTGTGTTTATATGTATTTCTAGGTGAGTTTATGTTTTTCTAGGTGTTTATATGTATTTCTAGGTGTGTTTATATGTATTTCTAGGTGCGTTTATTTATATTTCTAGGTGTGTTTATATATAATATATATTTTTAGGTGTGTTTATGTATACATTTTTAGCTGTAAAACATGCCAGGATTTAAAAAAATTAACGTTAGTGCAATGGAATGTGTATGTGTGCGCACAGACCAGACCTCAGTTTATACACTTGTCCACAAGAATAGGGCTATTGTGCTGCCCGAGTATCAGGGTAATGTTATCATCATGACAGGCCGTTACTCTGGGTGGTTTGAATCCTGGTCCGCAAGATGGGTTAACATTCTCTCTTTCTCAGTTCCGTGGCTCTGTCTCATGATTCCATCCTAACTAACTTTGATGCAATGACAACATTGATTGAAGAAGATGGTGATGCTATGACATTGTCAATGTCAACGATAATGTCGACAACAATGACAATCATATGAAAATCACAATGACAAGGATGACAATGATGATGATGTTGGACTGATGTTATATGTTACACACTAAGGCGGTGACTTGCATTTCGTAATGTGGTTGCCAGTTCATGATGGTCTTCATCTGCATTTCCAAAACTTCACTGTGGGTCATCTTTCGACTGCCCGCTGGTTTTTCCTCCCCTTTCTTCACACGTATCATCATTCCACTCACTGGCCCCAAGTCATCCTTCTGGTGTTCTCGAATCAGACGATCCATTGCTGTTGGTGTTTGGAGGCAATCAGCACTACAAACAAAAAGATGGGTGAAATAATTAATAACATTTTGTCAATGCATCTTGATTTTATTACTTCGGGAAAAAAAAGTCTGTTTATGGTATTCCGTCTGATCCTAATTTGTCGGCCGGACCCTAAACTTTTTGTGGGGATCGTCTTGAAAAAAAAAAAAGCTAAGAAAATCACACCCAAGGTTAAAAAGGTTCAGAAAGAAAAAAAAAGTAAGCCGACCGACCGACCCTATATTTTTTCTGTTACAATAAACAGACATTCTTTTTTGGCCATGACTTATTTTTTAATTCTTCTTCTTCTTCTTCTTATTATTATTATAGCTATTGACGCCTAATCTAAACAAAGCCCTAGGCGTTTACAAAGTCAAAAATTTACAACCAATCAAAAAGAAAACATACAAAACAAGAAAAGAAGATAATTTTTTCACTGATAACCACCTTCTGCAAAACACACACACACACACACGCACGCACACATAATCACTTCTATAATAAAGAAAACAAAAAATCAATTAAATTAGTCACTGCGAGAAGCTAAGCACACCAAACATACTCAAACAAAGACAATCAAAATTAAAGACTATGATGGAAATAAATAAGTTTTGAGATGTTTTTTGAAGGTTGGCAGGGCGAGTGAATGGCGGATGAAGTGGGGGAGCTGGTTCCAGGTAACAGGGGCTTGATAAGAGAAAGACTTTTGGCCAAAAGTTTTTGCCCTGACAGTGGGGATTGTAAAGATACGAGAGTCTGCAGAAGAGCGAAGCTGACGGGATGGGGTGTAGAGATGGAGTAGGTCAGATATATATTGTGGGCCAGAAGCATCAAGTGACTTATAGCAGAGTGTGGCAGTCTTGTGAGAAATTCTCTGTTGAACGGGAAGCCAGTGGAGAGAATGTAGGAGAGGGGAGATGTGGTCAAATTTAGAAGAGCGAAAGACAAGCCTAGCAGCATGGTTCTGGACCTTTTGGAGCTTAGAAATAAGATAGTTAGGGCAGCCTGAAAGAATAGCATTGCAGTAATCTAAACGAGACAGTACGAAGGCACAGAGAAGAGTCTTAGTTGAATCTTCAGTAAGTAAATGACGGATGGATGAGATTCTACGAATTTCGTAGAAGCAGGTTTTACAAATTAACTACAGTACATGCGTCTGAAAAGAGAGGGTTTGATCAATGGTGACACCGAGATTGCGGACAGAGGTTGATAGAGAAATGTCAGTGTCGCAGAGTGAAACAGAACAAGGTAAGGAAGAAGATGAAAAGATTTTTTGAGGAGCAATGATAAGTTCAGTTTTATCCTCTTATATCTAGAGCTTTTCCAGTTCAAGAGCTGCTCAAGGTGCTGGCAGATACAGAATCTAACTCAAGCCAACCAAAGCTCTCACTTGCTGGCTTAGGCGCATTGCCCGACTCCCCACCCCAGACAACCAAGCACAATCCTGGAAGACCATGGCTGGGTGAGAAGGGACCTAGTTACTGTCACGATGGACCACAGCATGGATCTGCACTAACTTTAATACCATCCAAATACTTGAAATAGAAACCTGGTAGGTTATACATCTTTTTTTTTTTCTTTACTACAGCACACACTAGTGTATGTTACCTTCACACTAACGTCATTTTCACAAACACCAGGCTCTCAACCCGTTCACCAGCACAGGCTCTGAAGTCTTTTCTTTCGTCTTTGTAAACTCGTGGGCCTCCTACATACGTACTATGTAATTGAGGCCTACGAAAGACGAGACTTCGCAGCCTGTGTTCACCAGCTGCTCCATATTTGTTAAATAAATATGAACGCCAATTACTACAAGCGCCTGGTTTCACTTTTCAACACTTTTTTTCCCTCACTGTTCTCCATTTTAACGAACAACAACCATCATCTGCGGTAAATTATCAACAACAGAATCGTTCTGCCAGAACTTCTGGTTCATCATCATGTACTGATCATGTACTTTCAGTTTTAGTATTTTACTACAGAACACTATGTTACCTTCACCCTCACGTTATTTTCACAAACACCAGACTCTCAACCCGTTCACCAGTTGTTCGATAGTTACTCCAGTGTCACAAGTCGAGAGCAAGAAGAAGTTGGCATATCATTATTTTGACTGAGATTCATGCATCAATCCACACCCATCAATCTAGGCAGGTGCTTCTCTGCTAACCAAGGTCATCCAAAACTTCCGGTCATGCGCAGCAGCAAATTCATTAAATAGGTCAAATGACACGAATGTTTACATTTCGAAAACATTGCGACTAAAACATGAAACAAATAGAGAAATAATACAGAGTAACATCAAATGCTAATAAATAAATATTAATTTTTTAAGTTATGTTGTCTTTAGCAAAAATAAAATTTTTGCTTTTCTAAAACGATTTTATTAGTTGGTGACAGCACTGTTCAATACATAGCGTCACAGTGCGGGAGGTGTGCTGTATCATCGTTTTGCTTTTGCCTTACAACATAAGAAAATAATCATTTGTCTTGATGGTCATCAAAGCTCATTTTATAAATAGCTTGTAGTCAATTTTCAAACCCAAAAACTCTCAATATAACGACCCAGACAAATATACTTAACTCAAACAGGTGGTTACGATGGCAAATGATACTCCCCAATCACGTGGTTTGATGAATTTGTCGCCATTTTCTGCTGCATTTCCTGCTTCCGTAGTTCGATTGTTTTGCTCGATGCGCGCATCGATATTCGTCCTTGAATTTGCATCGTAGTGACAACAATCTATTCTCGCTTGACTGCACGTGGATACTTTGTGATCTGGGTTTTTATTTCAACAGGAAAGTGTGCTGCAGACAGGGTTTGAGTGCCCGCATTTTTCTGGCAACCACTGACGCAGATTGTGTGACACTATCACTATGCCGGTCCGCAAACAAGGTAAGCAAAATCGATGTATTTGTTGTTATGTTAGATTTATTTCGAGATGCACGTTGTTTACTTATACTAAGGCGCGCTAGTGGTAAAGTGCACACTGATTTTGAATTCTTCATATATTTGAAATGTTGGAATACCCCCGGAGGTACGGATGCAGATGATGTTTTTGTGAGTTACAACTTACAGTAGCAACAACACATCATTTTTTCGAAACCCCCCCAAATTTTTTTTTTTGCCTAAATTTATTACAGGATAACATGTATATTGCAAAACAAATTCATTTTTTAACATAAGTCGAAAACTTTTTTTTAAAATAGCCATTAAAGAAAAAACGCCGAATCAACAGTTTCAGCTCTTTTTCCATTTTAGGTGACCGGCCGATGGCCTGCTTATATATTGGACAGAATGTTAATTTAACGCTTTAACAAGTTAGTCCTCGATGTGATCTTTGTAAACAAATTAAAAAAAACTCAAACTTAATGTATTATGCATGAGAAATTATTTGTATTTTGAAGCACTGACCGTAATGTAGTAGCCATGTTTTGAAGTGTGTAAGCATAAAATAGGCCTATCATTCAGAGTTATTAGGCCTATCACTGAGGGATAACTCTATTTGTCATCACGGACGACAACTCTTGGCATGCGTTGATGCTACGTGCAGGAACTAAAAACCACTTTTTCAAGTATTTTACGGTCGAATTTCAAAATTTTTTTTGCTTTGACATGGAAATAGTGCGTTCAATTATCTGTACACAAAGTTTTAGCGAGGGGTCTTATTATTTAATAACAATTATCACGATAAAACCCGCTTTTTCACTTGCCATTTCAGCTACCAGAACGCGGACGTCTCCTTTTGCAAAAACCCCGAAGCTACAGGCTTTCATTAATAATTATTGGTTAAAATTATTTATTTCTTATACGTTTTCGCTTAGAAATAGCGCGTAATTTCATACTGCTGTTCTGTGGACACACTTTGGGATAACTCTATTCGTCATCACGGACGACAACTCTTGGCATGTGTTGTTGCTACTTACAGGTGACATGATGTTCCATAATGCGTTATAAATTGTTCTTTAGTCAGCTACACTTCAGCGCATTTCCATTGATACCTATCACCTTTTATTGTAATTATATTTTGTAATATCAGCCCATTCACACAAATCAGAAATGTTGCTCAATTTTATTAAGGCAGGAAAACAGGTTTGTTTGTTTACTTCCTTAGTTAATCATAGTTCTTTGCTTGGGGGGCATGATCAGCTCTCATTTCCTTGATGATTGATGAATGCATGGTCGTACATATAGTATTTGGAAACATGATGTTTAGTATAGTTAGTGTTGGTATTAAGAAGCAGACCTAGAGTATGAATCGTGAATCCCGAAAAATGAAAATAGGTTGATTGTTGAATTGTTTAATGAACATTGCATCAGGCCTTGCAAAGACCATCCTGCAGGGCATGATGCAAGTACGCGGAAGAAGAGGGAAACAGAAAAAGAGGTGGGAGGACAACATTCAAGAATGGACTGGCTTGACACTGAGCGAAGCCATAAGGGTTGCTGAGGACAGAGAAAGATGGATGATGGAGTACACTGGTTAAACGATAATCTGTTGTGCTCCTACAACCTTCAAGTTACGGGATAGGATAGGATAGGGCAGGGATTATGCTTACATTTTGAAAACTGCATGCGATTTGCTTAAGTCTTTGCCTGCCAGGCATGTTTCCACGTTTGTGCCAGGCATGTTTCCACGTTTGTGCCAGACATTTCTCTGGCACCGGAAAGAAAGTTCAGTACCTTAGGTATTTAAGCTACTGTTCTTTCAATAATAGTTGTTAAATAGACATATTCATATCAAATTAAAGGTAAAAGCAGAGACAATATACAGAGGGACCGCCAGCTTCGCGCAGGCGTAGTTGGAGTGCGCTACTTCTGCTAGCTGGGCCAAACCTGCCCTGTCAACTTCCGGTTAAAACGTGTGGTTGTATGGTTCTTCACTACTGCTTTTATTTCATCTACAATGGGTGGCGCAAATTGTTCCGTTGTGAACTGTCATGCGTCCAAAAGCAAGAATAGAGGACTCTGCTTTGCTAAAGTTCCTCAGAAAGGGGTGAATGATGAGTGGCGGAGCCAACTTCTACACATCATCAACCGGTGTGACCCCGGTTTCAACCCCGACACAGCGCACATTTGTTCTCGTCACTTCGATGATACATGCTTCACAACAGGTAAATAACTCAAAGCAATATCATTTTTGAGTAGTGCTACTCTATTTTTCACGGCTACCAGCTATTTATTGCTTGTGCACCCTTTGTTTTTCTTGCCTTGTTGACAAAAGCGCGTGTAGGCCTATACTAGGCTATACAGTGTGATCATGTGTACAGCTCTCTCTCTCAAACACACACATCACACATGTGACATGATGATGAT
The DNA here is from genome assembly GCA_036898135.1 of Oncomelania hupensis. NCBI lineage: Eukaryota > Metazoa > Mollusca > Gastropoda > Littorinimorpha > Pomatiopsidae > Oncomelania > Oncomelania hupensis. The sequence continues at coordinate 6,841,902 of CM072523.1, read as the reverse complement.
GATTGAATGCCTTGCACAGTTGTATGTAGTCTTAATTTGTTTTCTCTTATCAAGCATCTATGACTGTGTGTGTGGGAGGGGGGGGGGGAGTAGTACTGAACAGGACTAGACAGGATAGGCCTGTGGTAAATTTGAAGGTTTTAAACTCAAGGCTGATGGGTGGTTTTTTTGGTAACATTACAGAAAGACCAAGGTTGCACTGGTTTGCTTCTGTCAAATTGGACAAAGGCCCTATATCTTGAGCCATTGACTTGTGTATTTGTATTTGGAAATGGAACATCAGCATTGATGACACTGGTGATTGTATGAGCTTCATTTGTCCATTTTTTTTATTATCAGCCTGTCTTATGGGAATTTCTTTAAATGTTGACGTCTGAAGAGGTAAATGTATTTTATGTTTACAACATGTGGGAGTATGATGACTTATGAAATGTTGCTCTGATTCTGAACAGGCCCTACTGGAAGAAGGAAACTCATCCCTGGAAGTTTACCGGACAGGAATCTGCCAGTCAAGTCAATTGAAATTCCCAAAGCACCTGAGAGAAAGCCACCTGTAAGTGCATTTCGTAATACTCATACAGCAGCTATCATTTTTACTGAATATATATAGAAAAAATAAATGTAGAATCCTCATAGCTGAAACAATGCTTTGTTCTTCGTGTCCTATGTTTTGACCATGTTAACTCTGTTTAAATACTAACTGTTAGAATGTGACCAAGCAAATATCATTATAATCAATGTGTCAGGCTTGATAAAATGTTGGTCTTTTAATCCTCTTGCAGGAAGGTCCTGTATGGGTGGGTTAAGTATAAAGCTGAATTGTGCGCCTGCTAAAGCTGCACTTGACCTTCGTGCTCCTCATGCTTTGAAGGTTATATGTTGTTTGTTTTTTTTTACCCTTTTACTCCACAACCGCCTGCTGGCAATATCCAGCAGGGTGTTCTAGGAGTAAAAGGAGTAAAAAAAAAAAAGGAACCGGTTGTAGATTACTGATTTAACGTAGCTCTACTGTGTTTGTTATAGGTCCCTCGTGAGGCTCCCCCACTTCCCCAGAAGGTCTACCACCTCAACCTAAGTGATGTAAGAAGGGAAATGAGGAGGCTACCATACCCGTGGATCATACTGCAGGAGAAAGAGGACGCCGTCTCCTTTGGAGTTGTGCAGAACTGTAACATTACCATCCGTGTTGATGTCTATGCAGACTTGAGTATGGATGTCAGAATTTTGGGAGGCCTAAGGGTATCAAATTGTTGCCAAAACCTAGAGGCAGTACGTTTGGATCAATTTTTAACCACCCTGTCTTCTCTGCAAACCTGCATTGGAGTGACATCTCCAGAGCTGCAGCAGTTTGCAGAGTTGCCAACAGGGGCAAGTGTGTACTATGTGCATGTGCAAAATGACTTTGTGGGTGGGATGCCCAAAGCTAACACATGTGTCAGAGCTAGCCAGTGTCATGGCTTATTAAAGAATTGCACCCTTTGTGCAGAGTGTGAAAAGGTAGAGAAAACTCTGCAGGCAAAATTAGACAGAAAGAAGGAGAGGGAGGCTAAACCCTTGAAAAAAAATGATCCACTCCACTTTGTGTCGGCCGAGAAACTTAAATTTGAACTGAAAGAGTGCAGACAGAGAGAAAAAAGGTTAAAAGCTGAGGTTGATGCATTCAGAGAAAAACTTAACGAAGAGTCAGTACCTGTGAATGATAGCCTTCATACTGATCTGCAAAAGATCATTTCAGAAAACATCATTGCTGACCCTCTAACCAAGTTGTTCTGGGAAGAACAAAAAAAAGCATTCAGTGTCAAGGGACCAAAGGGAATGAAATGGCATCCCATGATGATCAGGATGGCTTTGCTTTTGCACAGCAGGGGACCTTCAGCCTACAAAACGCTAAGAGAGACTGGTGTCCTGAGGTTACCAGGTGAATCAACTTTGCGCGACTACACCAATTACATTCATCCCAGAGCAGGATTCCAGCCTGAAGTTCTTGATGAGATTAAAACAGCTGCCAGTAAGCTGGCCGAAAATAAAAGGTATGTCGTGCTACTCCACGATGAAATGTCAATCAAGGAGGACCTAGTATTTGATGCTAAAACCGATGAAATAGTTGGCTTTGTTAACATTCATGACTGGGCACAAAATCGCGACAGAGCAAAAATAGCCACACATGCGTTGGTGTTTTATGTTGTTGGCATCAACAGTGACCTGAAGGTCAGTATGGGTTTTTTTGGCACCCGCACAGCCAATGCTGATGCATTATATCAGGTTTTCTGGCAGGCAATTGGTTTCTTAGAAACTAAATGTGACCTGAAAGTGATTGCCTCCACGAGTGACAAGGCATCCCCAAACATGCGCCTTTACCAACTGCATGGTGACAAGGCTGAAGTTTGCCACAAGACAATAAATTTCATGTCCCTAGACAGATATATATATATTTTTTCTGATGTTCCGCATCTCATAAAAACGATCCGAAACAATTTGCTGAAAAGTGGCCCAGGGAAATCAATGTACCTGTGGAAAAATGGCAGAGAAATAGTCTGGAAACATATCGCAGACATCTACCACAATGATCGAACAAGAGAGCTGGTCAGAACAAAACTTACCAAAGACCACATTTTCCCCTCTGGTCGTACTCTCATGAACGTTAAGCTTGCAGCTCAGGTCCTTAGTCGTACTGTAGGCTTGGTGCTTCAAAAATATGGAGAAGAGGCACAGCAGGAGACTGCAGACTTCATTTTAAAAATTGACAGATTTTTTGACTGCCTCAACGCAAGGTCTTTGGAACACGAAGAAGCAGCCAAAAAGAAGAAGCCGGACTTGAGGCCATTCAGGGATGTCAATGACATCAGGTTTGATTTTTTGGATGGTTTTCTCACATACCTGACTGAGTGGAAAACGTCTGTTGAAACTCGACCGGGAAACTTCCGCAAGTCAGAACGAGCTAAAATGTTCCTCACCCACCAGACATTTAAAGGGCTCACTATGACCATCAAATCGTTTACAGAAGCTACTCGCTTCCTTCTTCAGAATGGTGTGGACTATGTTCTGAGCAATAAATTCTGCCAAGACCCTCTGGAGGCTCACTTTGGAAGGCACAGAGGTTTGAGCAGGAGGAGTGAAAACCCCACCCTTCACACATTTGGGTTTCAGGAAAACAAAATCAGAATTCAGAGATCAATGGCAATGATTGTTCAGCCACAAGGAAACATTGAAAAAAGAAAACGAACGAATGACAGGCCTGTCATCAGCAACAGCCCTGTTAAAAAAGCTAGTCGTTAAGTAATATACTGTTGAGGTCATGCAGGAGTTGATATGTGTGAAAAGGCTAGTCAGTTAAGTAATATACTGTTGAGGTCATGCAGGAATTGATATACATGTGTGAAAAAGCTAGTCGCTAAGTAATACACTGTTGAGGATATGCAGGGGTTGATATGTGTGAAAAAGCTAGTCGCTAAGTAATGTACTGTTGAGGATATGCAGGAGTTGATATGTGTGAAAAAGATAGTCGCTAAGTAATATACTGTTGAGGTCATGCAGGAGTTGATATGTGTGAAAAAGCTAGTCGCTAAGTAATATACTGTTGAGGTCATGCAGGAGTTGATATGTGTGCATGCACACTTTACTTCTTTCTTTTTTTACTACCTCTCACAAAACCAGTGTATAAAGAAACATCTAGATGTGTCCTTACTCATCAAGAAAAACTGAAAAAGTTTGGGAATTTTTCAAACTATATACCAGTCACTGAATAATCGGAAACTGCACATTTTCCCACAATTATTAATATCTGAGCTTTCAGTGCGTGCATTTGATTTTGAAGCTGATAGGTAGTTGGTACAATGACAGATAATTCAGATGGTGAAAGGATCTGTTTGAAAAGAATGCATAAGAGCACACTTGTTCTCTTGTTACATATATCTTTGCCTAATTTATTAGTTAGTCTTGTTTTGTCTGATTGAATGGGGTATTATTTGATGTTAACGTTTAGTATTAGTATGAATGCGTGAGAACTGCGCTTTGAACTGATCTGTTATTGGGAAAAAGCGTTATAAAAATACCCTTATTATTACTTGTAAGCTAAACAAATATCTCTAGGGCAGATCTTGAAAATGTACATGTTCTTTCTTGACCATCAGTTTTGGACTATTTGTTTCCCCGGTAGTGGCAGCCTTGATCTCAAGTGCGCTTACCGGCTGGCACAGCATCAAGTGATCTACAACACGGTGTGTTGTGTGTATATGGGTGAGTGTGTGTGTATCATTGTATGTATGTGGTGTCAGTGTGGGGTTATTTCTCTCTCCACATATAAAATATGTGTATATTATGTGTGTGATTTATTTACTCATTATGATTATGTATTATTATTTTAAATCATTATTGTATTATGTGTGAGAATGCGCCTTGAATCACTTTTTGTGTGAGATATGTGCATTATAGAAATCATTGTATTATTATTATTATTATGGTCAGCAGATGCATCAAGAGCTGTAGAAGTTCACATGCAATGGCGTATTTGAATTATTTTGAATAAGTTAGTAAGTCATTGCTTATAAGGGTCCAGCAGACTGCAACAACCCTAACGGTAAAATTGAAGGCACACCACCAGCCAGTCACTTTACAATAAAGGCTTCCCACGCAGGAGACGCTGAGGCTATACTCTAATTTAATCGAACTCCCGGTTACAAAAACAAAATAGAATATAAACATCATTACAAAATAGTAACAAAACACATATAAAATGCCTACATTGCTAAATACTAATTTCATAGAAAGCCCCAGTGACCATTTGGCAGAAGCGTCCAATACCACCAAGCTGACCCAACAGACCTTATATACAAATGGGGAGTTTTGGGGAGAGTTTTCAGGAAAACAGGTAGGTGACTGGTCTAGAGAAGAAGAGGAATAGTAAATTGATAGAACGGATTAGGGAAGAGAAAGAACAAATGAGAATGACAGAAACAGTGGGAATTTAAAGCACTAAATTTCCACAAAGTTGGGATACTATTTATACAGAAACGCCCCGGCATCCCCACGAGAAGATTGTCACTAATGTCAGTGACAATGTATGTGCTTGTATTTACGATTCATGTCTTGAATTTTATATGTTTATGTTTTAAATTTAATAGTTGTAATATTTAATATTTATAAATATTGTACTGATGTCGTCCACATCTTCAATATTTTTGAAAAAAGAATTGTTGACTTGAATGTAGTATTTAGGGTGTAGTTCCGTATCCTATGTAAGCGACGACTCTAGACTGTTAATTTTTCGCTTCAATTGTGTGTGTATGTGTAGATGGGTGTGTATGTGTTGATTCTTTTTCATCAGATATTTTAATTTCATTGTCAACATTTTTACCAACGTATGTATTATTTATTAAAATTATTCAATTTTCTGGTATTATAATAATGTACTTTAATTATTCAATTGTTTTTGCATTTTTGAACACTTTTTGATTTTGATTTTTTTGTATGTAGATGGACACTGCGCACAATTCTCCTTGTGAATGTTTATACGGACAATAAAGGATTCTGTATTCTGCAAATCCAGTTCAAGAATGTCGGAATGGTGTGCTTTTTTCCTGTCAGCAGTGCATTTTGTTTTTCAATTGTTTGACAGAACATTAGTGTTCACTGTTTGGGACATTTGTATAGAAAGTACTGTACACCACATTTGCTCATCATGCTTTTCTCTAAGAAAGCATGCATGGCCTTGGGTGGTTCAGGACACTGCATAGCAAATTGGCATTTTTTGTTTGTTTCATTGTTTTTATATGTTTCCTGTACAGCTATCAATACAGCTTACCTTCAGACCTATTTGCATGTGTTTGTTGGTGTGTATGTGTGTTGTGAAAATGTGTCTAAGAGTTTTGTTAAGCTATTTAGAAACATGACAGGAATATTCTGTCTTCTAAAACTCAGTTACACACACACAGCACTTTGTTTCTTCATACATTTTTGACTGCACACAAGAATTTAGTATGCTAGATTTTCATGTGCAGTGAAAAACATGCTAAGACCATTGTGTACTGTATCACATAGGTCCTAAACAACACTCACAAATGCCAGCATATGCAACACACACACACACACTGGGCTAGACAGAACAAGTGAAACATAATTGTCACTGCATCTTTATATAATTTACACATGTTAAAAGTGAGTACAGCTGCACTTGTCTAAAGAAAACGGCTTAGACTGCGAGGTTATCGGTTTATAGCAACATCAGATCATGATATTTCAATTATCAGAATCATGTTCATTTACTGTGTTGCAAGTTTCAATTCTTTTCGGATGCCTTTCTTTTTTGAACTTATCTCATTCTGCAGACGGTATTTGTCCATCATCATCTTGCATTTATGATGCACTCTTATCTTGAAGAACAGTTTAAGACATTGCTGCAGAATACACTCTTTGTCATCTTCTGATGCAGGACAGCTGTAAGTGGCATCATAGTAGCTGGATATTATACTTGGATTATTGAGGCACCCACTTGTGAATTCCTCTCGTGTTTTTGCACCTCTAAACTGTTCTTCCATGCAAATGAAAGTTGTTACCAGTCCTGACTTTACATAAGTCAGGCCACCTCTGTCCAACATGGATGTCATTGAGACATGCTCTGACTCTACTGATGCTCTGTCTTTAAGCAGACAGTTCACAACAGCCTCCCTCCCTTCATCACAGCTTTCAGTAGTCAAGCGGTTCTTGATGGAAGCCATAATGCTTCCACCAATATAATGTAATATGTCTCTTTCTTCAGATGTAACATGGCGCTGAATTATCTGAGTTTTTTCTTCGCTATAATGTATTTCTTTGAGTCTTTGAAATATCTCTAGACAAAAGAAGAAAACATCGCAAGATGTCATGCTGAATCCCTCCATCAGTTCTGCAATCTTGACTGTCATGGCTTTGTGGAATCTTGCTGTTGCCCTTTCTGCAGACGCACTAGGGAAACGCCCTCTTGGTTCAAGGCAGGCTTCCAAAAAGGACAACTTTTCATGGATGTCCTCCTGATCTAAACACCAGATAAGATAAGATCATTTTATTTAACAAGGGTAAAAGAGTAAGTACTGGTGTGCTTTTTTACATCTTGTCCTTGGGGCTTGTAACAATAACAATTAGTAACAAAATAACTATAACAAGAACAACATAATGTAACCATATAATCAAGGACACACACACACATATCAGACAAAATTTGGTTAGGCATGCATCATGTTGTCCTTGTAAAATAAATCCCAATCAACTAGTGTGTAGCTACACAGAATGCTAGTATAGCAGCATTTTTTCTTTAAATAAACACAACAACCACCAAAATAAGGGGCACGGTCACTGAAAGACTATTGGGGTGATTTATTTCCATATTTATACTGCCAGAGCCTTACAAAAAGTAGAATGGCTAGCTATTTAGGCATTGAATTATAAGGGTTTTGTGCCCTTAACTATAAGGGTTTTGTGCCCTTACACAGGGACGCAGTGGGGCCGCCCTCCCCCAGCACCTCTCTCTCCATCTCACTCTCTCTGCTTTGTGGGTGTGTGTGTGTAATATGCATACCTGCCAAGTTCTTAATTGCTCTTTGGGAATCCTCTGCAAGGCACTGATTCTCAGCCAAGGATTGAATAACAGCAATCAGTAGTTCCTGTGATATCTAATGAAAATAAAATACATGCAGAGATCAGAAAGAATGAATCAAAGTAAAGATAAGACCTATGAATCAAGCTTGACCACTGTAAAACATATATAGAGCCATCTAAATGTAGCAGTCAGTAGTTCATGTGATATATAATGAAAATGAAATACATGCAGAGATCAGGAAAATGATTCAAAGTAAAACTGTCTATGAATTAAGCCTGAGCACTGTAAAACATATAAAGCCATCTAAATATAAGTGAGCACGTCTTTCCCAGGGCTGAAAATATCTATGGTGATACTAATTGTTTCCATTCTTTATAAATTTACATTTTGCAAGTCACAACTGTTCAGCAGTGCCCAATGCTTGGCTACGAAAAAATTCCTTCCATATAAATTATAATTTTGTCTTAGCATGTAAATTTTGGAACTTAATTATCTACCTGGTGAGTGAAAGCTTTTGCTGTTTACTCAGCAGAGCACCCACTGTTTTGCTAACTCAGTAAGTGGGCAATAACTTAATAAGGAAAAGGGCTCCAATTTTATGCAATTAAACAAAAACGCTTCACATGCTGGTAGAAGCATCTAGGTTATTCTGGGATTACAGTTTACACATACAGAATCCTTTATTGTCCTCAAACATTCACAAGAAAAATTGTGTGCAGTGTCCATCTACATACAACAAAAATCAAAATCAAACATTAAAAAAATGCTCACAATGCAAAAACAAATTGAATTATTAAAATACATTCTTATAATAGATTTACCATAAAATTGAATAATTGTAATACATACGTTGGTTAAAAACAATACAATGTACATGAGACACTCAATAACTGAATCTATGAAAGACAGCACTTACTAGTTTCACTGGCATCTGCGACTGTGAAAGAGTGGTAATTTCATCGTCATGATCATCTGCCTCCTGTGCACACAGTGACAAGTCACAATGGTTTTCATATTAACTTTAGGCAATAGAAGATAAAAAAAAAAAAAAAAAAAAAAAAAAAAAAAAAAAAGGACACGACAAATGTGCATAGCGTTTCAACCAACGTTAGAGTTCAGGCATTCTAAAAAAAATATGAACGTACAGAAACCATCATAAAATCTGATCCTGAGCTGAAGGCTAAACACTAAAACAGTAGTCTGTAGACTGTGTAGTGTAAACAAGTAGGCCTACTTCAAGTAGGACTGAGTAACTTTAGGGCAATAAAAAAGAAGCCAATCAGCGGACTTAACAAATAAAAGAAGTTTGTACTGATAATAAACTGTTTTTAAAATGTTTCAGTTATTTTTTCTTTATCAAATAGCACGTTGAAATAATAACAAACCTGCAAAATGCTTGCTGGATCGAACGCTTCCATAGCCATTTTCACAGACCGGAAGTTGTGTGTGCCGGTTTGTGCGTCGTCTGCTCTCAACCGAAGTGTGCAAGCGGCTCAGATAGAGCCCATCGCGAGACTTGGCGGTCCCTCTATGTGTACGGTCTATGGTAAAAGAGTGAAGAATAAGAAAAAAACCACAAAAATGTTAATTTGATTATGTTATTATTGAAATATGTGTTTTGAAAGCATGTTGATCTTTTTGAAATGATAAAATAAATTAAAAATATTTCTACCTACCACAGTGATGAAAAAAATCTGGAGGAATAATTCTAATCACTGAATCGGCTTCACACACCAGAAAGAAAATTTATTTAGGATCAAAATACACTTTACAGTTTGAAATTATATTGATTATTAGCAGAGTTTGACACACTGTCGATTGTGCCCATCGCGATGCTTAGTAAAATGCACAAAAAACACACTAAAAACGAATCAATTTGAAGAAACCACGTGCGTGTCGATCGAGAACGAAAGTAGAAAGAGTTATCTCTCTTTGGTTAAAATAAAACTTGTATTGGAGTGCGCAAAAAAACGGAACGAAACGGAATACTGAAATCGACGATATATCGTAGATTGGCAAAAACATGGTGGCTCAGAACGACGATATATATCGTCGATTGGCAGGCAATGAGTTAAGCCTTTAAAAGTTAGGGTTTACAAAAAAATGTTGATGGCAAGAATAATTTAGTGTCACAATAAGCTGAGTAACACAAAAAAATAAGTGACGAATACTTCCTTCGTCAGCTTTTTGGCTGGGTCTTGACACTTTATGCATCTGGACTTGTGTATGTATAGTGAGTCAAGTAAAATTATACTTTATATCCTAAGACACGATATGGTGTGTATAGGATGATAAATGGGTCAACAGCCTCATATAGTCTGCTTTAATCATACTCATAGATTTAGACGTGTATCTGAATTACAGTGATTATTGAGTGGAAGCGTGGATGACAACTGATTTTAGAAAGACTATATTTCATTGATTCATGTAAGTTTTGACAGGAGTCGGATCATAAGTAACGGGTTTGTGTGTGCAGCTGAAGTTTGTTTTGGCTTCTAATGAATGTCTGGCCTCAACTGGAACAAAGTTGTTTTGCTTTGATACGACTCTATCATGATTTCAATAAAAATTAGTAATGGGACTTTACAAATGTTAATACTCAGAAAACATGTGTAAACATGATCCTTGACATTAGTACTTTGTGTGCCCACAGCTCAAAAATGAGTAATTGTTGACAATGACAGATGGACATTAATCAAATGTTGCCATACATCATGATATTTTTTTGATCCCAAACTGACTTTGTTTATTTCGTCTCCCAAAAGCTCAACTTTTTGCTGGTTTTGTTTTGAAGCTCTGTATTCCGCAAAGATAGTAACCTTTACATACTGATACTCTATGTATGAAAATTTAAGTTCAAATGTTGATTTGTTATTTATGGTAAGTAAAATGTTATGTAGACTTCGGAAATTAGGTGCAGCCATTAAGTTTGACACAGTCCCAGAGGGGCTGTTACACTCTTTCGATGTTGGTGTTTTTCAATCAGTAGTAGATTCAGCCCCAATGCGTGAACGCTCCTGATGAGTGTAAGCTCGGATTCGATTATCCACGTAACCCGTTCAGTCAGCATACAAGTCACTGAGTCTTCGTATGAAATTTTCCACTTTCATTCAGCACACATCAACATCTGCATACAATTCTCAACTCTCAACTTTTTACTTTCCAACTCACTATCCGACCTCTTTTGAAACAGTGTATATCAAGTACATTCCAACACTGCAATGCGAGATTTAATTGGCGTACAAACCAAGTTCTCTTCCTCTCTCTTTATGGTAATTAGTAAAGAAAATACAATTTATTCAATTTATTTGTTTTATAAGTAGTTTTCAGCCAATAAATGGTGTAAATAATTTAAAGTTTTCAGCAAAAAACACCTGTAGTGTTAATAATTTAACTTGCGTTACTGTGACAAGGCATATCAGGGATGTTGCTTGGAAATATTTTCTTCGGCGATTTGGCCGAAACAGCCGTGAAACTTTCGGCTTTTTACAGAAAGTTTCGGACTCTCTTCCAAAGCATGCCGTCTCACATGTTTTTTGTTTTTTTTACTAGATTCACTACGTTAACGTGCACCCTCCACCTCCATATATTAAAGGTGTTCTGTGGATGCATATCTTTGTAATAAAACATGATTTTAAGAGTAGAATAAGAACATTGAAAAGAAATTTTATTTTCTTAAATTTTAGACACATAAAAACAATAAAAAGTTTAGACTGTCCCTTGACAGACCACAATATTGTCAGAGTTTCTGGGTTTAACATTAGTAATTATCAAATCCTCACCTAAACTGCAAGCGTACAGCACAGGAATATCGCAAAAATGGACAAAACCGAGCCGATTCACCCGTGAAAACTTCAGCTCGGCGAGCCGACATGACAAACAGTTTATCGGCTTTTTTATAAAAATTTCCGCTAAAAGCTGAAGATCCGACCCAAACGACATCCCTGCATATAGAACAAGCATGAAAATAATTTGCATTTCCGATGAAAGTGTGCGTGACACGTCATTGAAAAAGCTTTATCACGTGGTCTACAGAGACAAAATCTTGTGTTCTATGTCGTAGGTTATTGTAATAAATGGAAAAGTACTTGAAAAATAGCGTCTCGTTTCAAATAATCGTGTTAGAAAATATTTAGTGGAATTCAAACGTCGGACGTAACCTGCATGTCATGTGTGACAACGCTAAACAAATAAGTCGAAATAACTTAAAAACAACACAACACTGACAGCTTTTAACATGCTAATATCACCATTTAATCGATTGTAATTGATCAGAACATACAAACAATAACAAGAAACTGAAATCTAGAAAATTACGAAAAGCAAGTGACGGTGGTAGAAGTGTGACAACAGACGAAAGGCAAGATACGCACATTTTGTGCACCATTAATTAAGTTCAGACAACACAACGTGCTGTCAAACCGTGTTTCTTGTGTAATTTGACTAAATATTAGAATAAATTAAACCATTACTTTTATTAAGATTCAGAGATGAAACTACACAAAAATGGCAAAATTTGGGTTGTCTTCTTAGTGGGAAGCCAAAAGGTTGCTCAATTGAACAGATTGATTGTTTGATTGAACAGTTAATCAGTTGATTGATTGGTTTTCTTTTCAGATGCCCATCGGGCATTGGAGCTGCTGGAGGATTACCACACTCGGCTGACCAAACCGTCGGACAAACCACTCAAGACAGCCATTGAGAGAGTCATCCGCATCTTCAAGAGTAAACTCTTTCAGGCTCTTCTTGGTAAGTTTAGATACAATTTATTGTTTAAATTGTGTAACATAGACTAATGTAATTTTGTATTCGTTCTGAAATTTGTGTTTTGTTTTTATCATTTGTTTATTTGGATTGGGCCTGGGGAGAGGTATATTTATTTGTCATTTTAATTGTACTTTTTGAAGTTTGTGTTGTTGTTTTTCTTCCTTGCCATAAGTAGTTTGCAATTGAGACAGTCTTGTTGCTCAAAGGAAGAAGAAAAAGAAAGGTTCCTGCTCCATGGTACTAAAAACCTACCAAATCTGTATGTACCTAAAAGTAGTAATACATTTGTTGGCAGAAGATGGATGTCATGAATTATGGCTGAAACAGGATTGTGACGTTTTTGTTGGACTGAGGAGTTTTGGAAGGTGCTAGCCCAATGGGAAATTTAAAAATATTACTGTTAGCTCTCCCGCTCACCAAGTTAAATACAGTTAAATTTATCTAACAATGTTCAAATCACAGGGTGAATGGGGAGTTAGAAGAAGTAATGAGAATAGGAAGTTAGAAAGTAATATATTCTCAACATGTAGACAGTAACTTAGAATGCCCTGTAGAAGTTAATATAGTCGTTAAAACGATGAAACTCACATGTACCCACATTTATATGCACTGGCATTTTAAGGTGGGTAGAAGACAGGCACCAGAAACAGAAATTAATGATTCGTGTGATGACCCCTTACTTTCTCCATCTTTTCTCAGGGCTCCCACCTCCCTCCCAACACATCATACTCACAGTCAGACCCTGGAGGTTTTTATTGATACTTGAAAGACAGCTCCACAACTATCCCCACCGCACTTCTCCCTTTAGACAGGTTCCAATCCTGGGAGAACAAAAATTCCCTGCCGCTCGTAGAATTTGAACCCTGTGAACTTGCGCGCAACTGCTAGTGGCTCTGTAACTTCTTACCCTGCAGCCGTGCCTCTCCTCCATTGTGTGGTTGACTTGCCTACTATGGGACTGTGAATGTGGTGATCTGTGAAGACGCCTGTGAATGTGTTATGTGGTTATCTGTGAAGACGCCTGTGAATGTGTTGATCTGTGAAGACGCCTCATTTCTTTGTCCAAATGTCTATTGATTTTGTGATACACTCCTTCCCTGCAAGGTCGCTGATCAGACTCTTGAGTGGCGTACACTGCCTTCTGATCTTTGTAAGCATTCCATCATTTTGATCTTCTTGTGAGTAGCATGGTAGCAGTGCCCCATTGAAATCTTGAAACAAACAAAAAAATGTATGGTCTTCAGATTAGCGATAGTAAACCAAAACTGCTAGATCAATTGTAGGTAAACGTTTTCCATCAAACGTTTTTTTTTGGTAGGGGACAGGAACTGTTGCATAATATTGTATCAATATATTATACTTATAGGCTTTCCGCCTTTTTGCTCTCTAGTTGATGTGCCATTTAAGCGAGAGCACTTTTTAACTTATTACACCCATAGGCTTGCAATCATCTTAAGAATTTGCCTACTGATACCAAGGAAAGTTTGGTGGGGACTGTAAGGGAGTCCCCACATTAGTCAGTGGAGAACATTAAGCTAGATAAATAGATAGACTACAGCATTGCATTAACTGTAGTAAAGTAGTACTTGCTTAAATACTGTCAAATTTGTTGGCATGTGAAAGTTGATGGCTTCAGTGATAACTGACAGTATCGATCTGTCAAGGCTTTATTGAGGGCAATGTTATACAGATCAGCTTGAAGGTAAAGGCATAATATACTCGATTTGTATTCTAGAGAGACAGCTCTTTTTTGTGTGTGTAAGAACTAAGATGCAGAAACAATAAACTAGCAAAAACAAGACAAAGTAAAATCATAATCATTCATTTATCAGTATGTTATAGCATGAACAAAGTCAGAGTCTAATCATAGTAGTTTTAATATAAATCCAGGTAGCTTGACTATTTCAAAATTATGACAACAACAACCTTTAGATAATTTTAAAGGTTGGGGCCTTTTTCCCCCCCATGTGAGTGTGAAAGAACACGATAAATTCCAAACTATGTTTTGGGCATAGCATGTGTAGTGACACAGTTGTTGTGTAAAGCTAAAGATTTTCTGCAGCAAAGTTGAAAGATTATGAAGAATAAATGTCACGCCACTTTATCCAAATTGTGCTAGCATGACCCATATATCATTTCTGAAAATACTTTAGAGAAGAGACGCTGAGATCTGTCTAAAAATCCTCTTTCTCACTGCATGCAAGTTGGGGTTAAGGTTAGGCTAAAGTAAACTCATCACATGGGGCTTGTGGGGGTTGAGTATTGGGGGACCCTGTTCACTGTGCTTGTCCAGAGCTTTTGTCACTGTTGAAATCACGGGTGTCTATCAAGTATAGTTGAATGTGAGGCCCAGTGACCTTGGCATTGTCTTGTATTGATCTGATGTTGTAGCTGCTGCTGCTAGCGCTTATACCCCAGGGAATTGGGACACAGATCTTCTGAAGAAATAGGCCTCCTCGGCCGACATTATTTAACAGCACATCGCTGATCGTTGCTGCTAGGATGGCTCAGCGCGAAAGCTTTTTGAGATTAGAGTGTAAACCAAGGTCTAGTCTGCACACACACGCATTCCATAACACGGACTTTAAAGATCCTGACTCTCGTGTCCTAGATGGTTTAGTGTCTGCTACACAAAGAAATGCAGCCAGCAAGAATAAAGGTCCCTTGATCTCTCATCCAATCCCCGGTCACCCAGGATTGTCTGGGGAGTTGGATGATGTGCCGGAAACAGCAAATGGGCGCCTCAGGCAGCTTGAGTTGTTAGATCCTGTATGAGTGTATAAGACAGCGCCTTGAGTTGTTAGATCCTGTATGAGTGTATAAGACAGCGCCTTGGGCAGCTTGAGTTGTTAGATCCTGTATGATCTGAGTGTATAAGACAGTGCCTTGAGTTGTTAGATCCTGTATGAGTGTATAAGACAGCGCCTTGGGCAGCTTGAGTTGTTAGATCCTGTATGATCTGAGTGTATAAGACAGTGCCTTGAGTTGTTAGATCCTGTATGAGTGTATAAGACAGCGCCTTGGGCAGCTTGAGTTGTTAGATCCTGTATGAGTGTATAAGACAGCGCCTTGGGCAGCTTGAGTTGTTAGATCCTGTATGAGTGTAGCAGACAGCGCCTTGGGCAGCTTGAGTTGTTGGATCCTGTATGAGTGTAGAAGACAGCGCCTTGGGCAGCTTGAGTTGTTAGATCCTGTATGAGTGTATAAGACAGCGCCTTGGGCAGCTTGAGTTGTTAGATCCTGTATGAGTGTATAAGACAGCGCCTTGGGCAGCTTGAGTTGTTAGATCCTGTATGAGTGTAGAAGACAGCGCCTTGGGCAGCTTGAGTTGTTAGATCCTGTATGAGTGTAGAAGACAGCGCCTTGGGCAGCTTGAGTTGTTAGATCCTGTATGAGTGTATTATAAGACAGCGCCTTGGGCAGCTTGAGTTGTTAGATCCTGTATGAGTGTATAAGACAGCGCCTTGGGCAGCTTGAGTTGTTAGATCCTGTATGAGTGTATAAGACAGTGTCTCATGCAGCTTGAGTTGTTAGATCCTGTATGAGTGTATAAGACAGTGCCTCGGGCAGCTTGAGTTGTTAGATCCTGTATGAGTGTATAAGACAGCGCCTTGGGCATCTTGAGTTGTTAGATCCTGTATGAGTGTATAAGACAGCGCCTTGGGCAGCTTGAGTTGTTAGATCCTGTATGAGTGTATAAGACAGCGCCTTGAGTTGTTAGATCGTGTATGAGTGTATAAGACAGCGCCTTGGGCAGCTTGAGTTGTTAGATCCTGTATGAGTGTATAAGACAGCGCCTTGGGCAGCTTGAGTTGTTAGATCCTGTATGAGTGTATAAGACAGCGCCTTGGGCAGCTTGAGTTGTTAGATCCTGTATGATCTGAGTGTATAAGACAGCGCCTTGGGCAGCTTGAGTTGTTAGATCCTGTATGAGTGTATAAGACAGCGCCTTGGGCAGCTTGAGTTGTTAGATCCTGTATGAGTGTATAAGACAGCGCCTTGAGTTGTTAGATCGTGTATGAGTGTATAAGACAGCGCATTGAGTTGTTAGATCCTGTATGAGTGTATAAGACAGCGCCTTGGGCAGCTTGAGTTGTTAGATCCTGTATGAGTGTATAAGACAGCGCCTTGGGCAGCTTGAGTTGTTAGATCCTGTATGAGTGTATAAGACAGCGCCTTGAGTTGTTAGATCGTGTATGAGTGTATAAGACAGCGCCTTGAGTTGTTAGATCCTGTATGAGTGTATAAGACAGCGCCTTGGGCAGCTTGAGTTGTTAGATCCTGTATGAGTGTATAAGACAGCGCCTTGAGTTGTTAGATCGTGTATGAGTGTATAAGACAGCGCCTTGAGTTGTTAGATCCTGTATGAGTGTATAAGACAGCGCCTTGGGCAGCTTGAGTTGTTAGATCCTGTATGAGTGTATAAGACAGCGCCTTGGGCAGCTTGAGTTGTTAGATCCTGTATGAGTGTATAAGACAGCGCCTTGAGTTGTTAGATCCTGTATGAGTGTATAAGACAGCGCCTTGGGCAGCTTGAGTTGTTAGATCGTGTATGAGTGTATAAGACAGCGCCTTGGGCAGCTTGAGTTGTTAGATCCTGTATGAGTGTATAAGACAGCGCCTTGGGCAGCTTGAGTTGTTAGATCCTGTATGAGTGTATAAGACAGCGCCTTGGGCAGCTTGAGTTGTTAGATCCTGTATGATCTGAGTGTATAAGACAGTGCCTTGAGTTGTTAGATCGTGTATGAGTGTATAAGACAGCGCCTTGGGCAGCTTGAGTTGTTAGATCCTGTATGAGTGTATAAGACAGCGCCTCGGGCAGCTTGAGTTGTTAGATCCTGTATGAGTGTATAAGACAGCGCCTTGGGCAGCTTGAGTTGTTAGATCCTGTATGAGTGTATAAGACAGCGCCTTGAGTTGTTAGATCCTGTATGAGTGTATAAGACAGCGCCTTGGGCAGCTTGAGTTGTTAGATCCTGTATGAGTGTATAAGACAGCGCCTTGGGCATCTTGAGTTGTTAGATCCTGTATGAGTGTATAAGACAGCGCCTTGGGCAGCTTGAGTTGTTAGATCCTGTATGAGTGTATAAGACAGCGCCTTGGGCAGCTAAAGAAATGAATAAAGCCCTATTTACTTAACTTAGGTGCTGTGGGTTTAATCCTGCCTTCGGCAAACTCCTCCGTAGCCAACACCCTTGAAAAGCTCTTTGAACTTGTAACACGCTACATGAGAATAAGCGATGATATTGGCTTTACCTTAGTTTTCTGTGGCTTTGAACAATGATTTCTGATTTAGAATCACACCAGAAGGAGAGGGAGGAAGATAGACAGACAGACAGAGAAGTAGAGAAAGAGACAGTGACTGACTCAGACTCAGACATTTTATTCGTTCAAGGATACAGAATTTAGGCGAGAGCCTAAGCTTATAATCGTCCCTCGTATCATTCACATTCTCCGATATTCAGTCATACAGGCCAACAACAGAAATTACTGTAATAGCACGAAATTAATTAAATAACTACAACGACTATCATGCAGCATTCAAATTACGATAAATGACATGAGAGGGATGTAGAGAGAGGGGTGGGGATGGGAGGGGAGCGAAGCCTCAGGTGTGCAGGAACGCAGTGAAAAGAGGTGGAGTGAGCGGGGCATAGAGAGACTAGCTGTGGCCCAGACTACACAAGCGACCGCCGAAGAGTAATAATGAGTAACACATTAGTTACAGCAATCCCTTTCACTTACCCTTAACCTAATGAACCTCCTCTGCCAGACCCTCCTCTGAGCTGCGTTTAGCTAGGGGCAAAAATAGGTCCTCGGGCTATTCTGCCGCAGCGTGAGGTCCCGATGATATTATTGTTGTAGGATGTATTTGTGTAATACTTTCGATTTAAATGAGGGGGAGGCGGAGGCGGGGAAAGGTTTGGATGTGTTAGCGTTGATAAATAGATAAGACTTGATTTATTGTATTGATTAACATCTACATAAAGTATAATTATAATAAATTACAATATTACTCTCTGGCATATGACAAGTACTATGCACCGTGCCTTGCACGTCATGGACTATGTTGATGTTGCATCCATGATAGCCGAAGTATGCGTTCATTGTTGTGTCAGTGGTGATGATGATGATAATGATGATAATGTAGACTTGTATAGCGCAGGTATCCACGGTGGTGCACGTGTTCTCTCTCTGTTGAGAGTGTGAATGAATGAAGACTGTAAAGAGGTCACCCAGTCACTGGCATGTGATTGTTGCATGATGTTTGTGTGTGCAGAAATTCAGGAGTTCTACGAGACGACGCTGCTAGATGACAGCAAGACGTCGCAGGAGAAGACGCTGGAGACTCTGCGCATCGCCAGCAAATGGGAACAGCGCGATCAGCCCAGCGTCGCCAACAACCAGCCCAAAGAGGTCAGACACGCCCGCCACTTTCTTATATTTTAACACGTAGTATTTGAACTTTTTAACTGTTCACTTTCTGTTGTTCTCCAGTGGAGTTTTCTCTCCGTCTTTGCCGCCATCCCCTGTTTCTCGGTAGCGCTTGCTGTTTCCGCTCTGCGCTCCCTTAGCTTTCACTGTCTATCTCTCCGTCATTCTCACTTCCCCCGTTTGCCTCTTCCCCGCTGCTTTTAAACGTGCAGCTCTGTCTCTGTCTCCGCCTGTCTTGTTTGTCTGTCTGTCTCTCTTCCTGTCTCTTCTTCTTTTCTTGTTCTTCTTTTCTTTTCCTCTTCCTCGTCTGTTATCTCTCTGTCTGTCTTTCTCTCTCTCTCCTCTCTCTCTCGCTTTCTCTCCCCCTTCTCTCCCACTCTTTCCCTCCCTTCTTTTTCTTCAGTAATGGGATTGGATGCAGTCAATCTGAAATTTCAAAAATTAAATTTGTTTTTCTTTCCGTCTTCAAATATCGATCCTCTCTCTCTCTCTCTCTCTCTCTCTCTCTCTCTCTCTCTCTCTCTCTCTCTCTCTCTCTCTCTCTCTCTCTCTCTCTCTCTCCCTCTCTCTCTCTCTCTCTCTCTCTCTCTCTCTCTCTCTCTCTCTCTCCTTCTCTCTCTCTCTCCTCTCTTTCTCCTTCTTTCCCTCTCTCTATCTCTCTCGCGCCTTCTCACTCCTCACTCCTCTGTTTGTCTGTCTTTCTATCTCCTTTTCTCCTCCCTCCTTCCCTCCACCTCTTTCCCTCCCTTCTTCGTCTTCAGTAATAGTATTGGATTCGGTCATTCTGAAATTTCAAAAATTATTTTTTTTTCTTTCCTTCAGATATCGATCTTTTTTCTCTCTCTGTCTTTTCTCTCTCTCTCTTTCTCAGTCTGTGTGTCTCTCTCTCCTCTCTCTGTCTTCTCTCTCTCTCTTTGTCTCTCTCTTTTTCTCTGTCTCTGTCTGTCTGTCTGTCTCTCTCTCTCTCTCTCTCTCTCTCTCTCTCTCTCTCTCTCTCTCTCTCTCTCTCTCTCTCTCTCTCTCTCTCTCTCTCTCTCTCTCTCTCTCTCTCTCTCTCTTTTTCTCTCTCTTTCTCTCTTCTCCATCGTACTCAGTCTGACGTTTTGGTCCTGCTTGCCTGTGCAATGCACGGGGTGCAAGGTAAGCCTAAGACGTTACGCACTTCGCTATTGTCTCCTCCCTCTCTTCCAATCCCCCGCTTCTCACACGTTTACCTAACCGTTCTTATTTAGCGCTTCTCCAGCTCAAGAGCTGCTCAAGGCGCTGGCCTCCGATACAGGATCTAACTCAAGCAGTGTCACGTATCATCGGTGATGGGGCAGATAACTATGCCCTAAGAAAATAAATAAGAGAATGAAGTCTCTTCCATCACCTGCTTTTTTCATACAAAAAAGATACGACTCTATTTTACCTTAATTTTCCAACATTTATTAACGGATGATTCGATGGAACTTAATATGTGTTCATTACTTTTTTTTTTTAAAAAATTAAAAAAATTAACAATTCAGATGCTGCCTGTCAGCGAGATTTGTACATGTTTCGTTGGCAGGCAGGTATCGTCATTAATACTTAGCTAGAAATCAGTGAAGAATTAACATGAAGGATAAATGATGATCGCACGACGGCGAAAACCGATGAGGACGACGGTGAATGCAAACAGTCAACATGGGATGGTGAAGACCGACGAATGATGAACTGCGGGCGAAGAACGATCGTCGGCTGACGGAACGATGAACACCGATGAATAATGCACAGTACGGCGGACAGTCAATGGAGGATGATGAACACTAGTTGATAACGAAAACTCCCTCTGTAACAGTCAGAAGGATTCGACTCACGTAGATAATGTTTATTTTCGCCTTCAGGACCCAGTAGTGAATGCCTCTGAACTGCAGACAGCGTCTGAATCGCTAATCTGAATGTTTCTTATGAATTGTAAACAGACAATGATATATAGAAGTAACTGCTGGCATCACTACTGTGACCTCTGACACAGGCAACTACGACCTTAAATTATTCTATCGTGAACATTTTTTAAAATATAATATATAGGAAGAATTTTAAAAAAATGGTGATGCTGAAGATAAATATATATTAGCAAAACTATGAGTGAATGAAGCGAGGGATAAGACAAGGTAACGGTCACGTCCTTGCTTGCATGCAATGACCACCACACTTACCAGCTAGAGTCTTTTCGCTGACATCATATTTGATGGACTTCTCTTGCACAAAATTGAAAGAAAATAACACTCGCGGACTGCGGAAGGGCAGTAAGTGCCCCCAGACGGTGTGTGAAGTGAGTTGGTAAGATGTACAGCCTCAGTTTCCAACTGTTGTTACCAAAGGTCTCCAAAGACAACAATTCTCGGTTGCTGGGCGTCTCTAACACGGCGTTATAATCTTTCCATGAATATTGAGAGTTAAGTGTTCTGAAAAATTAACTGTCCAGTTTACTTTTTTTTCAATTTTTATGTTTTAGAGGAGAATAAAACATTGTCGACTTGTATTGAAGAGCCGGGCTGAAATATATATGACGTCACAGCGATATGCGTCATTTATATTTGATTGCGTACACTACAGTCATTCATTCTTCTCATTCATAGGCGCGTGGTTAATTGATTGAGTCTGTATCGTCACAAGCAGCCCGAGGCCCCCACTTGCAGCTTTTGGGCGCATCCTCAGAAGCCCAGACAATCCTGGGAGAGCAGGGACTTAATGTTGGCGAGTGCATTTGTGTAACCGGCACTCACCCATAGAGGACATGTGCGTCAGTATCTTTAAAGCCCGTGCGTGAGTACACCAACTAGGCCTCGGTTGAAATTCGCTTCCGAGGGAGTAGGGCGCGGTGCCTCGGAAGTAATATTATATTTGTTTCTGCACCGCATTCCGTCAACCAACTTGGAAGCCGCCGACCGTACGGGCTGCAGCGTTATATAATATATCGCCATAGGGCCTATCGTAACATTGAGTGCTTTAGTGGTTCTGCCTTTGCATAACCCCACTGAGCCAACTGCGGGTCCCGTTTCCCTCCTTCTCGCCTGCCCAAGGGCAAGAAGAACAATGTAATTAGTGGATGGCTGCTTTTAGCACACCTTGAGGCCTTCGCGATACCGATCTTTTGGTGAGCGCCTGGGTGCTGGCACTGCACTAACCCAACATTCTCACCAACACTAGTGGATTTTGTGTATTTTGTATTTTGAGGGGTAGGAGTAGGGAGGGAGAGGAAGAAAAGGGGAGGGGGGGGGGGTGAGAGAGAGAAAGAGAGAGATGAAGGGGAAAGTGAGACGAGGGAGGATTAGAAGATAATGAGGGAATGTGTGGAAAACAATGAGGGAGGAGGTGGGTGTGGATGGTGATGAGAGAAGGGGGTAGGTGGAAGTGAGACATATATTTGGTTTTACTGGGGCACTGAGCAAGTGATCTGTCGTGTAGGTAGGGGAGTGAACCCAATCATAATATAAACATCCACAATGTGATACAATCCAGCAAAAGGTCACTTCTGTACTATTAATTATTAAACCACGAATAACATTCTTAATCTTTAAAAAAATGATCTCTTTTCGTTCACAGTTAATACAGCATTAGATTTTAAAGCATCTATAACAGATAGGGAGTCTACGCATAGAACCATACTAAATATATTCAGACATAAACTAGCCATATTATTTAGAGCCATTAATATAGCAATTAATTTTGCTGTAAAAATCGAATAACCTTTCCCTCAATAAAATTATTCTGATCATTTCAAATCTGGTATAACAAAAGCAGCTCCTGTTTCTAAAAGGGAACAGTCAGTGTATACTTTTAATTTTCCTGAATATTTCTCACACAAATGATTACGAACTTCTACTGCAATAAGATTTGGATTTTTGCTCTTTTTTTTCGTTCCAGTAATGTATATGGAAATGTTCTGTTTCAAGTTTCTATGTAGGTACTGGTAATATATATCTTTATGTAAAGTATCAATGTGTGTTATATCTAACTGCATAAGATCTTTAGTATAGCTCAATTGTTTGAAAAGAGTGCCCTTTTGGACTTGTTTTGGAAAATCGGCATCCAATCTAATTTAAAAAAAAAAACACCTCTTAATCTGTACGATTGTTTACTGTTTTAGCTATGGTTATATATTTCGCACAAGATAATCTCATCCGTTCATCTAAATTCATAATTCCTGCAAGTGTATATGCTGCTGTTGTTTTTGTAAGCCCGATAGGCACACCTAAAGGTAATTTTATTGCCATGCTGTCTACGCTTTGTAACTTTTTAAGGTAACAGTTTAAATATGTAAAAAAAAAAAATGCTTCCTGTCCATAAGTTAAAAATATATAGTGACATGATGAAAATGAGAATGTAGGCCGTGTGGGAATAGACTGAACGGGACACGGTTCTGTACATCAGACATGTATGTAACTATCAGCTGAAGTGTTGGGCCATACACCAGGGTGAGGCAGGGAGAGAGAGAGATAGATGATGGCTTGCTCACTATCTTGGGTGGGACTGTATTAAAAACGGGGTGTGAGTGTAGCCTCCTAACCTCTCACGGGAGTCGAAGGGTTGTTTTTTGAGCAGCGCTAGCTGAGGAAGATTACCACTACTCGGCACTCGTGTGCCATGAGAGCTCCGATTAAGGGAGGGATGCAGAAAACATACAACTGATGTCGAAGGTTGGAAAAAAAAATTGAGCGGTAAACGTAGTCGTTGGAGAAGAGGCGTTGATAGAAGAAGAGTAGATAGTAAGTAAGATGAGCAGATAGACAAGAAAAACGAGGAGTAGATAGAGGAGAAGGTAAAGAAGAAGAGTAGAATGTAGATAAAGGAGAGGAGGATGGAATAGGAAAGAAGGTTGAGGGAAAGAGGAGTAGGTAGAGGAAATAGAGAACAAGAGGAGGAAATAGACCAGGGGAGGAGATAGATCCGTAGTGAAGAGAAGAGGAGTGGATAGCGGCAATGTTTGATTGTGAGATACAGCATCATCTGGATTAGTGAAATTATATATACAGTTGAGAGATTGCTGCTGTTGCGAAGATCTAATAGAAAAACATCTTTATTAAATTTAGAGAATGATGGATATGTTATTATTTTATTACCTGGTTTAGGAATGTGTGGTCCCCTCTTTTTCCATGTTAGACCTATTGGATAATGGTCAATGCAGCCATATACTGGTACACACACTTCTGTAACATGAGCTTTGCTACTTGCGTAAATATGATCGATGAGTGTACTAGTATCGGCAGTTACTTTAGTTGGTGTTATTACATAGTTGCATACAGTTTGGCTAATGTTTGTTTGATTTATACAAATCAATATTAAAATCACCCAATATATTAAAAAAACAACAACACTTTGGATCCTAATAAACGGCATCAATCATAGAAGTGAAGTGATTTAACCAGTATACATGTTCTGTTGGATGTCTATATACAAATCCAATGATTATGGGAGCTGCATGTTTGATGTCAATTTGAAACCAAATAGATTCCACATGATGCTGTTCAAGGAGATAAAGATGCTTGTATTTAATTGTTTTGCTCATATAAACTAATAACCCTGTTTCTTTATCTTTTTCTCTATAATGTTGTTACGTTGAAACGCGAAGGATAATATGTCTGAAACGCGCACGATAGATCTAATCGTTTCGCTTGGCAAAGTATTCAATAATAGAGTGTATTTACCTTTGATTTGAGTATGCGTTGTTGTTAGAAGAAGCTTTGTATAACGTTGGTAATTTTAGTTGGTCGATATTATTGGAGAATTCTCTAGATCTGCTTGTTTACTATCGATCGAAGTTTCGCGATATTTGAGAACATTCTTGGATAGAAAGAATGTTGTATGACGTAAGTCAGTGATGACGAAGTTTCGTTTGATTGGTTGTAGTGCGTCATTCTGCCGTGTTCTAAATTGTTCTGGAGTATGAAGAGACTATATAAGTGCCGCACTGTTTCAAAAGAGGTGTTGATAGTGTGTTGATAGTGTGTTGAAAGTAAAAAGTTGAGAGTGGAAAAAGCGATTGTATGCAGTGTTGATGTATGCTGAATAAAGTTGGAAAACTACATACGAAGACTTTGCCTTGTTGCTGAGTGAGCAGGCTGCGTGGATAAACGAATCTGAGTTACACCTTATCAGGACTTCAGCATTGGGGCTGAATCAACTACTAATAGAAAAACACCAACATCAAACGAGTGTAACAGTTGTAATAAAGAATAACCAGGCATTGCTATTTCTGAATCATAGAATTTGTCACATTACCATGATTCAGAGAAACCAAAAACATGAAATGGTGTGTTGTGTTTATTAAGAATTGATATTTCGTGTTTTTGTTGATTGCATGACAGATATTTAGATGACCAATGGAAAGTCCGCCTTTAGATGGTTGTATTTAACATTATATATTCGTATACAACAATTATTTATACTTTACGGGGATAAAAAAGTGTTGGTGCTTTGAATTAAAT
Organism: Oncomelania hupensis; assembly: GCA_036898135.1. Lineage (NCBI taxonomy): Eukaryota > Metazoa > Mollusca > Gastropoda > Littorinimorpha > Pomatiopsidae > Oncomelania > Oncomelania hupensis. Next base: position 6,816,678 of record CM072523.1, on the reverse strand, counting down.
ATTATCTTACACAAATAATGTGACATATAAAAAGGTATCTATATTGGGAAAAAAAGGTCTAAAAAATTAAGTCAAAGCGCAATAATGAATGTGGAGTCTTAACAGGTGCCTCTTGTCCCCAAAAAGAGTCACAGCGTAAACAAGAACTGACTCGTTTAAATAAAAGACAGTTGCATACACTTAAAAATAATGATGTTCAAACTAGAGCGTTATTATGCAGTTGTCAATTAAATTAGAATAATAACTTTTAAACAATGCAAGGATGTCAGTTGAAGTTCTCACAGGTGTCATTGTCACCAGGAATAATCACCGAAAAAATTAGAATTGTTTCTTAGCACTATTACAACAGGTATTAATTTCACTGCAAAACCTAAGAATAGTGGGGTTAGAAATAAAAGTATAAAGATAATATTTACGTCTTAACAAAATATAAACCTAGGCTATTTCAAACCGCAGCTTAGTGTTATAACATCTACTACTTGCTATATAACACAGTTAGTTTCCTATGAGCAGTTGGGACAGGTAATCAAAGAGCGCTTTCTTCTCCTTATTATTTAAGGGCGATGAATAACCCTGTTTTGTAAGGTCCAAAGGGTTGTCATGGTGAATCTGCTGTGGTTTCTGGCTGATACGCGCTGGCCTGAAGCTAATAAAGTTGTTAAACAGCGGTTGTGGAGTCAATTGACGGGGAACAGCGTCAGAGGAGTTGTGAGGAAACAAGTGGGTCCCTTGAACGACCGCTGATCACAGAGGCTGGGGCTTTCGGTTCAGAGTGGGATCTGGGTATTGATCACCTGATAGTCGTTGTGAAACCTTATCATGTTGACGCTGACCACTGGTATCAACCATCTGTTGACTACGAAGGGGGTTCTGCGACAATAGATTATGGCGCTGGTTCTGCATTCTTGATTTAACGGTCTCAGAGTAGCAGCGTTTGATGTTGACAGCAAGGCCACTGCTACCCCGTGTGTTAGGATGCACAGTGTCCTTCATCCAGTCTGTTTTAACAACACCTGCCTTGGTGTAGAAGGCAGTGTCGTCTATTCAACTCCAGCAAACTGATGACAGACTTGTTTGAGGCAATGGTTGGGGCTTTTGATACATGAGCTGATGTGATCATAACCATCACGGTGTGGTAGGATGGTAGACAGCATGATTATAGCTTTGGGGAAATAACGGCGACATTCTGTCATGACTGCACGCCATGTTGAGTTACCCAGCACATAAAACCCTCTTGCAGTCGTTAATGCCAAAAATGCTGAACCAAGTTTGTGACATCAGGGTGAATTGCCGTACCCCTCACCGCTTTTAGAAGGGATGGCCTGTCCAGCCCAGAAATTGTAATAACCTGGAATTTCTCGCTTGCTACTGATATCTTAGCTTCATGCAGGCCTGCTACCACAGAATCGCCCAGAATCACTGTTTTTATATTAGAGACCTGCGAGTTGTGGCCAGTCGGAATCAGGTGAGTCAATTGTAGAACATTCCTCGGAAAAAGCACTCTCATTTACTGAACATTCCTCTCGTTGCGTTGCAGTAAGGTGGCTGTCAAGCTTGTTGGTCATTGCCACTGCCGCTCTCAGCTCCTTCCCTTTCCATTCTGCACAGGAGTTACCTTGCGCCAGAGATGCAACTGAGGTGGGAGTTGAAAAGGAGGTAGTCAAAGTCAGTGTAGGAATCTTATACTTTAAGCGGTTGTAGGTTGTTGTGCTCATTCTATTCATTACACCGTTGAATGCTGTATACTTAGGATTATTGCTAAGAAAGATCTCGTATCGGTGAAACAATACACATCTCGCAAAGGGCATGAGGTTTTGGGGAATGTGAAATGTTGCTTGACGTTCGTCTCGTTTTATATCAACTCCAGGTGCCCAATTGCAGGAAGACATGCAAAGGCACAGTCAGCATAGGGGGTAGAGTGATCTCCGACCTCCGTTTTGCGGATGACATTGATGGATTGGCTGGAGAGAAACAAGAACTTGAACAGCTTGTACAGAGTCTTGACACCACTTCCACAACCTAATAAGTACAGAGAAGACCACAAAGATGACCAACAACACCAATGGCATCAACATGGACATCAAAGTCCATCAAAACAGTGCATACCTTCAAATATTTAGGAGCCATTGTATCGTATCAGACAATGGGTCCAGACAGGAAGTCCTCTCCAGGATCGCACAAACAACTACTGCCCTAACAAGGTTGAAGCCCATTTGGAAAAACAGGACCATCAGTCTACATTCCAAGGTAAGGCTGCTGCGCTCCCTTGTCATCTCCATCTTTCTATACGCTTGCAAAACATGGACCCTCACAGGAGATCTGCAACGAAGAATACAAAGCATGGAGATGAGGTGCTAAAGAAGACTTCTCGGCATTTATTATACCGAGCGTATTACCAACGACGAAGTCCGACAGACCATCACGCAAGCCATTGGACAACATGCATGATGACATGCTCACAGTGGTGAAGAAACGGAAACTCCGATGGTATGGCCACGTCACCAGAACATCAGGCCTTGCAAAAACCATCCTGCAAGGCACGGTGTAAGGAGGCAGAAGAAGAGGGAGACAGAACAAAAGTTAGGAGGACAACATTCGAGAATGGACTGGTTTGACACTGAACGAACGGGTTGCTGAGAACAGAGAAAGATGGAGTACGCTGTTTAAACGTTAACGATCATCTGTGGTGTCCCAACGACCTTTGATTACGGGATAGGATAGATGCAAAGAAACGCCATAGCGCTTTAGTTATAAAAACAAAAACAACAATTTTAAAAACACAGCAAAAGACCCACCTACAAACGCACACACAGAAATAATGTTTGGAAGATGTGTTCACATAAAGGGGATCATTGTGTATCATATGTGTGTAGATAGTAATAAAATAAATACACTTTTGAAGCGTCCCCTCCTATGTCATTTTGTTTGCCGGAAGTTTACACGATTCTTTTACAATTCCATATATGAGGTTAACAAGAAAAAAAGCAATGATGCAACCGATTAGTAGATAAAAAGAGGAGAGGAGATAGTAGTGTTGTAATGTTACTTTTATTGTGTTATGGGGGAGAGGACGAGAGAGGTGTGATTGAATACATGAGACGTGAAAGACGGGTGTGTGGCAATGCCGTGTCGCTAAGTGGGAATGGTATGCTAAATTACTAAAGGTGTTTCGGCAGCAGGGTAAGGGTGATGAGTGTGGAAGTCGTGGCACGGGTGTTGGGGTCGGGGGGGGGGGGGGGGGGGTGTTGAGGAGGTGTGTGTGAGAGGAGAGGAGGGGTTTGAAAAGGGTACTTCACTGTATGGTGCAAGCAGTAAAAATACCACAGCCGGCGTAAATGGGGGAGGCGGATTGTGGTAAAAGAGCTCTCGGGTGAAGGTCTTGCCGCCTGGCGGTTATTGTAGTGCAAACGTTTCGGTCTAACAGAAAGCACCAGAAAGGTTTTCTCTGTGCCCTTCGGATTATGTGAGAAAGATGGTTTATCCGGACAGAACTAACGAGTAGAAGAAAGGTTTGTTTTTGTTTTTCTTCTGGTGTCAAACAGTGTGTGTGTGTGTGCGCGCGCGTGCGTGTGTGTGCGCGCGTGCGTGTATGTGGGTGCGTGTGCCGTTGTGGGTGTGTGTGTGTGTGTGTTACTAGAAGAGCGTACTAAGTAGGTTGCTTAAATCTACATTAAAAAGTTTCCGAAGCACCAACAAAGTGTATATGTGTGCTCTGCAGACAAACGAGTTCAACGTTGAATGTAACTTGTTGATGCGAGTTCCACATGCCTTTTGTTAACTGCTACAGAGGATAGTTTATACTTGAAAGAGTTCAGCGTTGGTGGTTTATATTTGGAAGGTTCAAGTTTCGATTTTGTTTTTATGTCTTCTCTTTCTCTCTCTTTCTCTCCTGCCAGAGGGATACAGATATGTTTATAGTTCAGCCTTTGAAGGTGCGCATTTCGAGGGCATTTTGCGGTAAAAACACGGGATGTGTGGTTTTTGAAGTGAGCACTGTTGCTGCTTCATCTTGCGTGCAAATAATATGAAGTATTTTCATACATAGAACCGAGTAAGAAACGTTATATGTGGGCGCCTAGGTGGCTTGACTGAAATCTTTTATCGGCAGCGCCTTGAGCAGCTTTTGAGCTGGAAAAGCGCTCTGTAAGAATGATACTTAAAAGGATACATAAATAAATATCCTATCCTATCCCGTAACTCGAAGGTCTTTGGGGCACCACAGATGATAGTTTAACCGGCGTACTCCATCTTTCTCTGTCCTCAGTAACCCTCTTGGCCTCGCTCAGTTTCAAGGCAGTCCATTCTCGAATGTTGCCCTCCCACCTCTTTTTCTGTCTCCCTCTTCTGCCTCCTTGCCACGTGCCTTGCAGGACGGTCTTTGCAAGTTCTGATGCTCGTATGACGTGGCCATACCATCGGAGTTTCCGTTTCTTCACCACTGTGAGCATGTCATCGTGTTGTCCAATCGCTTGTGTGATGGTCTGTCGGACTTCGTTGTTGGTGATGTGCTACTCAACCATGACTGCTCTGGATCCTAGGACCATCAATGTGGTAATGTAGACTGCCTTATCAAGTTTCCAGGAATAGACTTGGCTGTGTTATGACGATGTGTAAGTATCGGTGATAAAGACTGAAGCGTGTATAATCGTAATACGCTGATGTAACCTAAAGAAGCTTGTATAAAGCCGTCATATAAAATGTCAAAGATTCACAAAGTCTCCTATATGCTTCAAGTGTCCGGAGACGTTAAATCTACTCAACAAACAAACATTAAAGGTTCTTTTCCCGTGCTGTATATTTCAAAGGAAGAAGAAATATTGCCGTCAGAGAGTACAGCTGTTGATTCTATTCAGTTTTGGGCCCGAATCTTACCAATAATAGCGTCATCTACCGCCCATCTCTCTCTGTCAGGGCGCGCAGGTAAACACAACCCGTTTAATTAAACGCGGGCTCCTTGTGCGAACGCACAAATCGCACGCATACATTACTCCACGCAAATTCTTGCACACTCATGTGTATGTATTTATACACTCACGCATGCATACGCACACCTGTACGCACTCTCTCACACATTACATTACATTACATTACATTACATGATTATTGCTTTAGGTCCAGCGGACTCTTCCGAGCCAAATCAGGATTGCTTTAGGTCCAGCGGACTCTTCCGAGCCAAATCAGGACCGGACAAACCCCGATCCGCATAAAAGATCTGCTGAAACAACCCTATTGGTAAAACTGAAAGCTCTCCAACAGCCAGTCACTGTACAATAAAGACATCCCACGCAGTGGACGCTGAGGCTGTACTCTAATTTATCGAACCCCCGTTTACAAAAACAAAATAGAATACAAACATCATTATAAATTATCAACAAAACACATACATATAAAATGCCTACATTGCTAAATAATAACATCATAGGAAGCCCTAGCGACCACCTGGCAGAAAACATCCAATATTCCCAAGCTGATCCAACAGATCTCATACACAAATAAGGAGTCTTGTCCAGGAAGAGTTTTCAAGAAAAAAGGTAGGTGACTGGTCTAGCAAAGAAGAAGATAGTATAGCAGATTGATAGAACAGAGCAGGAATGAGAAAGAGCAAATGAGAAAGACAGCGACAGTGGGAATTTAAAGCACTAAATTTCCAGAAAGTGGAGATACTATTTATACTGAAACCCCCGGCACCCCAACGGGGGACTCTCTCACACAAACTCTCTGCCTGCATTCACACGAGGTCTTCTTTTCATGCTCACACACACGGTCTGTCTGTCTGTCCGTCTCTCTCTCTCTCTCTCTCTCTCTCTCTCTCTCTCTCTCTCTCTCTCTCTCTCTCTCTCTCTCTCTCCGCCACCCCTACCCACCTCCTTCTCCCTCCTCTCTGTAGGCTCTCGTGCTCTCCCCTACGTGCCGTTTCTTTCAAACGACGATGAGTGCAAGCATATTGAGACCTTATTTTCCTTCTTCTTCGTGGTCTAGACAGTGTACGTATGATGGCCTTAGTGGTACCTGAACGTGGCTAACCCCGTAAGATCAGACCCCAAAGCTCTTCTCCTTATCTGTACTCGCGGTTATTTTGAAGTGTTGCTCGGCCTCCTTCATTTGAACGGTTTTCCAAGAGAAGTAGTTTGGATCTTTTCCACGAACATAAAATAGCACAATGGCCACGCCTGTGATTTCTGACTTCAAGGTTCTTCTCATTATCTCTACGCGCAGGTATTTTAAGTGCATCTCAGCAGACGTCACTAACTTAAAAAGCTTATGACAAGGGTTCGCTTTTCAAGACTTTTCATCTTTCTCTGTATTTTTTTACAGTCTTGCTGCACAGAAGGGATAGTGTTAGAGTAGGAAGTTTCTGGCCTGTAGATTCTTCAAGTTTATCTTGAGCGATGTGTTTAGACTGTTGTCCTACAGCAACCTTCTTAAGACCAACTGGAGTTAAAGTTGAAAAAGTGGAAAGAATACAGGCATTTGAGGAATTTAGTGGCCGAAGTAGTTAAAGTTGAACAAGTTGAAAGAATACAGGCATTTGAGGAACTTAGTTACCGATTTAGTAAAAGTTGAAAAACGTTTCTTTTTCATCTTTAGAATCATCTTCAAAATCTTTGTGTCTTTTTCTTGGGTAACGTTTGCGTTGTTTGGATAAGTGTATGGAATCATGTTTTCCTTTCTGTATGTCTGTCTTTCTTTCTTTCTTCTTTCTTTTTTCTTTCTTTCTTTTTTCTTAATTTCCTTCTTCTTCAGAATCATCTTAATCAGAATCTTTGGGCAACGTTTGCGTTGTTTGGATACGTGTAAGGGATCGTGTCATGGATAGCTGTAAGGAATCTTGTTATAGATAAGTGTAGGAACTATTGTCATGGAATCTGGATAAGTGTGGAATCTGATGGATAAATGTATGGGGGATCTTATGGTCTATTGCCATGGATGTATGGAATCTTATGGGCAAGTGTAAGGAATCTTGGCATGGATAAGTGTATGGAATATTGTTATCAGTCGTTTACGGCTGCGTTTTATTGTGTGCATTAGACCATTTTTTGAGTGTGTAGACTTTGACAGGAGTATATGGTAACCGAATGTTCACAGTGGTTGACTGACATTGTTCCCCTGGAACCCCTATCACTGTACAGTCATGTCTTTTTACATGTGCAAAAAACCTGCTTTTATGAGTGTATATAATGGCTTTGGACACTATTAGCAACACCTCTATTGCCTTTTATAACATAGTTTTATGTGTTGATTCTAAAGCTGTTCTCAAAGCCCTTCAAAATTGGTATTGTAAAACTATATCAGACATTATTTTCGATATTAGATTATTAATTCATGCTATTATGTCAAATGGTGTAGGAATTTCTTTTTGTTGGGTTCCTTCACATTGTGGCATTTATTTTAATGAAGTTGTGGATACTTTAGCAAAGGAAGGGTCATTCTCTGTAAGTGACAACAACATTGTTAGACCATCTGCATCAGAAGTCATTTCGTTGGTAGAAAGATCAATGTACTCCACCTTATCACAAAATACTGGAATAGATCATTACTCATGTTTTAGAAACTTGTGTAGAATAATCAATAAGCTAAGAGTCAACTCATGGAATACTAAATTTTTAGCTAATGCTATGTGTCCATGTTCTCAACCAATTTCCGTTGAACATCTGTTAAAAACTTGCTCCATATTAACTTCACAATATTTAAACAAAAATATTAAAACAAGTGAACATTCCACTGTTGAACTGCTGCAGTATCCAACAATTATTACCATAGCACAAATTATTAGCCAGTCTCCAGTGAGCAAATTTTTGTGATTATTTTGTCTGATCCTTGGATGTGCTTTTTGCATTTTGCGTGTGATTGTGTGTATGCTTGCGTGTATGGTCTAATATCACAAACTGTGAATAGACGTTAAATAAAATTATTGATTAAAATCTTTTTTTCATGTTGTGCTGTTGTAAGACATGTTCAGTGTTGCAACGGCGCCTGCCAGATTTAATCATTCATTTTAGTTGGACAAAGCTTTATTACCGTCAAAGGAATTGTGTACAGCCATTCATTTCGCCCTTCAATAGATTAAAGCATGCAAAATAAGTGAAACACAATGTTGCGACGAGACTACAAAATGACTGTTGTCGCTCTCGAGTAGCGTCCCCTACGGAATTAAAGTCTTAAAACGTGTCCTTTGGGACGTGGATGTGTGTGTAATTGCTTACCAATTTCCATACATGCAATGTATGTTGGCAATTAACTGAATAAATTTTGTATTCTGCATGTGCGAGTAGGTTGTGGTAAAGTTATCGTGAGTCAGGATTGTTTGGATTGCTCGTTATCGGGATATATGTGGTACATGCACGCAAGTGAGAGAGAACGCCTTTAATAATAATAATAATAATAATAATAATAATAATAATAATAATAATAATAATAATAATAATAATAATAATAATATTGCATGCTATATACGGGCTTTTCCCCAAATATATGTAGTGTAGTCTTTTAAAAGGTATTTACAACTTTTTATCTCCTTTCTTTTTCTTCACGTTGTGTGAAAAGGTGCCACAGGTGCGCATCTTAAGCGCGGGTTTGTAGATCCATATGTCAACAACAGCAACAACCAGTAGTTTGGGAGAAAATGCTATTAGAAAAAAAAACCACTAACAAAGAATGACGTCACCCGATAGGCATACATTTGTGTCAACTGCTAGGCCGCTGTACGTTTTAACTACATACCAAGATTCACAGAAATTCGCCCATTTTAGTTCCAGAGAAAAGCGCACGGACGGACGGACAGAGCCTAAACCAGTTAGTTTCCCCCGCTTGGCTCGGGAACTACCAATAACGTTGTTTTAATTTTCTCCTCTGTTACTAACTGTGATCAAATATTTGTATTTCGTTTGTGTGCAGTACTCTCCACAGAAGATGAACGCCTCGGCTGAAGAAGACCTACCCCCACCCCCACCTGAACTGGCCCGTCAGCCTGAAGTGGTCACGCCAGAGAAAGCCACCGTTAGCGTTCGCACCGTCAAACGAACGCCCCCTGCCGCCGCCGCCGCCGCCTCTTACGAAAAAGAGCTGCCTCCGCCGGTAAGCTGACTCATTGAGTGATTGGTTTGTTGATTGATTGGATTGAGCGAGTGAGAGGGATGAGATTGTTGCAGTGTTACTTGTTGCTGTAACCTCCACCACCCTCCCCTTCCAGCCAGAGCTGCCGTTGTTGAGATCGGTAAATGAGGAACTGAACCAGAGAATGATGGATTGAGCCGAGATTGTATTGTTTATACACATGTTTGGTTTTTCTACATTGTTTTGTTTCGGACTGTTTGCTTGTCGATGTGTGCGTGGGTTTCCTACTAAAATTTAATGTACAATTATTATTATTATTATTATTATTATTATTATTATTATTATTATTATTATTTTTATTTTTTTGTTAAATTTTTTTAAAGCTTTTTGGTGTTTTTGTTTGTTTATTTGTTTGTTTGTTTTGTCTGTTTATTTTTTGTTTTGTTTTATTCTCTCTGACTTTCGTGTTGACTTTTGCCAGCCTTTTTCTGTTGCAACCCACGATGTTGGTTTGATTTGGTTATGTGTGGCATCTCTTTGCCTTCACTTGTTTACACGTTAACATCGTGTGCATGGAGAGATATATATTTCACGGCGTGTACTGTTCATGAAGCATCTTCGGTGGCGTTTACGTGTCTGTGTTGTTCGGTATGTAAGCGTTGCTAATTATTGTAATTTTTACCAATGTACTTTTGTCCACGGTGTTTGGTTTGTGTTCTTGTCTTTCATCTTGACGTAACACTCGTGTGTTCCAATCTATTGTTCATTCTTCGCATCAGCTTGACTTACAAGCAATTGTGTTTCCACAAAGAGTTACATTTTCAGTGCATGTGGACGTGTGGAGGGGAGGCTGGGCGAGGGAGTTGATTGATTGATTGATTGATTGTTGCTTTAGGTCCAGCGGACTCTTCCGAGCCAAATCAGGACCGGACAACCCCCAATCCGCATAAAAGATCTGCCGAAACAACCCTAGTGGGAAAATTGAATGCCCTCCACCGGCCAGTCACTTTACAATAAAGACATCCCACCCAGGGGACGGCTGAGGCTTTACCCCAACTACTCGAACCCCCGGTTACAAAACCAAAATAGAATACAAACGTCATTATAAATCATCAACAAAACACATACATATAAAATGCCTATAGTGCTAAATAATAACATCATAGGAAGCCCTAGTGACCACCCGGCAGAAAGCGTCCAACACTCCCAAGCTGATCCAACAGACCTCATACACAAACAAGGAGTCTTGTCCAGGAAGAGTTTTCAAGAAAAAAGGTAGGTCATTGATCTAGCGAAGAAGAAGATAGTATAGCAGAGTGATAGGACAGATCAGGAATGGGAAAGAGCAAATGAGGAAGACAGCGACATTGGGAATTTAAAGCACTAAATTTCCAGAAAGTGGGGATACTATTTATACTGAAACCCCCGGCACTGTGGAGGGAGGGAGGGAGAAAGAAGAACAAGCAGAAAGACTCTTTGCACGTGCAGCAGACTGTTTACTGCTCCAGACTTCTCGGGATCTCGCTTGCTGTTGCTCGTTCTCTATTTCACCTTCTTCTTCCCTCTTAACTCCTTGTTATCCCACTGCCTTTCTTCCTCTTTCTTCTCTCTCTCTCTCTGTCTGTCTGTCTCCCCCTCCCGTCTCTCTCTCTTGCTCTCTCCCTCCACATCCCCTTTAACTCACTCCCTCCTTCTCTCTACTTCTCTCTTTACCTCTATCTCTCTTTCTCTACCTTCCACTCATCCCTACTTCTCTCTGTGTCTCTCTCTCTGTGTCTCTCTCTCTGTGTCTCTCTCTCTGTGTCTCTCTCTCTGTCTCTCTCTCTGTCTCTCTCTCTCTCTCTCTCTCTCTCTCTCTCTCTCTCTCTCTCTCTCTCTCACTGTCTTTCTCTCTCTGTGTGTCTCTCTCTCTCACTCTCTACCTCTCTCTTTACCTCTATCTCTCTTTCTCTACCTTCCACTCATCCCTACTTCTCTCTCTCTCTCTCTCTCTCTCTCTCTCTCTCTCTCTCTCTCTCTCTCTCTCTCTCTCTCTCTCTCTCACTGTCTTTCTCTCTCTGTCTCTGTCTCTCTCTCTCTCTCTCTCTCTCTCTCTCTCTCTCTCTCTCTCTCTCTCACTCTCTACCTCTCTTTTTACCTCTATCTCTCTTTAATAATAATAATAATAATAATAATAATAACGGATTTTTATATAGCGGGTACTCCAGCCTATGACCAGACTCACCACGCTTTACATAATCATTACATATAAATACATGCACTCGATAAAACATTGCTTTTGCTACAATACACCAAAAGACAGAACAGTAAGGGTACAACTATTTACAACTATGTACACAAATTACAAAAAAAAAAGACAGAAATAGACTATTTACAACTATGTACACAAATGACAGAAAAGACAGAAATAGAATAGCAAAAAACCTATTCACAGTTATTTATATGCCCGGTTAGGCCCAAGAGGAAAAACATTACGGATCCGACAGAGATACCTTCCACTCATCCCTACTCCCCCCCCCCCCCCTCCTCTCTCTACCTATTTCTCTCCCTCTCTACCTATTTCTCTCTCTCTCTCTCTCTCTACCTATTTCTCTCTTTCTCTTTCTCTCTCTCTCACTCTCTCTCTCTCTCTCTCACTCTCTCTCTCACTCATTCTCTCTCCGTTTTAGCTCTCCGCTCCTCCTCTCCCTCTCTTTCTCTTTCCGTCTCCTCCGCTCTTGTTTACGACAATGGACTGGAAATGGAAAGGGAAATCACCTCGTTGCTCCACGTCCCGGCCTGCGGCAAGTGTTGCGTCCCTTTTATTGAGAGGTTGGTGGTAGGGAAGTGGAGATGGGAGGCTGTTTTTAATCCTGCGTGTATGTATTCAGATCTGTCAAACTACAGCGGCCCCAAAGGTAGGAATTGGCCAGTTGTTTGTCATGAGAAGCAGCCAGTAGGTTGTTTCTGTCTGTTGCTCTCGCTATCACTCGCTTCCTGTCTGTCTGTCTCTCCCTCACCCCTCCCCTTTTGATTTTGATGCTTTCCTTTATTTCTGTGCGCCCACATTTTACTATCGTCGGGTATCGCAATTAAACACCCACGCGTGATTGTATTTTTCTTGCTGGAAGAAGACGATGATAATGATGGTGGATAGCGACGAGAAATAAAACCCCCGGATTTTGTAGTATTTCTGATAACCTTAGTTTGCATTAGCAAAATCTTATTTATAGTGTGTGTACTGTAGTCGTCATCGGCTTTTTTTCTTTTTTTTTTTCCTCCATGTGTGCTGGCTTTTGTCGCAGAAAGCTTTAGGCGACAGTCTAATGTTAGTTTTACTATCCTTTTACTCGTCTGCTGATGTTGTTCATGGCGATATAGCAGGCGCCAGGAGTATCAATTTTATGTGGGGCATACATTTTTACGTGGATTTTGGTGTGTGCGATTTGACACGGTAATTGTAGGCTTGTGGTAGTACTACTACTGCTAGCGGCTGGTACTCCTGGTACTGTTGCTAGTATAAAACATACGGAGCAGTTGGTTTCATTGTCATTTGCATTGATTGTTATGATGAACAGTGGTATAGAGGAGACACACGTTCAAGGAAATGTCTTGAGACGAATGTGGGAAATATTTCTGAACAGTATGTGAGAAATGGCGATTTGGCCAGAATTGAATTAGATCGGCAGTTGTCTACTTATTTCGTAAGAATGTTTTCGGTGTCAAATAACTTTCAACCATCTGAATCTCACTTAGAACTAGTAAGGCTTTCTGTGAGCTTGATCAGAATTGCTGTCGTCTATCGCTTTATTGTTTAGCAAAAATATTTGGTTGCGACTGATCTGAAACAATGTGAATATTTGTTATTGCTGGTACTTGCTTTTTTGGAGTTGGATGAAATTGAGATTGTTGCTTATTGTTTTGAGTGCTTTTATAATTTATTTGGGGTGGACAATTCAGCATCACTACAATAGAGTACATTTATGAAATTAGGGAAGGGCTTGTGCTAATTGTGTAACAATATTTAGAGTACATTTATGAAATTAGGGAAGGGCTTGTGCTAATTGTGTAACAATATTTACTAGTGTCATTAGCTCGACTTCATGAAGGTTACATTTTAATCTTTATTATTGCTATAATATGCAAATGATTTGCTATATTTGTGTGTGTGTGTGTGCGTGTGTGTGTGTGCGTGTGCATTCCCTGCACCCTACAGAGGGAAAAAAAGAGTGGGGGTAAGGGAGCGAACTTGTTTTTTTTTCCAAACTAGTTCCAGTCATTCGCTGAAAAGGGTAGGTGGGAGGGGATTATTATTTTTTTTTAATCTTAAAAGAAGTTTTGGTTTCGACGGAGGTGTAGTAATAATATCTAAATACATCTTTAGTGCTGAAGAAATATTTTCTAATTTTCGGGGCGGCTTTTATTTTGCTTTCTAGGTATTTTCTAAGTTTCGTTCTGTACTACAATTTGCTTTCTATGTATTTTCAGGTGTTAGTGTTACGCGTGGTTTCTAACGATTTTGTAAGTTTTGTGGCTACTATTTTGCTTTCTTGGTAATTTCAGGTTACAGTGCTAGAGCGTGGTTCGTGGGTATCTTCAGGTTGCGTGTGAGTGATCTGTGCTGAAGAGCTGTATAGTGCTTCGGTCTAACGTTACTTGTCTTTTTTTTTTGTGGTAAGATTCTCAACACGTGTCTTGTGGTCCCGAAATGTCGCGCGTGTTTGAATTTGGAAGGCGTGGTGGTGCCAGGTGGTGAATTATCACGGAATTTCATACCCTGGACGGTGAATGATGTAGATTCAGATAACTAAATGAGTCTAAATGAGGCCATGATAGAAGGAGTCTGTAATATAGACTACGTGTATATTGATTTTGTGAGGGAGATGAAGTGAGAGAGGGAAGTGGTTGGGGAAGGGGGAGGGAGGAGGATGGAGGTGAGAGAGAGAAGAAGAAGGGGGAAGGGGGGTATCGGTAGAAGAAGAAAGCTGGTTAGTTCAGACTGTTCAATGATAATAAATCTTAAAAGAAAGAAAGAAAGAAAGATTAAAAAATAAAAGGGAATGAAACACTGGGCATAGAAGACGAAACTAACAGAGAGAGAGAGAGAGGGAGGGGAGATGAGGGAGAGGAGAAGAAGAGGTTAAGAAGAAAAAGTGGGGTTTAAGATAATCGAGGCAGAAAGTCGAAATTAAACAAGAGGAGAAGGAAGAGAAGAAGAAAACGAAAGAGGGAGGAAAGGGGGCTTAGGGATGGGGGAGGGAGGTGGTGGTGGTGGTGAGGTGGGGTGGTGGTGTTGTGGTACTAAGAAGAGAGAGAGGCAGACTTGTGCAGAAAATGTCAAAATGAATAAAAGAGGGATTGAACTGTGCAGCCCTCTCCGTCAGGCAGCATTACCCTTGACCTGTCCAGCACTGTGCCGTCACATGGATAGAGAACTGCACGCTTTCTCTGCTCCTTCCCCTGCCCATTCCCCCCCCCCCCCCTCCATCTCACTCCCCCACCCCATCATCCCACCGACACTTTACCTTGCTCAATTCCTTCCTCTGTTCCCATGGCACATCCATCTTAGCTCCATTTTTCTTCCACCTTTCCACCTCCCTTCCTCTCTCTCTCTCTCTCTCTCTCTCTCTCTCTCTCTCTCTCTCTCTCTCTCTCTCTCTCTCTCTCTTACTCTCTCTATCTCCCTCTCTCTCTCTCTCCCTCTCTCTCTCTCTCATTTAGACTGATTTTAATAGCGTAAGCTGTGTGTGTGTGTTTGTGGGTGTGCGTGTGCGTGTGTGTGATTTCCAATGTAATGTGAAAGGTTGGCTCTGTATTATGTTATTTTGTTAAGGGACAGATTGGACTGTCTGATTAGTCTCAACATCCCTAATAAAATGTAAAAGAAAAATCTCTCTCTCTCCCTACCTCCCACTCTCTCCTACATCCTCCCCACTCCCTCCTTCCTGAACCACTGTCTCCCCATCTCTCCCACCCTCTCTGTCAGCACTGATAGGTGATGGAGGAGCCGTGTCCAGTGCGGCCGGTCCCTGGAGGTCAGGGGGATACAGTTTAGCCCGCGCCTCCTAAAGCTTACAAAAGCTGATGGTCAGACGAGAGCTTCCACACTTTCACGGTCAACAGAGAGTAGAGAGGAGGAAAATGAAAAGAAAAACATGTATCCTTGGTTTGGGAAACGAAAGGAAGAAAACGAACACTGAATCAAATCTGCAAAGATGGATGGGTGCAGGGGTAGGAACACTTAAAAACGCAAACGAAGAAATGTGGAGGGGAAGGATAGGGATGAAGAAGAGGTAGGTAAAGGTAAAGGTAGTCCCATAGCCTTGTGGCCGTAGGGGAGCGTGATGTTGGAGATGACACTTATCTTGGGCCGGCGTAATGAGGGTGATGCCCATCTCTCTCCCTCGCTGCATTACCTTCCCCACCCTTAAGAGAGTAGGTACTCAGTCACAGTTGAGTCAACTGGGGGCGTTGTTATTTGTCGCTTCACGTTTTGCGGTCACCCATCCAAGTGCTAACCGCACTGGACGGTGCTTAACTTGCGACACAGCAGCGAGTACTCCAACCACTGCGCTATCCGACACCCCATGAAGAAGAGACGGCAAGAAAAAAAAGTGCCACTGAGAGAGAGAGTGAGAGAGAGAGAGACAGTCCTTGGGAAAGACACTTTACTCCCATTTCCTACTCCTTCGGATAAGAGTATAAACGAAGTCTAGTCTGTGTTGGATGCATTCCATCATAACGGACTTTAAAGATCCTGACGCTCATGTCCTAGACGGGTGAGTGCCGGTGACAAGAATACACTTAGCATGTACCTTGGGCTAAGCGCTTCACTTGGGGCTGCTGTACTTTCAAAAAAATTAATGCCCGAATTTCACATTGGTGATAATAAAGTTGTTAAAATAAAAAAAAATAAATAAATAAATAGTGTGCCTCGCGACGCAATTTAAAATCAGTAAGAATGTCGACTTGTTTGACCACCTCATCATGGGATGGGAACGCTGTGCCAGGCGCGCATTTTGCCTATTAGCCAAGTCTGATTCCTTGTGCTCTTCTGTCAGTCACTCAGGAATCGAACCCAGGTTATTAGGGGGTCTAGGCCCGCATCTTTGCCGGAGCGGTCAAATCTCTTCCATTAGCTATTAGCGATGCGAGGCTGGCAGGTCCATTAGTTGATGAACAGACTGGTCAGCAGCGCTGGGATTAAGGTCGTCTGACGGCGACAGAACACAAACGGCTTATCGCGCGGCCAGACGAAGAGTATATTAGAACCCCCCGAAGCATCCTTCTGTACCATCTCTCCCTTCTTTGCACACTCTACACCTCAACCACCAGGTTCTGTCCTCCACCTCCCCTCCCACCCCCTACTCCCCCCAATTCTCCTTGCACTCATTGCCCATACCCATACCCCCGCCTGTCTTCGCATCCTCGCACAACACCCCTTTACTTATTGCTCTCCATCCATCACCAACGGCATTGCCCGGTACATGACATTACATGATCATTGCTTTAGGTCCAGCGGACTCTTCCGAGCCAAATCAGGACCGGACAACCCCTGATCCGCATAAAAGATCTGCTGAAACAACCCTAGTGGTAAAACTGAAAGCTCTCCACCAGCCAGTCACTTTACAATAAAGAGACCCACGCAGGGGACGCTGAGGCTATACTCTAATTTATCGAAACCCCCGTTTTACAAAAAACAAAATAGAATACAAACATCGTTATAAATTATCAACAAAACACATACATATACAATGCCTACATTGCTAAATAATAACATCATAGGAAGCCCTAGCAGAAAGGCAGAAAGCGTCCAATATTCCCAAGCTGATCCAACAGACCTCATACACAAATAAGGAGTCTTGTACCGGAAGAGTTTTCAAGAAAAAAGGTAGGTTACTGGTCTAGCGAAGAAGAAGATAGTATAGCAGATTGATAGAACAGAGCAGGAATAAGAAAGAACAAATGAGAAAGACAGCGACAGTGAGAATTTAAAGCACTAAATTTCCAGAAAGTGGGGATACTATTTATATTGAAACCCCCGGCACCCCAACGGGGATGCATTTACCGGTATCCGGCCGGCCCACTATCAGACAAGAAGCTGTGCAAGACTTGTTATCGCTTCTCACATAGTGACATCTACAGTGTACTCCCGGCAATATCTTCTTCTCAGTGTTGACAATGAACATTCTTGATCATTTGGATTAATACTATGAGATTATATTCATAATACACAGTAATGCTATTTAAGTGTAAAAAATGGCTGACTATTGAATCGTCTTTCGTCTCGTTAAAACCGCGAGACCTACTTCACCTCCCTCCCCCACTTTCCTCTTGTTGTTGTGGAAATGGGACTTTTTGACTCGAAATATTTCATTGTTGATGATAACGTGTCAATGGAATGGGGGGGGGGGGGGTGGAGGGGGGGTAGGAGGAGGAAGGAGGAAAGTTATGACAGCGAGTAATTTCCAGAAGGTTGCAAGGATGGTGGAAGTAGAATTTAGATGCTATTGGGTGATATATCTTTTTATAGGGGGGGGGGGGGGGGGATCTGAAGAAAGAGGGGAGCAAGTTGAAGAAGGAGAAAATTGAAGAAAGAAGAGGACAAGATGAAGAAGGAGGAAGGTTACAAGTAGTCTTATCAAAGGGCGCGCGAGAAGAGACCACAGCTATATGTTGTATGGATCATGAAGCAGGTCGGGGAGGACGAGAAACTTTTCCGCAATGCTGTGTCTGGTGAAGGTGGGGATAGAATGGGAAAGGTTTGGATGCTTGATGAGAGGAAATTAAGAAGATAAAGGAGGACAAAGAATAATAAGAAGAAGATCAAAGAAGAAGAAGAAAGAAGCAATTCCAAGTAGTTATAAATGGTATGGAACGGCAGGAGGTAAAACATGTGTGGGGTGTGTGTAAGGTTGGAGATTAGACGACGATGAGGACGACAACGAAGCCGAAGAAGGAGGTGTAGCTGCTGTTGTTGTGAATGGAATGGCGGAGGGGGGGGGGGGGAGGGGGGTTAAAAAACAAATGAGCCTGGGTAGAAAAAGGAGGAGGAGGAAGCACAGCGATCCCAGAAGGTTATAAATCGTATAACGTTGCGAGGGCGGGGTGTGTAATACGCCAGGAGGATGTGAGGCGATGGAGAAGATGGGCAGTTGATTGATAAGCGCCTTCTGTTTGCTGGACAGGCGGGCAAGGCAAAGCATGTCCGAACACCACGCAGATCAAATTACGCCTGATGTCTCCATCCCTCCTAATCTGTCTCAGAATCTCTTCGGATCCATCTCCTCATCTCGCTATATACTTCTAATAGCATCACCAGCCTCGTGTCAGTCTTACTGAATCCTCTCATACCACAGAATCATTTCGCCAAAGAGATCGGTTGAGGACATGTTTTGTATACATCGGTTTTTGTTTGGACCACAACATTCCTGAACACCGCAGAAGATGAAAGGTAATTTTCCTTCTCCACATCACGCATAACGGTTCTGAGCTGATAATTTAATCAATGTCAGTACCACTGATTCGTCTGATCCGATGTAGCTGAATAATGATTTTAGCTTCTTACCTCGAGCGAAGCTTGTCACCACAAAGGCAAATTCCCTATCTGGCATATCCGTCGACATATATCACGACTTGAGGGAACCTTTGATAAACGACATTTATTGTTGATTTCTCGTTGTGGTTCGTTGTGACCAAACTTTTTGCACCCTGCCTTTTTTCACTCCCGCTGTATTATTGGCATAGAATAACTGAACCGCATACCATCGGATTTTCATTCTTCTTTGTGCTTCAAGTTCTTTCTAGAACTCTCGCACTCTGCCTCTTCTATCGTCAGCCTTAATATCATGGTTTAGGTCCCTACCCCTTGTTCCCTTGGACGGTCATCCCCGTCTGCAATATCGCCAATGGGGGGTGTAGACATTAAACCCTCAGCGTCTGTTCAGTATCATCGTTGTGGAACTAGTGAGCCGCATATCAGTAGAATGCTGTTTCTGGTGTCTTCATTGATTAATATGCTGTCTATCTGGCTCTTTTCTTAAGGGTTTTTGCATTATGTTAATTTGTTAAGGGACAGAATGGAATATTAGACTTTGCACTTAGTCAAAAGTTTTATCCGTAATTAAAAAATCTCTCTCTCTCTCTCTCTCTCTCTCTCTCTCTCTCTCTCTCTCTCTCTCTCTCTCTCTCTCTCTCTCTCCGCTCCTCTCTCTCTCTCTCTCTCTCTCTCTCTCTCTCTCTCTCTCTCTCTCTCTCTCTCTCTCTCTCTCTCTCTCTCTCTCTTTCTTTCTTTCTTTCTCTCTTTAAGTTGTTTGTTCCGTGTTTGGGAATGGCGCGCTTTGTGTCCGCTGTGGCTTTAATGAATATTGATGGTCGCTTTCCTGCTGCTTGCGCCGCGCTGCTGCTATGTAAGATTTGGTTTTCGAGCCACATCTTATTGCACGACCATGACGCCGATGATGGTTGTAGTGGTTGTAGTGATGACGATAATGGTGGCGGCGGAGGGCTGCGGTGGTTGTTGCTACGGTGGTTGTTTCATATTGTTGTTTGTAGTTGGGGTGTGTGTGTGTGTGCGGGTTTGTGTGTGTGGGTGTGTGTGTTGATGATGATGATTGTCGCGTGGTGGTGAAGATGACGTTGTGTTGTCGTTGGTAATGCTAATGGTGACGGTGCTGCTGTTGTTGTTGCTGCTGGTGGGGATAATGTTGTCGACGAAGAGGACAACGGCAAACAATAGGTACGACTGCGTGTAAGAGTAAAACTAGTTAACTGAAGAATTTAAAAAAAAACAATCAGCGCAAGATTCGTTTCAGGTGCGTAGGCGCTGTTCAAATATACCAGGATGACTCAGGATTGTAGAAGATATCCTAAATAAGCAGAAGCTTGGGGCGGAAAATGAAGCAATTAGCTCTCTTGTTGCAATGTTCGCCTGTTGCAGCCACTGATGATTTTTTTTTTTAAAATTGGAGGTTGAAGATGAAGAAGGATGTGAAAGAAGAAGACGGGGTCTATGGAAGAAGAAGAGAAAAACAAAAAAGAGGAAGAGGCGGAAATTGTGTTTTAATTTGTCACGTTTATTTAATTTTTTTATTTTATTTTTTTTTTCCCGAATCGTTGTGCAGGCGCATTGTTTTCTGAAACGGATCGCCGGCGAGTGTGCAATAATTTGTGTTGTCCTGTCGAACTCTTGTATTTTTGTTTGGAATATCTTTAATGATTACGATACTGCATATCAACCTCGCGGGACGCACGCACGCAAACGCGAAAGCACGCATGTCTGTCAGCCTGTCTGTCTGTCTGTCTCTCTTCCCCCACACCCTCCCGCCCCAACATCCACATCTTACGCTGCAGCCCGATCTACAATTTCAATGCGTTTGATCGTTCGCCTCAAAGAGCATTTTCAAAGGTGGGGGAACTCCCGTATATATGGTACCCGAAGTTGTTTCTCCTTCCGGCGACGATATTTCTATCCCGTGTCCCTTAGAAACCATCCTCATCTCCATCATCTGCTTGGACGTTGTTTTGAAATCATTCGTTTCTGGAAATTTCCTCCCTCTTCTCATACACTCGGTTATTTTTGAAGACAAATTTCTTTCCAAATTCTCATCCTACCTTTCCTATCATAGTTCCTGCGCTCTCCCTGTCCATTTGTCTCTGTCTCTCTGTCTTTCTCTCTCTCTCTCACCAATAAATCTAAACCATTTAAACGTGTAAACGTGAGAAAACCATAACTTTATCCCTAATTCATTCAAACAACATTTCCAAAACCTTAGCCAGCCTGCTCAATCTGTTGAAGATCATACAAAACATGATTACTCTCTTACACAATTTTGTAATCGTAGACTAAAATCAGACGATCAATGTGTATTCTGCATAATAGTTCTTAAAAGTTTGTTTTGTTATGTTATTATAGTTATTTGTCTTGTCGTTGGCATATATTTGACTGAATTCACAGAATGAACGATAGTTCAGATTAGGTTTCCGCCTAAAATCTGTATCCTTGTTGTGACTAAAATGTCTTGAGTCTCTCTCTCTCTCTCTCTCTCTCTCTCTCTCTCTCTCTCTCTCTCTCTCTCTCTCTCTTTCTCTCTCTCTCTTTCTCTCTCTCTCTCTACCCCTTGGGGTCATGAGCAATCTTGCCACTGTAGATTGTTCAAACCTATAAAGGGAACAGTGAAAGCCACAGTTGAAAACCTGTCTTGCCTTTATAGGCAAGATAGATTCACTGCGGCAACAGTACCCCCGTTGGAGTGCCGGGGGTTTTCAGTATAAATAGTATCCCCACTTTATGGAAATTTAGTGCTTTAAATTCCCACTGTCGCTGTCTTCCTCATTTACTCTTTCCTATTCCTGCTCTGTCCTTCACTCTGCTATACTATCTTCTTCTTCGCTAGATCAATGACCTACCTTTTTTCTTGAAAACTCTTCCTGGACAAAACTCCTTGTTTGTGTATGGGGTCCGTTGGATCAGCTTGGGAGTGTTGGACGCTTTCTGCCGGGTGGTCACTAGGGCTTCCTATGATTGTACTATTTAGCACTATAGGCATTTTATATGTATGTGTTTTATTGCTGATTTATAATGATGTTTGTATTCTATTTTGTTTTTGTAACCGGGGTGTTCGCGTAGTTGAGGTCAACCCTCAGCCGTCCCCCGCGTGGGATGTCTTTATTGTAAAGTGACTGGCCGGTGGAGGGCATTCAATTTTCCCACTAGGGTTGTTTCGGCAGATCTTTTATGCGGATTGGGGGTTGTCCGGTCCTGATTTGGCTCGGAGGAGTCCGCTGGACCTAAAGCAAGAATCAATCAATCAACAATCTCTCTCTCTCTCTCTCTCTCTCTCTCTCTCTCTCTCTCTCTCTCTCTCTCTCTCTCTCTCCTTCTTCTTCTTCTTCTTCTTCTTCTTCTTCTTCTTCTTCTTCTTCTTCTTCTTCTTCTTCTTCTTCTTCTTCTTCTTCTTCTTCTTCTTCTTCTTCTCAACGGGGATTTATTTCCTCCCTGTCTGTGTCTGTCTCTGTCTCTCTCTTTGTCTCTCTCTACTACCCCCCCCCCCCTCCTCTTCCCCATCTGCAGCGGCATGCCCCTCCTCTTGAGCCATCTGCGTCGTCACTTTTTCTCCCATCTTCTTCCCCCTAATGGTGTCCTGGAAGTTCTTAAACCCTTACTGGTCCTGATCGGTCTTCTTTTCTTCCCTCCTCCTCCTCCCATGTCTCCACTTGTTCTTCTTCTTTCCTGTGGTTGTCCTTGTAACAAGAGCCCCGTTTCCACTGCCTTTGAGCTGTTTCTTGTTTAGTCCGTCACAGTCCTCAATATTTTTGAAAGCTAAACGCGTAGGATCTGTCTTTTTCATTGTACAGTAATGATGCGTCCCCAACCTTCCAAGCAGTCTTTTCTTCTTTCTGTCTTTATTTTTTTTCTTCTTTTCTTTCTTCTTCTTTTCTTTCTTCTTCTTTCTGTCTTCTTCTTCTTCTTCTTCTTCTTCTTCTTCTTCTTCTTCTTCTTCTTCTTCTTCTTCTTCTTCTTCTTCTTCTTCTTCTTCTTCTTCTTCTTCTTCTTCTTCTTCTTCTTTTTTCTGTCTTCTTCTTCTTTCTGTCTTCTTCTTCTTCTTTCTGTCTCCTTCTTCTTCTCCTTCTTCTTCTTTCTGTCTCCTTCTTCTTCTTCTTCTTCTTCTTCTTCTTCTTCTTCTTCTTCTTCTTCTTCTTCTTCTTCTTCTTCTTCTTCTTCTTCTTCTTCTTTTTTCTGTCTCCTTCTTTCTGTCTCCTTTTTTCTGTCTCCTTCTTCTTTCTTCTTCTTCTTCTTCTTCTTCTTCTTCTTCTTCTTCTTCTTCTTCTTCTTCTTCTTCTTCTTCTTCTTCTTTTCTTCTTCTTCTTCTTCTTCTTCTTCTTCTTCTTCTTCTTCTTCTTCTTCTTCTTCTTCTTCTTCTTCTTCTTCTTGTTGCAATCTGTCAGTTCAGGGGTGGGGGAGGTGGGAGTATGAGATAGGTTTGAGTCTCTCAAAGCACCTATACGTTTTTTATGTTATTTTATTTTTTAATTATACTTGTAAGTTAGTCTTCTGTTGTAGTTGCAGCATAATTATGTATTTCCCAACTACACCCTTTCACTCCAGCAGCGTTCACCTTTTCTCTGGTGCTACTCAAGTGTTCATAACTTTTTTATTTGTTCCATTTTTCTCAGTGAAACTATTTCTTAACCTTTTCCGTTTTTGTGTTTTTATCCCCTGGGTCGCTTCTGTTTTCTTTTGCATATAATGCATTCTTCGCACGTCAACATCAGATCATCGGTCACGCAGCATATTTCAAATGGCTGCCCACGTCTTTGTTAGAGCAATACCAGTAGGCACTTGAAATTATCAAAAATCGGTTAAGGACGTCTGTACTACCTCCGTCATCACTGCATCATCCACCGCCTTCACTAAGCAGCCACACTATCAATGCAGTGCTCCTCTACTATCATCATCATCATCATCATCATCATCATCATCATCATCATCATCATCATCATCGTCGTCGTCGTCGTCGTCGTCAACAGCAGCAGCAGCAGAAACGACAACAATATATTCAGCATCAAAACCACCACCATCACTCTACGATTGCTGCTTTATATTATTTGTTCCGCTTTCTCCTTTCTATATGGGTTTGTGTGTGAGCACCTTCACTTCACTACTGTTTGTGGTTCCTCATCTTGCCAGTGTATGGTCTGTCTTCCGTGGCACTGTCAAAACACCATGTACCAACTTTACCCGTGGTTTTTTTTTTCTCTCTCTTTCTTTCTCAGCAGTTCCAAGTCTTTCTGTACTTTTCTCTCTTCAGTCTAGGTCGCTGTTCGCCACCTCCACCACAGTTATAACCACCGTAACGATTCTTTTCACGATTCTTCTCAGCTTGAAATCGCTCCTTTCTCCGTTTTTCAATGCCTGTCACTGTCCACTCTTACCACCATCACCACAACGTATGGCCATCCCGAACTTTTGCATGTCCGTCAGCGTTTTCCTCTCTTCTTAATATTATCGTTCCGCTCTCCCTTCAGCCTGTGGGTACGGTGTGTGCAAACAGAAGTTCATCTCGCGGATGCTGGGTAAAGTTTCTCATCATCTAATCGCTTCTGATCCTCTGGGCCCCTAATGTCTGTGAGATCGAGAGTGTCTTGTCCCTCTCAGAAATCACTCTGGCTCTCTGTCTGACCGGCAAGGAGCAGAAAGGACTAAACTGTGTGCATTCTCTTGTAAGGATTTTCTTCAGACGTGCGCTCTGACAGTTGACCTCTGCGGACTTTCTTCAGTCTTTGGAGTGCAAGAAAAGTAGCGTATTTGCGTTCCAATTTGTTTGATCTGGATTTTTTTTGGGGTCTGTCTTCAGTTTGTGGCTTGAAGAGTATTAAGATGTGCGCGGATTTAGTCAGATTTTGGCTCCAAGAGTAAGCATGTGTGGATTTTTAGACTTTGGCTCCAAGATTAGACGTGTGGATATTTAGACTTAATCTCTTAAGAGTTGACATGCGTGGGTTTTTGGACTTTGTCTCTAAGAGTATTCATGTGTGGATTTTTTAAAGACTTTGTCTCTAAGATTTGACATGTGTGGATTTCTTTGGGCTTTAGCTCCAAGTCTAAGATATGTGGATTTCTTTAGACGTTGGCTCTGAGCGTAGACGTGTGGATTTTTAAAAAATTGTCTCCAAGAGTAGACGTATGTGGATTTCTTCGGGTTTTGGCTTTACATTTAAAACTATGATGTACGTGGATTTCTTAGAACGTTGGCTCCTAGTTACATGTGTGGATTTTTAGACTGAAGAAATTGGCTCTCAAGAATGGAAGCGTCTAGTTTGAACTGCAGACTGACTTCCAGACAAATAGTAGTTATTTTCGTTCTTCAATTGTTTTGTGATTTTTTTTTTCTGTGTTACTGTTACTGGATATTCTTGAAATTCTACCTTGAGAAAGAGAACTTTCGGTATTGAGGATAGTTTTTTTTGTTCTTTATCAGTAACGTGATAGATGATGGAGAATGCAATGACGTTGTTGTCGTCGTCATTGTTGTTGTCGTTGTTGTTCTTCATTTTTGTTTCTTACATTTTTCTTAATTTCTCTTTTCAAATTGGCTTCTGAGGGTATTCAAACTTTGATGTACATAGCAGTTGGTCGTAACCAGAGAATAGAACTTTGGTCAGGGTCATTGGCTTCAGCTAATGTCACTGGGGGATGAAAGGAAAACAGTAACTTTGGATCAATACAGTGAAAATGTCAGGATTCGGGATTCAGAAGTCCTGACCTGACTTCTTTCTTACTTATTTCCAAAGTTTTATTCTTTGTTCTGGATTTGACAAAGACACAAAGCAGACAAAGAATAACAAAGGAGAAGATGATTGAGAAAACAACCGTGACGTCTTTTTATTTTAAAAAAGTAGTTTTAGAGGAACCTTTGTGGTGTATCCAGGAATACAAAGAACAAATGAATGTAAGAAAGGCGGATGTTTGTGGTTAAAGATGAAGAGAGATTTGTGGAAATGACATTTAAGATTGACGGCTTTTGTCTTCGCCAGTCGTTGTTAGAGTTTTGTGTCTTGTTGTTATTTCCAAACTCTGATCGATGACGGAACTCATTCCTTTTAAAATGTCAAATATTTATGATGTAAGTATCTTAGCTTTGCAGTCTTTTCTTGAGCTCTGATCGATGACGGAACTTATTCCTTGTTAAACGTGAAATTCTTTATGTAATTGACGTAGTCTTACAGTCTTTTTCCTGAACTCTGATGGATGACAGAACGTATTCCTTGTTAAAGGTGAAATACTGTATGTAATTAACCTAGTCTTACAGTCTCGGGAGTTTGTGAATAATGTTTGTCGATGTTTGCTATTCGATTAATTGTTGATCTTCTTCTTCTTCTTCTTCTTCTTCTTCTTCTCCTCCTCCTCCTCCTCCTCCTCCTTCTTCTTCTTCTTCTTCTTCTTCTTCTTCTTCTTCTTCTTCTTCTTCTTCTTCTTCTTCTTCTTCTTCTCTCTCTCTCTATACACACACACACGCACGCACACACACCCACACAAAAAACCCACATGTTTGACTTAGGCTTTTGAATTCTCTTTTAAGAGGAATTTCATTGAATTCGGACTTTTCCTATGTGTAAATTGTCTTTGGCTTCTTGTATGAAGGGCTGCATTGTTCATCCAATGTAATTCTCTTTGCCATAGTATTTGAACTTTGATGTGCAAGAATGATGAATCTTGAGATTCTCTGTATTTGCGCAAAGGATTTTTCTAGATCTGTCCTACTTACTGATCATTCCCCACGCAATAATAATAATAATAATAATAATAATAATAATAATAATAATAATAATAATAATAATAATAAAAAGAAGAAGATTTTCCTTTGACGCTGTATGGACAACTTCATAACATTTTTTCCTTCAGTGTACGTACACATTTCAGGTGCAAGTTTTTTTTTTTTTTTTTTTTTTTGGGGGGGGGGGGGGGGGGGGCTGTATTTAAAGGTTGTGTATAACTATGTACGAAAGGTTTGTCCTTGTTCTGTCATAATATTGACTCATTTCCTGTGCAGTGTTACATATTTTCAGTAAGGTTTTGTAAGTAGATCAGCATGGTTTCCTTTCGTTCCGAGTATGGACGCATTGGTGTCTTATGTTGTTCTTAAGATGTGTATTCACCACAGCAGGGTTCCAGTGGAGTTTTGGATTTTTTCCCGTTCTGCCTCCCCAAAAGTTTCTGGAGTCAAGATGCACAAGTGCGCAGAGCACAGCTGGGATCCTCCTCCTCCTCCTCCTCCTCCTTCTTCTTCTTCTTTTCTTCTTCTTCTTCTTCTTCTTCTTCTTCTTCTTCTTCTTCTTCTTCTTCTTCTTCTTCTTCCTCTTCCTCTTCCTCTTCTTTTCTTCTTCTTCTTCTTCTTCTTCTTCTTCTTCTTCTTCTTCTTCTTCTTCTTCTTCTTCTTCTTCTTCTTCTTCTTCTTCTTCTTCTTCTTCTTCCTCTTCCTCTTCCTCTTCTTATTCTTCTTCTTCTTCTTCTTCTTCCTCCTCCTCTTCTTCTTCTTCTTCTTCTTCTTCTTCTTCTTCTTCTTCTTCTTCTTCTTCTTCTTCTTCTTCTTCTTCTTCTTCTTCTTCTTCTTGTCTCTTTCTCTCTGTCCCGGTTTGTCTGCTCTCTTTCCATCTTTAACTCTCTCTCTCTCTCTCTCTCTCTCTCTCTCTCTCTCTCTCTCTCTCTCTCTCTCCCTCCCTCCCTCCCTCTCCCCTCTCCCCATTAACCTTTAAAACATTCCAGTAACAAAATTCCGCTCTCCCCGCCCTTCGTTCCCAGTCTTCCTACTGTCTTATGGTGTCTTTTGCATTCGTAATATTTCCTACTCATTCAGCTTCTCTTCATCTTCTACCATTCTCTCTTCGCGTGATGCAACTAATTGAAGTAGCAGTCCATCCAAAAGAGAATCATCTGAATGCTGAGTTTTTACCACTTTTTTTGGTGGATTTAATATTCGTGTGTTTATTTTGTTTAATGGTTTTCTTCCCTACCCCGCTGACGCATTTTGAACAAACCCAGGCCATACAAAAAGTTTAAGCTCGAACGTTTTAAAAAATATAAAAGAAGAACAAGAAGGAAAACAAACTCAACATGAAAGTCAATTTCGAGATTGGATTTACCAAAATTTATTAATGTTACATTTATTATACTGGTTTGCATGCAACAGTTAAGTTACTCATTTGTTCACTTTTAAAAGGCTAGAATCTTCGTTATAATAAGGTCTTGTCATTGTGGGGTCATCGAAGGTTGGAGCGGTTGGTTTTAGAGTAACGTTGAATATTTATAATGTTGTACAATGTTCGGTAAAGACACCTTTCCTGCATGTTCTTTTGGGAGCCCCGAACTCTCGTTTGTACATGATATCGTTGTGACTGGGTCTTAGTATCTAGTTGTCTGTCTTCATTATAGAAGTCCTTTGATTCTACTTTACAGATGTCGGGTCATGTTTGGTATTTCGCCTTTTTGTGTGGAGACAATTTCGTGTTTGTGACGTTCCTCCTCCTCCTCCTTCTCCTCCTCCTCCTCCTTCTTCTTCTTCTCCTCCTCCTTCTTCTTCTTCTTCTTCTTCTTCTTCTTCTTCTTCTTCTTCTTCTTCTTCTTCTTCTTCTTCTTCTTCTTCTTCTTCTTCTTCTTCTTCTTCTTCTTCTTCTTCCTCCTCCTCCTCCTTCTCCTCCTCCTCCTCCTTCTTCTTCTTCTCCTCCTCCTCCTTCTTCTTCTCCTCCTCCTTCTTCTTCTTCTTCTTCTTCTTCTTCTTCTTCTTCTTCTTCTTCTTCTTCTTCTTCTTCTTCTTCTTCTTCTTCTTCTTCTTCTTCTTCTTCTTCTTGCAATGGGTTCTTAGAGGTTAGGCGAGTGCGCGCGATCTAAGTGCATTCCCTCTTTCAGTCTACTGTCAATCTCTCCACCTCCCTCTCTCCACCTCCCCCTCCCCCCCTCTCTCTCTCTCTCTCTCTCTCTCTGTTGTGTAATGTCTCATACATTGATTGGTTTTGATGGTGTGCATGCTTATTCACGATTGCATAAAATCAAAGACATTGAGATCGGTAAACCTTTCCTTTTGGCCAGGTTGTGTGACAGCATTTGCAGAACTGTCATCACCACTGCCGTCATGCGACACAGCACTGAACCCTCCTCTCTGTCTTCTACGGCCGCTAGTATTGCACTTTGCCTCAACCCATTCATTGCCTGCAAGCACTCCTTTACCGTTTTTACAGGCTAGACCAAAAGTTCATTTAAAGCCACTCTTTTCCAAGCTGCACGAGCTTCAATTCCTGTCTTTCGATCGTTGTTTGTTTGTTTGTGACCACTTGCTGCTGTTCGGATTCCTGCCTCCGTGTGACAAAAACAATGGTATCTTCTGTGTAATGTTTGTTTGTTTGTGACCACTTGCAGCTGTTCGGAGCCCTGCCAACGTGTGACAAAAACAATGGTCTCTTATGTGTAAATATTCCATCGGGTTATCACAGCGTTTTAGGCCGTTAGCCGATTGCATGCCAGGAGTCATTTGCATTATTGACAGAGAAAATGCCGATTTCCTTCCTACATTGACTGAGGGCTACGTGAGCTCTCTTTTGTTTCTTTCTTTTCTTTCTTTTCTATCTCTCTCTCTTTTTTTCTTTCCTGTAATCCTCGCTTTCCGATCACTTGAAGCTTTCTTGTGTCAGCATCACTGTCATCATGCGACACACACGATAGTATTTGTTTGATGTATGATGGCATTACTAGTGTTCCTGTCCGTCAGTGGATCGCATGCAAGGACCCTTTAACTTAATGACAGAGGAACGATTCATTTTAGGCGCGTCTCCAATCCAGGTTGGTTAGGCTAATCTTCCTCCCTCCATCTCTATCTCTATCTCTTTCTCTCCCTAACCCCTCTCTCTCTCTCTCTCTCTCTCTCTCTCTCTCTCTCTCTCTCTCTCTCTCTCTCTCTCTCTCTCTCTTTCCCACCGCTGAGTGTGTGTCTCTGTCTGTCATTCTGTCTCTGTCTGTCACTCTGTCTCTTTCTCTCGCCCTCCTTCCCTCGACCCTCTTCTTCATTCTCTCTCTCCTTCTTTCTTTCTTTTTTTTTTCTTTCTCACACGTTTCTCAATCCTTATTGTTGATGGATATATGACGGTTTTCACGCTGGCTGTCTATGGATTTGTGTGCTTGTGTCCACTTCTCCCCGCTAGATGAATTCACCAAGCAGTCAGATATGCTACAACTTTACAAGGAACTTGCAGTGCACACAGAGTTTTCTCTGACAGAGATATACATAGCCCTGTAATATAGACCTTGTTGGTCATAAGTATAGTTCCTTTAATTCTTCTATTTTGTATTTTTTTAAAAGTTAAGATAGTTCCTTTTATTCTTCTATTCTGTATTAAAAAAAAAAAACAGAAAGAAATCAGAAACGGATTTTACTACGCATATGTTGTTTTAACTTTGATCGAACCTTCTCTCAGTGGGGGAGGGATGTAAGGGCATTGATTCCAGTTTCCTCAAGTTCAGCGGAATACAGGAGTTAAAAGGCAGCGGACGATGAACAAAAAGACACGAAACATGGTTTTGTGAGCTAGTTTCCTATAGCCGAAGGTGGCTGGTTTGAAACCCGCGTGGGGCGAACTGATTACCTGACTTAGTTTCCAGACATTTCAGGACACCGAGGGTTTTCTCCGGGTACTCCAGTTTCCTCCCTCGCTTCAATAATGGTATTGGATGCTGTCAATCTAAAAGTGTCAAAATTAAAAATTGATTCCTGTTCCGACTTCTGTAATAGCAATCTCTTCAGATCGCCGCACTTTGAATTCGATTGAAGTGAAAACATCCTCTATTGTTATTGGTATACTACTACTACTACTACTACTACTACTACTACTACTACTACTACTACTACTACTACTACTACTACTACTACTACTACTAAAATTAATAATAATTATAAAGCTTGATCTCCTGTCAAAACTCAAGCTGCGGATTAC
This sequence comes from Oncomelania hupensis, assembly GCA_036898135.1. Taxonomy (NCBI): domain Eukaryota; kingdom Metazoa; phylum Mollusca; class Gastropoda; order Littorinimorpha; family Pomatiopsidae; genus Oncomelania; species Oncomelania hupensis. Next base: position 6,786,165 of record CM072523.1, on the reverse strand, counting down.
GCCTGGGTCTATAGTCGTGGAACAGGGAAAGGGAGATAATGCTTTGTCTGCAGCTTCCACCAAGAACGGACAAATCCACACCTACCAGCTTGTTTCTCCTGCACTATGCTAGGCACTCGTGTAACTAGGATTGGATGCTATTGGAAAGCAGGGCTGTGGTGGTAGTATAGTATAGCTTTTAACGTGTGTCTGCGTAAGAAATCCAGCGGGCCGCAAAATCTAGAGATGTTGTGTGTTAGTGTGCACTTACATAACCGTACAAATGAGCGCCAGACCTTTTCTTTCTTAGTTTTAAACTTTTTTCCCCAGAACCCCATTTTTTTTCTAAGTACACTGGAGTGCTCTTTTAGTGCATGAGAGTGCAGTTGCAGTGCATGAGAGTGTTTTAAGTACAAGAGGGACTGAAAAAAATCCAACCACTTTTCGAGCAAATTTTGAAGAAAATTGACCTATTTCGTCCCCTATAGGAGACGAACTAGGTAAACTATTTTTCCGGAAAGAGCCAATTTTGCATCAGATTCTTACATTTTTACATGAATTTTGCGCTCTTTCCGTCCCCCCCAAAAAACACAAAACCTTTCCGATTCCAACATTCTTAAATACACCCAGTTGCCATATTTTGCAAGTGTGTGTGTGTGGGGGGGGGGGGGGGAGCGAGAGAGAGAGTGGGTTGACTGGTTGGTTGATGGGTGGGAAAGATTCACAGTGCATCAGACAGAGTCAACTCTTGTCGTCTTGTTTTGTTAAACCTAGTTTCCTGAATCTTCAACGTGGCTCTTACGCTTTATATAAGAACAGTGACATTTGCTGAATTAAATCGTCAGGCTTTGTTATTTTGTTCTTTTTTGTTCTTTGGTTGTTGAATCGCCGCGAGAATAAAAAATCAGAAATTCTGTCTTCTTGTACTGCTCAGAGAGAGAGAGAGAGAGAGAGAGAGAGAGAGAGAGAGAGAGAGAGAGAGAGAGAGAGAGAGAGAGAGAGAGAGAGAGAGAGAGAGAGAGAGAGAGAGAGAGAGAGAGAGAGAGAGAGAGAGAGAGAGAGAGAGAGAGAGAGAGAGAGAGAGAGAGAGAGAGGAGAGAGAGAGAGAGAGAGAGAGAGAGAGAGAGAGAGAGAGAGAGAGAGAGAGAGAGAGAGAGAGAGAGAGAGAGAGAGAGAGAGAGAGAGAGAGAGAGAGCAAAAATACCCATGGTGAGATGAGTAAGCAAAGTAACTGAAGAAATGTAATGATCAATGTGTTTATTTTGTTGCGGGCGTCCATTCTTTAAAGGAAGAGAAACTGTGAAGTAGAACGGGAAAGGAAGACTGGAGATGTTATTGCCTTCAGGGAAGCACGAGAAGGATGTACCGATACTGTCATTGAAAACCAATGAAATGTGACGTGAAATAGCCTGCAATCTGCCATCTAGGTTTTGGGAAATGTTCAGAAGTCGAGAGTTTGCTGTGAGAAGAACGGTACGAGAGTAAGGTGTCTTCTGAAGAACAGATGAGTAGAAGGACATAACAGAGTTTTAAGGGGAAGGTTGAAGAGTGTAGTATCGACTGCTAAGAATAGAAGTAGGATGTAGGCCTTCTGAGATGCAGCTGAAGAGTTCGAGGTTGCGAGGATACGGATTTCGAAGCATACCGTCGGCTGAAGAATGATTTAGCGTCTGTTGAAAAGAAGAGTCCCCTGGAACCATTCTGAATAATATTTTTTGAAGTGTACATTTCTGACAGAAAGAATCATCCGCTCCACGGAAGGCCTACCCAAATGCGGAGATAACGGTACAGGGAATAAAACTTGAGATATGACCTCTGCATATTGCTGGGCGTGCTTGTTAAGAGGCGCGCCGCAGATTAATATTCTCCCAGGATGTTGTCCTTGCAGTTTTCAAACGAAATTTTATGGGACATGCCAGGGACAGGGCGCAATCAGACCCCTTGTTCTGCGGTTGCCGGGGAATGTTTTCTTTGACGTGAGGGGAAGTGGGGGGAGACAAAAGACCTTGGGGCCATGGGAGCCCAAACACAGCGAATTGAATAACATCCTGTTGGTTTCAACCGTGGCTCGATGTTGGGCACAGCAGTGCATTTTTGCTCTGGACTGCTTGATGGCTTCACTGCATGTGGATAGTGCACGCGTTGTGTTGTTGGTTGCACATTTTAGAGCTATTGAATGTTCCATAAAAACCCTTTCTGTTTTCAAATAATTGTTTTAATGACTTGATGCTATGCATTCGATCGGATTGTTTTTGTGTGTGTGCCAAGGAACTAATTGATGACACCTGTACGGCAGATGGATATTGCACACGTTGTGTAGTTAGCTGAAATGTTGGAAATGTGAAAGACCCCATAACAGTGTTGGTTTTGACCTTTTTTTAATGATGGCTTGATGTGCGGTGGAATGGACTTTGCAGTTGTAATCTTCAGGGCTGATGGATATTGCACAGGTGGTTGGTTAGCATGAGAATAAATTAATGAAATGTGTTGCGGATAAACCAACAGAGAAGCGTGTGAAACATTTCTGTAGGATATTTTAGGTTACACTCGTCTGATCACTCGATGTAAAGTAGGTCAGTATATATAGCTAATGGTCAGGGCATACATACGTAATGACTTGGCAGCAGCAAAATTCGTTGTCCAACGTTTGTTTGACAATTTTCATCGGTTAATACATTTGCAGCCACGTTTAAATCAATTATAACCATTTGCATCAAACTGCAGTTGCTTTCATTAAATAATTCAAATTCTTCAGAAATGAATTTGCATGGCTAGAGGCTGAAATCGTTTGCTTGCATGATAACTTCAGTTTTAGGCTTCATCAAAAGCTCATCGTAGGTCATTGCAATGTCAGAGATTACATTGGTTCTTAGACATATTTGTTAGAATATTAAAGATTACCTTTTTAATCGTGCACATTATGTTGTTCTTTCTCTCTCTCTCTCTCTCTCTCTCTCTCTCTCTCTTCTCTTCTCTTCTCTCTCTCTCTCTCTCTCTCTCTCTCTCTCTCTCTCTCTCTCTCTCTCTCTCTCTCTCTCTCTCTCTCTCTCTCTCTCTCTTTCTCTCGTTACGATCTATGGAAGAGCCATTGTTTGAGCAATCGCATCGTAGCATTTTACAGAAGAATGAATTCTCCCTCTAGGGAAATAAGCAGAACAATTTCTACAATTGCGAGTTTGCTTGTTTGTTTGTTTGTTTTTGTAGTTTACATTAACTTTTGATCAGGCATGTTATGGCCGACAGTAAATCTGTGATCATTATGTGACCATTATTGGGCAGAATTCACTCATGTGCAGACAGCATTTGCAAAAGAGTTTGCTATCATTGCGGTCTGTCCATAATGTCTAAATGTCCAAGATGGCGAGTTATTTTATAAGTGACGGTGCATCCTCCAAGACGGTGTGTGGCTACGTTACGGTAGGATAGAAAGCGGTTTCTTTGGCAAAAATCTCACCATAATAGGAGTACTTCCTAAATAGCTGTCAACATGTATTTTGACCGCTTTTCAGGGGAAGCAACTCTCATTGACCTACTTTACCTACTTTCGGTTTATGCTGTCAACATGTATTGTGTAACCGCATTTCAGGGGAAGCAACCTACTTTCGGTTTATTTAGGGATAATGCCTATTTAGGGTATCAAAGAAGAACTTACATTTACCTATGACTGTGAAATCATTTGGCAGAATCATTCCAATGTAGACGATATTTTCAGAACATCTTGCTATCGTTAAAGGATTGTTCAGTGTTGTCTGTACATTGGATTAAAAAACAGCAATAACACAAACGCACGGGAGCAGGTGAATCGCTTGAATGAGCTACGTTGTGAAGTCATGAGTGGATTGCAGACAAATACTAGTAATATGCTACTAACGCACCATCCAACAAGCAAATAGTACACAGACCGTTAAACACCAAAGGTTGAGGAATGAATGGGTTCTATAACAAGTGTACAAGACGATCTCAGTTGTACCTGCTTAACATGCGGTGTAAGGGCCGGTTCTGTCCCAGGTTTAATCCGAAACTGTTGTCTCGTTCTGAGCCTTGCTGTGAAGCCTGTGTGTACTGAAGAAAAAGGTAAAAAGGTAAAGGTAGTTCCATAGCCTGTGGCCGTAGGGGAGCGTGATGTTGGAGATCACACCTATCTTGGGCCAGCGTAATGAGGGTGATGCCCTGCATCTCTCTACCTCGCTGCTTTACCTTCCCCACCCTTAAGAGAGTAGGTACTCAGTCACAGTTGAGTCAACTGGGGGCGTTGTTATTTGTCGCTTCATGTTTTGCGGTCACCCATCCAAGTGCTAACCGCACTGGACGATGCTTAACTTGCGACACAGTAGCGAGTGCTCCAGCCACCGCGCTATCCGACACCCCTGAAGAAAAGTCTGTCAAAACCTCTCTCACACACACCACCGTCATCACGTAAACCCACTACCCCCACTCTTTATTTCTATTTTATTATTTTATTTTTTTTAATCAAGCAGAAGCAACTTGAATTTATATTTTTGTTCTAAACCGGGTAACGTTTCCGTAATCCTCCATTATTTGTTATTTACTCGCGTCAAATTGAGCATCGCAGTAAGCAACAACTATAGCAACAAGCAACTACTACTACTACTACTCTACTACTACTACTACTACAACTACTACTACAACTACTACTACTACTACTATTATTATTACTACTACTACTAGTCTACTACTTCTACTACTAATTCTACTACTACTGCATGTACTACTACTACTACTAGCCTGCATAATTCGATGGACGATACTGCTAATGTATTCACTGGGTGGACGAACCTGCTATTGTATAACTCTATGGACGATACTGTTAATGGGTAGAAAAACTAACCCTCCATTGCAGAGCCGTTAAAACACACGGGCACGGACGATGGAATGCAATTCGGTAACGAGGTGGGTGCTGTAGCAGTTATCCGTCGATGTCGCAGTGTTTCCTTTTTTGTGGTGGCCTCACAACTTTCATCAAGCTTGGTGGCGAGCGATTGTTTACTCACTACCCAAAGTATCCGTGGATAGCAAAGAGTATAACCTTGTCTCCAGAGAAGTCGAGCTCCAGATGTGGAAGTTGAAGTCAAGAGTTTCAGTCCGTTCCCCTAACAGTGTAGACTTTCGATCAATGTCAGAAGACAATTTGGTTCACCTGGAGTATTCCAGACTGACAACTTCTCACGGAGACTGCTTTGTGAGTCCCAGACACTCTGTAGCAGTTTAATCAAGGGAGATCACTTCATCATTGGGCATGCTTGCTGCCCCTCCCCCAAGACGTTTCTTTTTAATCTGGAGAGAAAACATTCACACTGAGAAAGAAAGGTCAAAACGTGGTTTTCTTCCATGACGAAAGACAAGAGAAGACATGTTGGAGAGAAAAAAAGGAGAACGAAGAAGAAAAAGGAGGAGAAGAGGAGAGAGGGAGGGGGGGGGTGGAGTGAGAAGGAGAGATAGGAGGATGGGAAGAGGACACAAGGAAAAAGAAATAACGAGAGAGAGAGAGAGAGAAGTGGTTGGGGAGAGAGAGAGCGCGAGCAAGAGCCTGTCTTAATTGAAAGGTTCGGTAGCTAGAGGTTCACGAAATTGTGTGTGGGTGTGCGTGCGTGCGTGTGTGTGTGTGTGTGTGTATGTGTGTGTGTAAGTTCCGCAGACCTTGTTCTTAGGTTTTTTAACTTTAACAAAACAAAACAAAAATTGTTGTTGTTGTCAAAGGTACGGAATCTGTTCACGAACCTCTTTATTTTAAGGTTGTCAGATCCCAAATTTAGATTCATGAACCTTTATTTTGTCCAAAAGGTTGAGGAATGGGTTCGGGATCTGGGAACCTCGGGAGAGGGGTGTGTATGGGGAAAGGAAGGAAAGAGTTGGAAACCCTCCACAAACCTTTTAATTAAGACAGTCCTTTATACAAAAGGAATGAACGAATGTGGATATATTAATTTGTTAATGTAAAATTACAAACCAGGATTGATAGGAAGTAAGTAAATTGGAAAACAGAACGTGGATCTATTGAAAAATCTTCAACAAGGAAAAGAAGAGAATGAGCGAAAAACAAAACTGCACAATCAGTTAAAAATAATACAGAGTACAGGACGAATAAAGAAGTTTTTTTTCTCTGTTGATTTCAAATGTGTCCTTTTTAGGGAGATAATATATTTTTTGTTCATCTTAGCTCGCAATTGATTGCTCCCAAAAACAGAAGGCCCTCAACAACCAAAATAGAAGAGAGAAATAGAGAAAAAATACTTTAAAAAAAAAGAAGAACAGTACGAATTGAAGAACATGCATCTCTCTGATAGCGGGAAGCGGTTCTTTGGTAGGAAGAAGGGGTCGACGTAGCAGAGAGCCCTTACTTGTGAGAGAGCATTTTAAGTGCTTCTGTCTGATTAAGTTTGTGGTCGCGGTCTCCCCCAAATAATTGTTTCAAATAGAGGGACCCTGTGTGAACACGCAAACACGGAGCATGTATGAGATTATTGAAGGGAAGAAAGAGAGGAAGGACAGAAAGGAATTGAATTAATGTGCCCAAAGAATAGAATGATGATGATATTAAAGTATTACTAAAAGGAAAGTACTTTTTTAATTAGGGAGGAAAACCGAGTTCCAGAAGGAAGAAGGTATAGATAATCTGGGTTTGATCATTCCTACAGCGATATTTGCAGTTTCCTCTTTCTTTGAAAGTTAAATTATTGTGAACGAATTGCCCAGACACTGACATGGGTATGATAAAAGCGTGCTTTAAAAGGAAAGGAACAAATGAGAGAGGAAGCAGCCATCATTAAAAAAAATCAAGTTACTGAGGCGTTTTTCTTACAATACGTGACAGAGGTGGCAAGCCACTGAAATCTATACATTAAGGATAAACCATACAGAAAGAAACATGAAGCTCTGGACGTGAGCGGACAGCGCCTTGAGCAGCTCTTGAGCTCATAAATGGCTATCGAAGAACAAATATTTATAAGGCGACAGGTAGTAAGTGAATCCGTCCGATGGTGGTCGGCTTGATATGGGTAGTAGTTATAAATGGAATGCATTTCACAAACACAGGAATGAGGCCCACCGCCGTAGCTCAAGTGGTACAGCGTTCGCCTGGCTCACCGATGACCCAGGTTCGAATCCCGTGGTTGGGCGAAATAAAAAAAGTGGCCATTTGTCACTGTCCATTTTAGCAGTATGATTGCTCTGGTGGTTCAGTGTTGATTTAGGTCCCTACCCCTTGTTTCCTGGGATGGTTTTCCCACGTCTGCCGCGTATCGCCTATGGTGGGTGTAAACGTTAAACCTCAAGGTTCGTTCACACAGGACTGGTGTGTTAAGACGTCCAATGGGAAGAGAGAGGGAAAGAAAGAGCGAGTCGGTACCAGTAGAAAGAGGATGTTGACAAAGTAGAGATGTTAAAAGTCTGGTTCTGTGACAGAGAGGAATGATATAAAAAAATAAAGTATCAACTTGACAAGTTCGAGTTGTGGTCAGAGTTGGGTTTTTTTTTTTTTTTTTGGTGCCTTCCCGGTGTCTTGGAATGGAGCGTGTTTGCATGCAGTGGTAGAGGAGATTTGCAGTTGTAGATAGAAGTTAAACGAGATGCTTGCTCTCTCTCTCTCTCTCTCTCTCTCTCTCTCTCTCTCTCTCTCTCTCTCTCTCTCTCTCTCTCTCTCTCTCTCTCTCTCTTAAACAAAGTATACCTCTCCACAAACAAAATAAATATATATATAAATAATTAGAAATAAATGTGTGAATTGGAATTGTGGTTGAAACACAGCTACAACGTCTGAATAGTCTGCAATATTTTGCAACATGCAATGTTTCGTGGAAAAAAAAAAAGACTTGCAGTTGTAGAATAGGACAACGTTAGAACTAGATGCTTGATCAAAGGATCTGAAAAAGAAGAATGTGTGTGAATTATGCTTGCAGTGATTGTATGTGTGTGTTTTTGTTTTTTTAATTCCACCGTCCGAATTTTGTGGAACAGGGCATGAACTGAGTAAAAAACTAAATCTATGAATTTAACAATCTGAAGTTGGTGAGGCTAAAAACTTGCAAATACTGAATTGTTTGGAAGTGGGGACAAGTCTTGCTGTAGTAGACGGAGAATGAGGGAGACGATCTGAAAGTTAGCGTTGCCGCTAACTAAGGGGAAAGGGGGAAAAAAATCGTACCTCTGTTGCTTGTTGGAGAGCATGTTTTGCCTGGAGAAAGGAGAAATGTCATTGGAAGAGTAGATGGATATGACGAAGAAGACGGTTCAGCGAGAAGGTGTCTCTTTAAAGAGAAAAGAAATAGTCTGTCACAGTATTCCCTGCGATTGCTAGTGTGGTTTGCCTGGACTTGCTTGGAAAAGAGCACGTTTGTCTGGGGGGGGGAGATAAAAAGGTCTTACTCGGTGCGATAGTTCGAAAGTCTGATTTGGAGTAGAGCATGTTTGCATAGAAAGGGAGAAACGTTTTGCAGTGGTGATTGGACTGTCTGAAGTGAAACGGCGGAGTGATGGTCCCGAAGTCCCGAGAACAGACAGCGGAGTGTTTCGCTTTGTGGTTCCGTTTGTTGGGGAGTCCAGATTACGTAAGACATCAGAGAGCTGACAATAACGCGTAACGACAGTTCGCAAGCAGAGGGAGGAAGGGAGGGATAAAAAAGATTGTTTGCAGCCGAAGATTGATAAGTCAGGAATCAAAAGCGAGGTAGGGCTGTGTTTGGGCGCTAGCTTTAGAGAACTAGAAATTAACGTGCAAGTCAGAGCAGTGGGATTTTCGTGGGGTTGTGTTGTTTCGAGTGTCCACAAGACTGACTATACACAGAGCACACGGAAATGGAGAATGTTTTTTTTTATCAATTCAATTCAATTATTTATTTTAACGTATTTTCACATATGTGATTTTAGACCATACAGCCATTCTCACGCATGTACACAAACATATAATATAACAATTTAAAGTTTTTTTGTTGTTTTTTTTTCTTGGAGGGAGGGAAGTCTTTGATATTGAAGATTGACGAGTAGCGATTCAGACGAGTGGGGCGAAGGTATCGTCTGCTAAATTGCAGAGGAGGTAAACGGTATTGTTGAAAGCAATGCGCTTTCTGGAATGTTTGGATTGCATGAGTGAAGTATTTGCTTTGAGATTAAACGTAATTATTTGTCACACGAGTGTCGAAGTCTTGGAGCAGCGTGTAGACGATTCAGACGTCCGATAAGGATTGTCCTCTTCTTCTTCCTCTTCCTTCTTCTTGTACAAGAGAAGAGACCGTTTTTCTGGTACAATACTTAAATTGCAGTTAAACTTGTACTGTCCTCTGCTTTGAAAGATCAGAGCGATTTGTAGCAAGCTTGTACATAGCAAGCTTGTGGCGTACTTTTTCATTCTATTGCCTTTAGATGGAAAGGATAGTGACTAACAAGCATGTTAGCTGAACATGAAGAGTTGTCTGAAAAGCTTGAAAAGCTGTTGGTAGAGGAGAAAGTAAGAGACCGCGAAGGTGTGGACTAGAGCACCCGGTACACATTGGTCGAAGGCTGCCAGAAGCAGGTTTTACTTGTCGCCTCAACAGGCGATAAAGCATGCTCTCATGCTTCAGAGCACTGCTTCCTACACGCTTCAAGCGCTATAGTGACGGAAAAAGCGCAATTTCACTGTAAATATATACAGAATGTTGCTCTACAACATTCCGCTCTTTCCGTCTCAAAAACCCAATTGCCTTGATGAAACCAAGTGAGGACACTATCCGGCGTCAACAAACGGTTCAAAAATATTGTCAAACGGTTCGTAAAAGACAGTTGACCTAGAAACTAATACAGTTTGACCTAATTCGTCCCCCAGAAGAGACGAAACTTACATTTTTCTATTTTCATGAGTTCACTGCAGTGAAATTGTGCTTTTTCCGTGACTATAGAGCTTGAAGCGTATAGAAAGCAGTGCTCTGAAGCATGGGAGCATGCTTTAACGCCCTGTTGAGGCGACTAAAAACGCATGCTTCTGGTAGCGTTCGACCAGTGTGTATCGGGTGACTAGAGACACGTGTAGTGCAGAGATAGGTAGGGTACGCAGGACCAGAAATTGTGGAGGAATAATTCAGACACCTAGGAGATAAACCTCACAGGAATGAAGCAGTACCCTAGAAACTAAGAGAAAAAGGATTGTGACCATGAAGATTTGGAAAGAAACTGCGAAGGAGGTAACAGGAATGAACTAGTAACCTAGGAAAGAAAAGTTGATGGTATAGATCAACATGATATGAAGGGATATTTCAAAATAAAGAATGCAGGAATGATCCAACTGATGTATGGAGAGTGAATGCTAAGAGGAATGGAGGAATGAACTAGCAAGGTCAGAAAAAAAGAGGGAAAAAGAAATGGGCGAGTTATCTACCGAGGAATAGAGGAAAAATTCTAGTACAAGATGAAGGGAGGAATGAACTGTGGAGATGGAATGTAGAAACGAGATTGAGAGAGAATGTAGGAAGAAAGCCGTAAGAAAGGCAGACATAGAAACTGAGGAGGAGGGATGGAGTGGGAATGGGTCGTCAGCAGGATAGAGAACCTGCCAAGGAACGGAGGAAAGGGGCCAGTCGAGATTTAAACGTTGTGAATGAATGTAGAGAGAAGAGCCGCTACCGTGGTTATTGATCCCACTGTGAGCGCCAGCGACCTGCTGCCTTCCATCAATCATCCAGTCACTGGCCCAATCATTAGCGTCATCGCCACAATTTGCCAACAATTCTCACCGTCACACTCTCTGTGTACAAGTACTTTGTCTATTTTCTTTTTTTGTGTAGGCTGTATTTTTCTGTCCTTAAGATTGATGTTGTCTCTCTTCAGCGGCAGTTGTAGTTCTGTGTGTAGAGAAAAGAGAGTTGTTGTAGCGATAATCTTCTCAACTAGATTTGTGTTGATGAATTACTTTTCCCCCTCCACAATATTTGGGTTGATTTTCTTTAGTTTCTAGCAGCTTATTCACGCAAGGTCGTGCTGATTTGCTACCAACTTGCTTAGATGGTTTTATTTGATTGGTGGTACATGGTGCCAGATCACTGTGTGACGACCTGCTTCCTTTACCGATAGTTTCGTCGTTTGATGTTAGATTGATTTCTCCGTGGAGATTAGCAATATGTTATTTGATTGAGTTTGGGTTGTAGATAATCTGTTATTGATGGAAAGTGATGACAGGTAGGGAGACCACACGTTGTGTTAAACACAGGTAGAGTAGTCTCGCCTCACGAGAGGGGGCTGGAGTTTATGATAGCATCTTGGATATAACCCTTATTAGATAACGTCCTGGCTGTGATCACAGGTAGGATGTTTGGAACTCTTTAGCGATGGTGCTTCTACATCGAACAGTTACAATGTGTCTGGGATTTCTGGGAAATTGTAGCATAGTAGGTCCATCTCAGTTGTACTTTAGTGACTTTCCGATAGAAGTGGCTGATCATTTCAATTGCCATTACAAATTTAGCAATCTGTTTCAATAAGGTAATGAAGTATGAACAAGAAATTTGTGTTCGTCTTCTTGAAGAGGGAGGGTGAGTGAGTGTGTGTTCGTGTGTGTTTGTGTGTGGGTGTGTATGCGTGTGTGTGTTTGTGTGTGTGTTTGCTTGTTGAAATATTTATAAGGTCTAGTTTTTTGGGTTGCTGGACATTTTATGGCGAGAGTTTTTTGGGAATCCTAAGTTTCAGTAAAACAATGTGTACCAGATGAAAGATTAAACAACACTTTGACCAACCCTTCTGTTTATAAGTTTTTAATGTTGTGAAGACCCATGTCTCAAAAATTTGTTGAATCATTTATGAGGCCACGTTTTCTTCTCGGTTTTGGTGAACATTTTAAATCCAGGTTTACCTCTGATAGAACCTTTCTTGATTCGTCAGCCATGATAACATTGTCTCTTTATAAGCCGTACATTAGTGTACGTTAGTTGTTGCTGTTTATGCTGCTGCTGCTGCTGCTGAAATACACGTGACGCGAATTTTTCGTTTGAGCGGACAGTTAATTCTTAGTTTATTGTGTTTTGGAAAATTAACTTGATCACAGGACAAAACATTTTGTTGTCGATTCATCACACTTTTTTTTAACCCAGTGAATGTGCAAATTTAGTACTGTTGGGTATGTTTGGAGAAGCTTTTTTAACATTTAGGAGTTACACGTTTTGGTTTAGAAGATGGCCAAGTTTTCTTTTGGGCGGGCATATATATTGTGGATTTGTTTGTGTGTGTGTGTACGTGTGTTGGTTTTGTTATTTTTGGTGTGTGTGTGTGTGTGTTTTTTTTTGTGCTTTGTTTTGTTTTAAAGCCCGAGTGATAATAAAACCAGGGGTTATTGTGTTCACTGAGCTGTAGATTTCAATCGAATTCCGCAAGACGTAAAAAACGGGGAGAGAGCCATTTCCCATTGAAAATGTGAACCTATATTGATCTGCGGAACACCGTCCTGGATCTTGGAGCTCATTGCGTTGCGTCCGCTAAGTCCACACATCATCGGCACTCTAAACTGCCTCTAGGATTTTTCAAAGTCAAACGTTGTAAATAAAATAGAATTAGAAGATTTGACAAAGATTGATATATCATATAGAGATAAAAATTAGTACTCGCTATTGACAGAGTATAATAAAGAATAGAATTTGCCTTGTAAAGTCCACCCAAGTTTCTTGACGCTAAACTGACTTTTGGATTTTCGTATTCAGGATTGTAGAGAAAATAAAATAATGTAAAGAATTGAGATAGAGACAGTGTATTGGTGTAAATAACTGATAATGAGAATGTATTGAATGGTTGAAGAGGCTGTAATGACACGAGTTTGCGTTACAGCGTCCCATGAGCGTCTCCACACTAAACGGAGCTTTGGATTTTAGAATGGAAGTTTGTAGAGAGAATTTAAAGATGTTAAAATAATCGTTCAGTCTGGAGACTTTTGGAGGGAAGGAGGGAGAGAGAGAGAGTGAGAGAGAGAGAGAGAGAGAGAGAGAGAGAGAGAGAGAGTAAGATGCGGCACTAGAGCGATGCTTCATTGTGTTAAGTTTGTAACAATTCCAAGCAACGTCTGCGGATTTTGGAATTGATGATTGTATTTGGAAAAGGAGAGACTGAACGTTCAAAACAGAGAGGAGAGAGAGAGAGAGAGAGAGAGAGAGAGAGAGAGAGAGAGAGAGAGAGAGAGAGAGAGAGAGAGGAGAGGAGAGGAGAGGAGAGGAGAAGAGAGAGAGAGAGAGAGAGAGAGAGAGAGGGAGAGAGAGAGAGAATAGACGCAGTAGGCAAGTCTAAATAAGTGCCAAATGAAGAGAAAATGGGAGATGTAGTGGAAAGCTTAAAGGTAAAGATTTGGACAGGGTTGTGTAATCAGAATTCTGCATCGCTGCACATTTGATTGACCCTGGTTTGGGATAAAATAGGAAGAAAGCGACAGAAAAAAAAAGCTGAAGAAAGAAGGACTTGGAGAAAGAAAAAAAATAACTGAAGAAAGAAGCAAGGGCTTGGAGAAATAAAGAAGAAGAAGAGAAAGAGGAAGGGAAAGAAATAAAGAATGTATAGAAGAAAAGAAAAAAAGAGCGTGAAGTAACAAGAAGTTTGTTTAGCTGCATTTAAATTAAGCTGATATATAGAAAATATTCCTCTGTGTAAAACAAATAATTAAAAAACAAAGTATCATATCTATACATCTATATAGATTTGAAAGATTGGAATTTGTTTAAATATCGCAGAGGGATGAATTTTTGCTTCTTTTTTTTTTCTTTCTTACAACACAAAACAGTAAGGCTAAAAAAAGAAATAAATGTTTGTTTACGGTAACATAGGGGTAAAAACTAGGGTCGGTAGGATGGCATTTTTTTTTCTTATCCTTTTTCATTCATGATGTTTCACCGAGTTCATTTCTTGGCTTTATTTGATTTCTTTTTCACACGATCCCAAAAAACGTTTAGGGTCGGGCCAAAAAATTAGGGTCGGTCGGGATACCGTAAACAAACTTTTTTTTTGGAGGGGCCCAATATAAATAAATTTATAAAGAAACAAATAATAAAAATAAAATTGATACGAAATTGTAAAGCTAAATTAAATTAGAAGATACGGCAGTTGAGCTCAATGTAGTCAATTCCTGCAGTGTGCACGTCTTAAAAACAAAATCTAAATGTATTTCTATACTATGGGCAACTCTACAATTCAAATTTTCGCCAAAAAAGATGTGTTCACCCATGTATCATTTAAATATCTCAGCTTGTCGTGGGATTGTGAAGAATATATATATATATATATATATATATATATATATATATATATATATATATATATATATATATATATATATATATATATATATATATATATATATATATTTTTTTTTTTTTTAAATTTTATTTTTTTCTTAAATTCTTTTTTCGTATCCTTGTATTCTGGCAAAAACAATTTTCCCGTGTAACCAATAATATCTGGATTAAAGATTTGTTTGACTAGTGAAATGGTTGTGTACTCAACCTTAGTGCGATGAAGATTTTGACACTGGATGCTCGTCAGTGTATGATTTGATAGAGAATGGACATTCAGTGGATCACTGCCGTCATACGAGGTCCCAACACTGGCAAGCGTCCGCTCCCAGACCCAATACTGGTCACTGAACCTGTATTTACTGACTTGTGTTCTGGAGAACTGTATGAGTCAAAAGATAGATGCTGAACGATGGAGAGGTGAATCTGAAGTACGATGTAGTTGGTGCGAACTGTAGATGTGTGAGACGGGGCAGATTCCATTGTGTGGCGGATTTATGAAACTTGCGGTGTTGGAGATACGAAACCTCAGGTTTTTGTGGTGATGTAAAAATCCACTTTGGAGGGACCTCGGCTAGACTGGTGATGTGACACCGTGGATTGTTTCCATTCCTTGATGGAGTGATGATGTTGGATGGGTGTGTGGTGCACGCCAAACCAGGCCATGTTGTGCGTATCATGTTCTCTTGGTGGACGTCCAGCTGCCATGGCTTTGGAAGACGTAGGCGGAGAAGGCGGTCGGTCAGCTTTAAGAAATACGTCGACTTTATCATGTACGACAAGGAGTGCCTTATTGCCCCGCCTGTGAGTTTGCCTTACCTGTCCTGGGGAGTGTGTGGAGAGGGAGTGTTGGTAAATGGGTGTGTTTGAGGAGTGCGAAGGGTGGGGGTATGCGGGAAGCACGGGAGGGGAGATAAAGACAGTGTTGTATACTCTTGATTATATTGATTATATAGAATGGGTGCAGTGCATGGGGGTTGGATGGGATGGGATGGTGTGTGTGTGTGAGTAAGAGCGTGAGTACGTGTACGCGCGCGCTTGTAATGTTTAGTGTTGTTTTGATATCGTATTTTTGCCTGAAGCATGTGTGTTGTGTGTAATATTATATATTTGCATGCGGTAATGTTCCATTGTCTTCCCGTCCGTATTTTGTTAAAGACTTCTTCACGTTGGTTTTCTATTTGGCCCGAGTGTGATGTGTAGAAACTTGATGGAAATACTGTGCTGCCTTTAAGACAACACACACTATTTGGCCTCCAGATTGTGTTTACCGTCCAGCCTCCTCCTACCCCTCCGTGCCCCGAACTCCTCCTCAAGTTTAGTGACCAACTTCTGTTACTATGTTGGTGTCCAACGGCCCTGCAGGAGTCAATTAAGTGTGTTTAATTATTGACGAGGGCCGGATTAGGAGGGAAATAAGGTCCAGGCCAGTCGGATTCG
This sequence comes from Oncomelania hupensis, assembly GCA_036898135.1. Taxonomy (NCBI): domain Eukaryota; kingdom Metazoa; phylum Mollusca; class Gastropoda; order Littorinimorpha; family Pomatiopsidae; genus Oncomelania; species Oncomelania hupensis. Next base: position 6,770,500 of record CM072523.1, on the reverse strand, counting down.
GAGAAACCCAAATGGTCTCTGCAGGGACCTAATTTCTCTGATGTGGCCCTTGGCTTTGAGCACACAGTCACTTCATGTTATCGAGCGCCACAAAAGAAAAACAACAACAACAACAACAAAACGATTGAGCGTAGAGGTATTATATTATTAATAATAATGTATATCTGATATAGCGCATTTTCTTATAAATGCTCAATGCGCTGTACAATTACATCCAGTTACACAAACATGCAGCACATAGAAAGCACGATAATTAAAACCAACATCAGCAAACAAGCAACGCATACCCAAAGCAAGACATCAACAATATTGCCATACATACAAAGCGCGAAAGGACATACAAGCAAAGCATAGTTAAACCACGGCAGTACAAACAACAGGTCATAAATACAAAAACACTAAAAACATACAAGCAAATCATAGTACAAATGCTTCGCTGGTTTGCTGATGCCCTGTATGCACTTGTCAAGACATCCGCAAAACGAACCCAAGCAAGAAATTACAGTCAACAACATAGCCATACATGTTGTTTGTACTGCCACGATACAAAGCCTTTAATACGAGTCGGGTGCGTAAAATCAAAGAGTTACAACGACGACTGTTTTCGTAATTATTGTTGCTGATAAAGGGTCGTCTGTGAACTCCAATTATATCCCTGTCATTGGAACATGAGATCTTGATAAGATCTTAGTTCTGTTCTGCCCAAGTAAGTGTGAGCCTTATTGAAATGTTCTACCGATTTCTAATGACAGATTACCAGACAAACATTTTATTCTTCAACTTTGTAGGCGGATGTTGAGAAAATGTTTTGTTGCGAAGATTGACCTCTGTGTTGTATTCTTAGGAGGAGGATGGGGGAGGGAGAGAAAGAAAGAAAGAGAGAGAGAGAGAGAGAGAGAGAGAGAGAGAGAGAGAGAGAGAGAGAGAGAGAGAGAGAGAGAGAGAGAGTGAGTGGAGAAAGAGGAGGGAGAGACACCAGGTTTAAAAGATGTTTGTCTTACGTGCTGTTAAAAACTTTGAACTCGCATAAACCTTCCTTTGGATAAACTTTTAACGAAGTAAATTGACTTGCCAAACTTGTATATACTGCATTATTAACAAACACCGTCGTTGTTATATATAAAACAAACATTTCAGCTCTTGTCCGTAATTTTTTTGCCAACGGGACATCTGAAGTAGACATACATAGAAATTTATAATACAAGAATCGTGTTTCTTTCAAACTTAGCCTTTGTTTTGTTTATTCATGCACCGATGCTAAAACTGTTTGTCTAAATGTTTTTAGACTATAGATGAGACATTTAGTTCTCCAAACACAAGTTTTGGGGAACTAGAAGCACACTTGGAAGTGGACTATTACATAACATGATGGACGTAGTTTTGTTGTTGTTGTAATTCTGAGGGTTTTCCTTTAGTTATTATGCAGATTGTTTAAAATAAAAAGAATGGCGTCTTTCAAGTTCATTTTGTGATTAAAATAAACTGTAGGATTGTTCGGATATCAAGAAAGCTATTGGTAATGTAGTTCCCCTTGAAGGAGATAGGACAGGAGGGCTGGATAGATAATGTATTAAAACAGACTTGTACTTTATTAACATCTCTCTGTGGAGTAATGAGGGTTTTGCACACAACTTCAGACAAATTAGCGAGGTTTTGTTAGTTGCACTTTGTAAATGTTAACGGAATGTTACTTACTCCTCCTCTCCCGCTCTGGGTCTCAGTGTCAGCAAGTTGTACAAACTTCTTGAAGGAGCATGTGCGCATGTGTTCTTATTTGAGGTCATTTCCTGTTTGTTGGTGAGAAAATTGAAATTCATTGCTCTGGACTTTCCATGGCAGGCATCCCGATACTCCCAGTGCGCGTGACTGGCGTTATAGACTAAGTTAGTATTTATTTATTTGATGTTACCTTCACAAAGTTTAGTTTTTTTTTCAAGTTGTTAAGGAATTATGGGAATACACACGTACTGCAATGCTTTTTCTTCTTGTCGTTATGAATACGAACACGACAAGGTTATTATCTCACTGAGAAATGACATTGGTTTCGTTTGTTTGTAAGTATGGTATGTTAACGTTACAGTATTTTCCTTATTGACTGCCTTAATTGTCCAAAAGGCTCAGGAACCTTCACCTACTCCAGTTACGACAGGCCGTTAGAGATGAGGGGAACACAGGGGCTTGTACGAATGATTCAATTGCGTGCTCTCCCATTGAGTGTTTATATCTTAATCAGTCACTGTTACGTTGAAACGCGAACGAAAGTATGTCGGAAGCGTGTACGATAGATCTAATCGTTTCGATTTGCAAAGTATTCAATAATGGAGTTTATTTACCTTTGATTTGAGTTTGCATTGTTGTTAGGAGTGGTTTTGTATAACGTTGATAATTTTTGTTGGTCGATATTGATGTAGAATATTCTGGATCTGCGTGTTTACTCTTGATAGAAATTTCCGGATGGATATCGAAGGTCGTGAATGTTCCCGGAAGTAGAGAAAATGTGAATGACGTAAGTCAGTGATGACGATCTTTAGTTCGATTGGTGGCAGTGCGTCATTTCTACATTATTCGAAATTCTTCCGGAAGAGAGAGAGGTTATTTAATCGTGTGCCGAGTTGCTGATGAGATAGTAAAGTTGTTGATAGTGATTTGGAGAGTTGCTGTGAAAGTTGTTGAGTTGAATTGAGAATTGTATGCAGTTGTTGATGTGTGCTGAATAAAAGTGGAAAACTTCATACGTCGACTTTGTGACTTGTATGCTGTTTGGACGGGCTGTGTGAATAAACGAATCTGAGTTACACAACTATCAGGAATTCAAGCATCGGGGCTGAATCAAATACTGATAACGAAAAACACCATCATCGAACTGAGTGTAACATTTTGGGGGTCAAGCCGCGATTCACGCCATAGCCAAGGGTTCAACTGCTACAACAAGCGAGTCAACGTTACGAGAGGCAGTCATCGAGGGTAGCCGCCAACGAGTTGCGTCGAGAGGGGCCAACATACTGGGACTACATCACCGATAGATTCGGGTTGACTGCAAGGGCGTGTAGTCGCCGAAGAGTTGCTTCGTGAGCGAACAACAGAGCGGGACTACGTGGCTGCCGCAGGACTACGTCGAGGGACAGTCTCGGAGCTACATCGCCAGTGTTACAGAGAGCGGCGAGCGGACGTCGCGTCTACTTCAGCACAGGAGCGTGTACATCAACACCAGCGTGGTGCAGCGTCGCATACGACGAGGACAGCGGGGCCTGCGTCAGCGAAGGCGACTAGTGACAAGCATCAGCGCTACTGCAGAAAGCGTGCTGTTCTAGAACAGTCTAGAAAGGTACAGCACAGTCAAGAACTTTCCAGAAAAAAAGAACTCTACAGTCAAGAACTTTCTAGAAAAAGAACTTTCCAGAAAAGAACTTTCCAGAAGCATCAAGATGGCTGACTTCTGGCAGAGAGGGGTTGAACTAAATCTAAAAGGCAAACAGCTGACGGAGTACGTCAAGTCTCAAGAGAGAATATGGCGCGAAGAAAGAGAAAGAGAATTAGAAGAGAAGCGTCTAGAAAAGGAAGAGCAGCGTCGCCGCGAAGAACGAGAATTAGAAGAGCAGCGTCGCCGCGAAGAACGAGAATTAGAAGAGCAGCGTCGCCGAGAAGAAAGAGAAGAGCGGCGTCAAGAAAGAGAAGAGCAGCGGCAAGAAAGAGAAGCTGAGCGTCAGCACCAAATAGAGTTGGCGCGTATCCAAAACAATCAGCATGCGCCACAAGTCACCAACGACCATACGGCTCCAAAATTGCCAGCTTTCGTCGACGGGAAGGACCAGATTGACAGTTATCTGGCGAGATTCGAAAGGTTCGCTGAAAGCTCTAACTGGCAACCTCAAGACTGGGCTATTCGACTGAGTGCACTTCTGACGGGGCAAGCTCTCGAAGTTTACACCAGACTGTCGAACGATGACGCCAAAAACTACGACGTCTTGAAAGAGGCCCTATTGCAGTGCTACAACTTTACAGAGAAGGGCTACCGTAAACGCTTCCGTGAATGCCGGCCTAAGTCAGACGAGACGCCAAAGCAGTTTGTGGAGCGCCTGTCGTCATATCTACACAAGTGGGTGGAGTTATCAGGCGAAATGAAGTCTTACGACAGTCTCCATGACCTGATCGTGAAGGAACAATTTCTCAATGCCTGTCACAAGGACCTAGCGACCCACTTAGAAGAACAAAAGCTGCAGACGCTTAAAGATGTGACTGAGGCTGCTGAAAGATATCTTATCGCTCATGGGAAAACCCTGGGGCCACCCAGCGCGACGAAACATTTTCAGAAGACTGCAAACCATGGGAACCAGGTCCAAGGGAGCCAGACGAGCCAGAGACAGACGGACTCCACGCCTCCTCCCAGGGAAGGGCATTCAAGAGGCTGTTTCACCTGCAACGCTACAGACCACAGGGCGGCTAATTGTCCTCAAAACAAAAGTAGCGGACAGCGGAGCAGTACGGACAACGCAGCGGCGGGCAACCGGCAGAGGCGGTTTTCCAATCAACGGCAAACCAGTAGATCTGACCATCAGGTGTGCGGCGGGAGCGTTATTCTTCCGAGTGAGACCAAGCGCACAGCTACTCCCGCGGACGTGCAAGAGTGCATAACCGATGGCCAACTTCTCCTTGCCAACGGAAAATCCATTCCCGTCGTCGCCAGCGCAGCTGTGACCGTCCAGAACATGCCTGTTTCAAAGGGACGCGTCGGAAATCATGAAGTGACTGTCTTAAGAGACTCTGGCTGTAGTGGGGTCATCGTCAGAGAAGACCTAATCGCTAAAGAACAATTCACTGGCGATTCTAAATGGACACTCATGGCCGACAGCAAATGTGTGAAAGCGCCAGTTGCAAAAATTCATGTCAACACCCCTTTCGACATAGGCGAAGTCGAAGCGGTTTGCCTGAAGAAGCCGCTGTATGATTTGATGATCGGGAATATCGACGGCGCGAGACGACCCGACGACCCCGATCCAGAGTGGAGTCCTGCCTCAACCCAACGCGTCGAAGTTGTAGAGGAGGATCCATTGCCATTTCCCGATGGAGACCTTACAGAGCTGCTACGGGACAATGTGGTTACTCCGGCTCAGCCCTGCCGACCAGAGGTCGTCGGTGCCGTTACAACCAGGGCCCAGGCCAAGAGAGACAAGACGTCTACGCCACTGAAGGTCGCCGACAACTCTAAAGCTGCCATCGTGGACAGAGATAAGCTGATCCAGCTCCAGGAAGCTGATAGTACTTTAAACAAGTACAGGAACCGCCAGGACCACGTGACCAAAGGCAGTGGTACGGTCTATTTTGAGGTGAAGGCCAAGATCCTGTACCGAATCTTCCAGCACCCGAGGGTCAACGGAGGGAAACCACTACGTCAAGTCTTGGTACCGTTACCTCTAAGGCGCCAAGTGATGGAAGTAGCTCATGACTCTATCATGGGAGGTCACCTAGGCATCAGAAAGACGTCAGACAGAATCCAGGCGGTGTTCTACTGGCCAGGGCTTCATGCGGACGTCAGCCGTTTCTGCCGATCATGTGACATTTGCCAGAAGACCATACCTCGAGGAAGGGTCCCGAAAGTGCCTATGCAGAGGATGCCTCTGATCGACCGACCTTTCAAGAGGGTGGCCTTAGACTTAATCGGCGAAATAAGACCTCCGAGTGAAGAAGGTCATCGGTGGGTACTGACTTTAGTGGACTATGCGACTCGGTACCCAGAAGCAGTGCCACTGAAGAAGATTGACACTGAAACTGTAGCAGAGGCACTGGTGGACATGTTCAGTAGGCTTGGAGTGCCTGAAGAAATTCTGACAGACCTCGGGACGCAGTTCGTCTCTGACTGCATGAAGGAGGTCAACAGACTGCTGAGCATCCGGCATTTGACTACGACACCCTACCATCCGATGTGCAACGGGCTTGTCGAGAAGTTCAATGCTACGCTGAAGTCTACCCTGAAGAAACTGTGCAGCGAGCAGCCCAGACAATGGCATCGCTACATTAACGCCTTACTTTTCGCCTACAGAGAAGTACCGCAGGAGTCCACCGGCTTTTCTCCGTTCGAGCTGCTGTACGGAAGAACCATCCGAGGGCCGATGCACATCCTAAAAGAACTGTGGACGAAAGAAGTAGACACCCCAGAGGTGAAGAACAGCTACCAGTACGTGTTTGAGCTACGGGAGAAGCTGGAGCAGACTCTCGAGATAGCCAGAGAAAACCTGAAGAAGTCCCAAGACTGTGGAAAGCACTACTATGACCGTAGGGCTGTGAACAGGAAGTTCAAACCTGGCAACAAAGTGCTGGTGCTGCTACCTACCGATCATAATAAGTTGCTGATGCAGTGGAGAGGCCCGTACGAAGTGGAGACCGTGGTGGGGATCAACGACTACAAGGTGAAGGTCGGCCAGCATTCCAAGATATACCACGCCAACCTCCTTAAGCTGTACGTGGAAAGGCCATCAGAGACTGTGCATGTGGCAACAGCAGCTGAGATCGATAACAGCTTTGACAGCGAGGAACTGTTGGGACTTGGAGACTTCCACAGCAAAGAAGGCATCGATGACGTTAAGCTAGGACCAAGCTTGACGGAAGGTCAAAAGATGGAGCTCAAGGACCTTATGGGCGAGTTTCCCCATAACTTCAATGATGTCCCAGGCTCTACGACTTTGGTCGAACATGAAGTCCACACCCAGACCTGGAAGGAGCATCTGCAGACCTTGAGGGAGCCGTTCCACCGTCCCGCAGAAGCCAACCTGACTGTGAGACCCAGCGAATACATTCTGGGAGCTGACAACGTCGACTGCGTCGGACATCCGACGGAAGAGGAAGATAACGGAGGATGCACTGATTCCAGGGAAGCCCACGTGATCATCGTCTTTGACCCTGGGCCGATGACGACCGCAACTGACGAGGGCGTCGATTCCTTGCGAACGAAAGAACATTAACTGTATGGATGAACTGTGAACATTGACAATATCCAGATAGACTTGAAGATGAAAACCATTGGCTCTGTGTAGATAAGCTGAGCGCAATTACAGTATTCAGAAAGTCTTAAATTAGTTTCAATTGAGGACTTTGTTTGTGCATTACGTTTCAACGTTGTTGAAAGAAATTGGGTAAATTTCTTCTTGAGTGGGGGGTTATGTTACGTTGAAACGCGAACGAAAGTATGTCGGAAGCGTGTACGATAGATCTAATCGTTTCGATTTGCAAAGTATTCAATAATGGAGTTTATTTACCTTTGATTTGAGTTTGCATTGTTGTTAGGAGTGGTTTTGTATAACGTTGATAATTTTTGTTGGTCGATATTGATGTAGAATATTCTGGATCTGCGTGTTTACTCTTGATAGAAATTTCCGGATGGATATCGAAGGTCGTGAATGTTCCCGGAAGTAGAGAAAATGTGAATGACGTAAGTCAGTGATGACGATCTTTAGTTCGATTGGTGGCAGTGCGTCATTTCTACATTATTCGAAATTCTTCCGGAAGAGAGAGAGGTTATTTAATCGTGTGCCGAGTTGCTGATGAGATAGTAAAGTTGTTGATAGTGATTTGGAGAGTTGCTGTGAAAGTTGTTGAGTTGAATTGAGAATTGTATGCAGTTGTTGATGTGTGCTGAATAAAAGTGGAAAACTTCATACGTCGACTTTGTGACTTGTATGCTGTTTGGACGGGCTGTGTGAATAAACGAATCTGAGTTACACAACTATCAGGAATTCAAGCATCGGGGCTGAATCAAATACTGATAACGAAAAACACCATCATCGAACTGAGTGTAACAGTCACCGATTCCCCATGCCTAAGGTTGATTGTAGATTATAGTTACACAGCACCGTGGCGTATAGGCGACTACTGGTCACATTATTCTGACCCCAGCGAACCAGCTGATGGTAAGGGGAAAATAATATGGTCCCACGTTGACCAATCCGGGATCCGAACCAGGTACCTTTCAGTTACTAGTAAGTTGCTCTACCAACTGAGCTACCCGGGCCCCACTGTTAAGGAGAGTTGTAATATAGGAGACTCTAGGACAGCTGCGTCTGGGATTGTGTCGCCTAATACTCCCGTTGCAATCAGCCCGCGAGCTCTCTATCCGTCTCTTTTTTTAGGCCCACTGCCCCACAGTGAGCATACTACGTAACTCCCATGCCCTGGTCAACAATATTGGTTTACAATACAGTACAATACAATACAATACAGTTCTATTGTCCGATTAAACAAAACCAACACGCAAATAAAACAAATAAAAGTTCACTTTGGCTCGCCGTCCATACTTGCAGTAAACAAGTTACAAAAAAACAAACGTACATTATATGAAAATACAATTATAAACAGCTGTCTGGTCAAGATGGCCAACAACTACATTTGAGAGATATTTTCAAGACCCTATTGCACAGCAGTAAGAGAGTGGCGATACTGTGAATGTTATGGGTTTGAATGCTGATGTGCTGCAGAAAATCTTCACCTTGCCAAAATGTACTGTCGACAAAAACTTATTATATGTTGGGATCTATTGTATCGGGTGATGTTTAAACACCAGGTTGCTCTCCTATCGCTCTTTATTTTAACACTTTCATTGATCACACACAGCCGAGTACTTAAGAGACACGTTGTTGTTGTTGTTGTTGTTGTTGTTGTTGTTGTTGTTGTTGTTGTTGTTGTTGTGATAAAAGGGAGACATCGTTAGTGGATTTAATGTCGCACTCCTCATGCAGTGCTCGGACTGCTGTCATGCGCCTTGAGACACTTTTTTGTGTAAAATATGTGCGCTTTATAAATCGATTTATTATTATTATTATTATTATTATTATTATTATTATTATTATTATTATTATTATTATTATTATTCAGCGATGGAAAAGTTTAACTTTCATACAGTAAGCATTGAAGGTTAAGCTGCCGCATTTCTTCAGATGGGGTTGACCGCAGGGTTAAAGAATCGCATTTATCTTGATTTAATGTCTCTTCTCGTTCAGCGTCGTTAGACAGTGGGGTTACAAAAGGAGGAGGGCCTTTTGAGGGATATGAAGAAGATAGGGAGAGAAAGAAAGAGGGAGAGAGAGAGAATGAGAGAGACTTTTTTTTTGGGGGGGGGAGGGGAGGGGGGATTAAGATTTTAGACTAATTACAAAGTCTATCGTCCAATCTGTTCCTTAACAAATGAACATGGCAGAACTAATCTTTAAAATTAAATTGATAAGCACACACCCACCCAGAGAGAGAGGGAGAGATTTTCTCCACTCTTGCCACAAATCAAGGCATATTCCGCCGTCGAACTTATTAATTCAGTTGCAAAACATTTCTCGATAGCATGTCTCAGCGGATCGGACCGCTGTGGACCAGCATCAATATATCTATCTGCATGCGTAATGATGTAAGTTCTGTAAGTGTAAAGTGTGCGAGCGTCTAAAGCTAGCGATACACGGTAAGACTAGATCTTATGATACCCGCATATGCCGCTGCAGATCTGATGTCTTTGCTGATACACGGTATGTATGAGTCATAAGCCTGTCGGTAAAGGCATCTCGTAGTCTATGGCTAACTAGATCTAAATAGTTGCAAAAGCAATTGTTGTTAGCGCGTGATAAATTGATGACGCTTGTTTTTCAAAACGTCATTACATTTTTTTTTAAGAAATATTAATATGCATTGCACAAATATAATTATGATTCTTTATTTTCATATCGTTCATTGACATGAGTCACACGACAACAAAAATCACACTGTCGGCTGCACTTACGATCCAGCAAAATATTTAGCAGGCTTCATGAAACCGCGCCTGTATTGATGAAAGTGCGCGGTTTCTGGTCCCTTGGTCTTTGTAGACCTGCAATGATGTGTCCCATAAGCAGCTATGTTCATGGTACAACTCAATCAAAATTCCTGTTTGGTGCTTCGACAGGTCTGCCATTTTTCAGTTTGTAGGTCGTGGTTTGACCTTCACCTCGGAGTTCAATCAAATAGCTGTTTTGATTGGCTGTCTGACCTCCACTGTCGTATCGCGCCGTGAAAAAATAGAACATGCTCTATCGATAAGACTTGAGGACAATTCCTACCGATCCGGGAATTTCCGTAGTCATATGCGGGTATCATATGATCTAGTCTTACCGTGTATCGCCGCCTTAAAGGAAGAGTACGAGAGAAAGCACAAGACGGAGGTCACTTGGGAAATTGCATTGAATGATGATGATATAATGGGTAATCGTTGCTCAAACTGACCGCTAAGCTTTAGAATTGTAGGCATATCTTTCTTGTTGTGTAAACAAACAAATGTGCCCATACTATAAACACTGTCGCTGCGGTGCTATTTTTTTTTTTAGAACCGACCTTGATGCTAGTATCAGGCGCATCATTAAAGTCGGAATGAATATATCGATTTATATATCAAAACCGTACTTTTCAACAATAACAACAACAACAAAAGAAAGAAAAAGAACAAAAAGAACGAAAAAAAAAATCCGATACGACAAGACTCACTGTGATTTTGAAAGGGGTCTATGACGCTGAAATGTGGGACCCTTTAAGGTAATAATTACTTGTCTCGAGATGGATAAGACCCGATTTGGTCGACATTCTTTCAATATGCGCAGGTTTTCCTTTGCATGTACATCTTGTGTATGAGTAGAGTTTTAACGAAGAAAAGGAAGTTGATAACAAGAGAAAACGAATCGTTTGCTTCGTCATCAGGCCAACCACTGTCTCATAATTATAAGACTTCATTATTCCATCCCACCCTACCTTACCCTCCCCCCCATGTATTCCACTCACTCCATCATCACCCAGTGCCCCCCCCATCCTCCCTCCACCCTCCCAACGTATGCCAGTACTGCATCGTAGGATTTTATTCAGCCCTGTTAATCTTTTCAAGGGAGAAAATCAAAATTACTCAGAAGCTCCCAGTGGATTAAAACCTCTATGGATCGCCATGTTTCAATATGCATACGTTCTGCCGGCATCAGATCCGTGGACGCTGCATGGAGGCCTGCCGACTAATGAGATTGGACGCCTTATTTCGCGGGCCGCTCCTCGGGCGGAAGAAAAGCCTTCCTCTGGCCTGAGGATGAAAAACGCCACTTTTATCTTCTTCTTTATCACACACAAACATCTTTTTCCTAACCAGACTAGTCAGTAGTTGTTGTTGATTTTTTTCAAGGGCAAAATTCTAAACTGAAATTAGTTCAAACCTGTGTCCAACCAAGTCAATCCATGGAGTAGTTGGTGTCGTTTAGTAGGGTCTTGACCACACAACGCGTCCCATAAAAGGGCGTTTGAGAAGGCTTTAAGATCAGAGGGGCCGGGTAGCTCAGTTGGTAAGAGCGTCTTGCTAGTAAGCGAAAGGTCGCTGGTTCGAATCCCGGATTGGTCAACGTGTGATCATATTATTTTCCCCTTTACCAACAACTGGCCCGCTGGTGTCAGTATAAATCGGTCCAGTAGTCACCTATATGCGAAAGTGTCGTGTGACTATAATCTACATACAAACAAACAAACTTTAAGATTGAGTGGGGCCGGGTAGCTCAGTTGGTAGAGCGTCTTACTAGTAACCGAAAGGTACCTGGTTCGAATCCCGGATTGGCCAATGTGTGACCATATTATTTTCCCCTTACCTTCAACTGGTTCGCTGGTGTCAGAATAATGTGACCAGTAGTCGCCTATATGCTTCGGTGTCGTGTGACTATAATCTACAGTTACACTTTAAGATTGGTGTGGGGTGCTCGTTGGTAATTAGGTTTTCTAAAAGTCTAAAATCGCTTCGCTGAATAGACGTTAAAATTAAATAAACAATCGAACGTAATGGGAGAGATTACTCAAAATAATAATAGCTACACTAAATTAATTGTAGTTCAAAGGACCTCCATAACCTAAACCGCGAGAGATCCCATTAAAGAATAAACGCTGGAGTACCATTATGATCAGTAAGCTTAGAGAGGAATCGGCCAGCGCCTTGAGCAGCTCTTGATGTGGAAAAGCGCTATATAAGAACGAAGGTACGTACTCCACCGGTATGCTAAGCGTTTCTATTGTAAAAGTGCTCAAGATGGCTTTCTGCAACGGATAATAAACAAGATACAGGATGATTTATTATCCTCATTTACCACAGAAAATTGCGAAGTAATAAACACATGCATACGAAACACAGAGTAAACGGTCCGAGTACCTAGCCATTTGTTAGAAGAACGCTCAGCGATGGCTTTTCCTGCCCTGGATATGCTGCATGCTCCTTTCCCCATGCAACACCTTTGGGAGAAAGCTTGACAGATTTCTGGAAAGTTTGGCGCTAAATCGCTTGTACCTGCTCAAGATTTGTGGCTTTTTCATGGGCAGGGTTTTTCGGATTATACATGACTGGAATTTTCCCTTTGTCGCACGATATGGGATGTCGTAGTTTACAGGCAGTTACATTACACGAGCGCTACACTTCTGTGTAGCGAATAGAGTAGCCTCTAAGTAATAGCATTACGGCAGTGCTATTTAACCCCCCCCCCTTTCCCCTCACACACACACAGCGAGGCATATTAATATTATCCTTTATATGCCCCGTTCCCCTTTCGCCCAGTAAATCTGAACAGTCTATTGGATGTATGAACCTATTACAGAAGTTTGTGAACTATTAGGGAAGTTTGTTTCCGATACTGGAATCATCATTAAAGAGAGGAGACTAAAACTAATTTGTCTAGGAATTAAGAAAAGTCTGAAACAATTGATCCTATTTCGTCTATTTAATTAAGACTGATCAGATTCGATTATAGGCAAACATCTAAGCCATTTTACCCCGTAGACATTGAATTTACTTCTAGCACGTCTATTTGAAGCTGATTTCATTCGATTAAAAATAGTTCTCTTTATCCCGTCTATTCAAAGCTGATTTGATTCCATTAAAAAGAAAAATTCCAGGACCATTGGTTTGTATACATTGATCTCGTCTCTTTCAACTTGGTTTGATTCGATTAAAAAAAAAAGTAGAAGAAGAGAACAGTCTAGAACAATTACTCTGTATACATGGATTTTCTGGAGCACGTCTTTTTAAAACGTTTTTGGCCCCGATTAAAAGTGTAAAACCATTGGCCCCGTTAAAAATCGATTACCTATAGGCAGTGTGCCCCTGACGTCAATCACAACAGAGTCAAGAGAAGTCACCCATCTGCCTGGAATGCTTTTATTCCCTTTCTCCCGGCATGTCATGGCCACCATTGGAAGCCAAGATGAGATAAGAAAATGGAGATTTAGTTTGACTGGTTCGTTGATTTATTCATTCATCCAGTTAAAGTTTATTTTCTATTGTTTGTTGTGGTTTTTTTTCTTGTTTTTTTTTTTTTTTTTTTGGGGGGGGGGGGGGGGAGCAATGTAGAGTACTGTACAAGCCGATGAATCTGTACTGAGAGTGGTGCCCAGCTGTGGTCATTGGTTTACCTTGTTAAATGATCTAAAAGCTGACCATTACTTGATTGGAACATGTTCATTACTATGGTAGAAGTTACTGTAAGCCATTTTAGCCCCTGTCGTTTTATTCAATTTGTCTGTGACTTCTAGGCAAGGAATAATGAATGATAAACCATCGGGCCCCCCCCCCTCCCCCCAATGACCCTCCAAGGCGTCTTAAATCTTCTTTCCATCTTTCTCTCCGCTCATTCCCTCCTCTTAGTCTCTGCTTATCATCATTCAATTTCCCACTGTGCTTGTGTCTGTATTATAGAGCTATACCATCTCACAGCGCAGCATTCTAGGACCCCCCCACCCCTCTTCTCTCTCTCTCTCTCTCTCTCTCTCTCTCTCTCTCTCACACACACACACACACAAACACATAACACAATCATATCTCTCTTCACCTTATTTTTCTTCTTCCCATCCCATCACTCTCACTCTTCTCCTTCCCTAACCTCTCTTTCTCTCCTCTCTCTCTCTACCCCTCCCTAACTCCCTCCCTCCCACTTCCTCCCTCTCCCCCAGCACTTTGACTTTGTGATGGGTGATTTGGGTGGCCCTGATCAGTGCTGTTGACGGGCGAGTGGGAAAGGCAATTAGCGGTATTGGCATCGACCGGCCCGCCGATTGCCGCGGCCTGTTGACACACAGCTCAAGTGAGCGATCGCTTTGTTACATCGCCCGCTGGAGGAGATTGCGTCGCTAAATGAAGATGCAGTATTTGCAATTATCGTCCCAGCCACGCTCATCCAAAAATCCCTTTGTTGCTCTTTCGAGCGGGAGTATAAACTGAGGTCTAGTCGGTGCACGCACGCATTACATCGCACGGGCATTACCGATCTTGACGTTTACTTCTTAGACGGGTGAGCGCCGGAGACTTCAACACACCCAGCAAGCAAAGCAATAGGTCCCGTTCCCACCCATCTCGGTCGTCCAGCATCGCTGTGGCGCTAGACGACACCAATCAAGCAGCAAGCTCACGTCTTAACTCGAGCAGCTCGTTGAGTTCGAAATGCATTGTGTAAGAAACATTCACGTGGTCATTGATAATGTCATTGTGTAAGAAACATTCACGTGGTCATTGATAATGTCATTGTGTAAGAAACATTCACGTGGTCATTGATAATGTCATTGTGTAAGAAACATTCACGTGGTCATTGATAATGTCATTGTGTAAGAAACATTCACATGGTCATTGATAATGTCATTGTGTAAGAGCCATTCACGTGGTCATTGATAATGTCATTGTGTAAGAACCATTTACATCGGGCGGCTTGAGATAGATCCTGTATCGGCCAGCGCCTTGAGTCGCCAAGAACGGCGAAATGTGTGCGCTATGCAAATACCCAATAATAAATAAATAATAATAATAAAATAACATGGTCACTGATAATGTCATTTTGTAAAAGCCATTCACATGGTCATTGATAATGTCGTTGTGATCGTTATCGGTAGTGTTACTTTTAAATGTTATCGGTAGTGTCAGTGTTATCGGCAGCGTCATTGCTGTTTTGTTTTTGTTGTGGCGATATTGGGGTTTTATTGATATTAAGGGCCTAATATGCGGCTAATATTAATCCGTGCTTATTCAAAACTTTCCGGCACCTCTCATAAAAACTCCTGGGTATCGCCATTATAAATTAAAACGAGGTTAGCATGAAACCAAGTTCCGGTCTAGCTTGTTTTGCTTTTATCAAAGCTTGATGCGTGACTTTTAAATATGGCAAATTGCCGAAAACGACGATTGTTAGAGCCAGAAAACGAGTGGGATAAGTATAAAAACGGTGGAGGAAGTACATGCTCAGTGAAAGGATGCAAAAAACAATCGTAGAGGCCTGTATTTGTGGCGACTTCGGAGGTGCGTCGATCATCGACAGAAAGTGAAACAGGACCTGAAGACTCTTGTAGTTTTCCATAGCTTCGCCGTCGCAACCTTCACAAAACACGAAGTAGTTGACTATTTTAGGCGAGCGTTGTGGCCAAGTGGGCTAAGGCGGGACTAACTTGCCTTGTCCACAAGCCAGAAACCAATGGCGCCTGACAGGTGTGGGTTCGAACCAGCATCCGGGCGTTATGTTTTTCCGAATATTTTTCAAAAATTCACAAATAATGTTAGGTAGGTAGGGTTTAGGCGCGCCACTGGCGATAGAAAGGGATAATAAACTGCAGCAAAAAAAAAAAAATGTGAGGGTACGATACAGGTGGCCAGTGACACATGTTATTATTCTTGAATATTTGGAAATAACTCACTAAAACACGCGGAGAAAAAAACCGGAAGTATGTTTCATTGAGGGGATTCCCGTTGGTGCATAGGATAGCAGAAAAGTGTGAATTGCGGTGAGAAAGGCAGCAACCGCGTTCTTTATTTGTTATTGTCATTTTTTTGCTGTAACGGTGAAAACTTGTGCCACGTGCATAGAGGTACGTAATTTGGAATAGGGCATATAGCATTGCAAGGTTTGCTTTGTTGGCATCGAAGTCATGGTGAACTTCATTTTCATTGTTAAAGTAATGATAACTTCATTGATATAATTAGCATACGTTACGTGAAAGTGTGTGTACATTGGACAACACGATGACATGCTCACAGTGGTGAGGAAACGGAAACTCCGATAGTATGGCCACGTCACCAGAGCATCAGGTCTTGCAAAGAACATCCTGCAAGGCACAGTGCAATGAGGTAGAAGAAGAGGGAGAAAAAAACAGATGGGAGGACACTATTCGAGAATGGACTGGTTTGACACTTAACGAAGCCATGAGGGTTGCTGAGGACAGAGAAAGATTGAGTACATTGGTTAAACGATCATCTTTGATGCCCCAACGACCTTCGAGTTACGGGATAGGATAGGTATGTGTTAGAAGAGGAAAGAGGGGGGGGGGGGAGGATGTGCAGTTTCGAGTGTATGCGACTTGATTAGGATAATGAGTCAGCACTAGGCTAAATCAGATGATGATTATAGATACGTATTTGGATCTGTCAAGTCTTCCATCCCTTCCGCACTTTCTAACACCGTGTGAGAGAGAAACAGAGATATTACACTGTGTAGTGAACATTTCACTGCTCACTACAATGTGTCACTGCTCATTTACACCTATTACAATGTGTCACTGCTCATTTACACCTATTACAATGTGTCACTGCTCATTTACACGTAATACAATGTGTCACTGCTCATTTACTCGTATTACAATGTGTCACTGCTCATTTATACCTATTACAATGTGTCACTGCTCATTTATACCTATTAGAATGTGTCACTGCTCATTTACACCTATTACAATGTGTCACTGCTAATTTATACCTATTACAATGTGTCACTCCTCATTTACACGGATTACATTGTGTCACTCCTCATTTACACGTATGACAAGGTGTCACTACACGTATTACAATGTGTCACTGCTCATTTACACGTATTACAGTGTGTCACTGCTCATTTACACGTTTTACATTGTGTCACTCCTCATTTACACGTATGACAAGGTGTCACTACACGTATTACAATGTGTCACTACTCATTTACACGTATTACAGTGTGTCACTGCTCATTTACACGTTTTACATTGTGTCACTCCTCATTTACACGTATGACAAGGTGTCACTACACGTATTACAATGTGTCACTACTCATTTACACGTATTACAGTGTGTCACTGCTCATTTACACGTTTTACATTGTCACAGGGCAGCTGTGAAGAAAGCCATGTAGTCTGTGTGTGAAGAGTATAGGGGCGGGGGTGGTACTGCGTGTTGCCGTATGTGTGATTATTGTTGTCTCGGGAGCGTGCAAAGCGTGGTAAACAGCATACGCCGGTTAGGCCAGGTTAGGAATGTGCTCACTATCAGCAGAACGTGTTTGACAGCAGTACAGTGTGGACAGTGTTTGTCTAGTGCTCTGTGGTTTTGCTGTGTTCTGGAATTAGGGTGGGACGGATATTAACGAAAAATAGTATCTGGTTCTGAGAAGAATACTAGTTTAAAGTTTGCCAATTTCTAAAGTGATACGCTCGGTTGGAGTGTAGTTGTAGAAAAGCAAGCCTATTGGTAGTGTGGTAGGTAGTATTGAGGCATTGTCTACTACGGGGACTACACACTACCGGATTACCCTAATTGGATGTACTTTCGTAGACGAGCAGTGGAGAAGGGGCTACGGGGTGCGGTTACATCGAACCGTGTGGGTTCGTCAAGGATTGTCGTTGAGGACTGAATTCGAGGATCGAGTTCGAAGTTCGCAGCTCAACGTTCGTCAATCCGCCAGTTCGTCGCTGGATAACGTGAGGCAGCAACGACGACGACACTTGGTCAGGTGGACCAAACATCATCAACATCGCCATTCGTTTGTCTACCACCTCTGTTGTCAGCGCCATCAACATCACTTCATCATCATCGTCAGTGGCGACCGCGGGTGGCAACGCTCCTTCGTTTGGACGTCAACGGAAGGGAGTGGATACTTTTGAGGAGACTTTACCAGGGACTGCACTTTGCCAGGTGGGCCCGTTTTGTGTTGTCCCTCTCCTGCGCTTAACCCCCCTGTCCGTTTGTTAACACGTGCCTCGGACTTTGGCTGTGCACGTTCGATTTGAGGACGTTGGTCGATTATCGACCCCCGATCACCCACGAACCATTGCATCGTTCCATTGACCCATTGATTGTTTCATTACCATTTCTTCGTTTCATGTGTAAATGTTGTATGTGTATGAGTGTGTGGTATGAATGAATAAATAGCTTGAAAGTTGTATATTATTTGTTGTGTTTTCATCCCTTCACGTCTGCGGGAAACTGTCATTCTTTCTGGGTTGTCTGCGTGTGTAAGTTGTTTGTTTGTGGTGTCTGCCCAGGGGGAGTCGTGGCGGTGACATATGGTGGAGATGCCGGGGATGTGTGAGTGTGCCCAGACGTGAAGTTGTCTCGTGATTGTTTTGTGGTGTCCGAGTGTGTGAGGCGTGATTCGGTGAGAGTGTGCACCCCAGCGGGTGGTTGGAGGGAGTCAGGTCGCTGTTTAGCGGAGGCTCACAGCCGGCCTAGGTTCGACCACACGTGAGGGAAGGGGCCATTGCACTCTCTAACCGGTTCGCTACCTTGCAGGCCAGTTTCCACTGTTTGAGTGGGAGGAGGTGGGTGATAGGTAAGGAAGATAGTTTAGATAGGTAGGTTAGTATCTAAGGCTAGGCTAGGTTAGGTTAGGGTTGTAGGACTTTGACTTGTTGTTGTTGGTTGTTGTTGCTTTTCTTAAGCAGGATGGCATCGATCGAGGAGACTGAAGGACTGTCACCGATCGCGGCTCGTACGCGTTCTCGCGCGGGTGTCACGATAGACGAGCGCACGGCGGCAGCAGCGGATGCAGGAGTCACCGACTTACCTTCTGCGGACGAGCGACGGAGATCGCCGGTCAGGTCATCGCGTCGTGGGTCAGTGGACGAGGAGTTGACGACGTTCGAAGCCAGAGACACAGTGAGTGATCCTTTTGTGACGGGATTTGGCGCGACTGGCGGGATGTCAGCAGGCACCGACTTCTACGGAGACCAGGATCGTCTGAGCGACGCAACGAGGCTGAAGAGGTTCGAGACCAACCCTTACCGTTCGGTCTACAAGGTCGAGGCGGCACCGACGCCGAGGACGGGACTGTTCCCGGGCGAGACGCCGGTGGAGAGGATCTTGAGGCTCGCCAAGCGCGAAGGATTGAAAGGTCAGGCAGCGTTGGACTACGCAATGGACCAAGCGGCTAGGGAGGAAGACATGCACCAGAGGGCCAGGGAGAGGGAAATGGAACACGAACTAGCGATGGCGCAGCTGACGTTGCAAGCAGGCGCCGGGAACCGCAGGGATCGTCAACCCGAGTTCGAGACGGTCAAGCTTAGGTTACCTTTCTTTGAGGATAAGGACGACCTAGAAACCTACTTGTGCCAGTTCGAGCGATTCGCCAAGGCTCAAGACTGGAAGAAGGACACGTGGGCTATTCGCTTGGGGACCTTGTTGAAGGGGAAGGCGAGGGAAGTTTACGTTGGCTTGAACGAGGACGACTCTGCCGACTATGAGATCCTGAAGGCAGCGTTGTTGGTGCGTTTCAACCTGACGGCCGAGACGTATCGGAAGAAGTTTCGCCAGCTACGAAGGGAGCCACCGGAGACTTTCAAACAGTATCTGCGGAAGTCAGAGTTGTTCCTGGAGCGCTGGATGGGACTAGCGAACAAGAAGGCCACGTATGCGGACTTACTGGACCTGGTGTTGATGGAGCAGATGGTCAACGGTTTGACGCCGGAACTGGTCACGTTCGTGCGCGAGCGCAACCCAACAACGGTGGAGGAGGCCGCGACGTTGGCACAGCAGTACGTCGACGCCAGAGCCGGGACCAGCCTACGTTTCCCACCGCGTCAACCCTTTACGCCAAGGGATAAGAGCGAGGGCCGCCAGCCAGCGGGACCACGACCCAACTCGCCTGACAAGCGGGTGTGCTACACTTGCGGACAGAAAGGGCATCTGAAGCGGGATTGTCCGAAACGCAGCGAGCGAAGTGGAGGAGCGTTGCGCATCTTGAAGGAGGCGGGCAAGAGGGGAGATCCTCGGTTCCAGAGCCAAGTGGTAGTGGAAGGTGTTCCGCTGACGGCTGTGAGGGACACGGGGGCCGACTTGATTTGCCTGCGGAAGGGAGAGGTTGCCAACCTTATCTACACAGGACGCACGCGGCGCGTCGGATTCGCCGTTCGCCAGCTATCCAAGTCACTGCCGACAGCATGGGTACAGCTGGAGTCACCGTTCTACACCGGGAGAGTGGAGGTAGTGGTGGTGCCGGACTTGATCTACCCAGTGGTGATCGGCAACTGGGCGAAGACGGAGCAGCAAGGTGACACAGCACTGCCGGTGTTCGCCGAGGGGGACGCAGGGTGTTGCGCTGTGCAGACGCGAGCGAAGCCAGCCAAGGACCAAGTCGCTACGGAACCATTGGTAGTCGGACCAAGCAAGAGCATCGTCGCGACGCCGAAGGAGATGCGCCAACTGCAGTTGGAAGACGGCGAACTTGCAAAGGTGCGACAGTTAGCAGACCGGAAGGCAGGAAAGGAGCAGCGAGGCAAAGGGCAAGTGGCATTTGTCTGGAAGCGGGGCCTGTTGTACCGCGAATACACAGGACAGGACAAAGTCGATCGCAGTCAGTTGGTGGTACCAGCCAAGCTTCGACTGGAGGTGCTACGCATGGGACACGACACGCCTATGGCTGAACACCGAGGAGCTAAGGGGACCCTAGATCAGGTGTGGACCAAGTACTACTGGCCAGGGATGTGCCGCGATGTCCGGAAGTACTGTGCTTCATGCGACGTGTGCCAGCGAACGACGCCAAAGGGGAGAGCCAGGAGGGTACCGTTTCAGAGAGCCGGCAAGAACAGGAAGTTGAAGCGGTTCGTGGAACGTGCGGCAGAACCAGAACCGACGGTGGCCGTCGTGTTGGACCAAACTGAGACAGAGAGAACCTCAGACGTCAGCTATCAGGGCACTGTACCACTGATACCGCTACGAGCGAGCGAAGGGCCAGTGGACGTACAGATGGACACGGAGTTATCTGTGCTACATGAGAGAGCACCGCCGCTGGACGAGTGCGAGGTGATGTCGACCGACGACAGCCCTGAACGTAACCGACAGCATCTGCTACCATTTTCACAGATGGAAGTCGTCGAGGGTGAAGTGGGACCGATGCTGGAGTTCGGGGTTATCGAGTCGTGTACGTCGCCGTACGGAGCACCGATCGTGCGAGTAAGGAAGAAGGGAGAGGTCAACAGGAGGGATGACTGCCAGAAAGCCTTGGGTGACGTGAGGAGAGCGCTGACAAGTGAGCCAGCGGTAAAGCTACCAGTATTGGACGAGGAGTTCATCCTGAGAACGGATGCACCTCAACAGTGCCAGACTCACCCGGTGGGCTATGCGGTTGCAGGCGTACGTCTTCACCGTTCGACCAATTCCAGGGAGAGACAACATTGAAGCGGATTTCCTCAGCAGATCTGACCCTGTGGAAGTTTAGGTTTTGAACTCTCCGTAGGTTCGTCTTGGGAGGGGGGTGTGTCACAGGGCAGCTGTGAAGAAAGCCATGTAGTCTGTGTGTGAAGAGTATAGGGGCGGGGGTGGTACTGCGTGTTGCCGTATGTGTGATTATTGTTGTCTCGGGAGCGTGCAAAGCGTGGTAAACAGCATACGCCGGTTAGGCCAGGTTAGGAATGTGCTCACTATCAGCAGAACGTGTTTGACAGCAGTACAGTGTGGACAGTGTTTGTCTAGTGCTCTGTGGTTTTGCTGTGTTCTGGAATTAGGGTGGGACGGATATTAACGAAAAATAGTATCTGGTTCTGAGAAGAATACTAGTTTAAAGTTTGCCAATTTCTAAAGTGATACGCTCGGTTGGAGTGTAGTTGTAGAAAAGCAAGCCTATTGGTAGTGTGGTAGGTAGTATTGAGGCATTGTCTACTACGGGGACTACACACTACCGGATTACCCTAATTGGATGTACTTTCGTAGACGAGCAGTGGAGAAGGGGCTACGGGGTGCGGTTACATCGAACCGTGTGGGTTCGTCAAGGATTGTCGTTGAGGACTGAATTCGAGGATCGAGTTCGAAGTTCGCAGCTCAACGTTCGTCAATCCGCCAGTTCGTCGCTGGATAACGTGAGGCAGCAACGACGACGACACTTGGTCAGGTGGACCAAACATCATCAACATCGCCATTCGTTTGTCTACCACCTCTGTTGTCAGCGCCATCAACATCACTTCATCATCATCGTCAGTGGCGACCGCGGGTGGCAACGCTCCTTCGTTTGGACGTCAACGGAAGGGAGTGGATACTTTTGAGGAGACTTTACCAGGGACTGCACTTTGCCAGGTGGGCCCGTTTTGTGTTGTCCCTCTCCTGCGCTTAACCCCCCTGTCCGTTTGTTAACACGTGCCTCGGACTTTGGCTGTGCACGTTCGATTTGAGGACGTTGGTCGATTATCGACCCCCGATCACCCACGAACCATTGCATCGTTCCATTGACCCATTGATTGTTTCATTACCATTTCTTCGTTTCATGTGTAAATGTTGTATGTGTATGAGTGTGTGGTATGAATGAATAAATAGCTTGAAAGTTGTATATTATTTGTTGTGTTTTCATCCCTTCACGTCTGCGGGAAACTGTCATTCTTTCTGGGTTGTCTGCGTGTGTAAGTTGTTTGTTTGTGGTGTCTGCCCAGGGGGAGTCGTGGCGGTGACATACATTGTGTCACTCCTCATTTACACGTATGACAAGGTGTCATTACACGTATTACAATGTGTCACTGCTCGTTTACACGTATTACAGTGTGTCACTGCTCATTTACACGTTTTACATTGTGTCACTGCTCATTTACACGTATGACAAGGTGTCATTACACGTATTACAATGTGTCACTCCTCATTTACACGTATGAGAAGGTGTCACTACATGTATTACAATGTGTCACTGCTCATTTATACGTATTACAGTGTATCACTGCTCATTTATACGTATTACATTGTGTCACTCCTCATTTACACGTATGAGAAGGTGTCACTACATGTATTACAATGTGTCACTGCTCATTTATACGTATTACATTGTGTCACTCCTCATTTACACGTATGAGAAGGTGTCACTACATGTATTACAATGTGTCACTGCTCATTTATACGTATTACAGTGTATCACTGCTCATTTATACGTATTACAGTGTTTCACTGCTCATTTATACGTATTACAGTGTATCACTGCTCATTTATACGTATTACAGTGTATCACTGCTCATTTATACGTATTACAGTGTATCACTGCTCATTTATACGTATTACAATGTGTCACTGCTCATTTATACGTATTACAGTGTATCACTGCTCATTTACACGTATTACAATGTGTCACTGCTCATTAACACGTTTAACATTGTGTCACTCCTCATTTACACGTATTACAATGTTTCACTACACGTATTACAATGTGTCACTATACGTATTACAATGCGTCACTGCTTATTTACACGTATTACAATGTGTCACTACTCATTTACAAGTTCCAAATGTTTTGTGTGTGTGTGTGTGTGTGTGTGTGTGTGTGTGTGTGTGTGTGTGTGTGTACGTTTGCGTGTGTGAGGGTGTGTGGAAAAACGCTGACGTATTCAAACGATTGCGTCGCAATTCCATTGCAGGGCCAATTTTTTTCTGGGAGTGGGGGGTGGGGGGGATGAGCCTGCGTGTACAGTGTCAAACGCAAGGGGAAAAATCATTCAAAATAGGCAACTGCAGATAAGATTCGCGCATTTTTCTTCTTCAGCGCTTCTCCTGAATTGTGTTTACTCTCTCGCAGCTGTTCGTTTCCAGCTTCAGTAGTCTTTTTATATTTGAATTTCCATATTAAAATCTGGAAATCCGTCGAAATAGTCGGGAATCCCTGACAGATGAATTATTCGTTTTTTCGGTTTATTTCTACAAGTCTGACTTTACCGTATTACAGTCATCATCATCATCATCATCATCATCATCATCATCATCATCATCATCATCATCATCATCATCATCATCATCATCATCATCATCATCATCATCATCATCATCATCATCATTAAGCGAGCGTTGTGGCTGCGTGGTCTAAGGCGGGACTAGCTTGCCTTGTCCACAGGGTACAAACCAATGGTGCATGGCAGGTGTAATGATCGATCCTGCACTTTGGCGTTATGTTTCTCCGAATATGATTTACTTTGGACTCGGGCGATTTCTCGGGGGTTTTCTCAGAGTACTCCGGTTTGCTCCCCCCCCCCCCCCCCAGCAAAATAACTAATATTAGGTATAGTATAGGTTGGATTTGGGCGCGCCACAGGCTACGACTACGCCTTCTCCATGGGAGGGGGCCCCGAATTTCCCGAGAAAAGTTGACAAACTAAATAAAAGTGTTAAAAAAAATCAACAACAAAAATTCATCATCATCATCATCATCTCTTCTTCCGTTTCTTCTCTCTTTCTCTCCCCCTCCCTATTGACGTTCCTGGCTCCAATATAATATTACGCCTCCCTCTTCAACTTTGTGGTTAGGCCGGAACAAGCCCATTTTTGCTCCAGATTGCATGATTGTCTCTGATTTTCTGGCGTCTGCACCGAAAGCTCCGTTGTGCAGTTTTTGTAACCTCTGCTCTTTTAATAGGCGGAGGAACTCAGTGGAGATGCTGCCCTCAGACCAGTGATGAGGGTGGTTCACAAGGTGGAATTGAAAAGGGTACACGACCTGCATTAACCCTTTCACTGCCAGGCGCTGTGTAGAGTGGTGGAGCAGAATAAAGCCCAATAGCTGCTCTGTGCAGCATCCCAGGACTTAGCGCCACACATTTAAGTTGCCGAAATGGATCAAGGTTCCTTTTCTGTTTGGGAGTGTGGTTTTCATGGGTATTTTAACTTGCAGTTGTCTCTTGCGGAGTGTACCATAAAGCGCATTAAGCTTTGGTGAATTTAATAATAGAGACTTCTATATTCCCCCCCCCCCCTCCTCTCCCGCCTTCTCCATCGATTAGGGACTTGTATATTCTTTCCCCTCTTGTCCATCGATAGTGGTGGGTCTTTTTTGACCTCTTGCAAATTAGCTGCTCATTTGCGCGTACTTGAGGCAGTAATGAAAGGAAGAATTGTGAGAGGGAGCTGTTAATTTCAAATTACTACAGTTATTATTTCTTTACATTTTTCACAGAGAGAGAGAGAGAGAGAGAGAGAGAGAGAGAGAGAGAGAGAGAGACAGAGAGACAGAGAGACAGACAGACAGACAGACAGACAGAGAGAGACAGACAGACAGAGAGAGACAGAGACAGAGAGAGAGAGCGCACTGTCCGTATTATATTTAATAGGTCATGATCTCATTCCGGCTAAAATATTTCTTGTTCGCTCCCCTCATCTCCCGAAGATGAAGTCAAGGGATGACATAATGGAGATTCGGGTGATAGGGAGAAGGATAGAGAACAGTCTTGATACTGTTTGCAAAGACTGCAAGGTGTAGAACAGTTGTTATACTGTTTGCAAACTGTTTGTAATGTGTAGGACAGTCTTTATACTGTTTGCAAACTGTTTGTAATGTGTAGAACAGTCTTTATACTGTTTGCAAACTGTTTGTAATGTGTAGGACAGTCTTTATACTGTTTGGAAAGACTGTAACGTGTAGAACAGTCTTACTGTTTGCTAAGACTGTAAGGTGTAGAACAATCTTACTTATACTGTTTGCTAAGACTGTAAGGTGTAGAACAGTCTTTATACTGTTTGCAAAGACTGTAAGCTATAGAACCGTCTTTAACTATGTGCAAACGGCGTGTGCATATACTGTATGTGCAGAACAACGACTAGCTGATTGATTTAGTGATTGTCATGAGGGGTAGCAAATGCATCATAATGTTGGACGCGCTCTCCCTAATTCCCCAAGGAGCTCCGCAATGCCACTCGGTCTTAACTCCCTTCGTATACACCGACACACGTCCCGAAACTTAATATCCTGTCATCTACGTGATGGGATAAACCTGTCCCTGCGGCCTTTCACATCTCGACCACAACCACCACGCAGACTGACACACTTGTGGACTTGTGGTGTCTTCTACCACAGGGTGTTGTGGGTGACCAGAAGGCGTTGCTTAGGCCACTTGAGAGTAGCAACAGATTTCATTCAACTTGTATACAAGCCAAATTGTTGTAGTATGAAACTAAGAATGGCTTGAGTCTGGGAGTGGATCTGGTACTAGTGAGCGACCTGTGGATGAGAGATAATAAAATGTCTAACCTAATGTAGCTGTGGGCTTGTAAACAAGGGACGTAACTGCAAGCTACGTCTACCAACATTGAGCAACGTTTGGACGGGAGGCAACCCTGCCAGTTCCTCACTATTGTAGCGAGAAACTAGGTCGCCCATTTTGACAAGCTGTTTCCAGTGTTAGAACTACGATAGCTTGCCGCGTAGGACAGTACAGTATATGAATTGTGGGAAAACTGGATTTTGTATTTGGCAATATCAATCCTTTGTAGTCTATGTCGGTATCCACATCTCGGACAGCTCATTTTCAATGTCTAATTTCACGGATGTGAATAGACGTTTAAATAAATAAATAAATAAATAAATAATTGTCACTGCTTAACACGATGGTGGATGAAATTACTATGCTAGCCTTTCCACGTCACAAATCCGAGTTTGCTTCCACGTGTTTCGAATTTAGCGCCAAGTCGGAACATATTTGACTAGACCGTTATGGTCACGTGGCTGTACAATGGTCTTCTGATTGGCTAGCGGAAGCTGTTACTCAAGGAAGTGTCAGGGGTCGTTGGAGTATCGCGAGACGTTAAACATGCGCAACAAAGCTCTGTGCATCTCGGTAGAAGCGTTGTTGTTTTTCCTTCTCTTGCAAAAAAAACGTGTAAAATCAAAGAATCGACACGGTGACGGTAACATTCTAAAGCTTTCGAAGTAAAATAAAACAATCCTTGCTTCTGTCTCAGGGTTTTCTGAGAGGATTCGACGCTTTTCCATTCACGGTTCAGAATTTTGTCGCGCTTTTCAGAGTCCCTAGATTTACTGTGTGCTTGTTTGCCATGCAAGTGGCGTCTTCTGCAACCCCACACCTTGCTAGCTCACGCCTCTTCAAGAACGACAACTGCGGAAATGAGGGCGACACGGGAGATAACTTCTCTCTTTTGTCTTTTTGGATCGTCGTTTCGTCGCCCTACCCGCTGTCGCTTTTGACAAGAGATGGGTCCTCGGCGATGTGTTGGGATGATACTGAAGATAATGGAAAGGAAGCGGATTATATTGCGCCGGTGAGGGCGAGGAAGATGTCAGTGAGAATAATCTTTGATAATGTAATATTATTTTTGGGTCTGCATGTTCCGGAGTGTGTTGCTTTGGCGGGTGATGGATGCTGCGGTGAGTTTCAACTAGGACTCGCGTGTTTTTCGCAGTTTCTCCCTCTGCTCTAGGCTAAAAATAGATTTCTGCATGCCGAATATACTATTCCCTTACCTCCTATGCTAGACCGCCTCTTCTTCTTTTTCTGTGTCCAATTTCAGTGTATCCAGTGTCAGTGCACTCCAGCTGTGCAGTCTTTCTTCCTTCCGAATCAAAGTTTATCAAATTTATCGTATATACCCAGTTCTCTGCCCATTGCCTCAAGCACATGTTGACGCCATGTTTTGTAGAGAGAGTCAGTAACTTTGTGTCAGTGCTAGTTTCATTTGCGCACAGGCGTGCTAATGTAAAAGTAACGCGAGGTCGAATGGAGGGAATCATAATGTGAAAATTGGATGGTTAGAATTTAGCAACATGGGTGTGTGTGGGGGGGGGGAGGGTGGGTGGGTGTAGGTGTGTGTGTGTGTGGACTAGCAACTATATAATTTCCCCGTTTGTACAGTTTTCTTGTGTATTATTTACTTGGCAATAAATTATGTTGTATCTTGTAACGTGAAGAATCTATGCGTGGCAGTGGAGAAGAAGTTAAGCATGTAACCGACCCATCTGTCATATTTTGGAAAGCGAGGTAGATCTGAATTTTAACGAGGCATTGGTATGAATTATGAGAGCCAGTGGGGATGGGAGCCAGGGAGTGAGGATTTGTGTGATTTCAGACGATGCAGTTAAGCGCCAGTCAGACGTTTTTGCCGCCCCGTAATTGGCAGAGGGGTTATAGGCTAAAGGGAGGCAATTTGTGCAACAGGGTAACAAGCCACAAAAAGTGCATCACAGGAACGTCTTGGTCATTTGTCTGAAGGCTTTGCTGGCTAAAAATGAAGGGGCGTTGGCTGACGACTTCTTGACTGGTGGGTGAAGGGAGGGAGGGAGGGACGAAGGAGGGAGAGGATGAGAGCAGGAGAGGAGAAGCAGTAGGAGAAAATGGAATGAGTGCGGGAGACTGGTACCTCGAGGAACCTCTCGGGTACGCGTCGGAAGACTTTCGTTGATAAAATGGGGGCGATGCTGAGGATTGGTTGACAGCTTTTCGAAGAGGATCAAAAGCTAAGGGGAGAAGGAAGGAAGAAGACAAATAAGGAAGGAAAGAAAGAGAGGAAGGAAGAAGAAGAAGAAGAAGAAGAAGAAGAAGAAGAAGAAGAAGAAGAAGAAGAAAGAAAGAAAGAAAGAAAGAAAGAAAGAAAGAAAGAAAGAAAGAAAGAAAGAAAGAAAGAAAGAAAGAAGAAGAAGAAGAAGAAAATGATGAGGATGATGATGATGATGAGTATGATGATGATAATGATGATGATGATGATGGAAAGAGGCAGAAGAAGGTGTTCACCTTGTCGCAGCTCATAATCATCAGCCAAGGAGAAACGGGGGCGGGAAAGGAGAGGAAAAGCAAGTGGACTTGAACTTACGACAGCTTCAAAAGGTGTCAGGGAGATGGGAAGTCGGGAGAGGGGAAGACAGATGGGAAAAGTTAAGTAACAAAAGAGAACATTGTTGTTTACCACGAGGCAGAAGTCCGTCCTGTTGGACTTCATTTTTTATAGAAGACCGTAACATCGTTCGTTAAGCGGCAAGAAATTTGCTGACACGGCAAAAACTCGTGTTTATTGTCTTCGTGGAATTTCTGTTCCTTCAGTGTGTCGTCGTTTTCTGAAGCTTGTACAGATTTGTGTGTGTGTGTGTGTGTGTGAGAGAGAGAGAGAGAGAGAGAGAGAGAGAGAGAGAAACAAAAAAAAGAGAGACAGACAGACAGTGGCGTCTCAGTAAGTCGTGGCGTGACACTATGTGCCAACGTTGCAGCACAGGCAGTATTGTGTAATGAGGTCGAGTCTGAGCGCTTTGTATGCGCCGAAGGGTTGTTGCAGTGGCCAAAAGGCAAATGGAGCGGGCAGCTCGGAAAACATACTTAAGTAAGCCGTGCAATGTAAGCAGTAGTAATGTTTCAATGCTTGCTGCCAGGCTGTTCAGACTTGGATGCAGACGAGGACGTGCAGGGTGCACAAGGGTGGTGGCCAGAGGGCTGTGAAAATTGGTTGTCAGCTTGACAAAGCTCGACAATGAGCGACATGGCGCTAATCTGTTTACCCAGAGCTGAGGGCGAGACGGGTTAAAGACTGTTGGAGAGTAGATTGGGCCCTGTAGGCTGTTGCATCACGTGTGCTGTTGGAAAAGCTTCCAACCACGGACGCAAGACCATTGTTTTCACATCCACCCTCCCGTTTCTGTAAACTGATGAAGAAATATAAAGCTGCGCAGGAGGCTGTATAAAGACACCACCACACATCCTCCATCTCCACTCAGACCTCTCTCTCCCCCTCT
>CM072523.1:6728310-6735810 GCA_036898135.1 Oncomelania hupensis | reverse complement strand
GGAATCTTTATGGCATTTTTATGTTAACTCATTTCTATGTAAAGAAACTTTGTTCACCCTCAATTACATGATTTTAAAACAAAAAATCTTTATTTACCCGTTCTAGCTTCCATTTAGCATTACAAGTTGAAACTCTTGTAATTTAGTGGCCTAGTACTTAGTGGTAATGACCTCGTTCTTTTTCTTTGTGTTTGCTTTAAGATTAAGATGCGTACACCAAGTGCCTGTGCCACCACACCTAATATATTGTGCCTGTGACTAGTGAAACTATACCACCCCAATTTGCGAAGAATCCGTCATATATAAAAATATGTTTCCCCCTTCTTTGTGTGCTTCTAGAATTAGAATTCCCTGGGAATAGTTAGATTTAGTCGGTAAAAAAACGAACAAAAGATTGGGCGGTCTTGTCAGCGGGTCTGTCATTTTGCGCCTAGTAAATGCTTAGTCGGTGCTGTTTGGCATGGCTTTCACTACCTATTGTCTCTGCAAAATTATTTGTTGTTTTGATGACGGTGTTTCCTTTCATGACCCTCATTTTGGTGTATGATTTTTCAGTTTCCGATATTGTATTGTGTACAGTGGGACAGTATTGTAGTCGATGATCTAAATGTAGTATAATAATTGATTATGCGGGTGTTAAGACATGGTCGTGTGGCCTATGTTCTTAACAGAAACTGCACCTTTGTCCAAAAGGGGATATTCGTGTGTGTCTGTGTTTGTCTGTCTGTCTGTGCGCGTTCGTGCCTTTATGTGGGTGAGAGAGCGAAAGAGGAGAGAAAGAGGAGAGGTCTCCAGGATAGGTTGTTTGGAGAAGAAGAGAACGTGAGATAGATTTCAATTTGTTTGTCTGAACTTTAGTTTTAATTTTCGTGATGATGATGATTGATGATGATGATTATGACGACGACGACGATTCAAAGCACAGAAACAACAACAATCTACTGATGCTTTAGGTTGAAATACGGTTATTTCATTTTGTGTTTCAGGCCAGTGGGAGTGAAGAGAAATACGAGTATGAGGAGATTTTGCTGGATAAGGTGAGACTGATATTGCGTAATGTCACTTGGAATAGATCTTTGCATAGTGTAGAACATTCTCCATTAACAACAAGTTGCAAAACGACGTGTGTGTGTTGTTGTTTGTTTTGTTTTTTCACCGTGTGTACTCGCACGTACGCGCTTATACCCAATTCAGCAACACATCAAAACTCGAGGCAGTGAATAATAATAATAATAATAATAATAATAATAATAATAATAATAATAATAATAATAATAATAATAATAATAATAATAATAACAATGTGTATGCAGTCTTTCCTCCATTGGAGCTCGACGCCCTTGGGGGAAAATTGGATGCAATGTGCAAAGAAGAGAATATCAGATTGTAAAAATATGGCAACTAAATCAACAAAGAATGCAAAACAGTTATTACAATGAAATAAAATACACAACATCCAGAACGGGAAATTTGACGTGAATTTTCAACCATCACAATTGGCATTACAAGACCGTGAAAGGGTTTTCACACCAAGATGAAATCGTGGTGTAACCTTTGACCTTCCTTGGAGGAGTGGAGTGTGGCCCTGTTTAGAAAGTTGCTTAGTCCTCGGCTTTTTGGATATAATTAGTCATTAAATCGGGTGATACATTTATATGAACAAAAGTAGTATTTAGTTACCTTTGACACGTCGTTGAGGTCTCGGATGGTGGTGATGTTGTAGGGTGACGGAGGTCTGGGCTTCAGCATCGCCGGCGGCAGCGACAACCCTCACGTGGGCAACGACCCCAGCATCTACATCACTAAGATAATCCCCAACGGCACCGCCGACAAAGACGGCAGACTCAGGTGAGAGACTGCTTGAATCATTGATGATGATGATGATGATGATGATGATGATGATGATGATGATGATGATGATGATGATGATGATGATGATGACAATGACGATGATGATGATGATGCTATACGCGCCTTATTCATAAACCAGACTCACAGCGCGGCGATCTGTAACCGACAGACACGTTCACATGTTACAGACACTCATGCAGACACACATTCATCACTCAAACATGTGGTGTACAGGCAGGTCGCTATTAGATGACGGAAAGGAAATAGGATTTTATTTAGATTGACTGAATGCATACAAAACCATTATTGAAGATGATGATGATTGTTGGTTGGTTTGGCTGATTTGCATTGATGATGATTGTTGGTTGGTTTGGTTGATTAGCATTGATGATGATGATGATTGTTGGTTGGTTTGGTTGATTAGCATTGATGATGATGATAGTTATTGGTTGGTTGACTAGCGACTTAGTGTACGCTTGTATTATGTGCTCGGGTGTTTGTACCTTTATCTGGCTGTCAGTCTGTCTTTGTCCTTCAGTCTACCTAACTCTCTGTATCCCTATCTGTCTAACCGTCTTCTGACCCCTTGGGGTCATGAGCAATCTTGCCACTGTAGATTGTTCAAACCTATAAAGGGAACAGTGAAAGCCACAGTTGAAAACCTGTTTTTCCTTTATAGGCAAGACAGATTCACTGCGGCAACAGTACCCCCGTTGGAGTGCCGGGGGTTTTCAGTATAAATAGTATCCCCACTTTATGGAAATTTAGTGCTTTAAATTCCCACTGTCGCTGTCTTCCTCATTTACTTTCCTATTCCTGCTCTGTCCTTCACTCTGCTATACTATCTTCTTCTTCTTCGCTAGATCAATGACCTACCTTTTTTCTTGAAAACTCTTCCTGGACAAGACTCCTTGTTTGTGTATGAGGTCTGTTGGATCAGCTTGGGAGTGTTGGACGCTTTCTGCCGGGTGGTCACTAGGGCTTCCTATGATTGTACTATTTAGCACTATAGGCATTTTATATGTATGTGTTTTGTTGATGATTTATAATGATGTTTGTATTCTATTTTGTTTTTGTAACCGGGGGTTCGCGTAGTTGAGGTCAACCCTCAGCCGTCCCCCGCGTGGGATGTCTTTATTGTAAAGTGACTGGCCGGTGGAGGGCATTCAATTTTCCCACTGGGGTTGTTTCAGCAGATCTTTTATGCGGATCGGGGGTTGTCCGGTCCTGATTTGGCTCGGAAGAGTCCGCTGGACCTAAAGCAACAATAAATCAATCAATCAAAACCGTCTTCTGTCGCTACGTGC
Source organism: Oncomelania hupensis (assembly GCA_036898135.1). NCBI lineage: Eukaryota > Metazoa > Mollusca > Gastropoda > Littorinimorpha > Pomatiopsidae > Oncomelania > Oncomelania hupensis. The sequence continues at coordinate 6,732,652 of CM072523.1, read as the reverse complement.
GTCCTCCTGTGCAGGCGGGTTAGTCTGTCGCTTCTTCTTCTTCTTTCGTTGGGGGCTGCCACCCTCAGCTTATTGAGGACTCTGCAGCCAAATGCTGGGTATGTTCTTGTTACCGGCACTCAACCGTCTAGGACATGAGCGTCTATGATGGAGTGCATGCGACACAGACTAGACCTCGGTTTATACTCTCATCCGAAGGAGTAGGAAACGGGAGTAAAGTGTCTTTCCCAAGGACACAACACAACGGCCCGGACAGGGCTCGAACCCGGGACCTTCAGATCCGCAAGCCAAAGCACTACCATTAGACCACCGTGCCTCTCTGCTAGGCATCATCAAACCATTTCCACGGTGTTGTCTCACTCGATCATCCATTAATGTTATTTTGTGAAACAGCTGCCTGTATTTAAAACAAACAAACAAAAAAAACACAAAAGAAGTGCGTGCGCACAGGAGGTAAAAGGGGGGAGGGGAGGAGGAGGAGAAAGAGAGAGAGAGAGAGAGAGAGAGGGAGAGAGAGAGAGAGAGAGAGAGAGAGAGAGAGAGAGGGAGGGAGGGAGGGAGGGAGGGAGGGAGGGAGGGAGGGAGGGAGAGAGAGAGAGAGAGAGAGAGAGAGAGAGAGAGAGAGAGAGAGAGAGAGAGAGAGAGAGAGAGAGAGAGAGAGGATTGGATTGGTTCCTTTAAAAGGATAAAAGGTTTTATTTAGGCTGAACAGCGAACTGTCCCCTATACGCTTCAGGTGTCCGGGGACATTAATCTACTTAATAAATAAATAAATAGAACAGCGAAGACTTACATCATGTCATGCCATAGAGAGAGAGTGACGGGCAGGAGTGGGTGGGTGTGAAGGAAGGAGAGACCAAAGGTAGGAAGGGTTGTGCGTGAGGGATGGGAGTGGAGTGGAAGATGCCAAGGCTGCTTACACCAAGGGAAGGGATAGACACGCCCGCACGCGCGCGCACACATCAAGAGGTGTAATGCCAATGTTGTGCAAATGGGCCACTAGGGAGCCACAGTTCCATCAGTGTGTTTCCTACTCGCGCCTTTTACCACGCCAGGTGTGACAATGCTGTTTTGTTCTGTGTGTGTGTGTGTGTGTGTGTGTGTGTGTGTTTCTGTCTGTCTCTTGTCTGTCTGTCTGTCTGTCTCTCTCTCTCTCTCTCTCTCTCTCTCTCTCTCTCTCTCTCTCTCTCTCGCACACGCACATACACACACGATGTTACATTTTTGATCGGATTTGTTCTGCTTAAATACACAATATCGTATATAGCAGAATTATTAAATAAATATATCGCTTATAGGGATGTCAGGAATAGCAAATATTATCATCTTTTTCCCCCCTCAGTTTCGATACACCTCTTTCAACCTCATACTATATATATATATATATATATATATAGAACGTGAGTTTGGGCACGAGAAACGTGATCAGATAATAGATCACTTTATATCGACCAGCGAAACTGGGTTCGTAGTGATCCCTTTCGGTTCCGGTTATGTAATCGTGAAATCCTTACGAACTTTTCTTCGTGCCTGCGGTTCTGAAGCGGCAGCGCCTTTAGTTGTAGGCGAAATTTTGTTCGTCCTTATCCAGGAGAGTTAAATGCCATCATAACTCTCTAATTTGCGGAGGTTGTTTTCCTCGAAAACGCACGAGTCTTTAGATTGGGTTCATCACGGGCTAAAACAGACACTTTTCCTAACGAAAGTTTTGTTGAAGTTTATGATAGAGCATTGGTAAATTTTTCTTCTCCCTTAAAAAACAACAACAAACAAACAAAAAAATCCCACAAATTAGAGATCGTTTTCTATAGCTCCAAATTGTGTTCATTGTCTACGATAGCCTACAAACTAGCCCGTTTAGGCCTACGAACCTAGTAGTATTAGGGCTCATCTAAACCAAGGACTGTTCGTGCCCATTCATAAGAATACCTCAGAAAAGTGATTTTACATCTTTACCATGCCAATAGGAGACACTTAAAACCTAGACATAATGCAAAACATATGTTGAGAATCTAATCAGAACCACAAACTCCTCCGCCATTTTACATCTGAAAGCAAAAGCAGCGCAAAAACAGCACCATTTTTTCGGAGCAAAGTACGCCTATTTTAATGAACCAACAACAACAACAAATGGTGAGAGAATACAGTCAGAGCTTACGTTTAAAGAAATTGACCCGATATATGCAAAAAATACCAGAAACTTACATGAGAATCACGATTCGTCAAAATGATGAAAATTCCCCATTATTTTTCACTCTAGCGAAGTTTTCTGCGTAATGCAAATGAGGAGGTCGTGACCTTCCGGAAGCGCAAAGTTATGACGTAGACGGGAAGTTTTCCTACGAACAAGATCTACAAACCAAGTTTCTTTGCTTTCTGAAGCTCTCTATTATTGTTATAGTTTTCGTACCATAATTCAACCAGTATACACCCCATCCCCTCACCTTTTCCCTAACACCTTCCTCCCCTCTGATCTTCCTTTCTGGAAACCCCGGCATTGTACAAGACAATGGAAAATCGAGGGGTGGGTTAACAAATATAAGACCCTCAGGAACCATAACTGGTGTTTGTGCTATCGTCTCCATCAGATTGTCACCTCTGAATTCCTACTATTATAGGTCCAGCACCTATGATTTGGGGCCATGGGATTGTGTACCTCTGGCAGTCGTGTGGATCTCTCTCTCGCGCTCGCTCGCTCGTTCTTCTTCTTCTTCTTCTTCTTCTTCTTCTTCTTCTTCTTCTTCTTCTTCTTCTTCTTCTTCTTCTTCTTCTTCTGCTTCTTCTTCTTCTTCTTCTTCTCTTTTTTTGCGACACCACGTTTTGTGCATACTTTTAGCCTTTAGCCGTGTTATCTCCTGGGATCAAGCCAAATGTGAGAGAGAGAGAGAGAGAGAGAGAGAGAGAGAGAGAGAGAGAGAGAGAGAGAGAGAGAGAGAGAGAGAGAGAGAGAGAGAGAGAGAGAGAGAGAGAGAGAGAGAGAGAGAGAGAGAGAGAGAGAGAGAGAGAGAGAGAGAGAGAGAGAGAGAGAGAGAGAGAGAGAGAGAGAGAGAGAGAGAGAGAGAGAGAGAGATTCGGATTCGGATTCGGATTCGGATTCGGATGTTTTATTGAAAAAAGGCCATTGGTCCATTTCAACATATAAAATAGCATCAAAATAGCAACAAAAAAGTCGTTTGAAATTATCAACTACATGAACGAAATACCGACATGGACAGATGATCGATTATATTCAAGAACAAAAGAAGAGAGAGAGAGAGAGAGAGAGAGAGAGAGAGAGAGAGAGAGAGAGAGAGAGAGAGAGAGAGAGATTGTGAAGAGTTGAGAAATAGATGGAGAGTGATGAGGGTGGACACGCTGGACAGAACTTGAGGGCAGGATGGGGATGTGGCGAGAAAGGCATGATGGTGGGGCAGAAGAAGTAAGGTCTTTGCGCGTGATACAGACACACTGTGTATGAAGGGTGGGGGTGCAAGTACGCGCGCCCACGTCTGTGTATATGTCGGGCTGGACAAGGATAGTGTAAAAGGCCAGAGCTGTGGGGACCAGAGGGAGAAAGGCAGAACAGTCCGAAGGGACCAGCCACTGTAAGATGGCCACAAGAGCATGACCAGCCACGGATAGGAATAGCCACTAATTGAAGAGCAAATATCTGCCACAATTGATCCCACGCCCTGGGAAGTTGCTACCGCCCCAACGCGTAGCCCACACTCTCTCTCCCTTCCCCACTGTCTTTCACTCTCATCCACCCTTTTTTCCCACATCAAGCCCGTGCTGCAGTTTCCAGTACAAAACGCGCCTTGAGCATGGACAATGGAGGATGGCACTCACCATCATCATCATCATCATTATTGAAATAACTAATCCGTAGCTAATTGTTTTGACAGAAGCGAATTCGAGTACAGCTTACCTCACTTTCGCTTCCATTTTGTCAATCTCTACTTATCGGCAGGCATACTGTTCAGACCGATTCATGCAGTGTCCAAGGTCACGGAGGTCACGTCCGCGTTTTATTTTTAGAACAGCATGAGCGTGTCGAGAACTGGCGAATGTCTTTGAATGCATCCAAACTAATTTTGGTAATCCTTACACGTTATAAATTGATAAGCTAAATCCTAACGCTTATCCTACTGATCTCTCTCTCTCTCTCCATCTCTCTCTCCCTCTCTCCCCCTCCCCCCCCTCTCTCTCTCATAATAAATAAGATCGTTACATTATTTCTCCCCCTATTTCTCCCTCCCCACGTTCCGTATTCCTCCAATGTTTGATTCAGAATTGTTTGGTTGGCCTAAGTCAGCTTTAGATTCATCTAGAACTAGAGGGAAGATGAGAGTAGCATGCAGAG
>CM072523.1:6706837-6727810 GCA_036898135.1 Oncomelania hupensis | reverse complement strand
TGTTTACACTCCAGAGGGAGAGAGTTCCATACACTAGCTCCATTAAACGATAGGCTATTTTTGTATAAATCAATGCGAGGGAGGGGTAGTTTATAATTATACAGTCTATGCCCATCAACTGGCTTAATAAAAAATGTATCAAGATTTAGATAAGAGAGAGAGAGAGAGAGAGAGAGAGAGAGAGAGAGAGAGAGAGAGAGAGAGAGAGAGAGAGAGAGACAGAGACAGAGACAGAGACAGAGACAGACAGACAGACATAATGGGGAAGAGGGGCGAGAAGTTTATTTATTTATTTATTTATTATTATTATTGAGGATTTTTATAGCGCACTTATCTCGTCGTACTTGACCAGACTCTAGGCGCTGGCCGATACAGGATTTAACTCAAACCGCCCGAGACGCCCACCCGCAGCCTTTGGGCGCATGGTCTGACGCTCGGACAACTGAGCCCTATCCTGGCCAGCCAGGGATGGGGGAGAAGGACCAAGTGCATGTTGGGTGTGTTCTTGTTACCGGCACTCACCCGTCTAGGACATGAGCGTCAGGATCTTTAAAGTCCGTTATGATGGAATGTATGCGACACACAGACTAGACCTCGGTTTATACTCTCATCCGAAGGAGTAGGAAACGGAGTAAAGTTTCTTTCCCACACAATGGCCTGGACAGGGCTCGAACCCGGGACGTTCAGATCCGCAAGCCAAAGCACTACCATTAGACCACCGTGCCTCCGTTTACCATGGCTATGTGTATTTTTCTGTCAATGTACATGTGTTGTGCATGATGTTAAATATTTGTATAGCACGATTTTGTTTTTTCAGGCTGCACTCGCGTGCTCATGTTTGAGATTGCGTGTAGTGTGCAGCGGGGAAAAACAATAAAACTGGATCAGAGCTATTGTTCCATTATATATATTTACACTAACAAGTTCCAACATTGAGCGTGCAGAAGTGCGAAAGTCGGAACATTGGACGAAGAAGCGGAATTAAAAAAAAAAAATAAAAAATCATTTTTTTTTTTTTTTATTTATTTTTTCTTTGACATCAATACAGTTGTATACAATGTTCATTTCCAATGTCAATCCGCTATGTATGTCAAAGTATTTTATATAAACATACATATATAAATATAACATTACAATACAGATTAGCTAACTAGGTTACACTAATTAATAATAATGGAATTGAAGAGAAAAAGAAGCCCCACATTACCATTGTTCACTTCAAGTTTTTAGCACAGAAAACAAATTGCAAACATCACATTCGTGTGAAAAAAATATGAATCTTGAAACAAAATAAAATCAATCCGCGTACACTTAGTCTCTCATTTACTGTAAGTGGGATAAACTTAAAATTAAAGTAAAAAAAAAAATCATAAAAACTTTTTGAAAGCACAGTACAAAACAACCAATCAAAAAAATAATTACATGAATTAAAGTTTAAAAAAAAAAGTGGGAGGGAAAAAAAAGTTAGTAGAGGGATAGACTGGCGTTGACTTAATGCATTTACAACAAAAGGTAACAACAACCACTTTCGTAAAGATGCACTGCAGCGTTCGATATACAACGAGAGAAAATAAAACGGTTTTTTCTTTTCTTTTCTTTTTTCTTTAACTTATACAAACTACTTCTAGTATGCAACAAGATTACATAAACAAAGGTGTATATGGATGCCATTCATTGTACACTTTGTGTGTATTCATTAATAAATATGATGCTTGTCTCTCTATTTCATACCGAGTTTTCAAATAAGATTTAAACACAGCAAACGTTGGAATACAGTTGTTCAACTTGCACTTATAGATAAAAAACTTGGCAAGAACAATTATCCTATCGAAAATCACGTCTGACATAAAATGATCACCACAACCAAATAGTACAATGTTTTCGTTTAAATGCATATTAATAACATTCTGACAACTATTCCTTACTACATGTTCAAACTGATTCCAGAATGCCTGGATGTGTGCACACTGCCAGAACAAATGTTGTATACTTTCTCGCTCAATTGTACAAAAAGAACATAATGAATCCGTTCGAACACCCATACTTGACAGAATAGTGTTTGTGGCGATAATCCTATGCACTATTCGTAGCTGGAACCATTTAAGTTTAACATCAGGTATATTTTGGATTTTCTTAAAAACTATTTTCCAATTACAATCTTTACCATATTTCTGTTCCCATGTCTTACAACAGTTAGGTTGTATTTCGTTTGATGTCAGAAGATCGTAGTAAACTCGTGCACCTTTTTTAACTGAATTCAGAATAGTCCATAGTTTATTGAATTCTAAAAAGTTATTATTAACGATCGGTATCTCAAAAGAGTTAATATACTTTTTTACAGCCTGCACACAACCAGTGTACGTAACAAAATCGGTTTGAACATTATATCTATGTACAAACTCTTGAAAAGATAAACAAGACCCATTTTCCTTTAATAAGTGTCCAATACAAAACACCCCTTTCTCATACCAAGTTTTATAGAAAATGGGTCTGTTGTTGACGAGTATATTCTGGTTGTAAAAAATCCTTTCAGAGATAATCTCTTCCGGTTTTTCCAAAATAATATGATTTGATAAATCTTTGTACGAATGCAAAACTTCTTTCCAAAAATTATTACAGTTGTTTAGCATAGGAAAATCCGCACCTAGTTTCTCAACGTTTTCAAAACATGAAAATTCCGTCAAAAGTATAGATCTCCATTTCTGATTTTAAAATAAAAAATCTTATAGGAAGACGAAGGGTCTTCAAATTCTCTCTCTCTCTCTCTCTCTCTCTCTCTCTCTCTCTCTCTCTCTCTCTCTCTCTCTCTCTCTCTCTCTCTCTCTCTCTCTCTCTCTCACATACTCCTTCTCTCTTCCCCATCTCTATCTCGTCCCTCCTCCCTGCCTCATTCCTTTCTCCGTGTCGTTCTTTTCTTCTATTTTCTCGTCCTTCAGTTGTTCTCCCACTCTCCTCGCCTCCCAAATCTTCTCCTCCTCCACACACGAAAATAATTTCATTTCAAAAGTACGGTTTTGGTCCCAGGCGGATTAACCGAGAAGGATGGATCATCGGAAAAAATAAGTGGATCCCCGATAGCATAAGGATACCAATAATATCATATCATAACATACTACTGCTATCCATGTGCTATCGGAGATCCAATACTTCTTTCCGAGGAGCAATTTCTCTTGGTTAATGCGCCTGTGGTTTTGATATAAAATCGATAAGTTTATTCGTTTCTGTGCCTATTAACTGCATCAAGATTGATTCTAAAACTAGCACCGCTGTGAACATGTAAACGTTTGTCTGTTTGTTTACAAAACAAAAGAATGCCCACTCCTAAAAAGTAATCCTTAGCGCTTGGTTTGGTCATCGAACAACAACAACAACAACAACAACAACAACAATAATAATAATAATAATAATAATAATAATAATAATAATAATAATAATAATAATAATAATAATAATAATAATAATAATAATAATAATAATAATAAGGGTATGTATACAGCGCTTTTTACAATTAATGACAAATCAGTTTAAAGTGCAGATTACCCATTATATCATCTTTTGTAATGTGACAACAATGCCATTTCAAAAGTAAACACAAACACAACCCCACAAACACCCCCCCCCACACACACACACACAAACACACACACACACAAACTACTTGATTGATACACTGTCCATTTAATTCATCGATATTCCAATTTGCAGATTCCTGTTGGCGGTTGTTTTGTGGCAAAAACAATGATAGCATCCGAAAGAAGCGTGCTTAGGGTCCAGATACACGCAGTCTTTTCATTCCTTCTCAACCAGCGAGGCGTGCTTCCCTGTCGCGGTGTTATCGAGCGGTCGATGGTTACACAGCCGCGTTGAAGTGCCTGATCATCGGGGCTCTCCAGCCTGAACTCGCTACTGAGAGGCTTTCTAACGGCAGATCGTTGCTATACGTGTGTCGTGGGGCTTAGAGAAGTCAATTCTGAGATTCCACGCCGTCCTTGTCGATTTCTTTCATTCAAAACAATCTTGTTCGCGCTAAATGAGGTTTTTATAGTGGGGTTTGTGAGTGTGTGTGGGCCGGTTGGGAGGGTAGGTGTTTGTTGTGTGTGTGTGTGTGTGTGAGGGAGAGAGGTGAAACAAGGGGAGGGGGGAGGACAAGAGGGATATATATTTTCTCTTTCTTTTTAAAGTTCGTCCAATATTCAGTTGTTCTAACTTTTGTGCCTTTAACTCAGCCATACTCTTTCACAAAATCGTGTGGGCTCTATAGCGCGCCGCTGCGGCGACAATGATGTGAATCGATAAATAACTAATTATGCAGGTGAATGAATGATTCTCACAGATGACCAAGCGGCAAAAGATGCTTCTATTGAGGTAGATAGAGGAGGAAATCAATCCTGATAAGTTCGCTTCAATGAAAGAATGCGGGAAAGATATTAATAGATCGATAAATTAGTTAGTTACTTTGTTATTGTTTAGCGGACTGCAAAGAGCCGAATCAGGACCACAACTTGGTTGAAAGAGGCTCGTCTCTGATCCGTATAAAAGATATTCGGAAACAACCCTAATGGTTACACTGAAGGCACTCCACCAGCCGGTCACTTTACAATAAAGGCATCCCATGCAGGAGACGCTGAGACTGTACTCTAATTTATTGAACTCCTGTTTACAAAAAACAAAATAGAATACAAACATCATTATAAAATATTAACAAAACACATACATATAAAATGCCTACATTGCTAAATAATAATATCATAGAAGCCCTAGTGACCATTTGGCAGAAAGCGTCCAAAATTCCCAAGCTGACCGAACAGACCCCAAACACAAATGAGGAGTTTTGGGAGCGTTTTCAAGAAGAAAAAAAAAGTAGTTGACTGGTCTAGCGAAGAAGATAGTAGATTGATAGAACAAATTAGGAACGAGAAAGAACGAATGAGAATGACAGAAGCAGCGGTAATTTAAAGCACTAAATTTCCACAAAGTGGGGATGCTATTTATACAGAAAACGCCGGCACCCCAACGCGAATAGATCGATCAATGAATGAAAGAACGAATAAATAAGTAAATAAATAAATACAGTCTGATATATGACTATGCATCAAAGACTTAACTCATGACTATAATACAAAATACTTCCATCATGCTCAACAGTAACTGGATGTGTCAATGCAAAATCGGATAGTAGTTTTCCCTTAGGCACGATGTGGCAGTGTCTCTTGTCATGATTTATAATATCTTGTTTAACCATTGTTGGAGCTGCTCCTGTTTAACAAGTCTTATCTTGGGTGATACTAATCTTGTTCAACCCTTGTAGTCTGTAATAAAAATATTAATAATAACCTTCTTTGAAACGGAAAAAAGAGGAAACGACTGTCATTTCATTAGTTTCAGTTCAGAATATGATTCACTGCATTCAGTGTGTGAAAAAGGCTTAACTGTTGCAACTAAACCTAAAATCTAATGCGCATTTATTTGAATAAAATAGTTATAAAGAATACGTTCGTGTCAGGTTAGTTAGATCTAAAGAATGGTTTTACATCTGATCAAGTTCATAATGTGTTCTAAAAAAAACCAAAAACAATCAGGTTCTAACAAAACTAAAATCCAAACTGACTTTATTTGAAGAAATAGTTCTAAAGAATACGTTCATGTCAACTTATTTAGATCTAAAGTATACATTCTTGCCAAGTTATTTAGATCTAAAGGATACATTCTTGACAAGTTAGTTAGATCTAAAGGATACATTCTTGACAAGTTAGTTAGATATAAAGAATACATTCATGCCAAGTTAGTTAGACCTAAATGATACTTCTTGCCAAGTTATTTAGATCTAAAGAATGAGTTTAATTCAAGTTAATACATAATTATGTGCTTAAAATAATTAACACAGTGGCTTCCAAAACTAAAATCCAATTTGAATTTATTTGAATGCATAGTTGTAAAGAATACGCTCATGTTAAGTTTGTAGATCTACTGAATGAATTTATGTCACGTTAATACAGATGTGCTTAACACTATCACACAGCAAGCCATTCCTATCATTGCTTTGACGGCGATAAATGTAAAACCAATCTACTGTGGAAGAAATAATTGAAGCAGTCACAATGACGTCAGTGAATTTATTACATATGTCGCAAGATAACATTCAACTAATAAATACCCTTTTTAAAATGATATTGTGTGACTCCATTCTGGGTTTGTTTGTTTTGTTTTTGACATTTTAAAGACGATTTTTTTTAAAAGCATTAGAGACATTAATCAGCGGCCTTCTTGATTGAATGCTTCGATGAAATTTGTGTGTTCATAATGGATTGTTTGACATGCATCACAGGTAAGCATTTGATCGGATTGGCGATTAAGAAGATTTTCATAAGCATGTTTGATTTTCGGGATATGTAAATTTATTGTTTAAAAAAACAACTAATCACCCTGACATACATTTTATTCGTTAGTGCTATTTACATTGATCTACACTCATGTGTAGGTCTATTTGACTTGACTACAATTCACAAGTTCCTATCCTATCCTATCCGGTCTTAACCGGCGTACTCCATCTTTCTTTGTCCTCAGCAACCCTCATGGCTTCGCTCAGTGTCAAACCAGTCCATTCTAGAATGTTGTACTCCCATCTCTTTTTCTGGGTCCTTCTTCTTCAGCCTCCTTGCAACGTGCATTGCAGGATAGTCTTCGCAAGGCCTGATGCTCTGGTGACGTGACCATACTATCGGAGTTCCCGTTTCTTCACCACTGTAAGCATGTCATCGTTTTGTCCAATGGCTTGGGTGCTGGTCGGTCGGACATCGTCGTTGGTGATGTGCTGGGTATAGGAAATGCCCAGAAGTCTTCTGTAGCACCTCATCTCCATGCTTTGTATTCTTCGTTGTAGGTCTACTGTGAGGGTCCATGTTTCACAGCATATTAGAAGATGGAGATGAAAAGGGTGCGCAGCAACCTTACCTTGGAATGTAGATTGATGGTCCTGAACTTCCAAATGGGCTTTAACCTTGTCAGGGCAGCGGTTGTTGTAGAGTCTAGCCTCTGTACCAGCTGTCCAAGTTCTTGTTCCTCACCAGCCAATCCGTCAATGTCATCCGCAAAACGGAGTTTGGAGATTGCTCTACTCCCTATGCTGACTATGTCCTCATGATCTGCAAGGACATCTGACATGATGCGCTCCATGAATTTGTTGAAGAATGTTGGAGAGAGGAGGGATTCTTGACGCACGCCGTTCACAAATTTACAAGTTATATCAGTTTTACCTGGCACACCTGTTGAAATGAGGTGCTTGAATATGGAACATTCGTCGATTGCCAAGCAATGTAATGTCTTTTGTTTTAAAGAGCCAAGATGGGTGGATTTTGAACCTACATGAGAAGAAGAAGAAGAAGAAGAAGAAGAAGAAGAAGAAGAAGAAGAAGAAGAAGAAGAAGAAGAAGAAGAGGAAGAAGAAGAAGAAGAAGAAGAAGAAGAAGAAGAAGAAGAAGAAGAAGAAGAAGAAGAAGACGACGAAGAAGACGAAGAAGACGAAAAGGTAGAAGAAGAAGAAGAAGAAGAAGAAGAAGAAGAAGAAGAAGAAGAAGAAGAAGAAGAAGAAGAAGAAGAAGAACAGCAACAACAACAACAACAACGACAACAACAACAACAGTAATAATAATGCTAGTCATTCAATTTCAGTAATTTTATATATTTCCCATTTCAAAGGAACTCAAAGCACCTAGGCTAAATATGCTTGTTCAAAGTCCAGAGTGCACGCGTAATGCGCTGAACAGGAAGTGTCCAACGCAAGGGCTTCTTCGTCAAATTTAAGTGGCGTTTCCCAAGAAACGGAAATTGATATTTACCCCTTGGCTATTACCGGAAGTCGTGATCCCTTATTTTGTTCCGTGCGGACTGAAGGGCTTTCTGGTGGGCGAGTGATTGAATTCAATGATATCCACTCATTAGTGAGCATTGTTGCCAAGGGGTCTAAAGACCACAGGCTAGAAACCAATGGAGCCAGACAGGTGTGGGATCGATCCAGCATCTGGGCGTTCTGTTTCTCCGGATATTATTTACTTTCGAATTGGGCACCGTCACGGGGGTTTCTACGGGTATTCCGGTTTGCTCTCCAGCAAAATTTCAAAAGCACAACTAATCTTAAGTAGGTTTGGTTTGGGCGCGCCCCAGGCTGCGACTACGCCTTCCCTAGAGAATGCGGCACAGAATTTTCTTATAAAAAGGGACAATAAAGTGCCCCCCCCCTCTCCCTCAAATTCCAATATCCACAGGAATAGCGCAGAACTGTAAGTCGATTGTCGAATTTCGTCGCATTTTGTCTGTTGGCAGAAGGGAGACACCAGTTCCTGATGACCTAATTTACACGTATAAATAGATCATAATAACAATTGTAGAAATAATCGCTTTTCATCTTATAATAATAATAATAATAATAATAATAATAATAATAATAATAATAATAATAATAGCTTTTTATCTTCATAATGGATCATACTTGATGGATACTTTGTGTTCCCACGCTGTCCTCCCCTCTCCGGAAAGTCAATGTGACCTCCCAAGGTACCCCGTTTCAATTTCGACCAATCAGCTTGTGGGGTGTTCTACATTTCCATAGCAGCCATCACTACTGTAACTACTCACTCTGAATCACGAATGCCGGCGGGAAACAAATTAAAAAGACAACGTGAGCGCCAAACTGGATTTCATAATGAAGACTCCACTACACGGCTGACTCCCACGTGAGTATAAATATGGAAGTTTAAAGTTCACAGATAAGTGAAAAATAGAACCCACGCCTATTTTTCTTCAACGCTCGTTGACCATGCACGTTGAAGGCACCGTTCATCTTTGCATTCCATATCCATTGAAAATGCTTTCAATGCCGTGTATCGAGGCCCCAAGAGGAAAGTCATACACCACCATCGCAGTACGCCCCGATCGGTCTCTTGATGTTGTTTTTTGCGTTTAGACTGTTACAGGATCGCTGACAGTGTTGCCAATCAGTACGTGCCGATAGGACGCAGCTCTGAAATGTTATCCTAAAATTCCAAGGAGTTTTACGGGTCGATGGTAGTAGTTAATTCATTTTGGCTTGTTGCAGGAAGAAAAACTAAATCTTCTTTTAAAGATGCCTTTTCAATAAAGTGGCCCCAATGTCACACATTTTCAGCCGCAATAAATCCTTGCTTAGCTTCATAGTGAGTGTAGCTCCATCGGAAAAAAAAAAGAATCGGCCATTACGTTTTTTCCAAAGAACGTTTTGATATAACTCTCTAAATTCCTTTCTTTTTTGTGCCTACAAATAGCACCAAGGTTGTGCTAAAAATAGTAGCTCTGCGAATGTTTCTCTAGTAGGCAAAATTGTGCGTTTACGCAACGAGGTAGAAACGCCTAACCCCCGTTGGGGTGCCGGGGGTTTCAGTATAAATAGTATCCCCACTTTCTGGAAATTTAGTGCTTTAAATTCCCACTGTCGCTGTCCTTCTCATTTGCTCTTTCTCATTCCTGCTCTGTTCTATCAATCTGCTATACTATCTTCTTCTTCGCTAGACCAGTCATCTACCTTTTTTCTTGAAAACTTTTCCGGGACAAGACTCCTTTTTTGTGTGTGAGGTCTGTTGGATCAGCTTGGGAATATTGGATGCTTTCTGCCAGGTGGTCACTGGGGCTTCCTATGATGTTATTATTTAGCAATGTAGGCATTTTATATGTATGTGTTTTGTTGATAATTTATAATGATGTTTGTATTCTATTTTGTTTTTGTAAACGGGGGTTCGATAAATTAGAGTACAGCCTCAGCGTCCCCTGCGTGGGATGTCTTTATTGTAAAGTGACTGGCTGGTGGAGAGCTTTCAGCTTTACCACTAGGGTTGTTTCAGCAGATCTTTTATGCGGATCGGGGGTTGTCCTGTCCTTATTTGGCTCGGAAGAGTCCGCTGGACCTAAAGCAATAATCATGTAATGTAAAGAAACGCCTAAATATTTTTTTAAAGATTAAAAGGTAAAAAGGTGTTCCCGTAACCTCTTGGTCGTTGGGGAGGGAAGCGTTTGGGAACTCCCTTTTCTGTAGGCCAGCTTAATGAGGGCGGTGCTTATCTCCTCTCCCTCGCTGCTTTACCTTCCCCAGCTTTAAACAGATCCAGCTACCCAGTCCAGCTGGGTGGACGGGAGTGTGTCGTGCTCTTGTTGCAACCTCCTTTTGTGTTGTTGGGTGGTTGATTTCCAAGCATGGCCCAACCATCCAAGTACTAAGCCTTCCCGACGTTGCTTAACACGAAACATTGGTAGCGTGCGCCCAGACCACTGCCCTGCTGTGCCACCCTGATTGAAAGATTAGCTTTGGATTGGACCGATGATAATCCATTATGTCCTGTGATGGTTTGAATGTGACAACAACGCAGTTTCCCAACTAACAATCACTACATTACATTACAAACATCATTCTACATTAGAATACAAACATCATTATAAATTATCAACAAAACACATACATATAAAATGCCTACATTTCTAAATAATAACATCATAGGAAGCCCTATTGACCACCTGGCAGAAAGCGTCCAATATTCCCAAGCTGATCCAACAGACCTCATACACAATCAAGGAGTCTTGTCCCGGAAGAGTTTTCAAGAAAAAAGGTAGGAGACTGGTATAGCAAAGAAGAAGATAGTATAGCAGATTGATAGAAAAGAGCAGGAATGAGAAAGAGCAAATGAGAAAGACAGCGACAGTGGGAATTTAAAGCACTAAATTTTCAGAAAGTGGGGATACTATTTATACTGAAACCCCCGGCACCCCAACGGGGGTACTAACAATCACTGTCACACGCAAAATATACAAAAATCCTTTCGTACCCTGACACTTTAATAAGATGTGTTTTTGTGAATAAAGAGGTATTGACTTGACTTGGCCTGAGGCAATGATTTCCTGAAAGGATGGCGCTTAATCTCATCCTGCTGTAATTGTCCATTTTGTAAAAAGCATGGATTGCAAAAAGTGCAGAAATCAAAGAAACTCTTGAGAGACCTCTTCAAGTGTATTTCGTGAAAAGACTCCTTCCGTTAGCTCAGCTTCAATCTCGAACACAGATCTTTTGGGTGCTTTAAAAGACATTTTCTAGATATAAAGTTCTGTCTTATCTTTCTAGATAATGATGAATTTGCTACATTATATTTGTACGACATATTTTGTCATGATTACTCGAAAAGAAGTTTTTTTTTCTCCATTTACAAAATTTACATTTTTAAGTTGTGTGTGTGTGTGGGTGTGTGTGTGGGGGGTGTGTGCGTGAGTGTATGTGTGACTGTGTGTAGATAGGAAGAGGGGAGATAACGGGGTGAGCATGTGAGATGTGCTCCCCTATTTGGATGAGCGTAGCTGTTTGGCTCTCGCGCGATATTCCTCTGAAGAGAGAACGAAATTAATAATTCCACCTGGTTGTATACCCCCGTTGGGGTGCCGTGGGTTTCAATATAAATAGTATCCCTACTTTCTGGAAATTTAGTGCTTTAAATTCCCACTGTCGCTGTCTTTCTCATTTGCTCCTTCTCATTCCTTCTCTGTTCTATCAATCTGCTATACTATCTTCTTCTTCGCTAGACCAGTCACCTACCTTTTTTCTTCAAAACTCTTCCGGGACAAGACTCCTTATTTGTGTATGAGGTCTGTTGGATCAGCTTGGGAATATTGCACGCTTTCTACCAGGTGGTCACTATGGCTTCCTATGATGTTATTATTTAGCAATGTAGGCATTTTATATGTATGTGTTTTGTTGATATTTTATAATGATGTTTGTATTCTATTTTGTTTTTGTAAAAGGGGGTTCGATAAATTAGAGTACAGCCTCAGCGTCCCCTGCGTGGGATGTCTTTATTGTAAAGTGACTGGCTGGTGGAGAACTTTCAGTCTTACCACTAGGGTTGTTTCAGCAGATCTTTTATGCGGATTGGGGGTTGTCTGGTCCTGATTTGGCTCGGAAGAGTCCGCTGGACCTAAAGCAATAATCATGTAATGTAATGTAACCTGGGTGTATTGTCCTGCCAGGTAGGCTCACGATAATAAGAAATTCGGAGTCCCCAAACGGCTGATTAATGTCTGAAACCGATATGTAAGGAGAGTTATGGCGGGAGAAGGGACAGAAAGTTTGGAATTAGCCTTCTTTGTCTTTTTATGCGAATCTCTAAAATGCAGATGGCCGCAGCTTTTTTTGCTTTCTCTAATATGGACAATCATTAGTGAGGGAAGGGAGAGGGAGTGGGGGGGAGTAGTATGGAACATTTTTAGATGATGAATTAATGAATAACAAGAGTGATCTCATGGATAGAGTTCATGTTAAATTTTGATATATTATTACTATTAGTACAATTTACTTTCGTAATTAAGCTTAATTGTATGTAGACTACATAAACTACCTATATCATTAGTTGTATGCAGTAGTTATACCTAGTATGTTAATATTATGTTTTATGTTACGTCGCTCTCGGTAAAGGCAAGAGTCATTCCGAAATTTGGATCTGGAAGATAATAAATGGCAATTTTGTTGGCACATATATAAAAGGAAAAAAAAACCACGAACAAATTTTTGACTCTCAAGTTTATAAAACTACAATATTGGCCCAGTTTTGTTTTTGTCTTTAATTCCTCTGTGGCACTTGCTATATTGTCTTCACGGCGAATTAGTGGTGCGATGTTGATGACACTTCCTGATCGCACGACTTCTGCTTGTTTTTCGTTGTTGTTGTTGTTGTTGTTGTTGTTGTTGTTGTTGTTGTTGTTGTTGTTGTTGTTGTTGTTGTTGCTGCTGCTGTTGCTGTTGTTGTTGTTGTTCATCTTCTTCTCCTCCTCCTCCTCCCCCTTCTTCTTTTTCTTCTTTATGATTTTCTTCTTCTTCTTCTTCTTCTTCTTCTTCTTCTTCTTCTTCTTCTTCTTCTTCTTCTTCTTCTTCTTCTTCTTCTTCTTCTTCTTCCTCCTCCTCCTCCTCCTCTTATTATTGTGGTCCTGATTCGGCTCTTTGCAGTCCATGGACCCTAGAAAAAATTACCAACTTACTAAATAATTAACTAACTATTCTTCTTATTATTTCTTTCTCTCATTCTTTCTTTTCTGCATCACGATCATCGTGATCATCATCATCATCTTCTTCTTTTTCTCCCTCTGCTTCTTGTTATTCTTGTTCTTGTTCATTTGCTTCTGCATCAACCCATTTTTCTGTCTTTCAAATTTGTGCAGGGCTGACGTGAAATAACACCGCTTTGACACGGTTTGTCGTCTGCTAACGATGCAGTTTTATATGGCCGTCTCATCATCATCATCATCATCATCATCATCATCATCATCATCATCATCATCATCATCATCATCATCATCAACATCATCATCATCATCATCATCATCATCATCATCATCATCATCAACATCATCATCATCATCATCATCATCATCATCATCATCATCATCATCATCATTATCGTCGTCGTCGTTATCATCAACATCATCATCGCCGTCGTCCTCATCATCATTACCATCTGTAAGTAATTAGACGTCAATGGATAAACGTCATTGCAATGTGCAATGAATCACGCTAATACTGTCACGCATAATGCAAGTGTCACGATAAACGGAGGCGGGGCCGGAATGGGAACTCAAGTGCCTTGTTATATTACACACTACTACACTAACCAGCTTGCAAAGGGGTTTCGTTAGCAATGAAAAACAGGACAACATAATCCTGTGTTTCTTCATCTAGTATTACGCTTACTCCTTCCACATGAAATCTAGTCTGTGCACGCAGGCATTCCACCGCAAGGACTTTAAGAGATCCTGACGCTCATGTTCTAGACGGGCGAGTGCCAAAAATACCAACATACCCAGCATGCGCTATAGGTCCGGTTCTGTCTTCCTCTCCTCCCCCCCTCCCCTCCCCTCATCAGCATTCTCCCTCTCATCTGCCCTGTGTTCTGAGTGGCCGCTCTTTCGCTAAGAATGGAGCCCGAATATAGTCCGCTTATTGCTGTCGAATACAAACAAAAATAGACGTCGACGAAACGGGAACAATATATAAGTTCAGTAATGTTATCCAAATCAATCTCCTGTCGTTCCATGCGTCGACGCAAGTCATTCATGGATGTGTCCGCCGTTCCAAAAACCTCGTCTTTTTAACTGACAAAGAGATTCCAGTACGCATTCCCTTCCCCCACTAACCCTAAACTACCTTTGGGAGGGGGTAACATGAATCCTTTGATCTCGCAGCTAATGCTAATTCCCACTCTTATTAACATGACCTCTATGTAGCCCCGACGGTCCAAGAGTTAACCAATTTTCTTGCTTTTAAATCTCTCTCTCTCTCTCTCTCTCTCTCTCTCTCTCTCTCTCTCTCTCTCTCTCTCTCTCTCTCTCTCACTCCCTCTCTCTCTCTTTTTTTCAACTTTTTTTTTTGTACCATCGTAATACAAAAGCTTAAAAAATAAAACACAAACAGAATAACAGATGTCCGCTGTTTTTTTTTTTTCAGCGTACGAGAGTAGTGCTACATTACATTACATTATATTACATGATTATTGCTTTAGGTCCAGCGGACTCTTCCGAGCCAAATCAGGACCGGACAACCCCCGATCCGCATAAAAAATCTGCTGAAACAACCCCAGTGGTAAAACAGAATGCTCTCCGCCAGCCAGTCACTTTACAATAAAGACATCCCACGCAGGGGACGCTGAGGCTATACTCCAATCTATCGAACCCCCGTTCACAAAAACAAAACAGAATACAAACATCACTACAAATTATCAACAAAACACATACATATAAAATGCCTACATTGCTAAATAATAACATCATTGGAAGCCTTGGTGACCACCTGGCAGAAAGCGTCCAATATTCCCAAGCTGATCCAACAGACCTCACACACAAATAAGGAGTCTTGCCCCGGAAGATTTTCAAGAAAAAAGGTGGGTGACTGGTTTAGCGAAGAAGATAGCATAGCAGATTGATAGAACAGAATAGGAATGAGAAAGAACAAATGAGAAAGACAGCGACAGTGGAATTTAAAGCACTAAATTTCCAGAAAGTGGGGATACTATTTATACTGAAACTCCCGGCATCCCCACGGAGGGGGGGGGGGAGTAGTGCTATAGTAATAATAGTAATAGTGATAATAATTAATAATAATAATAATCATCATCATCATCATCAAAATAATGGATGCTATGCGCGCCATTTCTAATGTAGACTCAAAGCGCGGCGATCTGTAACCAGGGTGCTCGCTCACCTGTTACAGACACTCATGGACCTCGCGTTCGGCTCTTTCTTAAGTTGTTTTATAGTCTGGAATCCAATAGTGCGATAGGTTTAAACAAGTAATAAGAAGTCTACGGAGTGGACTTCCAGGGGAGAAAACCTGCTCAGTGGGCTCAGTCTGTGCCAGTAACACAGGAAACTACTTTAAAGACGTGTCTTTTCTGTATTGATAATCATCTTGTGCCTGTAACTTAATTACAGAGAAGGAAGAGTAAGACGCCTATAATGGCGTCCTCAGAGGATCAGTGATTAGGGTCTACTTCATCATCATCATCATCATCATCATCATCATCATCATCATCATCATCATCATCATCATCATCATCAGCATCAGCATCATCATCATGAGCAGCAGCAGCAGCATCAGCATCATCACCACCACAACCACCATCACCGTCACCCTCATCAACATTGTCACCCTCATGAACCGCATAACAGGCGTTCTTTTTATCTTCTCCTTATTCTGATCATGCTGTCGTCACGCAATATGTTTGTTGTTGTTGTTGCTGTTGTCGCTGTTGTTGATGTAGGATAACGGCAATGTAAAAACTGGTTGATGATTTTGCCCAAAGTAAATGACAAGACAATCCCATGCCAGGCCAACCCCCTCCCCTAACACAAGGCCACCGTTGAAATTAAAGGCATGGGTTGGACAGACACTGTTGTGTGATCATTCCCTCGCGCTGTCTGTCTCTCTTCATCCTGGTTATTTTCTCCCTAATTCTCCTTTTCTTCCTTCATCACGAATCCCTGTTGCAATGTCACTGATGATGAGGCAAACAATATTGTGAAATACGGTTGTGAAGACTTTGTGGATGACATTACAAACTTGTCCTCATAGACCCTGCGATGTCATGTGCCCGTTAACTGTAGGCCAAGACACATTCAGCACAATCCTGGGCAGCCAGGGATGGGGGAGAAGGACCTAGGTGCATGCTGGGTGTGTTCTTGTCACCGGCACTCACCCGTCTAGGAAATGAGCCTCAGGATCTTTAAAGTCCGTTATGATGGAATGTATGCGACACAGACTAGACCTCGGTTTATACTCTCATCCGAAGGAGTACATGTTCTTTGATGGAACTCTTCCACATTGTCTATGCTATCTTAAGACAAAAGTGGATAAGGTGCGCGAGAAGGGGGAGTGGATGGCAATGAGAGAGAGAGAGAGGGAGCGAGAGAGAGGGAGGGAGGGAGGGAGAGAGAGAGAGAGAGAGAGAGAGAGAGAGAGAGAGAGAGAGAGAGGGAGCGATTGAGGGACGGAGACAGACAGACAGGCGGACAGGGAAGGACAGAGATAGAGAGTGAAAGATAAAGAGAGAGAGAGAGAATACGAATATCGGATCTTTTATTCCAGAAGTTGAGGGCATCGCCCCTTTGGAAGGGGTGTGTACAAGAAATAATAAAACAACAAACATTGAATACATCATAACATACATATAAATACGAAACAGGTTATGATACCGCTAGTTCTCGAAGTTTCATGGCTTTACAAAAATGAATGCATAGTTTTCTAGCAGTCAGAGGCTAACAGTTCGAATGAGACGTGTTGCACAAGGCATTCAATAATATTTTGGGGTTATAAACTGTTTCCCTTAGATACTAAGGAATGGAAAACACAATACAAAACAAAATATTCCTGTTCTTCTGCCGATTCATACATCAGACAAATTGCATCATTAACAGCAAGCAGACTATCCATAAAAGTGAACAAATAAGCACACACACACACACACACACACACACACACACACACACACACACACACACACAAAACAAAAAAAAACACCAGCAAACTAATATTAGGTAGGTTGGGTCTGGGCGCGCCACAGGCTGCGACGACGCCTTCCCCATGGGGATGCGGCCCAGAATTTCCCGATAAAAAGGGACAATAAAGCGTTACAAAATTTTTGTGTGAAACACCGAAACAGAGACAGAGTGCTTAGGTTAGGTTCAAAGAGTAATATATTCTGATTTACATAACATATTCTGTGCAGTGTCTGTATTTGCGTGTGCGTGCTTGTGTGAGTACGTGTGTTTGGCTATGTGTATGTATTACAACATGTTTACACTCTATTTCTTAAGTAAGTAAGTAAATAAATAAAAATATAAATAAAAAAGAAGACTATGAAATGGGTTCCGCGATGGGAGGTGGTGGAGAGGGAGAAAAGGATGAGGATTGAGCTGAAGACAGAAGAGCGAGCGAGAGAAAAGAAGTGACAATAAAGAAAATAGTCTTACGGGGGGGGGGGGGGGGGGGGAAGTTTTTGTGTTTTCAAAGAGATCATCTCGCATGCAGAAGTTTGGACTTTTGTCACCTGGCTTTACAAAACTGTATATGGCGTGTCAGAAGTTGTCAACCTTGCTTTTAAACTGTCGGCGGTGATGTCCCCCTAGAGTATGAAGTCCATGCCCCGACGCCCAGGCGCAAGACCGTTGTACACAAGTGCAAAGTACGCTCAGCCATAATTTTGTAACTTTATAAGAAGTTAAAATAGACTGGGGAGGTGGCTTGTTCACGAGAAGGCAAAGCTAAGCGCATTCGTGGTTAAACTTTTCCTTCAAACAACTCTTTCTCTTCAAAATTCTCTTTTAGTCCGTTCTCGTTGTCAAGTTATTGTGTTGTCAACTCAAGAATAACTTAAGCACCAATGGAGGCGGAAAGTAAAAAATCATGGGTTTTAGTTAAACCGGTAATAGCAACATCGTAGATGTTTGCAGTCACATTTCAAAACTTTCTTTGAAACTTTGATCTAGACCTCCGAATCAGACATAAACTGCAAGAAACAGACAAGAAACACTTTTTGCGGCACATGTTGAAACGTGTGCGTAGCGCTTACGATGAGACCACGAGACACAGTGTGGTCCACAGCCAACCATAATGGGAAAAACGAATCTTCACTTTCCGTGCATGATGATCGTAACTCGGATTGTTTGGCCGATGTTCACTGTGTCACGTCTTATCCCTTGACTTCAGATTTACTACATCCAATACCATTATTCAAGGGAGGGAGGATACCGGAGAACCCGAAAGAAACACTCGGTCGCATAATAATAATAATAATAATAATAATAATATTAATAATAATAATAATAATAATAATAATAATAATAATAATAATAATAATAATAATAATGTCTACGTATCTCCCATGATATAGTGATTGGAGGCACGAGTTCTGATGTATACATACACACGCACAGGCAAACAGTTGTACATTCACTGAACGGGGAAGAGTGCAAGAGAGAAAAAAAGGCAAATAAACAATTTTTTTTAAAAGAATAAATGAAATTTAATTAAGCAAATAAATAAATATACACAAATCAAATATATACATGGGGGCGTGTACGGTCTGTTTTACAAACATGGTGGCTAGGCGGGCAACAATCTATTTGGAAAAAATAACAGTTTTCAAAACTGTCTTAAAAGACTGAAAAGTTTGTTTTGGCGTACGAGAAATGGGCAGTGAATTCCATTTGGCATTTGGTGACTGAAAGGCAATCTCTGGTCAGCGGTCGCTTATTTCGTTCGCAGGATTCTCAGTCTGAGGCTGCCTGCATAATAAGTCACGGAAGTTCTCCCCTTGCGGGGTTCGAAGCCGCGCGTCCTTCGCCACGTAGGACACTGGCGCCTCAACCAACTGCAGCGACCAGCCAACTCTTTGCTTTCCCACCTTTTGTTAAGCCTGCATAGCTTTGGTGCATTTAGAAAAAAAAATTCCAATAGAATTCTGTCAAAAAGCTTGCATGTCATCTTCTGACAACCGTCGTCATAAAATACTCGTTTGTTAAACTACGGCCGGGTTCTCTTTTATCGTAGCTTCCGTTTTGAAACTCTACAACTTGAAAGACCTGCTTTGCGGACATGTATCATTAATCACCTGATGTAATAAAGTCACAACAAATAGTAGTAGCTGCCTTTAATCACTAACACAAACTTATTTGATTTCCGGCTTGTAAAGTGTAATATTTTGATCTCTGTGGGGTGAAATGGTCGAGTTTTTAGCTCCATTGTTAAAAAAGCGCCTTTGAGTTCGCCTTCTGCCATGGCGGGGTGTCGGATAGTGCAGTGGTTGGAGCACTCGCTACTGTGTCGAAAGTGAAGCACCGTCCGGTGCGGTTAGCACTTGGATGGGTGACCGCTAAGGTGTGAAGCGACAAATAACAACGCCCCCAGTTGACTCAACTGTGATTGAGTACCTACTCTCTTGAGGGTGGGGAAGGTAAAGCAGCGAGGGAGAGAGTTGGGCATCACCCTCATTACGCTGGCCCAAGATAAGTGTGATCTCCAACATCACGCTCCCCTACGGCCACAAGGCTATGGGACTACCTTTACCTACCTTTCTGCCATGGACGTATGTATGCGCTGTATAACTACAAACCGATGTATCATTCAATCAGTCACTCTAGATTGTATTAAAATGAACAGTCAGGCAAACTTGCGAGAAAAGGAACTACAAATGTCAATTCGATAAATAATTGTACCATTAAATTATCTAATCTGTAACTTATCTAAACCTATGGCCAGCGCACCTTTTCCTACCAGGCCCCATCTATCTGGAATAAACTCCCTCATTCACTCCGTCACTCCACTTCTATGCTGTCATTCAAAACCTCTTTAAAAACTCATCTCTTCCATCTTCCTCACTAAACTTTCCTCTTCATATTACACAACTGCTGTGTTTGGTCAGATTGTATTTATGTCTGAATGTGTTAATGTTTGCCATTGTAAACGCCTAGGGCTTGTAAAAGGTTAGGCGTATAAATTTACATTTCATTCATTCATTCATTCATTATCTCATTAATAGAAAGACACGTTCAGAAATGGGTGAATAATGTCATATTCCATAAATCGCAACAATAATGTTATGTACATAAACAATGTGCTTAAACTCATGGGTAACAAAGTATGTGACAGATATTATTTGTATACCAGGTTTCTATAAATCCTTTAGTATTTGAGTGTACATCGTTTTTGCCAATATACACATGAACGTATTGCTAACACTAATCTTATTACTGATATACTGTACAATAAGGCAGTTATAGAGAAAATATCTCAAGGACTTACACGTCATATTCCAAATGCGATGTTTGAGTAGTTAATGTGGCGGTGAATGTTTTTGTTTGTTTGTGTATGTATATATGTGTGTGTGTGTGTGCGCGCGCGCGCGATTGAATGTCTAAAATTGTAGTTTAAACAGACATTACATAATTAACTGAACTGATTAATTGACGACTATGAGTACAAATAGTGAAGAGGTTATTCGGAAGTTGATCAGTGTGCTCTCAGTAGCAAAGGCATATATAGCGTGCTGTCGAGTATTCATTTGAGTCGCAGGAGACAGTAGGTAATGGCGCTATCTGTACCGTATTTGATGGACGACATCTCTGCTGTTTCCCACAGCTACTTTCCAGACGACGTGACCACGATAGCACTGTAGAACGAGAACAGACACGCAGGGGCGCAGTGGGCTTGGTGGGTTATGAAACGGCAAGCAATTGAAACATTTTCTGTTAAGGGATAACTTTGCAGCCCGTACATGCACCGGTTCGAAGTCGATTGATAGGTACGAAAAAAAAAATAACACGACTCTGGGATACATTGGCTTAAGTAATGTACTCAGCGGCAGAAAGATTGAAGCGTTGAATGTCAAACGATGACATTGCAGCTCATACAGGCGGCGGTTGGAA